>BLBF01000003.1:91016251-91041954 GCA_015471245.1 Laticauda colubrina | reverse complement strand
AGTCGGGCAGCGACTTCGCATGATGAGAGCCAAGACTCTCATCGCGCGAAGCCGCCACGCTAAGTCGCTGCTCCAGCAAATCAGATTTATGCGCGTATAAGCCGACCCCCAAATTTTTTGGGAAAAAAAAAGCGTTCTAAAGTTGGCTTATATACGAGTATATATGGTAGTTTTACTCTTCCCCTCTGTTTTCTCTCTAGGAATTATATAAACTCTCAATGCTTTCGGCTATGGGCTAAAGCATACAACCTTGTGCCTGAAAGCCTTGAGCCTTCTCAGCTTTATTTGAATTGCCATGGACTTGTTCTGTACTGGCTATCTCTGCTGTGTGTGCTGCATTGACGCTCCCTACTGGAAAGAAACTGGTCCCTATGTGGAATAATGGCAAAGTCAATCTCAGATGAGATCATCTCCTTGGGACTGAGAAAACAATTATTCTCCTTACTGCTAAACCATTGTGTCAACCGAAAAAAATTGACTCACAATATAAAATGAATGTGACTTTGGCAACATGAACTTTGCTCTCTCCTCCTTATCCAAACCAAGGTAAAGTTATTAGAATTCTGGCTGCTTCTATTTCTTATGGCATATGACCATCTGAGGACCATCAAGACATTGGAAGACGTTTGCCTATCTGTAGACATCACTGTCCAGTAACTGAGCAATGGACTGAAACAAGTTGTTTGAAACAAGGGTTGCTCCAGCATCCTGACCGTATCAGAAATGTAATACTTCACATCTCAGCAGTATTGCTATCAGAAGATTGCTGCTTGCCATCTACTAGGAACTCAGAGTGATGGGATTTAGCAGGCGAGAGTAGGATACAAATATCCAAAAACACAGTGTAAAGGGAGTCCATTCTATTTTTCTCATAAAGATGCTCTTTGAACATATTTCTGGTGGGGCTACTGATTAGGGCTCAGCAAAAGGATGCCTTTTGTTGTTTTGTTTTGAACAGGAATGGTTTATTCCAATATTAATGGAAATGATGATCACAGGACTAATTCTTATTCATTTTCCAAAAGTTCCATTTTTAGTCTTTTTCTACCATCTTCAGTTCAAGGAACACTTCCAAACTGCAGGAATGTGGCAGACTTTAGTCATTGAAAATTCCACCCTCCTTTGCCCATATATTCCCTTGTATTAGCTTATAACAGAATTGAAACTAGGCCTTCTGAATTTAAATAAATATGTGAGAATATTTGTAAAGTCTATGTGATAACCAGCCACACACTTCTGAATATTCACAAACAATTGTACAACGCTCCCATTATGAGAAAACCACAGGACATTGTGTCATTTCTACAATGGTGCATTGTATCCCTGAGGAGTAGAATGTAACCAAAGCTTTTAATGCATGCTATTTGTTGCCTTGAATAACTTCATAAGCTCTTGAGATCCTGTGATAGATTTTGATATTTATTTTGGGGGGAAAATAAAATAAAATATGGAAATATGGTGTTAGCCTACTGATTCTGGGGGTTCAGTTTCTTTTTCCTAATAGGCAAGATTATTAAGTAGAGTTTCTTCTAATCATATCCAAAGACCAGAACTTCAAATCAGGTTAAAATGGGCATTTATTATTAATTTAGATTCTCCATATTTGTCTGTGTTCTTACAATAGTCTATTTCATACTCACTAAAGTTTCCATCCTCATGGCAACATTTCCCTCCCCTATTCACTTCAAATAATCATTACTTCTTCCTAAATGGGGACTTGTAATGCTCAGCATGTTGCAATGATTTCTTCCCTGCCATAATCCTTCAACCTATCCCAGAAAAATACATTTCCCAGAAGACCTCATGCTTGGCTTGCTAACATAGTCATATTGACTGAACACTAGATAGAAGGAGAGGAGAGGACTCCCTCCCTCTAAAGCAATCAGCACAATAAGCAGGTTAGCTAGAAGAAGGAACAGAAAAGTATGTTTTTCCTGAAACTGATTTTCAGGAATAGAAGATAGAGGGCGGGGATCAGGCATTGCCAGAATCTATAATCCAAACTGTGGAATTAATAACATTGGCCATATTTCTGTTTCCAAAATGATGTTATTGGCCTCTATTGTTGTCTAGAGCATCTGTTTTAATTTCAACAAAGCAAAAACAGAAGGGGAAAGAAGCAGCAAAGTTCCCAAATTAGGGAAGGCATTTCATCCATGCAAGTCAGCTTCAAAATGGGAGCTGTGGATTGAATGCCTGGTTGGTGTTAGGTGACATTAGGGACAAGCTTTCCATCATCCCTCCCCCAATGCTGGCTGTAACCAGACTTTTGGAGAAACTGAAAATTTGTGTGCTCTTTTCTGTGTGTGGTTAGACCTAATGAAAACATTACCTTTATTGAATGTTGAATTTCTCCCCTTTCATGAATCAATGTGATTTTGGTTGCTTACTTTTAAAAACTCTCCCAGAAGATACATGCAACATACATTAAACCAGACTTCTTCACAAGGCTTCCACTACTTCATATTTAAATGCCTCAGTTTTGATATTTATGAGAAAAGGGAACAAGAATCATAGTTGAGTAGGTTAGATTCATCTTGCAAAACTTTCCATTTAGCAGATCAAGGCCTGAAAAGAGGCTCTCTCTTGTTCAAACATGAGGGTAAATTTCCATCCTTATTCAGCTAAAGAAGACTCTCCAATAAAAAAAAAAAAGCAAACAAACCATAAAAAAGAGGGCTGGCTCTTTTTCCATCAAAAAAACAACAGAGATATCTAACAATGGAAGATGAGAGGGTTTATATTCATCCATGGCTGGCCACTGTTTTTCTTTTTTGCATGAAAAAAGGTGCAGGCCCTTTGCTTGTGCTCAGAGGAGCACCTATATGAATGCTAGATATGCATGTATGTGTATGCTCTGTATTTATGGTGGGAAATACATGAAAAGAAGGGTGCAACTACCTTGGGATATGACCCAGTGATATTTTAGAAGATAATCTGACTCTTAGATCTTAAACAGTCTTTGTTCTAGGTGTCTCATTGCATGTGATGATATTAAACAAACATACAGAAGATTTTTTTAGAGCTTTCTGGTGCTGCTTTTCTGCTTTAGGCATGATGTTAAATGAACTGTATATGAGAAGATAGCTTCCCACTCCCAAACCCAAGGCTTGTAAGCTGCTGAGTCACACTATGCCAAAAAAAAAAAAAGAACGAAACCTGTTAAGATATTTTCAAGCATGGTAATCTGAAACATCTGAATGCTTTTGTTTTTAAGTACCTATGTAAGAATACAGTGAGAAGGAATGCAATATAAGCTTCTTGGTTTTCCTGACTGAGCTTTAGTGGGAATTGAAGGTCAGGCACAGAAACCTAAATCTATCCATGTTTTTGACTTTTCAAAAATTGCAAAGATAATGTCCTTGAGATGTTAGAAGCAAGAAGCTTGACTAACTTCCCTTTGCAAATTGCAGTCCATCTTTAAATTACTTGTTCTGACACCCAGAGCTATGCTGTCAATGAAGCTTGCCAATAAACAGATGGTAATCCAGCAGGAAGCATCTACCTTTTATAATTTGATTTCTACCCTAAAGTGCCCTCTGGTAGTTTGTGAGTACTGGTGTGTGTGTGTGTGTGTGTGTGTGTGTGTGTGTGTGTGTGTGTGTGAAATGAAAACATCTGCGCAAACGTCTACTTTTGTCTGGTCTATACAAAAATGAGATGTTTCAGGGTATTTCAAAAAGTCAGACTTTAGAAAATGAAGAAGGAAGAGAACCCAGACAGATCAATAAAGGGGAATTTATCTTTCTCAGATTTCTCCTCTATTTTGCCTCACAGGCTGTTGCTAGCATTTGCCCTGTTTAACCTTTAACACTATTTGGAAAGCATGCATGCTTAAAAATCTCAATCGAATTGTTTACCAGTAGAATATTCTGATGAAATTAAAAAACAACAACTAAGAGTCACTGAGAAAAGTAATCATTTGAATTGTTTTTATATTATAAAGTTTCTTTGGTTTCTTTGTGGTAAGTATATAATTCAAAATTATTATTTTCCTGTTTGTTTATTTTCCCCTCCTCTCCTACATAGAATCAAAGTAATAACAGTTTAGCCATTAACACTTTCATGAGGCTGCAAAAATTCATCTCTTCATTTCTCCCTAAACATAACTTTTAATGACTAATCAAATTAGCTGTCTAAACCATTTTGACGAATGTTTCTCAGGAAATATAAGGTGAGGCTGTCACCTAATCAAGACTTTTATGATGATGTCACACCAAACATTCTCTGATCTGTTCTGGACAACTTTGATAGTACTTCTGGATTAGGTTTCATTAGTGGACATAAGGTTGCCCCAGCTAGATTGATGATGGAAGTTGTAATCCAGATTGGAAGCGATAAATTGCAGCAGTCATTTTTTCACCATGCTGTCAATTGCTCACTGACATTTTATTTATTTTTTTAATCACAAGAAATTTGTTGAGTGTACTTTTGGAGACTTAACAATAGGAGCCAATTATTTGGAAGCATCCTGATCCTCTAAAACACGGGTGTCAAACTCACCATGTCACATTGCCATCAAGACATTTCATGACATTTTTCCCCTTCATGGAGCTGGTGCAGGGGTGGGATTCTCCCAGTTAGGACCGGTTGAGGGTGAACTGGATATTAACGTTTCATCTGGTTTGTTGAACCGGTATTTCAACCGACCGGCTAGTCCTGCCCACCCTGCTCCTCCCCTCCCATGAGCCCATTTTCAGTGGAGGTAAGTATAGGATCCACACAGAGGCTCTGGGCGGGGGGAAATGGGTCTTCCTGAAGTCATGAAATGGGCCTGTTACCAGCTTCTGGAGGGCCTCCAGAGCCTGGGGGAGGCTGTTTTCACCCTTCCAGAGGCCCGTGGGAGGTCTCTGGACCCTTGGAAGGGTGAAAACGGCCTCCCCCAGGCTCTGGAGGCCCACCGGAAGCTGGAAACAGGAAGTTCTGGTAGGCCATGCCCACCATGGCCATGCCTACCCAGCAACCGGGCAGTAAATGGGTTGCTGGGATTTTTGAATACCACACCCGATCTGGGGTGGGTGTGGCCTGTGTGTGATGCATCCAGCCCGTGGGCCGCCAGTTTGACACCCCTGCCTAAAGCATCATTATTCCTTTGCATTATTGCCCCTGAAAAAATGTTGCTTTTGTTTTGAAGCAAATAATAAAACTTTAAGGGCAGCAAGAAAACATATGAGGCAAAGGTATTGTGCAAGTATATGGTTTAGGGACTTACTCTCAAGAAAGAATGCAGCCATAAAAAAAAGCTCAAAGGCAGCTAGTCTGAGAGTAGAAGATTCACTGGTTTAATAAGAGCTCCAGGAATATGTAGAAAAATAAAAAGTCAGTGCTAAACATGGCATGAGTCACACTTTTTTATTGACTTTAGTCATTTGCTAAATAGTACAGAGAAATAAAATCTCAAAGTAACGATAAGTTTATATAAACAAAAATAGCCAATACAACCCAAACAATTCCTCTCAAATTCTTCAGCACTAGAATGTTATATGTGCTGTATATTAAAAAAAAAAAAACTTTTGTTTTGCCTTTAGCTATGACATGATTCTTGGCAGCAATATGGAAAACTCCATGCAATTTTCTAGGCAACATTTTTGGAACAATTTGCCATTGCCTTTTTCCTAGAGCTGAGAGTGAATTATTGGTCCAAGGTCACTCAGTTGGTTTCTGTGCCTAAGGCAGGACTGCAAGTCAGGTTTCCCCCATCCTAGTAAGCACTGGACAAAAATAGGCTAAACTGACTTGAGATTTCTGGGCACATTATTGCCTGTGAGTGTTATGTTGACCTCCCTGTGTGACACAAACTTCTCTGGGTGTGAAAGTCAGCCTCAGAGTCTCTATTCTGTGGCTCTCTATTGTCAAATGAATGGCAGGTAAGCATTAGGGAAAGGGCTCTTCATATATTGGCACAGAAATCTGGAAGGCTTTGAAAGACCTCTGAATCAGTTTTTCCTTTCCTTCTTGAAGGCTAGTAAAACTTATCCATTTCATTAGGAGATTGGTTATCTTATGATTACATCTTGGGTCTATATTGTTATCTTCTTATGCGATTCTCTGCAGTTCTAACAATTCAACAATATGAACATACTTTATATTTGGAATTTTGTAATCTTCTGAATTTTAGATGGAAAATAAGAATCTGAATTAAAACAAGAACAATTTGCAGCACTGGCACTGGATTCTGGAATTTACATTGCCAGCAAAGAATGGGAAATTCTCCTCAACCTGTTTCCCCAGAGTGGTATCAATCCATACTGTCTGAAAAGGAAACAGTTTGGTTTTATTTATTTATTTATTTTATTTGTCAAGCGTGTATTAGATAACAGATATAATTAGAACATGATTATGATTACATGAAATGGGTACAAATAAAAGGGGACAATAGAACAGGGATGGTAGGCACGTTGGTACGCTTATGCACACCCCTTACAGACCTCTTAGGAATGGAGTGTGGTCAACAGAAGACAGTCTGAGGTTAAAGTTTTGGGGGTTTGGGGAAGAAACCACAGAGTCAGGTAGAGTACTCCAGACATTGACTGCTCTGTTGCTGAAGTGCTTCTTCCTTTATCTTCTCTTCATCTCACCTCATTCAGTCTGTAGATTTCTTCAAACAAGTTTGGTGGCATTTGCTTCTTAGGCAATCCTAGAAAAGTAGGCTTTCCTTTCATTGTTCATTGAATCAAGTCTGACAGTATTTCAAACGTTCTGAAAATGTGGTTCTCATCTGAAGGTGGAGAATTATCATTCAAGGCAGTACCTTACCTGATAATCAACCATCTGTTCACCAAAGAGTTCCCTTGCCAACAAAATGCAAAGCTTATTAATACATATATTTTTGTGGGAAAAAAATCTTTAAAAAAAAATTTCTGAACTGAAAACTTATTTATCTTTCATTTTACTTGTGGCTTTCCTTTTCAGATTCCTCCATGGATTCCTCCCCCTACCTTTTTCTTTAGATGCGACAATCACAGATGTTGATTTTAACAATCTTTATCGCAGGCTATGGCCATGAGACTTTCCTCCCTGTTCTTATTGTTCTCTTCTCTCATTCTGTTGCTTTATGCATTTGTGCATTCCCAGATCTCTTGCATATTAAAGCCAAAGGCAATGAGGTCTGACTAGGTAAATTACCGGCAAGAGCTGAGATGTAAGATGGAGGGAAGCTCCTCCATCTTTGAGCTCCTGCAAAACAAAACCTAAAACAACATTTGTAATTGTCTGTACTCCCTTCTTTGCCATTCTGATTGGTGATGATAAGAGATTTGGCCTGAGATGGATGTTGTCTTTGTTTCATAGTGTACTTCAGAAAAACAGGTGTGTTTTTTTTTTTGCTTTAAACAGTGCTGAAACTTGCAATTGTTAATGAAAGGCAAGAACAAGCAAAATGTATGCACAGCACCCCAAATAGTGATCCTTCTTTGAAACTATCTTCACCCTTGAAAAACAGCAACCACAATTAACTATGTGTTCCAAATAAAGGGGGAGCGAAGTGGTATGAACATTTATATCTAGCTTGGAAATTTCAAACAAAGGAATGATTTATGCTCCCCCCACCCCCCAGTATACTGTGAATGGCTTACATGTAGCTAGTTGTAAATAATTCATACTGTGCTGAAAGTGTCCTCTACTTGTTTTACCATGTAGATAAGGTCTGAATACACCCAGAAGTAGTGCTTCATAAAGCAGGACTCATAACATAGAAATATCCTCCCTGATATTAAACAGGCACTGAGGCAGCCACTGCTTCCAGCAGAAGATTTGGTCTGCCTGAGAAGCAACAATGACATATCAGAGGACCATGTGGGCCTACCCTACAGCCCCAGTCTAGTATTTCTTTTCTCAAATGCTTATCTTCCCTTTACTGGTGATTTATCACTCATTTCAACGGAATGAAATCAGGTAAGCTTCTGCAAGTGACCTGGGGAAGGAAGTGGGAGGGAGACAGGGGTGAAATTCAACCACCTCAGTCCACCTCAGGAGAGGTGGTAGGGATGATTTGAATCAGTAAAAAAATCACCCCTGGTTTCTATTACTATGATAACAAATATACCAAGCCATGTCCACAGCCACGCCCACAGCGCCGGTAGGGAATGAAATTGAATTTCACCCCTGGAGGGAGACATTTTGTTCTCCATCTTTGTAGGGGAGCCTTGATATAATCTTGGAGAAGATATGGAGAAACTGTTAGTAAAAGATGAACTCAGCGTAGGAAAACTAGAAACATTGAAAAGAAACTTTAAATTGTCCCATCTTGACTCTCTTTGCTATAAGGAGGAGGCAAAATGTATTCAGGCTTTCTAGATTCTGTTACTATATCCATAAAAGTAGTATTCCAATAGTTCTTGTGGTGACAGTTTCTGCCTTAGATTTCCTTGAAGGACTGACATCCTAAAACAACAATATTTTGATCTGGGCCTATTTGGTCTTTAATCATCCTTACCTATAGTCCTTCCTGTAGACAAGCTTTGTTTTATTTTTTTATCTTTAAATCATGTCAAATAAACAGCAACCTTTCTTTGCCCCAAATCCTTTTTGCTTTGTTTCTAAAGCCCCTGTCACACTGCACCAACGGATGGAAAGAGGATGTAAAATGGAGAAAAACACTTACCATCCGTTGGTAAACGCGATGCTTCCATTTTGTACTCACTGCGTTTTGCTTCCTCTCTATCCGTCCAGCATCCGTCTATTGACATTTCATCCGCTCAAAAGGTTTTGAGCGGAAAATGTATCCAATGCGTCTGTTCTGCATCCGCTAGGCATACGGGGGACATCCGTTCTGCATCCGTTGTCATCCGTTACGCATCCGCTATATCCGCTAGGCATCCATTGCGCATCCGCACAACTCACATCCATTCCAGCGGTAAACGGACGCAGGGAGGAAGTGGAACGGACGCGGAATGGACGCGCAGCGTTAGTAGCACGGATGGAGAAAGGATGAAAGCGGATGCAGCACGCAAAGAAAGCATTTAAAATGGAAAAAACATTCGCAGAGGAGACCTATCCGCTTCCATCCACTTCCATCTCCTAGGCTTCCGTTCCGCATCCACTTTCCATCCGCTCTGCGTCCTCCCCTCGTCCGTTCCTTTCCGTGTTGTCCGCTCTGGTTATGCAAATTTTTGCCCCTTTTGAGAGCGGATAACAACGGATGGAACATTTTTCTCGTCTGCTGTGTCCTTTTTACAAATGTTTTGCATCCGTTGGGCAGTGTGACAGGGCCTTAAGGTAAAGTGCTTTTTAAAAGGATACAGATAAGTAGATGGTATCAAATGGAAAATTGAGACTTACTGCAGAAAGCTAGAGGCTTATTCAAGGGGATGCACAATTGGTTGAGAAATATCAGAAGTTTCACTCCAGACTGCTCCTGAATAAGAATCCTCCCTTGACAGGCCTAAACCAGGCAGATCTCATGGGGGTGTGTGTGTCATACATGCAGACCCCTGCTTTAGGAGAGGAGAAGGGTGTGACATAGCACTGGCCCTGTCAACAACTGTCTGTGCAACCACATATGCAATTTCTGGACATCCTGCCCTGCCTCTTTGATCCATCCCATTCAGAAGAGAAACCAGACACATCCAAGCATTCTCTGATCCTTATGATATGCATGGAAATGCTGCTAGGCAAAAAAGCTGTTTGATATAGTAGAATATTACTATTCTGCAGTCTTGCTCCAAATCAAGCTCTCCAACACGCTGCTGTGAGTCATGCATATGTGTAGCCTACTGCTCTTGCATGCCAGATTTCCACTGTGTTTTTTTCCCCTTCCCTTTTCTCTTCGCAAAAGAAAAGATTATAGACCTTGTATTTCTGTTGGTTTTATTAATTTCTGGTTGGACAATGGGAAATTATTTCAGTGGATCTCTTCTTTACCGAGGAATTCAATTTGTTCACTGGATTATACATACAAGATAAAAAATAGAAAACATTAAGGATTCAATCCCAGGGATGTTGTTTTCTTTTTCAAGCACAATACAGCTGCTGTTGCTGCACAAATCTTGCATTTGTTGAATTTGAGGAACAGGTTTGTTATTGCTATGTTTTATTTTTGCAGAAACAAAAGATTGTGGTTTAGATCTTAAAATAGGCTGAATTCTGAAAGGTCACGGAAGAAAAGCTTGTTGTCCTTGCGCACCTCCCAATGAGCTTTCCTAAAAGAACAGAGTGAACTAAACAGCATGAGATGGGTTGCCGCAGGACTCTGGCAGAAGAACAGATCGGAAATGCTTAGGATCTTCCTTGACTTAGCAGTATCTGGTCTTAATTTTGATCCATTCCACTAGCATGGCCTTCAGAGAAGCTTTTGGGAACCTTTAGGTAAAGAGGTAAGGCCATGGAACTTCACAGAGCAGCTTGTAGCTTATGGTTATTAAAATTGAGATCTAGTTCGAAAGGGAAGAAATCATAACCATCTAGATATAACCAGTATACTAGACATACCCAAATCCTGCAATTGTTCTTTGGCTAAAACATACGAAGAATGGTTGCAGGAATTTGATATGCCCAGTTTAATGAAAAGAAGGACGGGGGTAGCATGATAGCAGTGTTCCAATATCTAAGGGGTTGCTACAAAGAAGAGAAGGTCATCCTATTCTCCAAAGCACCTAAAGGCAGGACAAGAAGCAGTAGATGGAAGTTAGTCAAGGAGAGAAACAACCTAGAACTAAAGGAGAAATTTCCTGAGCGTTAGAATAATTAATCAGTGGGACAAATTGCCTTCAGAAGTTGTTGATGCTCCAACCCTGGAAGTTTTAAAAAGATATTGGATAACCAGTTTCCTGAACTGGTATAGGGTTTCTTGCTTGAGCAGAGGGTTGGACTAAAAGACCTCCAAGGTCCCTTCCAACTTTGTTATTTTGTTATTCTGTTGTTATTCTATAGATGTTTGAACTACCTCTTCCAGTGACCTCAGCCAGTCTTAGTGGTACAGGATGTAGGGAATTGCCATTCCTGACAAAATGGGCTGGGTAGAGCTTCCCCATCCTTGAGATAATATGCAACATCTGACTGATATGATTACAAGCACAGCGTTATCTTCAGCACAATGCAGTAAAGGTTGGGATGCCTCAGTATTTGCCTCATCTCCTTTAAGGAATAGTAAGAAGTTTGCCCAAATCTTTCCAAACATGACCTTCAGCTGAAGTTGCAACTTACTGGGACACTTAATATGCATAATGTTTTGAATGATAAAATAGCCATATAAATTATGCTTATGCCTTCCCACAAAAAACCCCTAAACTAACCCCATGAGTGCACTGTATGAAGGCTACTGCCTAACCTGGTAACTGAACTGTGCAAGTTGAAATTAATTGCTAGGGCAGATGTTGCATCTAATTTTCTATGTTTAAGGAGGATTTGAGTATCCATAGATAGACTCGTGGCGATTTCCTTAAGGTATAGTCCAGCACCATTCAACCTATAAGATCCTAGTTTAAATTTTATGTTGCCAGAAAAATCATCATTAGCCTTGTTGCAGATGCCAAAGATGATATGAGAGTGCTTGTAAACATATTCCGTGTATTTTCAGCCTTAGAAATAAGGCATCAGTATAGTAGGCTCAAGTGTCAAGTTTGAGGAAACAATGTGGTCAAGTTTGAGGCACTTAGTCTGTGTTTCAGAGACAGCATAGCATAAAGCTACTGCAAATGTTGCTTCCTCCCTTCTGCTCCCAATATCCATGCATGTCTGCTTAATATTCTTGGATCCTTTGAAACTGCAAAGCAAAATTCATCATGTAGTTTTGGTAGATTTGATAACTTTTCAATATTCAGCTGGCAGGCAACAAATAGGAAACATTTTTAAAATAATTGGACTGCGTGCATTTCCAGTGAGCGGCTGCAGCAAGATGAATAAAACATAGCAATCACAGTTCTTCCAGAAATAAAACCTTGTGAGTAAAAGTAGGAGTAGAACAAGAGAAAATTACAGAATGCATCAGTGATACCAAACATACCACTAGATCGAAAAATAAAAGATTGCAAAAACATTCAAATACCAAGATTTCATAGCCTATGCCTATTTATCCAAAATAAGAAAATAAATCTAAGAACGCTAGTCTTGTCTCAGTGGCTATAGGCAGCAATGAGTGATGGGTTACTTAAACTAAGTATTTTTCTTCCATTGCTCTTACACACACAAATTGACATGTGGTTAAATTATTATATTTGGATCTCACGGAAGTGAATGAAAAATGCTGGTAAGTAGTTCTTTCAAAATAGTAATGTCACGATGTATTTTTATTTTATCTTAGTGATTCTGGGAGGTACAGAAAGGATTAAACCAAGAAACAATGGAATGTCGTATACAAAATAAACAGCCCAATTAGTAATCCAAAATAATAAGAATGATAATGTAGCATTCGCCTGAGTCTAACAATATTTCATTATCAATCCAAATGGATACAATCAAAAGATGGAATTCTAAATGACAAAAACCATTTGCTAATATTTCTGTAAAATCCTTTGCTATCTGTATACCTCATGCAAATTATGGGGTTCTCTTTTATGACAGCTTTATGGCAATAATGTGACCATGAAATCACATTTCTCTTTAGAAGTCCATGTTTACCACATGCTAGTTTATAAATAACCTAGAAGGAAAAAGCTGAGATTCTGAAATAAGAAATCCAACATGAAAGAAAGAACATATGGCATTTGTACCTTATATTAGAGCCTAGAACGGAATTCCTGATCACTTGAAAATCAATCAGTTTGAAACCAAACCCTAAAATGAATTTTAAGATATGGAAGCTTAAATAGAATTTTAGACATTTAAAATGCATTTGATATTTTGGTACTTCCTATTGCATATTTTTTCACAATATGAAAAAGGAAAGTAATTTGAATGGCATTTTATTAATTATTCACTCAGAAGGCCAAAAAGATGGAGATCAGACAGCCAATATAACTAACGATTAGACTGTTTTTTTTTAAAAAAATGGTAATCACAAAGAAATCTGGTGTTCATAATTTTACAAATATCAATCTCTATCTCTGTTCTCATCTATCTGGTAATGTACGCACGGTGACAATATTTTTAAGTTGCTATTTCCATCAAGATGGAAATTAAAACATGGATAAGCAGACCAGATAAAGAGACCAGCATTTTCAATGTGGTTTAGGAAATCAAACTCAAATCTTGGGTCCTAGAAAATTCAGATAATCTGCATGTGCTCAGAGGCAGAATGGACTAGGTAATCCCATAGTGAAACTCCCAGTGAAAAATGGACAATTTGAATGTAGGAAATATCATTTACATAATAACAGAGAAAACGATTTAAATGTAAATAGCCTAGTAATATGGTTGGGAAATCTGCAGCCACTCCAAGTAGCCTGGTGGGATGTAAAGACAAGGGTGGGTAAACAAGTACACACCCTTATTGGAGAATCCTTTTATCATACGTGTGGATTTGTGCAAGCCACAAATCTGCAGCTTTCTCCTTCCAAAAATGCTACAATGTTTATATTATTGCAAAGGCAAAAATCTATACAGTAGATGGTTTTGAAAATTCACCAAAAGCAAGAATGAATGTGTTTATTTATGAGACCACTGAGCTTTTAGTGGAATTGCAGGTACTCTGGAAATATGGAGTGTAAACACTTGCTATCTTGCCTGTTGCTCCTCCTCTAAAAAAATGATCATGAGGTCATGCATAATAGTGGAATGATTAAATTAATTTGAGCTCAGCATTTTTTCAATAATTTTGTGTGTGTATCAATTCGTGGAAACTAGTAGCACTTTCAGGTTGAAGGAAACCTATGAGGAAAGATTTCAATCTTATATGTGCAAATGATTTACCTAGGAAATGTATATAGCCGCCCATCTTAGGCAAATAACTCAGCATAGCAAAAATAACAATTTTATATAACAAAAAGCAATTTTAAAAATAATAAAAAGCAATTTTAAAAAGTATAGTTAAAATAGACATGATAAATTCAGAATACAAAAATGGAGGCTTTTGCACAAGGTGTGTGGTGTTTTTCAAATACCTGTTTTAGCTTTTCTGATGCACCAGCTATGTAAGGAATGGCCAGGTTCCTGATTCTGAATCTCAGTTGTGTCTGCCGTACTTGTATCTTTCAACCCACTAACACACTGAGACAGAGGCTTGTCCACCCTAAAGATCTGACACCAAAACATAAGAAGAGTAATGTTGTGTGCACCAAGGAGTGTTCAAAGCTCTGTGTTGGAGAAACTAAGCAGACTTTACACAAAAGATGGCCCTGCACAGGAGAAGCAACACAACAGGACCAGAATCAATAGTAAGCCTTTGTTTGAAAGAAAAGGGACACTATTTTGAAGACAATAATATTCGCATGTTGGATAGAGAAGATAGATGGTTTGAGAGAGGAGTAGAGGAATCCATTTATGCCAAAATGGAAAATACTTTCCTCAATAAAGGTCAAGGCCTCAGACACAACCTGTCCCCCATTTTTTATGCTGTCCCCAGGAAGATTAAGACCATTTCACAGATTCATCAGGAAGGCCACACTTAGCAATCCACCTGTAGGAAGTTAGCACCCAACCCTCTCCTAGAAAACATCCTAGGAAATATTAAAAAGGCAGAATATTCCCCTAAAAAGAGTAGAAACTCAGAAGCAGAAGTTCACCCCCACTTCTGTTAATTGGTGGGCCATTAAGGTCTAGGCCAGAGTATTCTACATACTAAAGGCCTCTTGCCATCTTACCACCTGGCCTGGGAAGATTGCATCAGCCAGCACTCAGGTGAAGCTATGTGGTCTAGACAAAGCCTACAAAGTTAGCTAAAACCCTCACCCCTGGGAGTCTGACAGCCAATGGGATACATTTTTTGCACAGGAACAGGAAACGCTAAGGTAGGGTCCAACAGAGGTTATATAACTAAGGGACTTTCAGCATCTCAGTCCTTTCCCCCCCTTCTTTCTTCCTGTCCACCATTAAACCTTCTTTCCAAGCAACTTCCATGAATCCAATGTCTTTTCCTCCACTTGGGGGGAATCCAGAAGAATATTTCTTCCAACACATCAAGGGTAGGGCTGTCAAACTCCCAGCCCATGGGCTAGATGCGTCACAGGCTGGTCACACCCACCCCCAGATTAGTGAAGGGAAAAAATTCCTGATGCATCATGTGATATCGCCATGATGATGTGAGTTTGACACACCTAACCTAGAGTAAAGGATTTAGGAGATGGAACATTGACACCCCAATGACTTTCTGCCTACTCATTTGTAAGGAGCCTATCCAGGTTAAGAGACAAATGAAACCTTCCTGATATATATGAGGTCCAGAGGTGGTATTCAGCAAGTTCTGACCAGTTCTGGAGAACTGGTAGCGGAAATTTTGAGTAGTTTGGAGAACTGGCAGATACCACCTCTGACTGGAGATTTTACAGTATCCTTCCCTTGCCAAGCCTACCAAGCCATGCCCACAGAACCAGTGGTAAAATTTTTTGAATCCTACCACTGATGAGGTCCCTCTAACAAACTTGCTCAGACTGTAGAAGCTACTTGGATAAGCAGCTAAATGTTTTGAAGCAACATGAAAAGAAATCCAGTTGCCGCAACTTCCAGACAACTGTAGCTGAATGACTGAGAATTTTCATTGACAAAGCTTCACATTCTTCATTTTCACTGTGTCAATTGGTCAGGAGTGAGAACAAAAAATAATGAAACTGTCAGGTCCACATATGAAGGTTCAATTTAACTAATTTATTGCAAAAAGACCATGCACAAGAATCTTTTCAATTCATGATCAGGACCTAGTTTGAGTTAGATAAGGGTCAATGGCAATCAACGGGGTGAGGTCAGACTTTGTTTGTGACTATGTAGTGATTCTAGGATGATCCCTCTTTTCACCCTTCCCCCTGGCTCTGCCAGTCCTTCTCCTACAGGAACAGAATCCAAGCACCCCACCTCCATTCTTGTACAAGAAAAATCATATAAGACTTAATTAAAATAAAGAACATTTACACAGTCATTTCTCAGTGAGGATCTTCAGTTTATGTCCTGTTAACTGTTGCATTAATAACAAGTGATTATTGTTATTGATTAATATTAACAGCAATTGTGGTACCTATGCATAAAAGATCATTAAGAAGGACAAGGTCTTTTTATTGTGTTACTAGGCAACAGGTTTCCAAAAACATGCCAGGCAGTTTTGCTGTCTTCCTGGTTTCAGTCATATTCAAAGAAGCTGCCCATTTACTCAATTAAGAGCAAGCTGCAATGGATCCATCATTACTGACATTTCATCTGGTACAGTAAATAGCTGGTAGTCATCCATTCATTTTAAATATAACTAAGGGAGTCCCCATGATGTTTGAGAAAACTATAAATTATCAAGCAAAATAATTTCCCTCCTGAAATTCTATAATAGGTAGCTTTCATTTTGGATTTTATTCTCCTTTTTAGCAAAAACTGGTTCTTTTAGAAATGTATTCCAAAATATTCAGGCTGGATGCAGTGAAGGAAAAAATGACTCAATGGACAAAACCAATACTACTTTTTATTTTGTCAAAGATTTAGAAAATGGAGAAGGCTGACTAAAGTACCTTATAGAATGAAATCTTCTTTGAGTCAGCTTAACTCCTCGTAATTTCACAGATGCATACATGTAGTTTACTTGGTAACATGCAGATATGTTTGCCAGTGCCTTCCTCTGTATTTTTGTTTTTGTTTGGACTTTTCAGTCTGGCCCTGATAGTTTCCTGGTGAACTTCCATCCAAGCAGAAATCAGATCATATGTTGCTAAACTTTTTCAGGTCAGTCAAAATCAGCTCTGTTGCTGCCACTAAAAGGGAATCCTTTAACATATGGGTTGAAAATGGATGAGCAAAACCATTTTTCCTTGGAGCACAAAGAAATTTGGGCCAAGAGCAAAGAGAATGAAGGTAAGCCATAAATAAGGCCTTTCTGGACAACACATTCCTTTAAATTGGATTTTAGTGTGTTTCTGCTTTAAAGTTTGCCTGCTGATGCAGTGTTGTCTAAGCTAAGCAGAACCCAATGCGCAATAGATATCAAAAAGACCTTGAAATATATATAATGAAAACCTGTTATGTATGTTGTTCATCTTAAAATATATATTTCCTTCACACATACAGTGCCCTTGAAAGCAGGAGCCTTCTGCTTCAAGCACATGTAATTTTCTTTGAGAAAATAAGATCTGCTAACCCTTCCAGCTGTAATAGTAGTAATACTCTCATAACCACAATAAGATTTCTTTGTAACATAACAAATATGTTACAAAAGGAAGTCCAAGTCTTATCCATCACATTTCTTATGGTACATAATTATGTACAAAACATGTAATATATTGAGGACTTGTGTGTTTTTTGTTTGTTTGCCTAGGCTCAAGGATTATCTCAGATTGGTACAAAAATATTTGATACTTGCAAGTTTGCTAAGGAAAATAAGCTCCATTTTCAGAGTGGAGGTTCCATAGTACATTGAGGAATAAGTCTGATGGAGGTTTCTAAGGTTGCATGTAGCCTCTTACTGGAGGTCACAGTTCATCCTGAAATTCTTCTCAATTAAGCACATCTTCATGATGTGGATTAACGTGTTGGAGTCTGTCCAAGTAACCTTGTACAAGGCACACCCATACCATTATTGGTATAAAGAAGGAACATAATTTTTTTTAAGGGGGGGCAAGCCTTTCCAAATCAAAATAAGGTTGAAAATTTCTCCCTCAAATAATTTACTAAGGTCTAGAAGGAGTGATCAAATGTGAGCCATTCCCTTTTTGTGCTACCAGTAAAAGAGAACATTGTTAGCTCAGGGTTGAAATGAGGTCTCAGTGCACTAAAAATGTTACTTAGTTTGGTAAGGAAACATCTGCAAAAAACAACCAAGCTCAGAGAGCACCAAGGACCCCTCATTTCCCTTTCCCCCCTCTAAAGGGTGTTGAAAAGACATGCAGTAGGTGGCTGATGGACTGAACAAATGATGTGGCTGATTCATCCGCTCTTGCTTTCTGAGTCCGCATCAGCCTCATTTGGATATTCTGATGTATTGCAGCAATCTTGCTATATCCTTGTAACCATGGCAATGCTGATGGGCCCAACAGGCCTGAAATCATGCACATGGTTGCCTTCAAGACCTGGGTTGGCTAGCTTGATGTGAGAAACCAAACCAGAGCGAGCCTGCTAATGAAAAAATGGAAAGTGGAGTGGACAACTGTGGTGTTTGGTGCCTGCTCCTTCTGAAGAGCCAGATAGTGTGGTGTGCTGTACTGCAGGGAGATAATTTGTTTTCACTTTGCTTCTGTGAAGTCTGCTTCTCCTACTGCTGTACCTTCTGCCCAAAACACACAGACAGCCACATGAGATAAGATAAAACAAAACAATGCATTCTTATGTTGAATGGAAGCATGAGGATTAAATACACAGAAGTCACAACTCCAAGGTAAAATGATTACATAAAAACCACATTAGGAATGATTAATACTTAATTGACTGATTAGTAAATTTCCCAAAGAGATGAAATGTGGTGGTGACTTCAGTTCCTGCTGAACAATGGAAGACTGCCTTTTGTATTTTGAGCTTAATAATACTACTTGTTTATTAAGGACTGACACAAATTTATATCCTCAACCTTCCGCACCCCCCAATCTCAACAATTAAGTACAGCAAAAAAAAAAACAACCTCAAAGAAACAAAACATATTTAAATCATTCTAATATTTATGGTTTCTGTGTTATCACTGATGGCTAAATTAGATTCTTGACAATTCTGTCTTGCCCATCTAGGTGCATGGCTTCACAAGGAAAAGAAAAGTAAAAAAAAGCAATAGTAATAGCACTACAGCATTTTACAGTGCTCTACAGCTCTCTCTAAGCAGTTTACAGAGTCAGCATGTTGACCCCAACAATCTGGGTCTTCATTTTACCCATCTTGGAAAGAGGGAAGTCCGAGTGAAATCTGAGCCAATGAGACTTGAACTGCAGAACTGCTGGCAGCTGGCAGTCAGCAGAAGTAGCCTGAAGGACTGCAGTCTAACCACTGAGCCACCATGGCTCATGATGGAAGAATTTAATCTCTTTGATATTCACACACACACACACACACACACACACACACACTGCATATGCTGTTATGCACAGTATTGAGCTTTTGATAAAACTTCAAAAACTATTTCTATCATCACAGAATTATTTATTTATATTTAAAATCCAGTATTGCCTTGCCTGGTTTTGAATTGCTTGGGGACCCATTAACAATGAGACTGTCTTCCATGTCATTAATGGTCATTCTGCAATTTCCAGAATTCCTAGTTGGTTGGCCTTCAGAAATCTCCATTCTGGTTGCAAGTCCCAGCACATTTTGAAGAATGCCAAGTTGGGGAAAGGATGATATAACTAAGTGGTATCTGGAGAAATCTACTCAGCCTTTTGTCCTGGTGGAAGGATAGTCAAGGAATCATTTCCTGAGTGCATATCCACCTGCCTCCAACTGTATCTCACTGTAATCCCACAGCTGAGGATAACTTAAGGTTCTAGGCTCTGAAGATAGTGTGTTCCCTAAAATCCCATCTTAAAATGCTATACTTTGTGTAGGCAATATATACAGAAACGTAGGCATTAGGGAAACTGCCTCAAGTGATATGCTCCATGTGACAATCTTTTGTTTCAACTGATCTGCTGATTTCCTGTGGGATTACCCACTTCAGTCTGGTCCCTGATCTCTTGACCTACCCTTCTGTCCTCTTGGCAGCAAGGGAGATTAAACATTAAGCCCCTGTCACACTGCACCAACGGATGCAAAGAGGAAGTAAAACGGACAAAAAACCTTGCCATCCGTTCGAAAACGTGATGTACTCACTGCCTCCGTTTGGCTTCCTCTCGATCCATCTAGCATCCATTTATGGACATTTCATCCGCTCCGAAAGTTTTAGGCTGCCTAAAACTTTTGCGTGGAAAATGTATCCAGTTTGTCCGTTCTGCATCCGCTACGCATCCACTACGCATCCGCTATATCCGCTCTGCGTCCGCTGCGCATCCACGCAACTCGCATCCACCCAGACGCAGGGAGGAAGCAGAACGGACGCGGAACGGACGTGGAACGGATGCAGAATGGATGCAGAACGGATGCAGAATGGAAACAAAGCGTTTAAAGCAGAAAAAACTTTCGCAGAGGGGACCTATCTCGCATATAAAGGATGTCTAGAGGATGCCTAGAGGGTGCCTAGAGGATGCCTAGCGGAAAACCTATACTGCCTATAAAAAGGGGGAGCAACTCGCCTGCTTCGCACTTTCAGACTAGCAGCCCAGCAGTGCAGACCTCTGCAGCCTTCATCTGCCTCTTCCTCTTCCACAGCATCCAGTCATGTCCACCGTGGATTGCGACAAAATCCTTTTGGCAGCCAACATCCTTCTGCAACACTGCGAAACCATCTACAGTCACGGTGAACAGTACTACGGGAAGAAAAGGAGGCACCCAAAAAAAGTCTGGCTCCGAAGATGGTTCGCCAGAAGAACGCAGTATGTACTTTACGACAAGCTGATGGTGGAGCTCAGGAGCGAAGACCCTCGGGCGTTCCAGAACTTCATGAGGATGCCTCCAGCCATGTTTGAGGAAGTTGTGCAGTGCCTGACACCCAGGTTGACCAAGAAAAACACCAACTTCCTGCCCAGCCTGGAACCTGGGCTCAAGGTGGCACTCACTCTGCGCCACCTGGCCTCAGGGACCACCTACAGGAGCATGCAGTACGGCTGGAGGGTGCCACCCAGCACCATCAGCTTTGTTGTCAGAGAAGTGGTGCAGGCCATCATCGAAGAATACAAGGAGGAGCTCCTCCAGTGCCCCTCCACTGAAGAAGGATGGAAGAAAGTTGCAGAGCAGTGGTATCAGAAGTGGAACTTCCCCCACAACGTTGGAGCCATCGATGGCAAGCACGTGGCCTGCAAAGCTCCAGCCAACTTAGGGTCCACTTATCACAACTACAAGGGCTTCTTCAGCATCATCCTCTTCGCCATGGTCGATGCTGACTACAAGTTCATGTACATCGATGTTTCAGGCAACGGCTCATCTTCAGATGCCCAGGTATACAACGCCAGTCACCTCAAGGAGGGGCTGGAAAGCAACCTCATGGTGGGCTTCCCAGATCCAGACTCGCTGCCCAACGACACGCAAGATGTGCCCTACTTCATCGTGGGTCATGACGCCTTCCCCCTCACAACCTACCTCATGAAGCCCTACACCCCCAGATGCCTCACCCGTGAAGAGAGGATCTTCAACTACAGGCTGTCCAGGGCAAGGCGGGTGTGGAGAACACCTTTGGCATCCTGGCCAACAGGTTCCTGGTACTTCTCACCAACATGCAGCATCACCCAGAGACCATGAGGAGGATCGTGGAAGCTTGCTGCATCATGCACAATCTCATGCGCACCCGCTACCCAGCCTTGCAGAACAGGCTCGTGGACCTCCAACAAGGCAATGGGGACATGGAGCCTGGGGAATGGAGGCAAGGGCAAAACCTGATCGACACTGAGGATGTGCAAGGGCGCAACAGAGCCTCACGTGAGGCGAAGAAGCAGCTCAACCTCCTGAAACACTGGTGCAACTCCCCAGCTGGAGCGGTGGAGTGGCAAGGCAGGATGGTAGATGCTTAATGGATATTTCCTTCAGCCTGTCTCATCACACGGATGAGATTGGGCCATGTATGTTTGGTTGGCCTACAATGAACAGGGCATTTAATAAAGAGTTGTGTTTATGTTGACATGTGTGGATAATTATTACATTATTATTGTTAATAAAGGGCCATAGTGGTGGCACTTGAGAGGGTGGACCATACAGTCCCACTATGCTTGCACTGGAGGTTTATCTATCCCACACCTATTACCCATCCCACAGGTATCCCTTCCCATCCCACAGGTATCCCTTCCCATCCCACAGGTATCCCTTCCCATCCCACAGCTATCTTAACCCATCCCATAGGTATCCCTTCCCATCCCACAGGTATCCCTTCCCATCCCGCAGCTATCTTAACCCATCCCACAGGTATCCCTGCCCATCCCACTGCTATCTTAACCCATCCCACAAGCATGCAAAGGCTAAACCATTTCTAAAAGTTTTCACCCAGAATTTATCGAAAAAAATTAATGAAGAAAATGTGTGAAACAAAGATAAACTTTATTAATAACAAGCTGTAAAATAAACATGACCCAAGTCAAGTGTCCAAATAAAGTCCACAAATATCCAGACAGCCAGTCTCTGGCACTCCTCTTGGTCACTCGGAGGTGTGTGCCCAGGCTAAGATTTTAGGGAGCAGGTGCTGTGGAGGTGGGTGCTGCTGCAGTGCTGGTCTGAGGTGTTATTGGAGTGCCTAACCCCGAGAGGACAACAGGGGACGGTGTGTTGAGGAAGGTGTCGGACAGCTGGCTCAGCCCCACGATGCTGAGAGGTCCTTCCTCCATGCCATGGGGTGTCAGCCCCAGTACTGAGGACAGATGTACTGAGGCCGGGCTTGGCTGTGGGATGGAGGAAGGAGCAGTGTAGTGGGGCTGCCTGCTCTGCAGCGGGGTGAGGACTGTCAAGGTTGGCATCGGTGGCATCATTGGAACCGGTGGCAGCGGTGTCGCCCGATGACTCTGTGCCTGCATCTGTAAGGGCTGCTGTCTGTGCTGCTGGACCTTGGGGTAGCTGTAGCCCTGGTAGGTGAGGGGGTGTGGGAAGCCTTGGTATGGGAGGGACATCACCTGGGGTGGAGGAGCAGACCTAGACTGGGTGGGAGCAGGTGCCTCTGGGTCTGGAGGGTTGTTAAGCAGCATGGTGATCCTCTCCTTCACCACCTGGTACTGGGGATCCGCCATCTCCTTGAGGGTCTGGTTAACATAATTGAGGAAAGGCTTGCGGTTGAAGGAGGAGGATTCGATGGGGACCAGCTGAGAGAGGAGACCTATGCTGGTGCGGATGGTGTCCCTGATCTCCACCAGGACTTTGTGGCTCTGCCCCTCCTGCGGTCCGGCTCTCTGCCTTACTGTGGTGGCGGAGGTGTGGGTGGATGCGGCTTCAGCAGCGGTGGACTCGATGTCTCCTTTCTCCCACCGCACCAGGGAGTCCTCATTGCTCTCCACCACACTTTCAACACCTGCCCGGGGGTTCTCCGCTATGGCACGCTCCACAGAAACCTGCATGGAGACAGGGACTGACTCTCGGCCACCAGAGGACTGGCTCCCAGCAGGCTGCCGGAGAGAGAGGGTAGAGATTTGGGCTCCTGGTGCTCCTCGGTGGCGGACCTCACCCTCCAGGAAGCTGCACTTGGCCATGACGTAGTTCTCTCTGTCCGTCAGCTTAACCCTGGCCTGGCCAGATTTTTTGCGGTTCAGCTTCCCGTACCAGGTGTGCATGTTCTTCCACCAGCCGAGGAGCACCTCCGAAATGTAGCCCAGAGGGGCTGCTCCTCAGTGGCAGATCTCACCCTCCAAGAAGCTGCACTTGGCCATCACATAGGTCTCTCAGTCCGTCAGCTTGACCGTGGCCTGGCCAGATTTCTTGAGGTGCAGCTTCCCGTACCAGGTTTGCACGTGCTTCCACAAGTCGAGGAGCACCTCCGAAGTATAGCCCAGGCTCTCCGCCTTCTCTCTCCAAGCAGCCTGCTTCCGCCTGGTGTCCCTGTACAGCCGGTGTCCCTTCCGCCACAGATAGTCGTTCTCTCTCAGCCACTCCAGCACCTCATCCTCGTGCGCTTCCTCGATGTAACACTGCCTCCTCTCCCGTTGTTGCATACCCTCTTCCTCCCTTTGGCAGGACCAGATGGGCCCTCATCAGAGGGGCTTCCAGGTTTTAGGGGCTGCTCCTCCACACCAGCAGCAGCAGCAGCAGCAGCAGCAGCAGCAGCAGCAAGACCAGGATGAGCAGCAGCAGAGTAAGCACCAGCAGCAGGGTCAGCAAGACCAGGAGCACGAGCAGAACGAGCAGGACCAGCAGGACCAGGAGCAGCTTCAGCAGAGTACTCAGCAGAAGCACCACTGCCAGGAGCAGCTACAGCAGAAGCTCCAGCAACAGAAGAGCGAGCCCAAGCAGCAGAAGCTGCAGCAGAAGCAGAGTCAGGGACATGGGGCGGGAGGGTGGCCCTGTCCCTCTTGCCAGGGATGGTGGCAGGTTGCTGAGACTTTCGCTTCTTCCCCATGGTTGTGGGGTTGCTGGCTGGCAGGAAGGCTGGCAGGAAGGCTGGCAGGCACCAAGGCTGGCAGGAAGGCTGGTACCAAGGCTGGCACCAAGGCTGGCAGGAAGCCTGGCAGGAAGCCTGTTAGGAAGGCTGGCAGGAAGGCTGGCAGGAAGGCTGGCACCAAGGCTGGCAGGAAGCCTGGCAGGAAGGCAGGCACCAAGGCTGGCAGACAGACTGGCTGGCAGGGAGGCTGGAAGGCAGGCTGGCACCAAGGCTGGAAGGGAGGCTGGAAGGCAGACTGGCAGCAAGGCTGGAAGGGAGGCTGCCCAGGAGGCTGGGAGGCAGACTTGGAGGCAGGCTGGCAGCAAGGCTTGCAGGCAGACATGCAGGCAAGGAACTCGAAGTGTCCAGCAGCAGGTCTTTCCTCGGAATGCTAGACATGCGAGCTGCTTCCCTTTATATCCGGGGGGCTTGCGCAATGCATCCCTCCCGCATGCGCAATTAACGCTGTGCATCCGTTCGGCTTCCACTGTGCATCTGCTAGGCTTCTGCTCTGCATCCGCTTCATCCACTCTGCATCCGTTCTGCATCCGCTTTTTCTGTTCTACATCCGCTTCGCTGAGGCCCCCCGGAAGCCTAGCGGACGCGCCATCCGCTGTGCTTCCGTTCCGCATCCGCTTTTTATCCGCCCTGCGTCCTCCCCGTGTCCGTGTTGTCCTCTCCAATTTTGCAAATTTTCGCCCCTCTTGAGCACGGATACAACGGATGTAACATTTTTCTCTTCCGTTGTGTCTGTTTTGCATCCGTTGGGCAGTGTGACACGGCCTTTAGCTTCTGTGGCCGTTATATATATACTATATATAACAGTATTTAAATGTATTGGCCAACTGGTAGAAAGTAGGAAGCATGCAAAATAGAAAGCCTTGAAACTAACCATCCCATGCCTGCCTTCATGTATATAATTTGGGATGTAATTGAAAGGAATCAGTTCTTATACTTTTGTTGTTTGCTTGGCAAAGAATTCCTTTGGAATTCCTCTGCTCACATTATGCTTTAAGAGTAATGGTTGCCACACTAGTCTCAATGGCTAAACGTTTTTTTCCTAAGCAGTATGTATCTACTGGCTGCATGCTGGCAACCACTGGGTGCCAACCATGAGATGAAAAATTCCCCAACTCTTTGCTCCCAATTAGTGGTCAACAAGGAGTGATGTAGTGGTCAAAGCACTCAGCTGGAAACTGGAAGATTATGATTTCTAGCTCTGCCTGTGGCTTCTCAGAGACTTCTCCAGGCAGTTGCCAGGAGTCAGTATTGATTCAACCAACCCACATCAAACAAACAAATAAATAAATAGTTGAGGCATTTATGTGTGGTGGTTAACTTATCAGACTAGAAACAGGGAGACTGTGAGCTCCAGTCCTGCTTTTAGCACAAAGCCAACTGGATGACTTTGGAGTCATTACTTTCTCTCAACCTAGGAAAATGGCAAACTACTTCTGAAATCTTGCCAACAAAAGCGTAGAGACCTGTCCAGGCAATTACTAAGAGTCATGACCGACTCAAAGGTGAGAATGAATGAATGAATGAATGAATGAATGAATGAATGAATGAATGAATGAATGAATGA
>BLBF01000003.1:90973770-91016241 GCA_015471245.1 Laticauda colubrina | reverse complement strand
TGAATGAATGAATGAATGAATGAATGAATGAATGAATGAATGAATGATAGAGGAAGTGGTCAAGAGGTTGAAGAGTCAAATGGCTGGCCTATGATTTCAAAGAATTAGAGATAAGCATTTCATGTGCTGGATAACATTGGGTAGAACTGGAATTTTGACCAAGATTTTGAATCATGGCCCTTAGAAGCTTGTACACTAAAACTTTATGGACAGCAACACAGCTCCTTTCCTCATAAGGCATATTGCAGATAGATTTAGGACAATATGATATCCTGCTGGGTTCAAGATTGGAGGGTGGGGGGAGCATGGCAAAACCACTGAATGTGGCCTATTAATCTTTCCTAGTCCAACCCAGAGGTGCCAGGGATTAAAACAGGTCTCTTTTATAGGCAGAGTGTTTAATCACTTAGTGCTTAATCACTAAACCAATTCATTCTCCAAAACATAATTTGGCCTTACTGCTTTTTAAAAGTGATTTCTACCAGCAAGAAAAGTTGTCTGCATATGCTAAAGCCTATTTTGCTTTTTAATCTGTGTTTTAAAAATATGCCTGCTTTTGCTGTTCTGCACGTGCTCAGGGATAGAGTGTTCAAGTATTTTGTGGAATGAAATGTTGGTAGTCCTGTGTGCCACTGTAAATCAAACCCAGTCAGAATCAACAGATTTAGAGTTGTCCTTTATTCACAGAGTGCAATCACTGTTTGTACTGCAAACCCTTTGCATCTTGTGATGCAGAGAAAAGAGCTTTGCAAAGCCTATCTTTCAGGATGACTGGAATGAGGAAGGACTGCTTAATGATATATGTAACCCAGCATGTGATTGCTAACTTGCTACAACAATTACTTTCCTTTATAAAGATAGATGGGGATTGCTCCTGAAGAGGAAGATCATAATAACTGAGCTCAACATTCTTGTGTTGTTTATATATACTGATTACAGTTTTATTGGTAGTTACTTAAGATATGGAAGCAAAAGACATCACGAGGTTACCATAATTATAGATGTCTATCTGCTTTTTAATATAGTTGGATTTCTTACAGGAAAAATAATGTTTGAGAATGCATCTATTCCCACCCACCCCCCTTGCATTATGTCATCTTATTTTTAATACCATCTAAATAAGAAATTTCCCCTTGATAGAAAGGAGGACTGGTCAGCTTTTCATACTTCAGGAATTTAATTAGACTGTGTTAACAATGTTGGTAAAACCTGGATATGAGAGGAACAAAAGTGAATGGCCTTCTTAATGTTATGCCAATTTGCAAAAATAAGGGTGAAGAACATAAACAAATACATTAGTTCCTGATTCTTTCAGAAGGATCAAACAGGGAACAAATGTGAACGCTTTCTCCTGTTGAGAAATCAGTTGTATTCTGTCACTTTATGTGGTCCTCAAAAAAAATATTATATTGCACTAATTCTTCAAGAAAAAAAATGGAGTCATTTTGGAATTAATCAGCAGTTAATATTCTTCTTTGCTGAGAATACTTTGTAATGTATGCCTGAATCAGAAAACCTACTTTCTGTAACCATACATTAATAATAAGCAGAATGGAACAAAGATGAAACAGATGAAACAACATTTTCTTACACTGCACATATCATTACACTGCATAGACTATCTACAGCCATAAGTGCACTACATGAATGTTTGTTTAAGTACCATTTCTATTGTTCATTCACTGCTGCTGGTACAACTGAGTTAATCAGTAAAACCAGGGTCTGTGTCCCTGTCTCTAAGCCAAGAGATGGTAAATTTCCTCCCTAACCAGCAAGCTCACTTGGAGAAATCAAAGAGGAGAGGAAAAGGGAAGGCAATGAGTTGCTCCTTTGCAGGTAAGGCAATTCTAGCAGATGCTGGAAGCAACTCACATGGGTGCTGAACAGTCAGATAGTTTTTTGGGGGGGCAAACCATTCTCTCTGTCTCTCTGTCTCTCTGTCTCTCTGTCTCTCTCTCTCTCTCACACACACACACACACACACCCTGTCTGATATGCTGCAGCAAATCAACAAGTGGAATAGTGGCAGGAAGGAATGCTGATGTTTTTGAGGCTGAAGGATTCAGATGACAGGGTTGCTTTTACGCTTGGCATTAGCAGAGAAGAAAGAGTAGAAACACTTAGTCATTGGGTGAAGTGAGGCTTGAATGGAATTTAAGTCCTAAAATGTGTTTTAGGATTATAAATAATATTAGCTTTCTGTATTTGCTATTGTTAAGTTACTAGTTAACTAGTTAGTTACATAAGTTAAGAGACTCTTGAACTCAAGAAGCCTCAGTTTTCAGGAATATATTTTGGGTACCGCGAAAGGAAGGCATTTTTTAAAAAAATATAATTGATTGGAAGCAGAAGGATCACCCTATTGGCTGAGTCCCAACATTAATTTATCATTAATGGTTTTTAAGGCAGGCCATAGTATGACTTTGAACAACAGGTCACCATAACATCTAGTGTTTTGTTCCCCTTTTTTCCACAAAGAAAGCAGAATGTGCGTCCCCTTCTTTTAGCTTGCCAATATTATTCATTTAAGTTGGGGGAATACACTATGTCAAACTATTCATTTCCTACATTATATAAGGAGTGAAATGGAATTGGAGAATTTGATAATACCCCTTTGTTCAGTTTCACGTCTACTTGTAGGATTCCATCAAACCCCATATAATAAACAGGCGCTTGTGAACTAGATTCCAAATTCTACACTGCACTGTTGCTGCCTGTTTAGTTCCTCATGTTCTTCCCATATTTCTCAGCAGGTTGCATGCTGAGAATGCCTGTGGTTTAATTCTTTGAACTATGGCCTGGAGTGTTTGGCGAGAGATTGTGATGTATGGAATAGTGAGGCAGAGTTGACCGCATACACATTCAATGGCCTAATGAGGCCTGATTTTTGGAGATAGCCTAAACTCTTTTGCAACCATTTTTATCTTCTTGTCTTTGTTCCACCTGCACAGCTGAGTAGACACTGTATTAATTTGTAGTTTAATAATTCCTTTGGATTAGAAACCGGCCTTTCCATTCCACTCATTCTGCTCTTTGTTTGCAAAATAACTGCAGATTTGCTCAACAATGATCGGCGCAGGGAAGAGAGCCAAAGCTTACTGTAAATGATACACAAACTCTTCCCAACATAAAGATCAGCTAGCTACTCCCACTTCTTTCCCTCTTCCTTCTGTTACTCAACATTTTTTCTGCCCATTTATATATAAGAAGAGAATGAATGTGAGAATGGTGGTCAGGAGGAGTGAATGACTCATGTAAATGTAAACACAGCTTACTGTTTTAGGAGAGTTGGTTGAAAGAGTTTTGGATAATAATGAGAGAACAAAATAAATTCAAAAGAGTAGGTTGCATTTGAGGACCCTGCTCCCATGTCTTCCATATTCAGGTTTGAGAAGAGTGACATCTAGCCTGTGCAGTGTGCATTTCCGTGAAATAGGTATTTGTGTTTAGATACACCCAATAGGACAGCCATCCTTTTTCTGAGGATCCCCATGACACTTTATCACATTCTAAAAGTGCTGATAAACTGATCATGATGTGTACACATGTCTCAAATAATTAAACAATGCAGAATAAAGGAGCACTTAGAAAAAGTGGTGACGTAATCAATTTTAAAGAATGGGACATTCATATATATGGGATAAGGTTAATAAAGGCTATTAGTCATTATGTCTATATATTACCTTCAGTAGTACAGATAGTCCTCAATTCTCATCCATGCTGCCTTGAGAATCTAGGAATAGATTAAGCTCCTCCTTCTGACGTAATAGAGCTGAGTGTGCCATTATAAAAAACCAGCCTCTGGCTGGCCCACCCATCTTTTGGCTCAGCTTCTTGTCTGAGAGCATAGTCTCTGGAAGAAGTGCTTTTGAACAGCTAAAGGAAAAGTTTGAACTCCAAGAGACAGCAATAAATTTAAAATCCAACTCCCGGGGATCCGGTAGAGCTCTGTCTCCAGGAGAGCAGGAATCCACTCTCCTGCAGCGCCGAGGCTTCGGCCCTGCTGCACAAGGACTGCAGATCCAGGGAACATTTGGAGGAACCTCCCATGCAGCCCCACTGATCGCAACCTTGTTGTTGCTGCCCCCAGCCAAGCCGCTTTACAGCTTGTTTTGTTCGGAAAAACACGAGGTAGACCGGGTTCCAACAAATAAAAGTCTTTATTCACAGGAGTCAGTAAAACGGAACGGTTGGCCGACTTAGCGGCAGCCTTTTATACAGGCTAGCCTGCCGGCTTGTAACCAATGGCAGCTGATCGAATTTACCGCCTTTTTTACTTTGTTTGGATTGGTTCTTAGTGAACCAATCCAATGCTTACTTTAGTTGACCAATCAGATTTGCATGTTTTGGAGTAACCCAATTTGCATACAGAACACCCCTCCCTCCTTAGTTCAGTCCTACGTGGTGATGTAGTCGCGCAGGTAGGCGGGGCTTTTCCTGACTCGACTGGACCTGCACAGTTCACTTTTGGCGGAGACTTCGACCTGTTCGGATGGGGCTGCTGTGTCATCCGTCCTTCTCTCTGGAACCATCTGGAAGGGTGAGTCAGCCATTCTGCCGCCTGAGTTTCTTAGGCCGGCAGTTTTGCCGCTCCCTCCCGTTTCCTCCGGGCAGGTCAAGCTGGCCTGGCTGTCCCCTTCCGATGGACTCTTCACGCAAGTCTCTTCAAACAGTGAGTCTTTTATTTGCTCTTTTTGTTTGTTAATCTCTTTGGGTTTTGTTTGTATCGGTTCTTTATTTGTTTCTCGCATTTCCCCCCCCCCCCCCTTTGGTTTGTCCATCACCGGTTTTTTCCATGTATGGGTGTATGTCTGTATTTCGTTCTATGTTTCGGGAACGGAGCTGGTCTATGTGCCGCTTCCATTCCCTGCCACCGTCAATTGTTAACCAATAGGATTTGGGGCCTGTTATTTGCCTTATTTGTCCTGGTAGCCAAACAGGGTCCCCGGTGAAGTTTTTAGCATAGACCAACTCACCTACTTCAAATTTCCTAAATTGTGTGGAGGAGTCGGGGGGGGGTTTCTGGCATAAAATTTGGGTGCAACCTATCAAGGTGTGATCTTAATTTCCTCCCCATGAGCAATTCTGCTGGGGACTTGTTGGTCGTGATACTGGGCATTATGTGTTGGAGAGTGAGCAATCGGTTTATTTTCTGTTGGACATCACCGGTGTCCATTCTTTCTAATCCCTCTTTGGTAAACCGGACCATTCTCTCAGCCCTGCCATTTGCGGCCGGGTGAGCCGGCGCGGTTAGGGCATGTCTGATACCTGGGGAGGCTAGGTATTGCTCGAATTGTAGGCTGGTTAGCTGTGGCCCATTATCTGATACGAGGATGTCCGGTAGACCATGGGTGGCAAAAAGGTTGTCTAGTTGTTTGATTACAGTTTCTGTTGTCGTTGATGGCATGATTTTTTACTTCTAGCCAATTAGAATAGGCATCAACGACAATCAGGAATGTATGCCCCTTGGTAGGACCCGCGAAATCGATGTGGATTCTTGACCAAGGGCCTCGCGGGGTTTCCCAGTCTCTAATGGGTGCTTTAGGCGGGGTCTAATTCCCTGGCACTTGTTGCACGAGCTTACCCAATATTCTATGTCCTTATCAATACCCGGCCACCAAACATAACTTCTTGCAAGGCTTTTCATTTTCACAATTCCCGGGTGCCCTTCATGTAACATCCCAAGTACCCTGGGTTGTAGTTTGTTAGGAATGACTACCCGATCACCCCACAATAAACACCCTTTTTGAATCGAAAGCTCAGTCTGTCTGGTCCGGAAAGGTTTAAAATTTTCAGTTTTTTGATTTTCCGGCCAGCCTTTACCTACCCAGCTGAGGATGCGGGAAGTCACTGAGTCTTTCGCGGTGGCTCTGGCGACATCATAAGCAGATATGGGTAGATCGGGGCAAGTCTCTATTTGTAATGCTGTCATTGCTGGTGCCGGGTCTTCCTCGGTTTCTGGTAAGGGTGCTCTGCTCAAAGCGTCCGCATGGGAAATTTGTTTCCCTGGTCGATGTGTCAGAGTGTAGGAATAGGCTGCTAGGAACTCTGACCATCTAGTCATTCTTGGAGAAAGGATATTTAGTGTTGGCTTGTTTCCCGCCAAAATTCCCATCAGTGGTTTGTGGTCTGTTATAATTTGAAAAGTCCGCCCGTAGAGGTACTCGTGGAAGCGTTTCACTCCAGCGACAATTGCTAGAGCTTCTCTGTCGAGTTGGCTGTAATTCCTCTCAGTTTTAGACAAGGTCCTTGAGTAGTAGGCGACAGGTGCCTCTCTGCCATCAGGCAGTTGGTGGCTCAGGATGGCACCGACTCCAAATGGCGAAGTGTCGCAGGTCACCCTCAATGGCAGTGTGTTGCTAAATTGAATGAGAACGTTTGTTGATGTTAGCAATTTTTTAATTTTCTGGAAGGAATTCTTCTCTCTATAACCCCAAGTCCAAATTGCTTTCTTGTCCAATAGACAGTGCAATGGTTCTGCTATTGTGGCTTTATTCGGTAGGAATACATTATAAAAATTTATCAGTCCAAGAAATGCTTGTAGTTCGGCTTTGTTTCTTGGTTCTGGTGCTTCATTGATAGCTTTAATTTTCTTGTCTGTAGGGTGTATACCCTCTCCGTCTATTAAATAGCCCAGGAATTCGACGCTATTCTTAACTAGGCAACACTTTTCTCTTTTCGCCTTGAGACCAGATTCTCTAAACTTAGTTAGTACTTCTTTGAGTCTTTTTTTAAATTGGGTTTCATCTTTGGCTTAGATCAGAACGTCGTCAAAGTATGGTACGACTCCTTGTATGCCATTTAGGAGGCGTTCCATTAGACTCTGGAAAACGCCTGGGGCTACACTTACTCCAAATTGCAGTCGGTGACATTTGAATGCGCCCTTATAGGTAACTATAGTCTGTGCTTCCGCAGTTTCTGGGTCCACTGGGAGTTGTTGGTAGATTTGTGCTAGGTCAAGTTTAGCAAAAACCTTTCCTTTTCCCAGGGAGTGAAGCAAATGCTGGACTACTGGCACCGGGTATGCGCTTGGTTGTAATGCATGGTTCAGGGTAGCCTTATAGTCACCACAGATTCTAACGGACCCGTCGGGTTTGATAGGTGTGACTACAGGCGTTTCCCACTTGGCATGGTCCACAGGTTCTAATACCCCTTGGGCTATTAATTTGTCTAGCTGTTCCTCTATTTTTGCCTTTAGTGCAAAAGGAACTCGTCTGGCTTTTATTCTTCGTGGGGCTATTTGGGGGTTTAAACTGAAAGAAATGGGATTTCCCCGATACTTGCCAAGTGAGCCGTCAAAAACGTCCTGGAATTCCCGGATGAGGTCTTCTTCCCAGCCGGTTGCAGTCACTCGATCGATCCCGGTCATCCCGATGCCCAATGGTGCGAACCATTCGATGCCCAGGAGACTTGGTCTGTCTCTGTCGACTATGGTCAGCGGTAGCACTTTGAAGTGTTCTTTGTAGGTAACTTGGAAATGTCCCATGCCGACTACAGGGATTTGGTTTCCCTGGTAGTCCTTGAGAGTTAGGTGCTGCTTCTTTAGTTCTTTGGTTTTGATATCTGGGACTAGCTGTTTTATTGTGTCCCACGATACCATAGAGAGAAAGGACCCTGAGTTTACTTCCATCTTGCAGGGCTTCCCTTCGATTTCTACAACGACTTTAACTTTCTTCCCACTTTCCGTCTGAGCGCTCTTTATAATGACAGTTTGGTGTGTATTGGCTCGCTTCTCTTGTTGCCACTTTCTCTCAGCTCGTTTAGGCTCAGCTCGTGTTGGGGAATTTCTGCATCTCGTTGGGCTGTAGTATTTTTTGTTTCTGCAGACTTTTTCGATATGCCCTCGTTTCTTGCAGACCCTGCAGATGGCATCGAGAAATCTGCATTCGGCTCGGGGATGGTTTCCTCCGCAGCCAGCGCATTCCCGCCAATTTCTTCTTTCGCGCTCTTTTCTGTTAGTGTATAGGCGGTGGACCTCATCATCTTCTTCGCTAGTGTCAGGTGTTTGCCATACTCTTCGTAATGCGTGGTGGTGGTAGATTGTTTTTTGTCTTTGGTTGGGTTCGTTTCATCACTATGCGTGTTCATTTTCTTCATAGTGACAGCCGATTTTTTCGCGGCTTCGTTGGCTGTGGCTTCCTTGATAGCTTCGGCTACACTGATGTTGGGTTTGTTGAGTAATTTACTCTGTGTGGTTGAGTCTCTCAAACCCAACACCACTCGATCCCTCATTGCCTCGTCGAGGTTTGAGAATTCACACTCACCACCTATTTGTCGAAGTGCAGCAACGAAATCGGCGACGGTCTCTCCCTCTCTCTGGTCTCTCCTGTAGAATTCGTGTCACTTTATTAAGTTTGACACCATCGGAGCGTAGTGTGCTTTGAGAATTCGTTGCAATTCTGGCCACATTAGTTGTTTGACATCTTGGGGCTTCGCTAGAGCCTTTGCCATCTTGAAAACCGTTGGCCCACAGTGTGTTAGGAATACAGCTCTCTTACGTTGCTCTGAAATTCCTTCCATTTCATTGCTTTCCAGATACATTTGGAAGCGATCTGCATAGGAATCCCAATCCTCTTCGTTGGGGTTGAAGGGTGCAGGCGGTGCGTTGTTTCCAGGCATCTTTGTTGTCATCTGGGCTTCTTATCACCGCATGCAGTTTTTCGTGTTCAGGACAATCCCACCTTCGTCGCCAGTGTTTTGTTTGGAAAAACACGAGGTAGACTGGGTTCCAACAAATAAAATTCTTTATTCACAGGAGTCAGTAAAACGGAACGGTTGGCCGACTTAGCGGCAGCCTTTTATACAGGCTAGCCTGCCGGCTTGTAACCAATGGCAGCTGATCGAATTTACCGCCTTTTTTACTTACTTTACCTTACTTACCTTACTTTACCTTACTTTAGTTGACCAATCAGATTTGCATGTTTTGGAGTAACCCAATTTGCATACAGAACACAGCTGACTCCGGAACTTAGTTCCTGCCGCTTCTCAGCTGTTCCGGCTTAATTCGATCACTCGGGGCCTGGTAAGAGCCCAAGGAGAAGACAGTGGCTAGGTCGTCCCAGGGCCACCCCACATGGTAGGCAGCCATTTAAAAATTGCTGAGCGGCCATTTTGTTTTGGGGGAAAGTGCTTCCCCAAGGCCTCACAGTCTCCTGACTTGCCTGGCCTAGGCAACAGGCAGCACCTATGTGGGGGAAGCTCACAGCACCCTTGGTGTCTGCTCTGTTAGCCAGATGAAAAGGGAAGCTCCTCAACCTGGCCCCAAAAGACTGGAAGACTCAAAAACTCCCAAGCCCCTTTGAGGAGAAAGAAAAGACAAAGAGGCCTTTCTGCTAACAGAAAGAGAGACTGCTGCAAAAATCAGAGCCAAAGCCCTCGCTCCCAGAAAGACCTGCCTGATCTATTCAAGCATTGCTGGAGGAGATCTGCAAAATGGCTACCTGGGCTTCACCTTCACTGTTTATATGGCATTATCGCTTGGATTCATTTGCTTCAATCCAAGCATTGTTTGGTCGGAAGGTGCTTCAATAGGTGGTTCAGTCAGAGTGACTGGACCAGATATTGGCCCTCCCATGGACATGCAGGCTTTGGGATGTCCCATTCCTAGACTCTTGAGGCAGCATGGATGAGAATGGACATTGGTATAATTACCTGAGAATGCCCTTTCTATCTATGCTGCAAGAGAGTCCAGCCCCACCCTAAACATCTGGTTATGATGGTTGGGGAGAAGTGAAATTAATTTCTTGTTTATCTTCCAGAGACACATTACATCTGTCAAGTATCCTTGCCTAAAAGATAGGTGGGCCAGCCAGAGGCTGGGTTTTTAAAGTGGCAGACTCAGGTCTATAATGTCAGAAGGAGAAGCTTAACCCATTCCTGGACTCTCTTGCAGTGTCGATAGAAAGGGTGTTCTCAGGTAATTATACCAATGCCCATTTATGACAATCCATAGCTTAGATTAGCTTAGCTTTGCTATAGATAGGAGCCATGATGGCATAGTGGTTAGAATGTATTATTGCAGGCTAACTCTGCCCATAGTCTAGAGTCTGATTCTCATTGGCTCAAGGTTGACTCAGCCTTTCATCCTTCCGAGGTCAGTAAAATGACGACCCAAATTGTTTGGGGCTGACTCTGTAAACTGCTTAGAGAGGACTGTGAAGCAGTATGTAAGTACTATTGCTATTGCTATGGATGTACTTACCAACAGCCACTTAATGAACCAATTTTGAAATTACAATAGCCATCCATGCCTCACAGTCATGTCACTGCATTTTGGATCTTTGGCAACTGGTTCACCTTTATGGCCATCTGCAGTGTTCCCTGGCTACAAAACTGCAATTTGTGATATTTTTTGCTGCTTTTCAGCTACTATTTCCAGTTAGGGTAAAATTCATTCACTTAATGACTGCATTATTCATTTAGTGACCACCACGTTCACTTAATAACTATAGCATTTGCTTAATGACTTTCACAAAAATGTCATAAAATAGAGACCAGTCTTCTTAATAAAGACAATGACTTACAACTGTAATTCCAAACTCACTTATGATCTCAAGTCAGTGATTACTTATAACGAGCATATTGGTTGGGGAGGAATTATGTAGGAGCTTGTCAACTTTCCAAAGAAATCTAATTTACCAACATGGAAGACCGCAGGAATAAATTGGTCTTATCAGCAGGGGTCATGTAGGCATAATTTCTACCTTAAGAACAAGTATAGCTAGCAAATGCTTATATACAGTGCTTGACAATACTGAAAGCCTCCTCTTGAGCGTTTGACTTCATTTGCTGCACCAGAGAGACAAATATCTGTCTAAAAAGCCACTCACTGTCTCAGGGCCAGAAAAGCAGAGGTGAAATCAAGGGCAGGTGTTCTTGGCAGAAGTACAAGATCATCTATCCTGGAGGGCCAAGGGATGAAAATGAGAAAATGTTGGAGAAGGTTAGCGTTTTGGGACCCTGAATATTGATAATTCTTGGGTTTATATGCCATTTTAAGTCTTAAGTCTATGTCTGCAGTATGGTGGCTCGCAGGGTTAGGATGGTGGGTTGACAATTAGCAAGCCCGCATTTAAGACCTGGATGCTGATGTGCAATGGGGCGAGTTTCCATCATTTGCTCCAGCTCCTGCTGACCCAGCAGTTTGAAAGAGGGTGACTGCAAGTAGTTACCATATTTTTCCATGTATAAGATGCTAATTTTTCTTAAAAACATTTACTTGAAAATGGAGGGGTGTCTTATGCACAGGAGGCCAAGAGGAGAAGGCGTGGCCCATCCCCTTCCTCCAGCTTTGCTGGATGAGCCTCTACCTTATATGCAGCTCTATCATTCCACTCTATTGTAGTTTTACATTGCCACTTTAGGTTTCATCTCTATTGTTCCTTGATGCATTTCCTGTTCTTGTATTAGTCACTTGTATTATAATAAGATGGCTTCTGCACAATGATGGCTTGTACTGTGCTTAATTACTCTACATGAAACTTGTGGGTGTCCTATACATGGGGGAATCTTATTGATGGAAAAAATATGGTAGATTGGTACCACTTTGGTGGGCAACGTAATGGAGGAGCCCCCAAACTGGCATCCTGGGGGCAACAGTGATGCCACTGGTTAATCCTTGGAGCTTCTGACACGAGAGCGAGTGAGCAAGTCTGTGTTAGGGCATGGAATATATAGTCTTCAGATTTCCTGCCTCAAAATGGCATGACAATATTCTGGTGGTTTGATAGTATAGGTAGTCCTTGACTTACAACCATTCATTTAGTGACAATGTTACAACAGAAAAAAGTGACTTGTGGATCGGTTTTCACACTTACGACCATTGTACCATCCCCATGGTCACGTGACCAAAATTCAGAAGCTTGGCAGCTGGTATGTAGTTATGATGGATGCAGAATCCTGGAATTGTGAACACTTTTGTGATCTAACGAGCAAAGTCAATGGAGAAGCCAGATTCATTTAATAACAACTACAGTAATTAACTTAACAACTGTGGCAAGAAAGGTTGTAAAATGGAACAAAACTCACTTGATGAATATCTTGCTTAGCCACAGAAATGTTGGAAATGTGGTCTTATGTTTAGGACAATCTGTATGTTCAAAAGGGGTTCCAGAGATCAGGAAAAAGAAACACCTATGAGAGCGACATTTAGACTCTCTTTCTTAGCTGTCTTTCTTTCCCCCATAATCCCTTTTCTGTTTAGGTCTTAGCAGCAGGTGTTTCTAATCTCAGACTTATTTGAGGAGAAAATGGCAGAAAAGGGATTGAGTTTGTAAGAATTGTACAGGAAAATTTTAAGCACTACATTCGCCTGGTTTTCTTCTATAAATGGCCTTTTGTACTAGATTTGCAGTTATTTGAGTGTCCTACTTGCTTTTGCATGTAGATTTAACCAAATTTTGTCAGTGAATAATTGTTCCAGCCACTTAAAAGTATACTGGATTTCTTTTATTTTTCCATTATTACTGTTAGCTACTTGTGGTGAGTGGAATATACAGAAAGCTCAGTTCACATTTAAAAAACTCATTGCAAAACTGATAAGGAACATATCTTCTGCTTTTAAGAAAACAGTCCACAATTTTCACCCATAGGTCATCATTAAATGTGTTTCCTTGTAAACAAATATCCAGGATCAACAATTGAAATCTCTCCTCTACCTCTTTTCAGGAAATAGAACTTACCATTCTAGGTTTCAGCATAATAAAAATGAACAAGCATGTCCTGGAAGATACCCTGACCTTTGACTTCAGTGTGCCATGTAGCAGAGATTGAACAAACCAAAAGCATTTAATTGTTTTGTTCAGTGTCACAGTGCAGTCACATCTATAATATGGTCCTAAGTGCGTTTACTTAGAATAAAGCACACTTGAGTTCAATGTTATTTATTCTGCAATAAGTAAGTTGAGAATTGCTCCTTTAATTATTTTACTTTTCTATTCAGCCTGTCAAAACTATCCCAACTTTTGTCTACCAAAGCTTAGCAGTTGTTACCATGGTATCTTTGTGTCACTGGGGTAACCTTTGGGGAAGAACATTTGAAAAGTGCATTACTTCCCACATAATACATTGAATTACAAAGACAGAAACGATTTCTTGTTTCTATTTCAAATTCATAAAGAAAGAAAAAATTCACAGTAAGACTTTACTTGTATCATTTTGGCTTATAGGTAGAGGGTATTGTTTGTGCTCAGCCAAGGAAGGGGAGCCACCTACAAACCCATCCAGCAGGGTCATCTGAGAGACAACTACTGGTTTTAAATGGGACTAGGTGATCAAAGTGCCATCTCTTTTTAACACACATAACTTGTTTGCATCCACCATTTTGGAGCCACTGTTCATTGCTGCAATACATCTGCAGCATGTAATGTTTGCATGTAGATCCCATAATCCTTTTCCCCCCTGGTCTTTGAACTTCCCTTTGATAACTATTGCCAAAATATAATAATTACAAAGAGTTAAGAATAGACCTCATTTTCTTTGTCACTGATTGCAACCTGCTTTGAAGGAAGGAGAGCCACTCTAGAATAGAGTGTCACTTCAAACTACCTAAAGGGCCTGTCACATTGGCCGACGGATGCAAAACGTTTGTAAAAAGGACACAGCGGATGAGAAAATGTTCCATCCGTTGTTATCTGCTCTCAAAAGTGCCCTGAATTTGCATAAGCAGAGCGGATAACAATGAAAAGGAATGGACGGGGGGAGGATGTAGCCAGGATGTAAAACGGATGCTCCACGGAAGCCTAGCAGATGGAAGCGGATGGGAGCAGATGGCACATCCACAGGCCTTCCGGGGGAGCAGAGCGAAGTGGACGTGCAGCGGAAAGAGTGGATGCAGAGCGGATGCCGAGTGGATGAAGCGGATGCAGAGCGGAAGCCTAGCGGATGCCTAGTGGATGCACAGCGTTCACTGCGCATGCGGGGAGGATGCATTGCGTCAGCCCCGCGGACATAAAGGGAAGCAGCTCGCAAGCAGGTCACCATTCAGAGGAAAGATCTGCTGCCAGACACACCTCCAGCCAGCCAGCCAACAACCATGGGGAAGAAGAGAAAGCCTCTGCCATCTGCTGCCAGCCCTGGCAAGAGGGACAGGGCCACCATCCCACCCCCTGGTCCTGACTCTGCTTCTGCTGGGGCTTCTGCTGCTCGGGTTGACTCTTCTGGTGCTGGAGCTTCTGCTGGCACTGCTCCTGGTGCTGGGGCTTCTGCTGGTGCTTCTGCTGGTGCTTACTCTGCTGGCGCTGCTCCTGGTGCTGGGGTTTCTGCTGGTGCTTACTCTGCTGATGCTGCTCCTGGTGCTGGGGCTTCTGCTGGTGCTTACTCTGCTGGCGCTGCTCCTGGTGCTGGGGCTTCTGCTGGTGCTTACTCTGCTGATGCTGCTCCTGGTGCTGGGGCTTCTGCTGGTGCTTAGTCTGCTGGTGCTGCTCCTGGTGTTGGTGCTACTGCTGGTGCTTACTCTGCTGGCGCTGCTCCTCGTCCTGTTGGTGCTGCTGGTGCTGCTGGTGCTGCTGGTGCTGCTGGTGCTGCTGGTGCTGCTGGTGCTGCTGGTGCTGCTGGTGCTTACTCTGCTGCTGCTGATCCTGGTCCTGCTGGTCCTGCTTTTGCTACTACTGTTGTTGTTGTTGCTGCTGCTGCTGGTGGTGTGGTGGAGCAGCCCCTACAACCTCGAAGCCCCTCTGATGAGGGCCCAGATGGCCCTGCCAGAGGGAGGAAGAAGCATACGCCTGAATGAGAACGGGAGAGGAGGCAGTACTCCATCGAAGAGGAACATGAGGATGAGGTGCTGGAATGGCTGAGGGAGAATGAGTATCTTTGGCGGAAGGGACACAGGCTCTATCGAGACACCAAAAGGAAGCAGGCTGCTTGGAGAGAGAAGGCGCAGAGCCTGGGCTATACTTCGGAGGTGCTCCTCGACTTGTGGAAGCACGTGCAAACCTGGTACGGGAAGCTGCACCTCAAGAAATCTGGCCAGGCCACGGTCAAGCTGACGGACTGAGAGACCTATGTGATGGCCAAGTGCAGCTTCTTGGAGGGTGAGATCTGCCACTGAGGAGCAGCCCCTCTGACAACCCTCTCTCTCAGGCAGCCCGCAGAGAGCCAGTCCTCTTCTGGCCAAGAGTCAGCTCCTGTGTCCAGGCAGGTATCTGTGGAGCGTGCCATGACGGACACCCCCCCAACACCTGCACTACCCGTGGCAGAGCGCATGGAGGACCCCCTGACGAAGTGGGAGCAAGGAGAGGGCACTTCCACCAAAGACCAACCCACATCCACCCCCAGCTCCACATCTACAGAAAGCAGGCAGAGAGCCAGACCAGAGGGGCAGAGCCACACTGTCCTGCTGGAGATCAGGGACACCATCAGGAACAGAGTAGATCTCCTCTCTCAGCTGGTACACACCAACGTCCCATCCTCCAACCGCAAGCCCTTCCTCACCTACGTCAACCAGACCCTCATGAACATGTCTGAATCACAGTACCAGGTGATAAAGGACAGGATCACCGGTCTTCTTCACAACCCTCCAGACCCAGCTGAACCTGCTCCCACCCAGTCCAGGTTTGCTCCTCCACCCCAGGTGATGTCACTACCCTTCCAAGGCTTTCCACAGGCCCTCCTCTACCAAGGCTACGGCTACCAGGAGCTCCAGCAGCACAGGCAGCCCTTCCCAGTCCAGGCACAGGTACATCGAACGCCACCGGTGCCACCGATGCCACTGATGCCACCGATGCCAGCTGCAGACCAGACATCCTCACCTTGCTCAGCTGCAAGACCAGACATCCCCACTACACTGCTCCTTCCTCCACCCCACAGCCAAGCCCGGCCTCAGAACATCTGTCACTGGTATTGGGGCTGACACCCCATGTCCTGGAGGAAGGGGCTCTCAACATCACAGGACTGAGCCAGCTTTCTGAGAGCTTCCTCCACACACCGTCCCCTGTTGTCCTCTCGGGACCAGGCACCCCAATGACACCTCAGACCAGCACTCCAGTAGCAGCCACCTCCACAGCACCTGGACCCTTCACCCCTGAGACTGGCCTCAGAGTACCAAGAAGAGTGCCAGAGACTGGGTGGCTACCTGTTGACTTTATCTTTGCTTGGGACACTTGGGTCATTTTGCTTTTACAGCTTGTTATTAATAAAGATTATCTTTGCTTCACGCACTTGCTTCATTTATTTTATTAAATAAAGTCTTGGTGGAAACTTTTAGAAATGGTTTAAGCCTTTGCATGCTTGTGGGATGGGTTAAGATAGCAGTGGGATGGGCAGGGATACCTGTGGGATGGGCAGGGATACCTGTGGGATGGGCAAGGATACCTGTGGGATGGGCAGGGATACCTTTGGGATGGGTAATGGCTGTGGGATGGGTAAGGATAGCAGTGGGATGGGCAGGGATACCTGTAGGATGGGTATTAGCTGTGGGATGGGCAGGGATACCTTTGGGATGGGTAATAGCTGTGGGATAGATAAACCTCCAGTGCAAGCATAGTGGGACTGTTTGGTCCACCCTCCCAGGTGCCACACCTATGGCCCTTTATTATCAATAACAATGTAATCATTGATCCACACATTTCAACATAAACACAGCTCTTTATTAAATGCCCTGTTCATTGTAGGCCCACCCAACATAAATGGCCCAATCTCATCAGTGTGATGAGACAGGCTGAAGGAAGCATCCATTAAACATCTATCATCCTGTCTTGCCACTCCACTGCTCCAGCTGGGGAGTTCACCAGTGTTTCAGGAGGTCGCACTGTTTCTTCCCTTCACGTGAAGCTCTGTTGGGGCCTTGCACATCCACAGTATCTATCAGGTTTCGCCCTTGCCTCCATTCACCAGGCTCCATGTCCCCATTGCCTTGCTGGAGGTCCACGAGCCTGTTCTGCAACACTGGGTAGCGGGTGCGCATGAGATTGTGCAGGATGCAGCAAGCTTCCACGATCCTCCTCACGGTCTGTGGGTGATGCTGCATGGTGGTGAGAAGTACCTGGAACCTGTTGGCCAGGATGCCAAAGGCATTCTCCACCACCCGCCTTGCCCTGGACAGCCTGCAGCTGAAGATCCTCTCTTCACGGGTGAGGCATCTGGAAGTGTAGGGCTTCATGAGGTAGGTTCTGAGGGAGAAGGCGTCATCCCCCACGATGAAGTAGGGCACATCCTGTGTGTCGTTGGGCAGGGGGTCTGGATATGGGAAGCCCATGATGAGGTTGTGTTCCAGCCCACCCTTGAGGTCACTGGCGTTGTATACCTGGGCATCTGAAGCTGACCCATTGCCTGAAGCATCGATGTACATGAACTTGTAGTCAGCATCGACCATGGCGAAGAGGATGATGCTGAAGAAGCCCTTGTAGTTGAAATAAGTGGACCCTGACTTGGCTGGAGCTTTGCAGGCCACGTGCTTGCCATCTATGGCTCCAATGGTGTGGGGGAAGTTCCACTTCTGATACCACTGCTCTGCAACTTTCTTCCAGCCTTCTTCAGTGGAGGGGCACTGGAGGAGCTCTTCCAGGTATTCTTCGATGATGGCCTGCACCACTTCTCTGACCACAATGCTGATGGTGTTGTGTGGCACCCTCCAGCCATACTGCATGCTCCTGTAGGTGGTCCCTGAGGCCAGGTGGTGCAGAGTCAGTGCCACCTTGAGCCCAGGGTCCAGGCTGGGCTGGAAGTTGGACCCTCTGCTGGGTCTCAGCCACTCCACAACTTCGTCAAACATGGCTGGAGGCATCCTCATGAAGTTCTGGAATGCACGAGGGTCTTCGTTCCTCAGCTCCACCATCAGCTTGTTCTACAGTCCATACTCTACTCTTCTGGCGATCCATCTTCGGACCCAGACACTTCTTGGCCACCTCCTTTTCTTCACGTAGAACAGGTGAAAGAGCCTGTAGATGGCTTTGCACTGTTGTAGAACGATGGTGGCTACCAAAAGGAGTGTGTGATGATCCATGGTGGAGATGACTGGATACTGTGGAAGAGCAAGAGACAGATGAAGGCTGAAGAGGTCTGCACCACAGGGCTGCTGGACTGAAAGTGAGATCCAGGTGAGTTCCTCCCCCTTTTTATAGGAAATATAGGTTTTCCGCTTGGTGTCCTTTTGCATCCTCTAGGCATCCTGCAGACATCCTAAATATCCGAGATACATCCCCTATGTGAACATTTTTTCTGTTTTAATGCTTTGTATACGAGCTGCATCCGCTTTCATCCTTTCTCCGTCTGTGCTACTAATGCTTTGTGTCCGTTCCATGTCCATTTTGCTTCCTCCCTGTGTCCGTTTTCCCCTGGAGTGGATGCGAGTTGCGTGAATGCGTAGCAGATGCCTAGCAGATATAGCGGATGCGTAACGGATGACGATGGATGTAGAACGGATGTTCCCCCTATGCGTTGCAGATGCAGAATGGATGCGTTGGATACATTTTCAGCTCAAAAAGTTTTTTGCAGCTCAAAACTTTTTGAGCAGATGAAATGTCAGTCGACGGATGCTGGACGGATAGAGAGTATGAAAAACGGACGCAGTGAGTACAGAACGGAAGCATTGTGTTAACCAACGGATGGCAAGTGTTTCTCTCCATTTTACATCCTCTTTCCATCCATTGGTCCTGTGTGACAGGGGCTTAAGTTGGTCCAGAAAGTACCATAGTTGATGACGTTGAAAACTGCTTGAGAATTAAGCTGCTGGCCCCATCCCAAGCTAACTAGAGGTCATTGACAAGTGCAACCAATGCCACCTCAGTACTAATGTCAGGTTTGAATTCTGACTGAAAAGAATCCAGATAATTCATTTTTTCTCTTTGGAACTGGAGATTGGGAACCTTGTCAAAAAGTTTTATTAAAAAGGGAAGACTGATCCTGGATTAAAAACAGTCCAGCCCTGTGAACGGAGTGAAGATATCTTGTACACAGGCAGCAGCACTCCATCCCTTAATGATATATTTACCACCAGAAGTGGTAGGCAGGAGGCCTTCTAGGAGGTCTTTACTGCCAGGAGTAATAAAGATCTAAAATGCAGGTGGCCAAATCTATAACACCAAGAACTCTGACTGCTTCATCAGAGTTCGACAACAGTATCAAACTCTCCCTAGATAAGTAAAGGCTACACTTTAGTCAACCCTGTAGAACTTGTGCAGCCGAAGTCCAAATCTGAGTGAATCCAATTGATTTGATCTGACAAATGCCTAGACTGATCCTCACAGTGAGCCTGCAAGTGTTCCCCTACTCATCCTAAGAGAGCAAGTTACCTTAAACAGGCCTGATGGTCAGCTTTCTTCAGACACAATATCAGCACGGAAATAATTTCATTTTGCCGTCCTTATTGCCACAGGGTATTCCTTAAGAAAGTCTCTTACCCATGCTAATAAAATAATAAATCAAACTAATAAAATCAAGCTTCAGTAACACTATTAAAGCTATTAAATGATGTCCCAGAAACAGATTTCAGCCAGCAAATGCCCTTCTGAATAGTTCAGTTACAAGGTCTCCCTGAAGCTTAGGGACAAAGGTAGCATCGAGTGGTTTGTAGGAAGGCTATTTTAAAAGATTGGCACTATCATTGAAGAAACAGCCACTTCTCTATCTCATCCTGCAATACATGGAACCTAAATTTTAAGCAAAGGAAAATTTAAGATTATTTCCCCCCTCCCCCGCCACCCTTTCTCTGAAACCTACATGGTTAAATGTAGAAACTTGACCGGGAGTCAACCAGAGTTGGCTGAAAGATTGATGACCATATAAATGTTTATAAATTCTGGATGTTGGGTTTGGAAATTTGGAAGGTGTATATTTAATTCAGGATATTTGTTCTGACCCAGGTGGTCAAGGTAAGGCAGACCTCTAGAGAGTTCTTTATTTCTCTCAAGAAATGATCCAGAAAATGGCCCTCCAATAACCAGTCAAGATCCACCCCCACGCTACCCTGAAGGCAGCCACCCTCAGTCCCTAAACAACAGCCACTTCAGTATCAATAAAGTCCATGGAGTAGGTGCATGCTCATGGGGCAAGGTCCAGTGTTCCAAGTCCAGTCCATAAGGCAGAATCCAGGCACAAGACAATGGCAACAAAAAGCTCCAAGGCAAGAATCAAAGGCCAAATGCAGTCCACAAGAGAAGGGCAAGGTCCAAGACTAAAGGTGAAGAGCAATCTTTGAAGCAAGGCAGGGTAAGGCAAACAGCAACAGGCACCAGTCGAAGACGGGGGAGTGTAATCCAAAGCAAACAATTGTTCCTGGCAAAGACTAACTTCCCATGCCTTCTCCTTAAATTACCCCATTCCAGGTGTTCCTTGTGAGGAGGGGTGGGGTGACCTCCTCCCTTGCAGCCCTTCTTTAGGCTTGCCTACCATCCGCTCCCCTTGCCCTTGGATCAAGTGGAGGAGATATGCTGCCTATCAACACCACTGCCTGTCAGCAGCTGATCCTCCCTTGTATCTGTGCAGGCAGGCAACTCTCTGTCTGGTCTAACACCTCCTCCAATACCTGAGGGGTAGAGGTCATATTCAGCAGGTTCTGACCAGTTCTGGAGAACTGGTAGTGGAAATTTTGAGGAGTTCAGAGAACTGGCAAATACCATGTTTGACTGGCCCTGCTCCCATCTATTCTCTGCCTCCCGAGTCCCAGCTGATTGACTGAGTCTTCTTTTGTTGTCCTGCACAGGAGAACGGAACTGGAAAGCAGGTTAGCGGGGTGGGGAGGGAATGGAGATTTTGCAGTATCCTTCCCCTACTATGCCCACTAAGCCATGCCCACCAAGCCATGTCATGCCCACCAAGCCACGCCCACAGAACCAATAGTAAGAAATTTTTAATCCCACCACTGGGCCCAGGACAGCACTGTACTCAGCTCCTGGCCACTCCAAGCATGCCAAGGGAGAGTGCCATCCCTGTCAGACAGTCCCAGTTTCAACTCCTTCTTCTCCTCCGAACTGGGCTCCAATGGGGCCATGATAATATTCTTGTTTCTATTCCTCATGTTGATGCCACATGGCTGATTAAGGTGACAAGTCCTTTCCATCTATGAGGCACTAAGACAATAGCAGTCTTCCAGAGTGCAATCCCTTTCATTATGAATAGACGAATGTAGCATCTGCAGGGTTTATTATGTGAACACAGGAGATACATTTCATCACTGCAGAAGTAGAAAGCACAGAAGCAGCAGCAAGTTTTTGGCAACCTTAGCACTAAAATTGCAGTGCATGATTCTTGCCATTTTTGGTTTGTGACCCTCCATCTATCCACTGTTGTTTCTTCATTGCTATATTTTTTTTCTAGATGATGAAGAAGAAAAACAAAACCCTTTCCATTCATAATTTAGGAGAGGCAAAGCTCAGGGTGTTCCTTTCCCTTTGTCCTCCATTTTCTGCTCGGTCATTATGCAGTCAGCTTCACAAATTGGGATAGTTCTAATTCTTAATGCATATTCTACCAGTAAGTGTATATAAATCAGAGGCCTCATATTGACTTGGAAACAATATGGGCATTTTGAAATAATTAAAAAAAACCCAATCAATTTTACTTGGGATGGTATAGAGCAGGGGCGTCAAACTTACAGCATCACGTTGTTTTCACAACTTCTTTCCTCTTTGTTAAAACAGATGGGCATGGCCAGTGTTTGACACATCTGGCCCACGGGCCACAAGTTTGACACCCCTGGTATATAGGAGAAGTAATAACAATAGCACTTAGCCTTATAGACCACTTCATAGTGCTAAGCAGTTTATAGAATCATTATATTGCCCCCAACAATCTGGGTCCTCATTTTACTGACCTCGGAAGGATGGAAGGCTGAATCAAGCTCGAGCTGGTAAGGATTGAAGTCCTGGCAGTGAGCTGAATTAGCCCACCATACTGCATTCTAACTACTTCACCTCCACGGCTTCATGATTAAATAAAAGAAGAAGAGATAACATTGTGCTTATGTCTTTAACAGCTTTGAATTGGGTGGAGACTCCAAATTATTTGCAGAACTACCTCTCTGCCCATTTGTGCCTGTCTCATCCATTCTGGAAGGTGTCCTGTCCTTATGACAAGATTATTTGATGGTGTCTTGGAGGTGTTTCTTTTCTGTATTAATGCCTGCTCATTGGAATGATCCCACAAGGGGAGAAGGCCCTGCCTTTATTAGCTTTCCGAAAATATTTTAAAACTGTTTTTACTCAGTCACTGGGCCAGAATAAAAAATGAACATGTCTTCTGAGAGGGAGAATTTGTGTTTGCTTGACCTATATCATATGCATTTGATATGCTGGCTAGGGATTTTTTAAAAAAAGTTGTATATACTTTGTTACTTGTAATAATGGGGGTATTGGTTTGATTGATTGGTTTTTATTTGATGTAGGCTGTCTGAGAGTCATGGTAATATGAGTTGGGTATCGATATAAATGTTGTAAATTAATTAATTAATTAATGTTACACTCTAAGTTTGTTATGATGAGCTTTGATTGGGTGTCATCCAAAGTTGGCTGAAAGATAAGCAACTATAGAAATGTCTTAATTAAAATAAATAAATAAATAAGCTGTTTTGGGCAAGTGTTCACAATTTTTAAAAGAATAAGAATTATTTCCATCTTGGCATACAGTCACTCTAAAATTAAACTTCATTGATTTGCTTGCAATAAATTGGATCAGTTTAGGATTATAACTTGGCAGATGTAACTCTATGACTAAAATGTCACAATTCAATATTCAATATTCATTATTCAATACTCATTGATTGAATACAGATCTTACTTTATTAGATTTTCATTCTCAGAACTTCAGGAACATTACAATTTACACTGGAGTCTTTAATGAAGTAACATAGTCACTGGATGATAAAATTGCACACTCTGTTAAAACTGCTGTCCTTAATCCCCAACATTTGCAGTATTCTTTTCAATAATCAAATGAATGCACATTCATCCTAGAAATTTTGGATACATTATATATTTCATCCATAAATTTAATCTGTAAAAGCTTTCTATTCTTAATCTAAGCAGAAAGCAGTCCTTTTTGAAAATAACAAACAAACAAATAAATAAATGAAGGAACCAATTCATTTTATGTCTGATTTGATACATTGATTATCATGATGTTGTAGTAATAACATCTAATTTCTGGGCACATGAAGGATTGCTACCAGCACATTTGGAAGAACAGAAAAAAATGCTAATAAAATGAGTGTTTTTTATTGAAGGGGTAATAGACTTCTTTGAAAGTTGATACATTGACAGTGGTGCCGCATTGAATGTCACATTTGTGCAAGGTAGTGGGACAAGTAGACATGCCTTCTGATTCAGTTAATATGACCTCTTTAAGATGCCCAATCTGGAATCTCCATCTGGTAGCATTATAAAAGGAATGATGCCTGTGTTCTCCACAGATGTATAGGGAGCACTTATTTATACCTCTCGGTGTACATGTATGTGATGGGAGTTTCTGAATTCTGATCTTTTCTGTAATGTTTGTTCCTATAATAGAGTCAACAAACAGACATTGACCTTGCCTCTTGCTTTAAATGCCCTGCTACGCTGCCAGCATGGGAATGAGCAAGTCACATGGAAAGGACTTTGGCTCACACGGACTGTTCATGTGCAAAAAAGGAGGGGGAGCAAGCGAATACAATAATCTCTGCAGGAATCTCTTGCATGCAGTGCCTTCCCCTTCCCCCAGCTAGATAATTTGCTTAAAAGCAAAATTGTATTACAGTTTTAAGCCTTTTCCAAATCATCAAAACCAATCAGAGCTATTGTAACCTCATAGCATGCCCGTCAGAAAGCTCCAGTCCTCAATAGTGACATTCACCCCACAAAAATGGGCACAGGACGATCAAGAACATGTAAGATTCGTTCAGATAAACTAGACTTGGATGGGTCACATCTATAGTGTAATGCATGGAAGTTCATTCAAGGGATTTTGAATCTGATCAAGGATTTAATGATACAGGTATTTAATAAACCTTCAAGCATTCTCTGGATGGCCATGTTACTTTGGGGCTGAAGAAATGCTGCTTTGTTTTCTTGTTCATTTTTAAAATAGCAGTGTCCCAGTGTTCCATTTTGGGGGTTTTATAATTGGTGTGCTTTGGCTAAATTTCTTTGAATAGCAATTTATATCTTTTCCACTGGAGAAAACAAAGAGTTTCCAAGAAAAGAATAAACGTTAATGAGTGGTATATAGGATATTAATAAATGTTGCAGCATTGGGAATGAATGATCAAGAACCTAGTAAATGGATTGCAGATTGATTAGTAAAGGAATATCTCTTTTGTCACAATGTTAAACTTATTTTAGTGTGTATGTATACACCCACACCAACACACACAAATCAGTTAGGTTAATAATTAACATGTTATTAAGTTGTTTGCCTTAGCCACTTCTGGATATTATCTTGCTTTCCAGGATTTAAAGAACATTTCAGTCCTCTGCTTAGGTATTGATGGGTTGTTGGTTTTTTTGCATATTTCTGTCAAAGTCAAATTCTCATCTTATTCTCCACAAATAATACTTGCTAGAATAGAGAACTCCAGATATTGATCTATATCTTGAATTAGTTAACTGTGATAAGAATCATAGTCCAACAATATTTGTTAACCCAATCCAGGAAAACATTGATATATAATCGGAAAAGACAATACTCTTAAGTTGAAGGGCGGGCTCGGGAATTTGAGATCATGCCATGGGCACAGTCACAAAATGCCTGCCAGATGGGTTTCACATATCCCATTTTTAGAATGTAAACTGCCAAGTCCTCCAAGGCCTTTATCCTTCAGCTAACCAAAGACATTTTGATTTTCTTGGGTAAGTGGACATGTTTCCAAACAAAACACCCAACTATTCAACATTTCTGTATTTTGTTGGTGAGGCCTTTGAGGGGGCCCTTCTTGGGAATAATATTATCCTAAAGTTCCATGGTAATTGATTGAAGCTATCAGAATATTATATATATAGCCCAGCTTTCTTTAAAGAGAGAGATAGAGATGTTACATTATGTCATGTCCCCATGATTCCAATTCTATTTTTACACAATATATATCCTGATGGCATTCACAGTTTCACTGACCACCAGGAGACATCATGTTACCAGTGTCATCCTTATTGGGAATCATTAGACATGAGTAGTCAGATATTATCAGAGGTGGTATTCAGCAGGTTCTGAACAGTTCTGGAGAACCAGTAGTGGAAATTTTGAGTAGTTCAGAGAACCAGCAAATACCACCTCTGACTGGAGATTTTACAGTATCCTTCCCCTGCCATGCCCACCAAGCCACACCCACAGAACTGGTAGTAAAAAAAATTAAAGCCTACCACTGGATGTTATTCTATGAGGTTCAAAACCCCTATCAGGAATTGAACTCAGGGACTTTTGTATTTGGATGTACCACATTAGCTTTAGTTCCTGTTAGGTTTCTGACAATTCCCAGTAAGGATGAAACTGGAAGCATGGTGCCTACCAGTGATCAACATAATCGTTAGAAGAGTTCACAGGAAGGAGGATTGGAATCTGAGACTCTGGTAAGCATGAGAAAAATCCACAAACACATTAATGCTCACAGATCTGTTCACTGAACCGGATGCAGACTTACTGTTTGCTCTTCATTACTGCAGGAATGCCTTTTTCCTTTGACCATGATATTCTCATATTAACTGATTAAGTGCCATCAATTGAGTGTTGACTTTTTAGCAACTACATAGCCAGGTCTTCTCCAGGATGAGTTGTTTTCCAGCTGGCCCTTCAGATCTTCCAGAGATGCATTCGTTATAATCAATCTCTTTTCTTTTTATTTCTTTCCATCTTTTCCACTATTATGAACTTCTTAAGGGAGCTGGGTCTTTTCATAAAGTGTTCATAGTATGATAATTTGAGCCTGGTACTTTGTGCCTCAAGTGCTTTGTTCTATCTATTTATTTGTTTTGTTTACTGTCCATAGCATTTTCAGGAGTCTTTTCCATCAACACTGGAATATCAAAAAAGCACCAATGTTCTCTCTGTCCTGTTTTTTTGAAGCACAGCTTTTCCTTTCATAGAGTGCCACAAAGAAAACCATAAAACTGCAAAATTCTGATTGTAGCAGGTACAGAAACATAACAGCATATGAATATCTTTGCCAAGATTTTCAAAGCTATTCTATCAACTTCTACTTTGTGGTATATTTCATTGCCTTTAACTGTTGATAGTTTCTTTTAAAAGGCAGAAGCCACCAATCACCTCAATAATTTTGGCAGATTTGAGACTGCTGGCTGCATCTATTGTTATTTTAATCTTCTTTATATTTTATCTAAGTTCCATTTTTTTCACTGTGCTCCTTGACTTTCATTACTGGACTTTGTAAATCATTTGTATTTTCTGCTATCAGAATAATATTTTCAGTCTAGCACAGATTATTGATGTTTCTTCCTTCAGTTTTAAAATCACATTCATCTTCTTCCAATCCAATCTCCCTCAATATGTATTCAGCATTTATTGCTTATATATCTATAAGTAAAATGAAAACATAAGACTTGATTATTCCCTAACTCAAAGGAATTTTTTCTCTAAAACAGCTCACATTCAGAAATGAAATCATGCATCCCTAAAGTAGAACACGAAAGTTATATGTCTAAAATATAACATTAAAAAATAGGTACAATATTAAATATCTGTTACCTCGAAGAGGTAATAGATTAATAAGTGTGCAACTATCAAGGGAAGTATGCAGTGGAGTACCCCAAGGCTCTGTTCTAGGCTCAGTACTCTTCAATATCCATCAATGATTTAGATCATTGGAAGGGAATAGATGGGGAAATTATCAAATTTGCAGACAACACTAAACTGGCAGGAATAGCAATACTTAAGCTTGATAAATCTGAACATTGGGCTCCATCTAACAAAATGAAATGGTGTAAAAAGGTATGATTGTACATTTAGGCAAGAATTTCAGGATTGAATATGTCTAGTTTAATGAAAAGAAGGACTAGGGGTGGCATGATAGCAGTGTTCCAATATCTAACGGGTTGCCACCAAGAAGAGGGGGTCATCCTATTCTCTAAAGCACCTGTCGGCAGGACAAGAATCAATGGATGGAAACTAATCAAGGAGAGAAGCAACTTAGAACTAAGGAGAAATTTCCTGAGAGTTAGAACAATTAATCAGTAGAACGACTTGCCTCCTGAAGTTGTGAATGCTCCAACACTGGAAGTTTTTAAGAAGAGATTGGACAATGATTTGTCTGAAATGGTATAGGGTTTCCTGCCTGAGCAAGGGGTTGGACTGGAAGACCTCTAAGGAACGTTTCATGTCTGTTATTCTGTTAATAACTAGCCAGAGGACAAGATTCTTCTATGTTTCTTCTTTAGAAAGGAAGTGCTTTCTCGGGAAACCAACAATACTGTCTTATGTCCATAATCATTCAACAGTGCTAATTCCTTACACCCTCAGCCACATACAGTATCTATTTCTTAGGTTTAAAGGAAAACCAAGAGCATTCAGGTGAAACAGTTGTGATCCTATTTTTTAAACCAATGTTCTCTAGACTGGAGCCTTGCTCCTTGTGTTATAGTCACAGAATACTTATCAAAGGATGTCCAGTTGGAGAAAGCCAATATAAAGCCATAGGGTGGGAGGGAGCCATTCAAAATGTGGGATGGGGGCATGGGAGAATACATTAAATTTACTTATTATCACTGTCAGTGCTTCCAGTGACTGGAACTAGCCCCACTATGAAAAAGAAGTAACACAATTAAGAGAAGAGTCAATCTCCATCACAAGTGATCCCCATTTTGCAAATTATCTGGGGCTGTTTGGGCCCTACTTGTGGAAACAGGCAGGGCTTTTTAAAAATCCAATATAAACTGAGTGAAATTTGTTAAATTACTCAAACAAACCTTTTCAGAATTTGGCTGACAGTAGGGAGAAAAATGGCTGCATAACATTATGAGGAAAAAGATGATCCATCTTGGTGCTACATCAGTTTGATTTCTCAATATACACTGAAAGATAAAACTCTGCAAACAGAAGAATTGAAGCAATATGATTTGAAAAGGTGGTTTTTTTAAAAAAAAAAATCCACCACAACATTTTACATTATCCAAAGAGCACAGAACTATGTTAACTACCAGTTGTGCAAATAGTTACTTGTTTGGTCAGTTAGCAAATAGAAACAAATTTTATACAGCCACATAGAATTTTTCTGAAAGATGATTATGATTTCTTCTTTAGACAAAAATTAATCATACAGTATATACATATGAGGAAAAGCAAGCTGCTACAAACTGGAGGTAATCCTAATTTGTTATACTTTGTGGACCCATGATGGGCTTATCACCTATAAATACATATTTGTTGAACTACTCATTCAGAATGGACCATTGTTATACTTTGTCACATTTGCAGAGAACTTAGAAGACTGAGAAGGTGGGCAAGCGCTTATCTTATTGCAGTTAAAATAAGTACATTTTGCTACAGTACAAAACAACAACAACAACAACAATAATAATAATAAAACATAGTGAAGCTGAACAGACCATAGCAATCTTAGATACTACTACTACTACTATTACTACAACTACTACTACAAAAGCCTGGAACTAGGATTGTCAACTAGTTTGCTCCTGTCTTGTGGTGTTCCATAATCGAAAGATGGAGCTTTTTGTGGAATGGCATTAATTCATGCCTTGTATGATGTTATTGATGAAAAGGACGTTACAGGGCTATTTTAATAAAGGGTAATCTGGCTTGAAAAGAAGCTCTGGGAGACGGTTAACAACACCGGAACATCAAAGGAAGTGACAATATTTGCATAACTCCCCTCCCCCAATACTGATAAAAGAGGGAAAATTGCTTAACTGAAAAATATAAAGGTAGTGAGGGAAAGGTAAAAATATAAAGGTAGTAAGTGGTCATCCAGAGGAGTATTCCCCCTTTTGGTGCCCACAAATTACATTGGATTATAGTGCTGGGTGCCAAGAATTATCTAGACTACTGGAATGTTTTATATCAGTCCATGGGGGCGATTGATACATTTGCATCCAAAGCATGGATTTAAGCCTATGTCACACTGCACCAACGGATGCAAAGAGAATGTAAAATGGACAAAAAAGCTTGCCATCAGTTGGAAAATGCGATGCATCCATTGTGTACTCATTGCATATGTGTTTCATATGCTCTATCCGTCGAGCATCCGTCTACTGCTATTTCATCCACTCAAAAAGTTTTGAGCTGCACAAAACTTTTTGAGCGGATGAACTTTCCACCGCGTACGATCTACATCCGTGACGCATATGGGCAACAAACGTTCTACGTCCATTGTCATCTGTTACACGTCCAATGTATCCTTTCGGCATCCTCTGGACATCCGCGTGACTCACATCCACTCCAGCTGAAAATGGAAAGAGGAAGGAAGCGAAAGGTACGCGGAACGTCCACACAGCGTTAGTAGCACGGACATAGAAAGGATGAAAGTGGATGCAGCTCGGATATAAAGCATTAAAACGGACAAAATGTTCGTATATGGACGTATCTCGGATATTTAGGATGTCTGGAGGATGTCTAGAGTATGTGGAAGGACACCTAGCGGAAAACCGACATTTCCTATACAAAAGGGGAGGAAATCACCTGGACCTCACTATCAGTCCAGCAGCCCTGGTGTGCAGATCTCTTCAGCCTTGCCCTTGCTCTTCCACATCATCCATTGATCTCCACCATGGATCATTGCACACTCCTTTTGGTAGCTGCCATCATTCAACACCAGAACCAAGCCCTCTTCAGACTGTTTCACCTTTTCTACGCAAGGAGAAGGAGACGTCCAAGAGCTGTCTGGGTCCAAAGATGGATCGGGAGAAGAGTGGAGTTTGGACTGTATGACAAGCTGATGGTGGAGCTGAGGAATGAAGACCCTTGTTCATTCCAGCACTTCATGAGGATGCCACCAGCCATGTTTGATGAAGTTGTGGAGCGTCTGAGACCCAGGTTGACTAAGCCAAGCACCAACTTCGACCCAGCCTCAACCCTGGACTGAAGGTGGCACTGACTCTGCGCCACTTGGCCTCTGGGACCACATACAGAAACATGCAGTATGCCTGGAGGGTGCCACACAACACCATCAGCATTGTGGTCAGAGAATTGGTGTAGGCCATCATCGAAGAATACATGGAGGAGCTCCTCCAGTGTCCCACCACTGAAGAAGGCTGGAGGAAAGTTGCAGAGCATTGGTATCAGAGGTGGAACTTACCACACACCGTTGGAGCCATAGATGGGAAGCACGTGGCCTGCAAAGCTCCACCCAATTCGGGGTCCAATTATTTCAACTACAAGGGCTTCTTCAGCATCATCCTCTTTGCCATGGTTGATGCTGACTACAAGTTCATGTACATCGATGCTTCAGGCAACGGGTCAGCTTCAGATGCCCAGATATACAACACCAGTGACCTCAAGGGTGGGCTAGAATGCAACCTCATCATGGGTTTCCCAGATCCAGACCCCCTGCCCAACGACACACAAGATGTGCCCTACTTCATCGTGGGTGATGACGCCTTCTCCCTCAGAACCTACCTCATGAAGCCCTACACTTCCAGATACCTCACCCGTGAAGAGAGGATCTTCAAGTACAGGCTGTCCAGGGCAAGACGGGTGGTGGAAAACGCCTTTGGCATCCTGGCCAACAGGTTCCAGGTACTTCTCATCACCATGCAGCATCGCCCACAGACTGCGTGGAGCACCGTGGAAGCTTGCTGCATCCTGCACAAGCCTGGTGAATGGAGGCAAGGACAAAACCTGACAGACACTGTGGATGTACAAGGCCCCAACAGAGCTTCACATGAAGGGAAGAAGCAACACAACCTCCTGAAACACTGGTGCAACTCCCCAGCTGGAGCAGTGGAGTGGCAAGACAGGATGATAGATGCTTAATGGATGCTTCCTTCAGACTGTCTCATTACACGGATGAGATTGGGCCATGTATGTTGAGTGGCCTTACAATGAACAGGGCATTTAATAAAGAGTTTTGTTTATGTTGAAATGTGTTGATCAATGATTAAATTGTTATTGATAATAAAGGTCCATATGTGTGGCAGCTGGGAGGGTGAAACATACAGTCCCACTATGCTTGCACTGGAGGTTTATCTATCCCACAGCTATCCTTACCCATCCCACAGCTATCCATCCCACAGCTATCCTTACCCATCCCACAGCTATCCATCCCACAGCTACTCTTACCAATCCCACAGCTATCATTACCCATCCCACAGCTATCCATCCCACAGCTATCATTACCCATCCCACAGCTATCCATCCCACAGCTATCCTTACCAATCCCACAAGCATGCAAAGGCTTAACCCTTTTTTCAAAGTTTTTCCCAACACTTTATTAAGTAAAAAAAATGAACCAAGTGTGTGAAGCAAAGATAACCTTTATTAATAACAAACTGTATGACTTTATTAAAAAGCAAAATGACCCAAGTAAAGTGTCTTAAGCAAAGATAAAGTGAGCAGATAACAACTCAGTCTCTGGCACTCTTCTCAGTCACTCTGAGGCGTGCCCATGGTCTCAGATGTAAAGGGGCCAGGAACTGTGGAGGAGGCTGTTGCTGAAGTGCTGGTCTGAGGCGCCATTGGGGTGCCTGGCCCCGAGAGTACAACAGGAGATGCAGGAAGCTCTCAGAGAGCTGACTCAGTCCCGTGAGGTTGAGAGGCCCTCCTCAAGTACTTGGGATGTGAGGCCCAAGACTGATGACAGATGTTCTGAGGAAGGGCTTGGCTGTGGGGTGGAGGAAGGAGGAGTGTAGTGGGGCTGTCTGGTCTGCAGCTGGGTCAGGTGATGCATCTGTGGTGTCTGTGGTGTCCGAGGAACCTGGGTCTGGACTGGGAAGGGCTGCCTCTGCTGTGGGAAGTCCTGGTAGTGGTAGGCGAGGAGCTGCTGAAATCTGTGGAAGGGCTGTGACATCACCTGGGGTGGAGGAGCAGACCTGGAGTGGGTAGCAGCAGGTTCAGCTGGGCCTGGAGGGTGGTGCAGAAGAGCTGTGATCCTCTCCTTCATCGCCTGGTACTGGGCCTCGGGCATGTCCATGAGGGTCTGGCTCACGTACGTGATGAAGGGCTTGTGGTTCGAGGATGGTATGTCGAAGTGGACCAGCTGGGAGAGGAGATCTGTGCTGGCTTTGATTGTGTCCCTGATCTCCAAGAGGACAGTGTGGCTCTGTCCCTCTGGTCTGCCTCTCTGCCTGCTTTCTGTGGAGGTGGACCTGGGGGTGGGGGTGGCTTGGTCTCTGGTGGCTGCTTCTTCTTGCTCCATCTGAGACAGGGGATCCTCCACGTCCTCTGGCATGGGGAGTGCAGCTGTTGGGGGGGTCTCTGCCGTGGGGCCCTCCAAAGATACCTGCCTGGATACAGTAGCTGTCTCCTGGCTGGAAGAGGAGTGGTTCTCTGTGGGCTGTCTGAGGGAGAGGGTTGACAGAGGGGCTGCTCTTCGGTGGCGGACCTCACCCTCCAGGAAGCTGCACCTGGCCATGACATAGGTCTCCCGGTCAGTGAGATTGACAGCGGCCTGCCGGGATTTCTTCAGGTGCAGCTTGCCATACCAGGTGTGTATATGCTTCCACCATCCAAGGAGTACATCTGAAGTGTAGCCCAGGCTCTCCGCCTTCTCTCTCCATGCTGCCTGCTTCTTCTTGGTGTCGCGATAGAGCCTGTGGCCTTTCCTCCACAGGTACTCATTCTCCCTCAGCCATTCCAGCACCTCATCCTCATGGTCTTCAGAAATGGAGTACTGTTTCCTCTCTCCCTTCTCCTTGCCTTGCCTCTTCCTCCCTCTGCTAAGGGCTTTAGGGCCTTCAGCAGCAGGGCTTTGAGGGCCTTGGGCTGGTCCATCACAGCAGCAGCAGCAGCAGGAGAAGCACCACCAGCAGCAGGAGAAGCACCAGCAGGAGAAGCACCAGCAGCACCAGCAGCAGGAGAAACACCACCAGCATCAGCAGCAGGAGAAGCACCACCAGCAGCAGCAGCACCAGCAGGAGAAGCACCAGCAGCAGCAACACCAGGAGCACCACCACCACCAGCAGCAGCACCAGCAGCTTCGGAGTCAGCGCCAGGGGATGGGATGGTGGTTCTGTCCTTCTTGCCAGGGCTGGCAGGAGTAGACACAGGCTTCCTCTTCTTCCCCATGGTGTTCTCTCAAGATGTCTCTGGCAGCAGGTCTTTCCTCTGAATGGTGACTGCTTGCGAGCTGCATCCTTTTATATCCACGGAGATTACGCAATTCATCCTCCCCGCATGCGCAGTGAACGCTTTGCACCCGCTAGGCATCCGCTAGGCATCCTATAGGCGTCCGTGATGCATCCGCGTCATCCTCTACGCATCCGCTATGCATCCGTTCCTTCCACAACGCTCCACTTCGCTGTTCTCCCCCGGAAGCCCTGCGGATGTGTCATCCGCTTCCATCCGCTTCCATCCACTAGGCTTCCTACGAACATCCGCTTTACATCCCCGCTACATCCTCCCCACGTCTGTTCCTTTCCGTTGTTGTCCGCTCTGTTTATGCAAATTTGGGGCACTTTTGAGAGCGGATAACAACGGATGGAAAATTTGCTCATCCTCTGTGTCCTTTTTACATATGTTTTGCATCCATTGGCCAGTGTAACCTAGCTTTTAAGAACTGTCATGTTGAAGTCAATGATATTATCCTAGAAAATGAGGGAAATAATAATTCTTCATAGGACTTTAAAGCTCTTTTCCAGGATTTTTACAGTATACTGCGCTGCCCATAGCTCTATAATCTCAAACACCTGCTTTGTAGAAATGGTTTAAATGTCAAAGAGGGTTGTATGTAGTTTATGGAAAGTACACTGAGAAAATATAATGACTAAAAATCACACCAATGACAAATACTTTCTCCACAGAGGACTGAAAATAGGAAAGCTCCATTCAAGAAAAGGGAACCGATTCTTTAGCATTAACAACTGCATTTTAATCTGATTCCAAAGCCTGAAATCTTTTTTTGTATTATCAGATATGCAAGCAAACCTTCTTTTCAAGGCTGTGTTTTAACAGTGGAAAACAGTAGGTGACTACCTATACAGTTGCCAGTTGGTAATGAAAAAAGTAAACTGAAGAGAAGGCAAATTTTCATATGCAATAAACAGCTGATGAACTAAATGTATCACTTGCTTACTGCTACAGATCACCATCATTAAATGAATGGTGGCTAGCCTAAGTACAGGACCTGGATGTTTTTTTAAAAAAGTAACAAACCTTCTTCCCCAAAAGTAGGGCATGTGCCAGAGGAGTGGTATGCAATTCAAATATTCAAGGCATGAAAAAAAAAACTCAAACACCTGGTTTAGGCATGGTGAAAACTTCAATTTCTGATCAAATAAATCAATTTCTCTTCCTTAATTGCAATTTACACTAATATTCTACAAAAACACTTTTTTCTTACATGAAGGAAGCCATTCTAGAATATTAAGGATGTGAGTTGCCATCTCACATATGAGTCCTAGAAAACAAAAACTTATGGTAAAGACAAGAAAAAAATGTGTCTGAAGGTCTCACTATATCTAGCAAATTTGTCTCATGTCTACATCATATAACATAATACTCATTTGTTGTGCACTGCCCAGAACTGCTTTGGTGACATGGGAAGCTACATAAATTTGATTAATTAATACACTTTTGTACTATCACGTTCCCAGCATTGAGGATGCTACATACTGCTATATATCCCTCTAAAAATAATGGAAGCAGGTTCATAGCAATAAAAATAAATCCACAACCGTAAGGAGATGTACCACAGCATAGTGAGTGACAATTGAATTTCACTGTTGTCCCTGATTCTGAATCTGAAGAAACTGCTCTTGCTGAACTGGTGGAATATCAGCATTGGGAGACACCAAGCCAGGAATCACGAGACTGATCAAACACAGGTACTACCTGGACAGCTGGAGAAGTCAGATGAGACTAACATAAGGCCTTCCAGCCCCTGCACCCAACAAACAGAGAGAAGACCAGAGATGTTCCATGAAGCTACTGGCCAGGTAAAGGAGTACATTTCTTGAATAATGATAGCAGACTGTAGCTTGCTATTATGAAACAATTCTAACCCATCTTGTCTTTGTTGGAAGCAACATCTTATCTCCTGTTTGTATAAAAAACATTAAACTTCTGAACAGGATGTCAATCCTGACCTGGCTTTCAGAACTCTGGATTGGACCTGGACTATTCTTCTGTGTGCTCCTATTAAAAGCAAATTCTTTAGGCAAGCTCCAGTTTCATCTACATTCTTCGTTTGCTGTTGTTACTTCAGCCTTGAAGAAAAATTACTGATCTCCATAGCAACCATGTTTGAATATGTGTGACTGAAACCTGAAGCAGGAGAATTGTAGAGTTTCAAAACTTCTTTTAAAAATGCTTAATTGATTGCAATTTATTTGGCAACATTTTCAGAAGTGGTTTGCCCTTTCCTGCTTCCAGGGCTGAGCGGGACTGCCCCAAGTTCCCCCAGCAAGCTTTGTGTCTTAGGTGGTACAAGAATTCAGTACCTGGGGCATTGACTACTATACCAAACTGTCTGTCTTTGCAAAGTTAAGCATTTATTAAATGCAAAGACTGATAGAATATATTCAGTATACGTGAATTTCCTTTATCCCAATTCAATGTGTGTGCTATAAATACAAAGAAAAATAAATGAAAATCATTCTGGTTGAGATATTGTTAGCATGGGGTCCATTGTGCTTGGGGACTTTATTTTCTGATTTTGTGAGTTCTTCTGTAATCAGTGAAATTTCTGAAATAGAGATTGACTCCATTTAGAATGATAGAAAAATCATAGATATTGAAAGTCCTACAACATGGGCCCCTAATGGGCTCACTGTAATAATGTGACTCTCTTTTAATGCCAGTTCTCCAGCCAAATCACAAAATTGAAATTTTGATCTATAAAATTAAGAGAACACTCAAAATTACATGTATTTCTTTGCTAAGGACAATAAACAAAAGATTTTTATTCTCCCATTTAGAAAAGGTGCTGGGAAAAATATGTGGTTGAATGAGAAGTACTGTTCCATTGGACCAAGATGAAGTTAGTGAACAAAACCCATGTTTCTGAAGCAGCCTGAAATCCATAATTATTGGTTGCCTGGCTTCTTGGCTTGAGTTGCTATCTGTTCCTTCCTCTCCAAGAAGAATACATATCATTCCTGGCCTTCAGATTTTCTTTCAACCACCAGACCAAAAAGAGATGTTTTAATAAGAAAGTATAACTGCCTCAAAATCACCTAGGAAGGTTCCAAGACCAAAGGTGAACTTGCATAAGCCTCTCCGGTGCTAGTATCTTAACCACTGTACCACATTCGCTTTCCATATATTGTGATCCCAGATTCTTAAGGGAAATACAAAATTATTGGTGTTAGAGTGACCATGCTCCAGAATGTTAAACTAAGGATTTTTTTATATCCCTTACAATTGAAGTTCTATCCCATCATAGGAAACAATAGTTGTGAAACCACAACAGCTTTGACATCCAGCAGCTTTTGCTTTCCTTGATACTTATTTGTTTGATTTATATAGCCACCCATCTCAAAAGCAAGTGACTCTGAGTGGCATATTAACTGACTTATTCAAGTGAGATGGGTAAAAATGGCCAACTTCTGATTCATATATGCCAATCCTATCCTTGGATAAATAGCTTCTGTTTAGTCTAAATTGTTTTGCAGGGTTGTAATAAGAACACAACAGTGAGTTCCTTGAGAGAAGGTACAGATGGAGTCAATAAATCCAAAAAATATTGTATGGTTCGGTTAATAAGCCTGGTAACTGCTTAGGAAGCAATCCTTCACATTTAGGGACTGATTAATACAGAACTGAGTGCAGGGTGTGTGTCTGATTGATCTGCTTCAAAAATTAGCATCAGAACTCCTATGTAGGAAAGGAGCTGAAGAGGAATGGCTTGCAGTTGGCTGCTTGCCCTAGATTTTCTGCTGGTCTTTTCTCTTTTTCAAAAGCATGTTACATAGCCTTGATCCTGTCAGCACAAAGCGAGTATCTTTCTACTCTTCAAAGGGTAGCTTATTTATTTATTATTTTGCTCAGAACTATCCAACCTTGTTGCTCTGATTTTGTAACAGGCCAAACTCCAATCCCTAGCAGGATAAACAAGATTGTGGGGCTAATGATTTGTGAACTTGGCCTGGATGCCATTTTGCAGCAGAAATTCCAGCCTTAGAGATTTTGCAACTTGCTAATAAAGCATTTTTGGAGGAAGCTGTGCAAACAGGATTTTACAGGGCCTGACTCTGAGTTCCTAGAACTGGCACAACTTGCAACGACAATGCCTCTTTTCAGAATAGCTTAAACCTCCAATAATAAGCCAGTTGTAGCTATGCCAGTTTGCCTCTCCTCGGTCAAAACTGCTTTCCCCACTACTCCAATTAATCTACAAGCATGAGTTCTTTTGACAATAGTAAAAACTCAAACATGCTTTAGAAGTGGTCTTGGATTATGTAACTTCAGTTATGCAGTAATCTGACAGCAGAAGGTCATTTTAAAATTCCATACAGAAACTTTAAAAAAAAAAGTTAAAATTGGAAAGAAGAATCATTTCAGGGGCAAAAAACAAAGTGAGCAGGAGATGGGCTGTGACACTGCTCCCAGGTTTGAATAGAAACCTGGTAAACTTGTTGGAGTGCAAAGAGGTACGCTTCTGATTTTGTCTTCTTTTTCATCTTATTTTTCACATCACAAACAAATGATCATTAAGGATAATGTTCATTCCAAAATTTTCCCAGCACGAATGGGTGAGCCGGTATCAACCCAATACCTTATTCTTCTAGAAGCAAAAGGCAAGATGATACATGTCAATTGTCCCCATGCCGAAGATGAGTGGGCTGAAAATTGACACTTACTTCACAACAGGGGATGGGATACTGTCGCATACACTGTACCTGAAAAGAAGTTAGTGATACAGGACAGGTAACAGGATTAATGGAATGGTTCTGCAAGGTAAAAAAAAGAGATCAGATTACAAACAAGAGCCTGTCACGGATGTCCCCCAGAATCTGCTGCTTGAGTTGATGGTTGTATTCTGCCTAATAGGATAGCTGGTTCTCATGTGAACATCTGTTTTAGAGCAATTGCTTTACTGTTTTAGGACTCAGAAACAGTTCAACAAAAAGTGGCAGGGATAAGATGTGGGCATTGGATGGCACAACCAAGTAACTACATGGTATACAGGAACATTTGCACAGTGAACGGGCTTATACCGAAGTCAGATGGCTCCATCCTCTGTAATGGAGAATCACAGGGCTAAGATCCTATATGACTTTCAGATTCAGAAAGAAAAGCAGCTACTGGCCAATTGATTAGACATTGTGATAGTAGACAAGGAGAAGATGGTGGTGATGATAGATGTAGCAGTGCCAAGTGACAGCAGCATCAAGAAGAAAGAATATGAGAAAACAGAGTCCTGAAGGCGGAGCTAAAAAGGAAGTGGAAAACAAAGGCCAAGTTAGTCCCAATGGTGGTAGGAGCCTTTGGATCTGTGACCTCTAAGTTGGCAGAATAGCTGCAAGAGATCCAAGCCACAATGTCAGAGCTCTCTATCCAGAATAGTGTGGTGTTAGGAACAGCTAAGATATTGTTCAGAATCTCAAACTCCCAGGCCACTGATATAGAATCTGAGATTTGAGGAAGATACAAAGCACCCATAATAGTGAGATTTAAACTGAGATCACTTGGTCAGAATATACCAAGGTTCTTTCCAAAGTCTCAACATCTTTTTTATAATCCAATTTTGGCCACTATGTTATAAAAAAAGATGTTGAGACTCTGAAATAGTGCAGAGAAGAGCAAGTAAGATAATTAAAGGCCTGGAAACTAAAAAAAAATATATGAAAAACAGTTACAGGAATTGGATATGGCCAGTCTAGAGAATAGAAGGAGTGACATGATAGCAATTGTTCCAATATTGGAGAGGCTGTCACAAAGAATAGGGGGGAGGGGTGTTCAATCTATTTTCCAAAGCACCGGAAAAAGGCAAGATAAGAAACAATCGGTTGAAGCTAATCAAGGAGAAAAGAAGCTTAGAAATAAGGATAAATTTCCTCAGTGAGAACGATTAACCAGTGGAATGGCTTGCCTTAAGAAGTTGTGGATGCTTCATCACAGTAAGAGACTGGTCAGCCATTTTCTAAAATGATATAGGACAGTGATTCTCAACCTTTTCTTCCCCATGGACCTCCTTTAAATACCCTTTGTGGCCACAGACCATGACCACAGACTACCAAGACTTAACTCAAGATTTAAATAAGCCTTGCAGATCCTCCTATGATGACATTTGGGGCCCCAGGTGTCCACAGACCAGAGGTTGAGGACCACTAGTATAGGTCTCCTGTTTAAGCAGGCAGTTGGATTAGAGGACAGTCAAGATCCCTTTTGTATTTATTGATAAAGTGTTTTTCATTGAGAAAGAACAAAATGCTCCCATTCTAGTTCAAACAGGGAAACTGTCTGGCAGTTGACTCTTAACACAGGCAATAGTCTGATTTCTATCTGTCAGAAAAGAGAAGGTTAGCTTCAGACGTTCAGGACAAGTCATACGGTTCACACCATAACCCCAGCCCTGCCAACTCTCATGGTTCTGCTGTGAGTCTCACGATTTTTTGTCATTTCTCATGGTCTCATGACAAGGCTCCTCAATCTCACGCTGAATTTAAAACGCTTTTTTTCCCCCAAATTTTGGGGTCGGCTTATATACGAGTATATACGGTAATCGTTTTTCTTCGTGTCTGTCCGTCATTTTGAAAGGGGAGTAGGCCCTGGGAACGAGGCTCATTTCCCAGTAGTCTTTGTAAGTTCAGCGCGGGAAAGCGATCACAATCGTATAAACATGGCGAAAAGAGGTGGTGATTTTTCAATAGAAGAAAAAAAGGTGCATCTTCTTACAACAGGCAACACAAATAAAACATTTAAATAAACTGTTCATGACTTTCCTCGATGGAAAAGGGGTTTGTTTAATCTTGATCGGGGAAAAAAATAGAATCTCACTATTTTTTAGAGAATCTCCAGATTTTTTTTCATGGGTCTCCAGATTTTCCTTTATCAGGGGTTGGCAGGTCTGTAACCCTACCCCTGCCATTCATAACTTCTAGCTGTCTCTCTCTGTCAAATGGCAGGGGCAGCTGTGATGGATTCCAAACCTCCATTTAACCCCAAGTTCCATTCATGCTACATTGATCCTAATAACCAAAATGTGCTGACATATTTTTCCTGAAACAGGAAACTGAATATATATTATTGCTAATCAAGTGAAGAAGAAAAGTTCCCTTTCTTAAGGGAACTAACACTTTCATTCTGCACAAAAAGCCAGCCACTTGTAATAAATGGCAGGATTAAAGACATACACATTCCTAGGCCTTTGCCTTACTGTCCTATTTTGTTGATAGGCACCATGGGGCAAAGAGGAATTTGTCTGCCAGACCCTTGATCCAGCTCGCTAAAATGCAACCTTTGGCATTCTGGAGTTCAACAACTCTTGGGCAAGTATCCAACACAGTATTAAGCTGTCTTGATTCAGAGGTTCTGTATTTGTCACCCTGCTGTTTAGGATTTGCTGGGATTTCTCCACCCTCCCAAGTTGAAAGTAGCTATTTCATTAGAAGGTGGTAAATCTGATTGTTTTTTTTTTTTTTTAAGGACATGCTTTCTCTTCCTTATATTTTGCTTTTCCTGTGTTAAAAATATTTTTCTTCTTTTGTGGCATGTTGCCTTCACAGTCATCTGTTTCTTTAGTGTTATTCTGGCCCCCACCCCTGTATATGATGGCTGGAAGCCTAAAATAGCCTGATATCTTGGGTTGTTTTCAATCACCTTTGTTCTGTTCTTCCCTGTTTTTAATGTGTGCCACTTTTTCATTCCCTTTTTCTAGTTGTTTCAACAGTACCTGTTTCAGTGGGGGAAATTTAAGTTCCCCATCAAATATAGGTTCCAGCTCATTAAAGTAGAAATCATTTCACTCTATTCCATATTCGTCAAATTCTAGCTTGCGTGTTACAGTCAACACTTCAACAAATGCGGGGAAAAACAGAACAGTGTAGAGAAGGTGATAAGGATGATTAGAAGATTGGAAAATGAGAAAGAGAGAGAAAGAGAGAGGGAGAGGGAGAGGGAGAGGGAGAGAGAGAAACGATATAATAACCCTTTTGAAATATTTGAAGGAATGTTAAATTGCAAAAGATTAAGACTTTTTTTATTACCCTAGAATGCAGAACATTAAGTTACAGGTAGCCAGGGTTTGCCTAAATTCATTGATTGCTGAAAAACCCTTCCTAACAATAAAAGCAGTTTAGCAGTATTATAGACTTAATTACAAAGAAAGATGGTGAGATATTTTTTACAGGATATATTCAGTCACAGGCAGAACAGTCAGCTGTTGGGGATGCTTTAATTTATATTCCTTCCTTGAGAAGGAAATAGGACTTCATCAGTGGTGGGATTCAAAAATTTTTACTACCGGTTCTGTGGGTGTGGCTTGGTGAGCATGGCAGGGGAAGGATATTGTAAAAACTCCATTCCCTCCGCACCCCACTAACTTGCTTTCCAGCTCCGTTCTCCTGTGCAGGGCAACAAAAGAAGATCCAGCCCAGCCGATCAGCTGGGACTCGGGAGGTAGAGAATAGGTGGTGGAGGGGCCAGTCGGGGTGTTATTTGCCAATTCTCCAAACTACTGAAAATTTCTGCTACCGGTTCTCCAAAACTGGTCAGAACCTGCTGAATACCACCTCTGAATTTCATGGTTTAAATCTGCATTGTGATGGAATTGTTTTGTTTTCCTGGGGGTGGGATGGGGCAGGGAGAGATATATATAGCTTAAGTCCTGAAAGGCAAAGATTAATTATAATGCTACCTCCAGGTATATCAGTTAGTTCCATGTATGGTATTTATAATAATAAGCATTTGTAATTCAGCATGGCCACAATCAGAAAAGGCTTCTCTGTGTAGCATCCTTCATGCAACTGATGGTATCAGTCCTAATTGGTCCTGGAAAAAGGCCAAGGTTTGGGAATGGCTGTTCAAATTTTCCATTGTCTCCTAGGTGTAACATCCCTCTAGGCATTATGGAAAACATAAACAGCTGATTCCGAACACTGCTAGCACTATTTGCATAAATTTTGCCTGAGCCCATGAAGACAGGATACCTATCAGAAAGCACCCAAAGTTGGATTAGTTCTAAACATAATCATCAGCAGTGTGCATTAATTTGTGCACAAATGTGCCCCATAACCTTTCACAGCAGGAAGCATACCTCTGTATTTATTTAAGAAAAAAAAATCTATTTTTCATAGTTCTTTTTATAGTACCACAAACTAACCAATGTTTAGTTTTTGGGTTATTTAAAATTTGTTACATCAATCATGTTGCATGCTTTATTTGGCTGCCTCTCTTGAACTTCACCTGCAGCTTAAACACTGAAACATGGGATTTTTTTTCCCTCCTTCCTTCCTTCCTTCCTTCCTTCCTTCCTTCCTTCCTTCCTTCCTTCCTTCCTTCCTTCCT
>BLBF01000003.1:90961023-90973760 GCA_015471245.1 Laticauda colubrina | reverse complement strand
CCTTCCTTCCTTCCTTCCTTCCTTCCTTCCTTCCTTCCTTCCTTCCTAGCATTTGATTTCCAGAATGATTTTTGTTCTGTCCGGAAAAACGCGAGGTAGACCGGGTTCCAACAACAAGTCTTTATTTGTTAACAGTAATTGAAGAACGGAACATTGGCTCAAGCCGCGGCAGCCCTTTTATAGTGGTTTGCCTGCCGGCTTGTAGCCAATGACAGATATTTAATCTTGCCGCCTTTAAGCAGCTTCGTGGATTGGTTCCTAGTGAACCAATCCCGAGACTGGCTTTCTTAGCCAATCAGAATCATGAATTAGGAGTCTACTATTTTTTATACAGAACACCCCTCCCCTCTTGGTTTAGTCCTACGTGGTGATGTAGTCGCGCAGGTAGGTGGGGCTTCTTTTGACTCTACTGGACTTGCATGGTTCATTTCTGCTGAAGACTTCGACCGGTTCGGATGGGGTTGCTGTCTCTTTGGCTCTTCCCCATGGAACTGCCTGGAAGGGTGAGTCAGCCATTTTACTGCCGCCTGAGTTTCTCAGACCGGTGGTTTTGCCGCTCCCTCCTGGTTTCTCTGGGCAGGTCGAGCTGGCCTAGCTGGCCTCTTCGAGTGGACTCTTCTTGCAAGTTTCTTCTAACTGTAAGTCTCTTTTTTGCTCTTTTTGTTTGTTATCGTATTCTGGGTTTAATTTAAACGGTTCTTTATTATTTTCTTGTATTTCCCCTCCCTCTTTGGTTTGATTTTCGTTGTTTTTTATTATCTGTGTTTGTGTGTTTGTAGTTCTTTCAATGTTCCGGGATCGAAGCTGGTCTATGTGCCGCTTCCATTCCCTGCCATCATCTACGGTTAGTTGGTAGGACAGGGGCCAGTAATTTGTGTGATTGTGCCTGGAAGCCATAAGGGGTCCCTGGTGAAATTTTTTGCATAGACTAGGTCGCCGATTTCAAATGTCCTGAAACGGGTGGAGAGTTGGGGGGTTTCTCTGGTGTATAATTTGGGTGCAATCTGTCTAATTGCGACCTAAGTTTTCTTCCCATCAGTAGTTCCGCTGGGCTTTTATTTGTTATAGTACTGGGTGTGATATGCTGGAGGGTGAGTGGGCGGTTAATTTTATCTTGGACATCCCCAATGTCCATTTTTCCTAAACCTTCTTTGGTAAACCTGACCATTCTCTCCGCCCTACCATTTGCAGCCGGGTGGGCCGGCGCGGTTAGAGCATGGTGTATACCTAGGGAGGCTAGGTATTGTTCGAATTGGATACTTGTTAATTGTGGCCCATTGTCGGACACTAGGACGTCCGGCAGGCCATGGGTTGCGAAGAGTTTGTCAAGTTGTTTAATGACGTTTTCAGTTGTCGTAGATGGCACAATTACAACCTCCAGCCAATTTGAGCATGCATCTACGACAATTAGGAAGGTATGTCCCTTTGTGGGACCCGCAAAGTCAATGTGGATTCATGACCAGGGGCCTCATGGGGTTTCCCAGTCCTTTATAGGTGCTTGTGGTGGGGAAGGCCTGGTTCTTTGGCATTTGTTGCAAGAATTTACCCAGTATTCGATGTCCCTATCTATACCCGGCCACCAGACATAGCTTCTAGCCAGACTTTTCATTTTCACAATACCAGGGTGGCCTTCATGAAGCATACCCAGTACCCTAGTTTGTAATTTAGGAGGGATAACTACCCGATCACCCCACAATAAACAACCTTTTTGAATCAAGAGTTCGGTTTGTCTGGTCCGGAAAGGTTTAAAGTTCTCAGTTTTTTGGTTTTCCGGCCAGCCTTTACCTACCCAGTTCAGTATGCGGGCAGTCAATGGGTCCTTTGCAGTAGCTCTGGCAACATCATTTGCAGATATCGGTAGATTGGGGCATGTCTCTATCTGCAAAGTGGTCATCGTCGGTGCCAGGTCTTCCTCTGTAGTCGGTAATGGTGCTCTGCTCAATGCATCTGCATAGGAGATTTGCTTCCCGGGGCGATATGTCAATGTATAAGAGTAGGCTGCTAGGAATTCTGACCATCTAGTCATTCGCGGGGACAAAACGTTCGGTGTGGGCTTGTTTCCCGCCAAAATTCCTAGTAGCGGTTTATGGTCCATTACTATCAAAAATGTTCTTCCATATAGATATTCGTGGAAGCATTTCACTCCGGTGACGATTGCCAGGGCTTCTCTGTCTAGTTAACTATAGTTCCGTTCAGTTTTAGACAGAGTCTTTGAATAATAGGTGACGGCTGCCTCTCTCCCATCTGGCAATTGGTGGCTCAGGATGGCACCGACTCCAAACGGTGAGGCGTCGGAGGTCACCGTCAATGGAAGTGTGTTACTAAACTGGATAAGAATGGTGTTTGATGTTAATAATTTTTTTATTTTTTGGAAGGCTTTCTTTTCTCTATAACCCCAAGTCCAAATTGTTTTTTTATCCAGTAATCGGTGTAATGGTTCCATTATTGTCGCTTTGTGGGGTAGGAATACGTTATAAAAATTTATTAGTGCCAAAAATGCTTGCAATTCAGTTTTGTTTCTTGGCTCTGGTGCATCTTTAATGGCTTTGACTTTTTTGTCAGTGGGGTGTATACCCTCTCCGTCTATTAAATAGCCCAGAAATTCGACGCGATCAATCATTAAGCAGCATTTTTCTTTTTTTACTTTTAGGCCAGATTCTCTGAATTTTGTTAGTACATCTCTTAGTCTTTTTTTTTTAGGTGGGTCATATCTTTGGCCGAAATTAAGACGTCGTCAAAATATGGTACGACCCCTTTTATTCCATTCAATAGGCATTCCATGAGGCTTTGGAAAACGCCTGGGGCTACACTCACTCCAAATTGGAGTCTGTTGCATTTGAATGCTCCTTTGTGGGTCACTATTGTCTGTGCCTCAGCCGTTAAGGGGTCTACTGGAAGCTGTTGGTAAGCTTGCGCTAGATCTAGTTTAGCGAAAACGTTCCCCCCCCCCAAGTGAATGTAATAAATGTTGTACGACTGGCACCGGGTATGCGCTTTGTTGCAATGCGTGGTTCAGGGTAGCTTTGTAGTCTCCGCAGATGCAAACCGACCCGTCAGGTTTAATTGGTGTTACGATTGGCGTTTCCCATTTAGCATGGTCAACAGGTTCCAAAACCCTTTGGTCTATTAATTTATTTAGTTGTTCCTCTATTTTTGCTTTTAGAGCAAAAGGAACTCGTCTGGCCTTTAGTCTTCTAGGGGCTACCTGGGGGTCTAAACTAAAGGAAATTGAGGTCCCCCGATACCTGCCTAGGGAGCCGTCAAAAACGTCCTGGAACTCGTGGATCAGGTTTTCTTCCCAGTCGGTTGCGGCCACCCGGTCTACTCTGGTCATTCCAATGCCCAATGGTGTGAACCATTCGATGCCCAGGAGGCTTGGTCGGTCTCGGTCGACTATTGTCAATGGTAGTACTTCGACATGTTGCTTGTAGGAAATGTCCTAGGCCTACCACAGGAATTTGGTTTCCTTGGTAGTCCTTTAGGGTTAATTTTTGTCTCTGGAGCTCTTTAAGTTTGATATTTGGGACCAGCTGTTTGATGGTGTCCCATGACACCATTGATAGGAAAGACCCTGAGTCTACCTCCATTTCACAGGGGCTGCCTTCTATTTTTACTATTATTTTTACTTTCTTCCTGCTTTCCGTCTGAGCGCTTCCGATAGTGAAAGTCTGATGCGTTTTTTCTCGGTTACTGGCTCGTTTGTTCCGCTGCCACTTTCTCTTGGTTTGTTTTGGCTCAGCTTGTGGGGGAGAGTTGCTGCGTCTGTTTGGGCTGTAATTTTTCTTATTTCTGCAGACCTTCTCGATGTGCCCCCTTTTCTTACAAGCTCTGCAGATGGCATCAAGGAATCTGCAATCGGCTCGAGGATGGTTTCCTCCGCAGCCAGCGCATTCCCGCTAATTTCTTTTTTCGCGCCCTTTTTTGTTGGCGTATAGGCGGTGGACTTCGTCATCTTCCTCTCCAGATTCTGACGTCTCGTCAAAATCTTTGTGGTGTGTGGTAGTGGGAACTTGTTTCTTCCCTCTGGCTAGGCTCGTTTTGTTGGTGTTCGCATTCATCTGTTTCATTCTGACCGCCAATTTTTTCGCGGCTTCAGCAGCTGTGGCTTCAGCTACGGTTATGTTGGGTTTATTTAGCAGCTTGCTTTGTAAATTAGAGTCTCTTAAACCCAATATCACTCGATCTCGCATCGCTTCATCTAAGTTCAGAAACTCACATGCTCCCCCCAGTTGTCGGAGAGCTGCCACAAAATCAGCGATGGTCTCACCTTCTTTCTGGTCTCTTAGGTAAAATTCGTGCCGCTTGATAAGGTTTGACACCACCGGTGCGTAGTGAGCCTTCAGTATTCTTTGGAGCTCAGGCCAAGTTATTTGCTTCACATCTCGGGGCTTTGCTAATGCCTTGGCCATTTTAAAGATCGTGGGCCCACAATGTGTCAAGAAAACAGCCCTCTTACACTGGTCTGAGATCTCTTCCATCTCGTTACTTTCCAAATACATTTGGAAATGGTCTATGTAGGATTCCCAATCCTCTTCATTGGGATTGAAGGGTGCGGCGGCGCGTTATTTCCAGCCATTGTCTTCAGTCTGGTTTTGGTTGCCGCGTGCTCAGTCTCGCGTTTTAGGACGATCCCATCCTCGTTGCCAGTGTTCTGTCCAGAAAAACACAAGGTAGACCGGGTTCCAACAACAAGTCTTTATTTGTTAACAGTAGCTGAAGAACGGAACATTGGCTCAAGCCGCGGCAGCCCTTTTATAGCGGTTTGCCTGCCGGCTTGTAGCCAATGACAGATATTTAATCTTGCCGCCTTTAAGCAGCTTCGTGGATTGGTTCCTAGTGAACCAATCCCGAGACTGGCTTTCTTAGCCAATCAGAATCATGAATTAGGAATCTCCTATTTTTTATACAGAACAATTTTGGTTGCCATCAGATTTAATGGCATAATGCTTTTCAGTTGTACTATGGGAAAATATATATTTGATATGCCAAAATTAAGAACCTCCCAAACAAAAAAAAGATATTTGCTGCCAAATACAGACAATTAATAGGCCATCATTCATTGTCCTATAAGCAGAAATCCAGTAAGGACCTGCAGCTGATTCTCCATTGAATAAAACTGGATGACCTCCTTGGCAGAAAGAATGGTATCTCCTAAAGGATACTGAAAAAAATGATGCCATTTTAAAACCCTCACGTGTATTTTGTGTATTGCTGTTGTATTATTCTGTTCATTTTGTTATCTGGAAAATGAACCCTTTTTGTTCTAACATTTCAGTGCTAAATCTTTGAAAGAAGAAAAAAACACTGGATTTAATGAACTGCTGCCAAATTTATCAGTACTTGATCTGACAAAGAACGGGCTGTTTGGTTTCTAAAAAATCAATCTCCAACTGTCAGTTTTTCCTGCAGTTTCTTTCCATATGGGGAGAACTTATTCCTGAAGCTGAGTCACATGACTTTTTTTTTTAGACAATGAACTTGTGATTATCTTGATCCATTTCAATGAGTCATGGTGCTTATTTGTACTTGCTCATTATCTGTTTTGTTGATGGATAAAATTATGACGTGTGAATGCTAGATGCTAAATTGAGCATCACAGCAACATAGGAGATGGAGGGTCCTGCTTCAGTGCATCTAGATTCCTGTGTATTCTTTTTCTGCCTCTTCCAAGTGAGGATGAAGATGGGCAAATCAGAGTTATATACTTGGCTATGCAGGGCTGCTTCAGCTAAAAGTATAGGGGGGGGGGGTGTATTTTTTATTTTTCCTGAAGTTAGGCTTCAAAGAAGGATAGGAAGAGGATTGATGCTTTTGAACTTTGGTGTTAGAGAAGAATCTGTGGACAGCCAAGAAAACTAAAGGATCGTTGATCGAGTCAACCAAGGGTTCTCACTTGAGGCATAAATGACCAGGCTCAAATAATCCTATTTCATTATTCAAAGGTCTAGCTCTCTAGAGAATGTTGGGAAAGATGGAAAGAAAGGGAAGAAAAGAACAATCAGCATTAAGGTGGATGGACCCAGTTACAATGGCAGTGAATGCACCAGTGGGAGACTTGAAAGAACAGATTGAAGATACATTGACATACAGCAGATCTATCTATGTAATCGCTAGGAATCAACTATGACTTGATGGCACATAATCAATTTTTTATAGGAGACCCCATCTTCACAATGGAGGCAAACTTCGCTACCATGAATACTAGCCACTAAACTGCCCTTTTTCTTCGCTGCATCTTGCTGGCTTAGTGATGAGGCCAAATTTAACCTAGCAATGTTAGGGGATTTTTAAAATGTTTTCCCCACTCCTATATTATGGAATTGAAAGTTGCCAATATTTCCATGCTATAAGCCTGGTCTTAGGAGACAGGATCTAAACCAGATGTGGTATTAAGCAGGTTCTGACCAGTTCTGGAGAACTGGTAGTGGAAATTTTGAGTACCGGTAAATACCATCTTTGACTGGAAATTTTGCAGTATCCTTCCTCTGCCATGCCCACCAAGCCATGCCCACAGTACTGGTAGTAAAAACTTTTGAATCCCACCACTGATCTAAACTAAGTTGCATAATCTATAATTTAAATGTAGAAGGTTTGAAAAAACTTTGTCTGGAACCCTGTAAAGATGAGTAAAGAATATCAGAGGCTTGATTTGATATAAGATAGCTTCTTTTGCTTCCTGTAAGTGATTAGGATACCTGCATACTAAAGGAAAGGATTTGCTGCTGTCAGCTATAGCTTTAATCTCAGGTAATATATCTGTTTGTTTATATGTGTACAGTTAGGTTAAGATATAATGCTAAACCATACTTAGTCCAGTTTATTGATTCCATATTTTTAAGCTATCAGTCTCATGACCTAAATTTATAGCAGCATTCTTAGGTTGGTGCTACCCTTACATCTGGAAGAACCTCACCAATACTGAATGTGATTCCAGGAACTACAAGTACAGAAACAAAACTTAGTTGAATCCCAGTGTTTATATTTCTGAATACAGTTCTTTTCATTAGGTTTGTCACTCTGGAAATGAGACCATTATTGAAAAAAACCCTGAGGCTATTATGTTTTTATTGGATCCTTCTGCTTCACATCTACCAGTGACCATTCTGCTTTTTCAACATACAAACCATCAACAAATCAAAACTTTTACATATCAGCCAAATCTAATGCTTTTAAATTTTGGATGAAGGGAATAAGTGTATTCTAATCATGTTCTGAGATGTCTTGGGCCTTGGCCTACTCTAACTGTGGATGAAAAAAATAAAAGTATCAACCAACAAATGAGTGCGCACACCCACATAGGCATGAAATGTAAAAGCAAAATAACAAATACAGTATCAGAGTAATACTTTGCAAGAAAAATTGAACTCTTCCCTCGTACTAATTAAACTGTACTACGTGTCCTTGCATAGTTCCTGGAGCTTTTCTGGTTCACTCAATTTCAATAGCTACATCAAAACTGGAGCCAGGACTCCTGAATGACTAACTAAGAACAAAAGCAAGTTCCCTGAGTATTTTTGAGCAGCCAGCAAAATGAGGGAAAGTTATTTTGGGTTAATCAATGTATTTCAGTTACAATCACATTTAACCATAACAGCTGAAAGGACTACAAACTTTATCAGGTTTGGAAATGTCATTGACCAGTTGCTCTTGAGAATATTTTCATCCCTTTGGCCCTCACATATATACCATACATAAGTATTTATAATTGGTATTATACATTGGTCCAAAATACATAAATAAATCTCAGCCATATTCAGTGAACTTTAGAGGGCAAGTTTCCTGTGTTCCATCAAATTGGAATAACCCTGTTTTGAAAGAAAGGACAGAATCTACCTTTCAAATAAATAAAGGTATTAATCAAATGTGAACATTAGTTGATCTCAAAAAGTTAAGCAGGATGAAAAAGTGCAGAGCAATTTGGAGTATATATGTGCTTTAGTTTTAGTGATTGTATGGGAGGTCCCAGGAAATTACAGGTTTCAAACTGAACAGGAAACTCATTAAAAATTGTAAGCAAGACAACAGAACAAAATAACAGAGTTGGAAGGGACCTTGGTGGTCTTTTAGTCCAAACCCCTGCTTAGGCAGGAAACCCTATATCATTTCAGACAAATGGCTGTCCAATCTCTTCTAAAAAACTTCGAATGCTGCAACATACATAACTTCTGGAGACAAGTCATTCAACTAATTAATTGTTCTAACTGTGGAAGCTAGAACTAATTCCTCAGTTCTAGGTTTCTTCTCCTCTTGATTAGTTTCCATCTATTGTTTCTTGTCATGCCTTCAGGGGGTTTGGAGAATAGCTTTACTCCCTCTTCTTTGTGGCAATCCCATAGATATTGGAACACTATCCAATGCAAGAAGACAAACCACTTCCATTTTGGGGGCACTTTTATTTTGAGGAAAAAATTATGCAAAAAAGTATGTGAAAGGCAAAACATGATTCAGAGTTTACATAGGTGCAGATGTAACACCTGTCAAGTATATCTTAAAATAGCAGTGTTCTTTCCTGGGTTCAGGTGGTTGTTGCTTGAACATGGGGAAAGATACATTTGTAACAAGAATTTCTTGACTAGTGTTACACACACACACACACATATACTCCAAATTACCCTGCACTTTTTATCTGGATCACTACATGGCCCTACCACTGTTCAGGAAGCCATCTTTCTTTATGGCATACAGATTGTTAGATCACGGGAAAAGAGACTCGAGACCAGTGTGACTTTTCAACTTTTTATTTTTTATATTGATCCATGCTGGACCTCGGAGCTGCGGCAGCCCTTTATATAGGGATTGCTCGTGGCTTGCCGGCCAATGACTGCTCTTTCTATTTCCCGTGATTGGCCCGGCCAATCTACAATTTACAACCTCTCTGCTCCCATTGGTCCCATTCCAACTGGAGTCTGTGGATCTCTTCCTCTTCCTCATCTTCAGTCTCGGAAGGGGAATTGATGTTCCCATGGTGTGTGGTTGTGATCTTCTGGCTCACCTCTGGTCTTTTGTCTATGGTTGGGTTGGCTTCCGTGGGTAGTTGTTGGTCTCGCATGTTCATCTGCCACATTTTGGCCACTGACTTTTTCGCGGCCTCGGCTGCGGTGGCTTTGGCGATGGCTTCGGTGGCTGTGACATCCGTTCGCGCCATCAGTTGGCTCTGGAGCACGGGGTCTCTTAATCCGAGAACCACACGGTCTCTCAGAGCCTTGTCCATGTCAGAGAACCCGCATGCACCCCCGATGTTCCTTAGGGCCGCCACAAAGTCTCCGATACTTTTGCCTTCCTTCTGATCCCTCCTATAAAATTCATGCCTCCAGATGAGGTTGGGTACAGTCGGTGCATAATGGTTCATTATCAGCCGGTCCAGGTCTGTCCATGCCATCTCCTTCACATCTTGTGGTCTGGCCAGCACCTTGGCCATCTTGAACACTGCGGGCCCGCAGTATGTCAGGAACATGGCTCTCTTCCTATGAACGTTGGCGTCCTTCAGGTTGTTGCTCTCAAGGAACATGAGGAATTGATCGATGTACAATTCCCAGTCCTCGGCCGCCTGATTGAATGGTGCGGCTGGCGAGTTGCTGCTGGCCATCTCGTCGGTTGTTCAGCTCTGGTTGCCACATGCTTGACTGGTCTCTTTGTCTCAGAATCCCATCTTCATCGCCAGTGTTAGATCGCGGGAAAAGAGACTCAAGACCAGTGGAACTTTTCAGCTCTTTATTTATTATATCGATCCGTGCTAGACCTCGGAACCATAGCAGCCCTTTATATTGGGATTACTCACGGCTTGCCGGCCAATGATGGCTCTTTTTATCTCCCACAATTGGCCCAGCCAATCGTGGTTGATTCAGAGTGAGCCAATCACAGCGCTTCCTTCAACCAATCAGTTCATAGTATTTCTGGATCAATCGGATTGGGGTATTTTGAGTATGCTAATATGGAACACAGATGTGTTTTGAATGACAGCTCAATAGTCTGACATATGCTGCATTCATTTCTCCCTCTCCATTTCCTTCATGTCATGGAGTAAACTATAGCCTGCTGTCTGTCTTTTTATTTATTTAAATGTTTATCCTATGTTTCCTTTGGACTTATAGAACTCACACTAATAGTTAGCTCAGGTACTAAGATCCCACCAGATCACAACCATCACAGCTGTGATGCTTGAAGTTTTCCAGCATTTGGAAAAAGTACAAAATGAATGAAGGGAACAAACCAGTAGTGGGGTTCAATTTTTTTTTTACTTCCGGTTCTGTGGACGTGGCTTGGTCGGTGTGGCAGGGGAAGGACATGGTAAAATCTCCAGTCAGAGGTGGTATTTTTCCGGTTCTCTTAACTACTCAAAATTTCCATTACCGGTTCTCCAGAACTGGTCGTTCTGCTGAATACTCACCTCTGGAACAGTCCAATAAGCACTGAGTGGCCATAGGAGGGTGAGAGGATAAAAAGCAGGGGCAGAAGGAAAAGAAATGAAGGATTCTGAAAAAAGAGTCCATAGAGAGGTAGCTACAATACTGAACAGAGAGCTTCTCTGTTGCAAAAGTCTCTGTAACATATTTTAGAGAAGCAATGGAATGAGAGTATGTGTACAGGTAGTCCTTGGCTAGTCTAGAGAAAAGAAGGACTAGGGGAGACATTTTAGCAGCATTCCAGTATTTGAGAGGTTGCCACACAGAGGAGGTGGTCAACTTACTTCCCAAAGCACCAGAGGTCAGGACAAGAAACAATGGATGGAAACTAATCAAGAAATGCAGCAACCTGAAATTAAGGAGAAGCATCCTAACAGTGAAAACAATTAGCCAGTGGAACAGCTTGCTGCCAGAAGTTGTGGGTGCTTCATCACTGGAGCCTTTTAAGAAGAGACTGAACAATCATCTGAAATGATGTAGGGTCTCCTGCTTGATCTGGTTGGACTAGAAGACCTTGAAGGTCTCTTCCAGCTCTATTCTGATTGATTGACTTATGAGCATAATTGAGGGCAAAATTTCCATGGCTAAGTGAAACAGTTATTAAATGAATTTAATATGAATTTAACATTATTGTTACGTGAATCTGGATTCCCCGCTGACTATGCTATCAGAAGGTTGCAAAAGGAGATCACATTACCCTGCAACTGTCATAAATATGAGTCAGTTGCCAAGCATCTGAATTTTGATCATGTGACCATGCAGATGCTACAACAGTTGTAAGTGTAAAAAACAGTAATAAGTTACTTTTTTCAGTGCCATTGTAACTTTGAATGGTCACTAAATGAACTGTTGTAAGTTGAGGACTACCTGTACATGAAGGTCAAATGATTGCTAGTGTTCCTTAATGCACACATGTCAGTTTGTTTTATTAATGATGGTTTGTTAACTAAGCCATGGCCTGGTTCACAGATAAGAAGTTTTAAATCATGGTTTACACTATGGCTGGAGTCACACACCGACTCAGGCCATGCAGTAATCAAATAAACCATGTTTGAGCTTAGTGGAATATGTAAACTCAGTATAATTTGTCAATTGCAATGGGACAGAAACCTGAGAATCCCTCTTCAATGTAAAACATGTGGATGCTTAAGCTAACCCTGTTATGATCTCTTTTACTTCCCTCTCTCCACAGAACCAGCATTGTCTCCTCTCAATTCAGCTTTGATCGTAGAGAAAGGCTTGGTTTTGAGAATAGCAGCGGATGGTTCAGTTTTGTTTTTCTTAAAGAATTGCTAATAAAAATATTTCACCATATGTATATAAAATTTGGACCAGGAAATTCTGTTTCTCAAATAGCAGAGCATGTTTTTTAATATCTAATTTTTATTGAAACATTAAAAACAAAGATTAAAACTAATCTAAACTAATATAAAAGTAAGGGAGAAAAAAGAGAAAAAAATCAAAGAGAAGGCAAAAAGTGCAAGAAAAAAAAAGTAGTTCTGGCTTCACTTGAATATTAATCTTTGAAATCCTTTGTGTCAAAGTATACATTTGAATCTCAATATTTAAGGCCCTGTCACACTAACCAACGGATGCAAAACGTTTGTAAAAAGGACACAGCGGACGAGAAAAATGTTCCATCCGTTGTTATCTGCTCTCAAAAGGGGCGAAAATTTGCATTTGTTATCCAGAGCGGATAACACGGAAAGGAATGGACGGGGGGAGGACGCAGGGCGGATGGAAAACGGATGCAGAGCGGAAGCCTAGCGGATGGGAGCGGATAGCACATCCGCTAGGCTTCCAGGGGGCCTCAGCAAAGCGGACGCAGAACGGATGAAGTGGATGCACAGTGGATGCACAGCGGATGAAGCGGATGCAGAGCGGAAGCCTAGCGGATGGAAGCAGATGGAGAGCGGATGTCACATCTGCTAGGCTTCCGGGGGGGCTCAGAAAAGTGGACGCGGAACGGAAAGAGTGGATGCAGAGCGGATGCGGAACGGATGAAGCGGATGCACAGCGGATGCACAGCGGATGAAGCGGATGCACAGCGGAAGCCTAGCGGATGCACAGTGGAAGCCTAGCGGATGCCTTGCGTTAATTGCACATGTGGGGGGTATTTATTGCGTCAGCCCCGCGGATATAAAGGGAAGCAGCTCGGAAGCAGGTCACCATTCAGAGGAAAGACCTGCTGCCAAACGCATTGAGTACCTTGCCTGCCTGCCTTGCTGCCTGCCATCCTGCCAGCCTTGCTGCCTGCCTTGCTGCCTGCCATCCTGCCAGCCTTGGTGGCTGCCTCCCTGCCAGCCTTGCTGCCTGCCAGCCTTGCTGCCTGCC
>BLBF01000003.1:90933211-90961013 GCA_015471245.1 Laticauda colubrina | reverse complement strand
GGCTGCCTCCCTGCCAGCCTTGCTGCCTGCCAGCCTTGCTGCCTGCCTGCCTGCCAGCCTTCCTGCCAGCCTCCCTGACAGCCTCCCTGACAGCCAGCAACCCCACAACCATGGGGAAAAAGAGGAAGCCTCAGCCATCTGCTGCCAGCCCTGGCAAGAGGGACAGGGCCATCCTCCCGCCCCCTGGCTCTCACTCGACTTCTGCTGGGGATTCTGTAGCATGGGCTCGCTCTTCTGCGGCTGGGGCTTTTGCTGCTTCTGCTTCTGGAGGAGCTGCTGCTGCTGCTTATGGCGGTGGTGCTTCTGCTCGTGCTTACTCTGCTGAGGCTGCTCCTGGTGGTGGTGTTTCTGCTGGTGCTTACTCTGCTGAGGCTGCTCCTGGCGGTGGTGCTTCTGCTGGTGCTTACTCTGCTGAAGCTGCTCCTCGTCCTGATGGTCCTGCTGGTCCTGCTCGTGCTCCTGGTCTTGCTCGTCCTACTCATCCTGCTGGTCCTGCTCATGCTCCTGGTCCTGCTCGTGCTCCTCGTCCTTCTCGTGCTCCTGGTCCTGCTGCTGCTGCTGCTGCTGATGATGATCCTGCTGCTGCTGCTGGTGGTGTGGAGGAGCAGCCCTTACAAACTGGAAGCCCCTCTGATGAGGGCCCATCTGGTCCTGCCAAAGGGAGGAAGAGGCATATGCGGGAATGGGAGAGGAGGCAATACTCCATTGAGGAGGAACACGAGGATGAGGTGCTGGAGTGGCTGAGAGAGAATGACTATCTGTGGTGGAAGGGACACCGGCTGTACAGAGACATCAAAAGGAAGCAGGCTGCTTGGAGAGAAAAGGCGGAGAGTCTGGGCTACACATCGGAGGTGCTCCTCGGCTGGTGGAAGCACATGCACACCTGGTATGGGAAGCTGAACCTCAAGAAATCTGGCCAGGCCACGGTTAAGCTGATGGACAGAGAGACCTATGACATGGCCAGGTGCAGCTTCCTGGAGGGTGAGATCCGCCACCGAGGAGCAGCCCCTCTCACGACCCTCTCTCTCCGGCAGCCTGCTGAGAGCCAGTCCTCTTCCGGCCAAGGGTCAGCTCATGTCTCCAGGCAGGTTTCTGTGGAGTGTGCCACGGCGAAGAACCCGCGGACAGGTATTTTAATCGTGGTGGAGCGCGTGGAGGACTCCCTGGTGCAGTGGGAGAAAGGAGACGGCACTTCCACCACAGCCCTACCCGCATCTACCCACAGCTCCACCTCCACAGAAAGGCAAAGAGCCAGACAGGAGGGGCAGAGCCACACTGTCCTGCTGGAGATCAGGGACACCATCCGAAGCAGCATAGATCTCCTCTCTCAGCTGGTCCACACCGACTCCTCATCCTCCAACCGCAAGCCCTTCCTCACCTATGTCAACCAGACCCTCACGGACATGGTGGAACCCCAGTACCAGGTGGTGAAGGACCGGAGCACCGAACTGCTTCACAACCCTCCAGACCCAGAGGCACCTGCTCCCACCCAGTCCAGGTCTGCTCCTCCACCCCAGGTGATGTCCCTCCCATTCCAAGGCTTTCCATAGGCCCTCACCTACCAGGGCTACGGCTACCAGAAGGTCCAGCAGCACAGGCAGCAGCCCTTCCCAGTCCAGGCACAGAGTCATCGGGTGACACCGTCGCCACTGGTTCCACCGATGCCACCGATGCCACCCACGCCAATGATGCCACCGATGACAGCGATGCCACCCACACCACAGATGCCACCAATGCCAGTCCTCACCCAGCTGCAGACCAGACAGCCCCACTACACTGCTCCTTCCTCCACCCCACAGCCAAGCCTGGCCTCAGTACATCTGTCCTCGGTACTGGGGCTGACACCACATGACATGGAGGAAGGAGCTCTCAACATCATGGGGCTGAGCCAGCTGTCTGACAGCTTCCTCAACACACCATCACCTGTTGTCCTCTCAGGGCCAGGCACCCCAGTGGCGCTTCAGACCAGCACTCCAGCAGCAGCCACCTCCACAGTACCTGGACCCTTCACCCCTGAGACTGGGCACACCTCCGAGTGACCAAGAGGAGTGCCAGAGACTGGGTGGCTACCTGTAGTCTTTATTTGGACACTTGACTTGGGTCATTTTTCTTTTACAGCTTGTGATTAATAAAGTTTATCTTTGCTTCACACACTTGCTTCATTTATTTATGTCAATAAAGTCTTGGTGGAAACTTTTAGAAATGGTTTAAGCCTTTGCATGCTTGTGGGATGGGTAAGGATAGCAGTGGGATGGGCAGGGATACCTTTGGGATGGGTAAGGATAGCAGTGGGATGGGCAGGGATACCTTTGGGATGGGCAGGGATACCTATGGGATGGGCAGGGATACATTTGGGATGGGTAATAGCTGTGGGATACATAAACCTCCGGTGCAAGCATCGTGGGACTGTATGGTCCACCCTCCCAGCTGCCACACCTATGGCCCTTCATTATCAATACTAATGTAAGCATTGATCCACACATTTGAACATAAATACAACTCTTTATTAAATGCCCTGTTCATTGTAGGCCCACTCAACATACATGGCCCAATCTCATCAGTGTGATGAGACAGGCTGAAGGAAGCATCCATTAATCATCTATCATCCTGTCTTGCCACTCCACTGCTCCAGCTGGGGAGTTGCACCAGTGTTTCAGGAGGTTGCGCTGCTCCTTCCCTTCACGTGAAGTTATGTTGGGGCCGTGCACATCCTCAGTGTCTATCAGGTTTCGCCCTTGCCTCCATTCCCCAGGCTCCATGTCCCCATTCCCTTGCTGGAGGTCCACGAGCCTGTTCTGCAAGACTGGGTAGCGGGTGTGCATGAGATTGTGCAGGATGCAGCAAGCTTCCACAATCCTCCTCACGGTCTCTGGGCGAAGCTGCATGGTGGTGAGAAGTACCTGGAACCTGTTGGCCAGGATGCCAAAGGCGTTCTCCACCACCCGTCTTGCCCTGGACAGCCTGTAGTTGAAGATCCTCTCTTCACGGGTGAGGAGTCTGGAAGTGTAGGGCTTCATGAGGTAGGTTCTGAGGGAGAAGTCGTCATCCCCCACGATGAAGTAGGGGACATCTTGCGTGTCGTTGGGCAGGGGGTCTGGATCTGGGAAGCCCATGATGAGGTTGTGTTCCAGGCCCTCCTTGAGGTCACTGGCGTTGTATACCTGGGCATCTGAACATGACCCGTTGCCTGAAGCATCGATGTACATGAACTTGTAGTCAGCATCGACCATGGCGAAGAGGACGATGCTGAAGAAGCCCTTGTAATTGAAATAAGTGGACCCCGACTTGGCTGGAGCTTTGCAGGCCACGTGCTTGCCATCAATGGCTCCAACGGTGTGTGGGAAGTTCCACCTATGATACCACTGCTCTGCAACTTTCTTCCAGCCCTCTTCAGTGGAGGGGCACTGGAGGAGCTCCTCCAGGTATTATTCGATGATGGCCTGCACCACTTCTGTGACCACAATGCTGATGGTGTTGTGTGGCACCCTCCAGCCGTACTGCATGCTCCTGTAGGTGGTCCCTGAGGCCAGGTGGCGCAATGTGAGTGCCACCTTGAGCCCAGGGTCCAGGCTGGGCCGGAAGTTGGTGCTCTGCTTGGTCAACATGGGTGTCAGCAGCTGCACAACTTCGTCAAACATGGCTGGAGGCATCCTCATGAAGTTCTGGAATGCACAAGTGTCTTCATTCCTAAGCTCCACCATCAGCTTGTTGTACAGTTCGTCCTCTGCTCTTCTACTGATCCATCTTCGGTCCCAGGCGCTTCTTGGCCACCTCCTTTTCTTCCCGTAGTAGAATTCACAGAGCCTGTAGATGGCTTCGCACTGTTGCAGAAGGATGGTGGCTACCAAAAGGAGTTTGTTACGATCTATGGTGGAGATGACTGGATGCTGTGGAAGAGGAAGAGTCAGAGGAAGGCTGCAGAGGTCTGCACAGCAGGGCTGCTGGTCTGAAAGTGAGATGCAGGCGAGTTGCTCCCCCTTTTTATAGGTAATATAGGTTTTCCCCTATGTGTCCCTTTGCATCCTCTAGGCATCCTCTAGACATCCTTAATATCCGAGATAGGTCCCCTCTGCAAATGTTTTTTCCATTTTAAATGCTTTCTTTGCGTGCTGCATCCGCTTTCATCCTTTCTCCATCCGTGCTACTAACGCCGTGCGTCCGTTCTGCGTCCGTTCCGCTTCCTCCCTGTGTCCAAGCGGATTTGAGTTGCGCAGATGCGCAGCGGATGCCTAGCAGATATAGCGGATGCGTAACGGATACAGAACGGATGTCCCCCATATGCCTAGTGGATGCAGAATGGACGCATTGGATACATTTTCTGTTCAAAAGTTTTGAGCAGCTCAAAACCCTCTGAGCGGATGAAACATCAATAGACGGATGCTGGACGGATAGAGAGGAAGCAAAACGGAGGCAGTGAGGACAGAACGGAAGCATCGCGTTAACCAATGGATGGCAAGTGTTTTTCTCCGTTTTACATCCTCTTTCCATCCATTGGTGCAGTGTGACAGGGGCTTTAGCAGTTTTACATGTCCACCAAACATAGCATGTGTTAAACAGGTCCATCAAGAATGATAGCACATTTTCTACATCATTTCAATTCTTGACACTCTCTGATCGCACTAAGAAAATATTCTACTGGAAGTCTTGAGGATAGTTCAGTAGGTCCAAAGTAAGGCATACTCTAGTTTGGATTATAATGTCATTTGAATTTGAACCATGGCTCAATTTCCAGTAGAACATCTAAGACTTAACTTGTAATAATTTTCTTGTCTTACTTGGCAAAGTCATGGCCTGATGTATACTGAGACTTTGCTTCGGAATTTACCAAATGTTCTCTTCTGGCTTCCTGACACAGAGCCAAGTGACAGGAAAAACTGGATGCAGATCATGTGCCATTCCCCATCATAGTGCAAGGAGGGGATGCATTTCAAAACTAAGTGAGATACAGGAGGGATTAGCCTCTCTTGACCCAAAAGTAATTCTGATTTATTTAGTATACAACAGCACAGGAAATGTCCTTTGGATAACCATCACAAAGGAGGAGGACGAGAGGGAACCAGAAAATCATTGTTTGGTGAGTGTTGTTATGTCATTGGTTCTCATCACGAAACTCATAAACTCATAAATAAGTGCAGTAATAATCCTGGCTTAATGTTAGACACAGACATATCGGAATGGTGAATAAATTGAAGCAATAGTTTGAATTTCCTAAAATATTTAGAGTCGTCAATATCTTGGCAGACTACTTTGAAGGATACCATTTTGATGGGGATTTATTTTGTGGATAGACTGAGGTTAAAAGGCTGTCAAATGTATACAATAACTTGAGAACGAGCCAATATGATTGAGAATGCATTCCTATACATCCTAAAGAGATCAGCAAGGCTTTTCATTTTGCTAGAATGCCTTTAAAGACCCCAGCAAGATGCATTTTTTCCTGGATTTCAATCCTTACCACATTGAAGATAAAAGGTTGAAATATAACTTGTGATATCGGAATGCAAGCTGATGCAAGTTTCATCTCAACTCACTCAAATACGTAAGAGATGGAACTGGCATTTTAATGAACATTCCATCATTAATCCTTCCTTGTCCCTTTCCACAGGTGTGAATGACCTGCATGCGCCTGAAAATGGTTATTTCAAGATTAAAACAGGGATAATGATTTGATGCAGTATTCCCAAATACAATATAATCACACAATACATTTCTTTTTCTTTTGACTTGAAGTATTTTGACTGACAAATGTGACAAGCCAGAGTTATGCCTTTTTTTTTTTTACTAGTTCCATGGCCCCATGTAGTAAAAGTCCTTTGGACTTTTTAGAAAATCTACTTTTAAGATGCGCAATCCTGAAGATATGATGCATATGTGTCATTAAGTATGTGGGAAATATATAATTAAGATTAAAGCAAGATAAACCAGATCTGATCATTTCTTAAGGTCATGGGATTCTGCACTTTCTTAATATCAGGAAGGAAAAAAAAGGTAGCAGGCATTCAACCATCAAAGTGGAAAATAATTAATTTCACAAAAAGTACATTTGTGTATGTAAAAACCTTACATAGTAGTCCTTTCTAGATCAGAGATTGAATCAAAGATTCATCTAGCAGAGCATTTTGTTGTTATAATGACCAGCAGGTGCTTCTGGGAAATTAACAGGCAAGATTTATTTCTGCTTGGATTTACTTGGAGCTGATATTGAGATAAACGTTGCTTCTGATTCTGAAGGGTATATGTAGCTGTCATCACTTTAGTTATTGGTAGGCTTATCCTCCAAAAGAGCCCCAGAGATTAGATCAAGAGGCAATCTAATTTAGCATTCCTGCATTTTCCTAGCAACAGCTAACCATCTATTCTGGGAATCTCATCAACTAAGCATTGCAGTAAGAGCCCTCACCTGTCTGACAGTCACCAACTGGTTTATAAAGCTGTTTTGAGCTGCAGCTACCATTTAGCTATCACAACTAAGGCCCGGTCCCACTGCACTTAAGGATGCAAAGAGGATGTAAAACATTAAAAAAAAGCTTGCCATCCATTGGAAAATGCTATGCATCCATTGTGTACTCACTGCATACGTGCTTCATACACTTTATCCGTGTAGCATCCGTCCACTGTGACTTCATCCGCACAAAAAGTTTTGAGCTGCACAAAACTTTCTGAATGGATGTACTTTCCGCCACGTACAATGTACATCCGCGACATATATGGGCAACAAATGTTCTATGTCCATTATCATCCGTTAAAGCCCCTGTCCCACTGCACCAACGGATGCAAAGAGGATGTAAAATGTAAAAAAAAGCTTGCCATCCAATGGAAAACGCGATGCATCGGTTGTGTACTCACTGCATATGTGTTTCATACGCTCTATCCGTCAAGGATCCATCCACTGAGATTTCATCTGCACAAGAAGTTTTGAGCTGCACAAAACTTTGTGAACAGATGAACTTTCCACCGCGTACAATGTACATCCGCGACATATACAGGCAACAAATGTTCTATGTCCATTATCATCCATTAAACGTCCTCTGTATCCTCTCTGCATCCTCTGGCCATCCTCGCAACTCACATCCGCTGCAGCTGAAAACGGAAAGACGGAGGAAACGAAAGGTACACGGAACATCCACACAGCGTTAGTAGCACGGAAATAGAAAGGATGTAGCGTATGCATCTCGTATATACAGGATTAAAAGAGATAAAATGTTTGTATATGGGATGGATCTCAGATATTTAGGATGTCTACAGTATGTCTAGAGTATGTAGAAGGACACCTAGCAGACTACCGATATTTCCTATAAAAAGGGGGAGGAAATCATCTGGATCTCAGTATGAGTCCAGCAGCCATGGTGTACAGACCTCTTCACCCTTGGTCTTGGTCTTCCACATCATCCTTTGTTCTCCACCATGGATCATGACACAGTCCGTATGGTAGCTGCGATCATTCATCACCAGAACCAAACCCTGTTCAGACTGTTTCACCTTTTATACAGAAGGAGAAGGAGACGTCCAAGAGCTGTGTGGGTCTGAGGATGGATCGTGAGAAGAATGTAGTTTGGACTGTATGACCAGTTGATGGTGGAGCTGAGGAATGAAGACCCTTGTGCGTTAAATCACTTCATGAGGATGCGACCAGCCATGTTTGACGAACTTGTAGAGCGTCTGAGACCCAGTTGACCAAGCCGAGCACCAACTTCTGTCCCAGTCTGGACCTTGGACTGAAGGTTGCCCTGACTCTGCGACACCTGGCCTCTGGAACCACCTACAGAAACATGCAGAATGCGTGGAGGATGCCACACAACAGCATTAGCAAAGTGGTCAGAGAAGTGGTGCAGGCCATCATCGAAGAATACATGGAGGAGCTCCTCAAGTGCCCCACCACTGAACAAGGCTGGAGGAAACTTGCAGAAGAGTGGTATCAGAGGTGGAACTTTCCCCACACCGTTGGAGCCATAGATGGTAAGCACATGGCCTGCAAAGCTCCAGCCAACTCAGGGTCCACTTATTTCAACTTGAAGGGCTTCTTCAGTATCATCCTCTTTGCCATGGTTGATGCTGACTACAAGTTCATGTACATCGATACTTCAGGCAATGGGTGAGCTTCAGATAGCCAGATATACAATGCCAGTGACCTCAAGGGTGGGCTGGAACGCAACCTCATCATGGGTTTCCCAGATCCAGACCCCCTACCCAACGACACACAAGATGTGCCCTACTTCATCGTGGGTGATGACGCCTTCTCCCTCAGAACCTACCTCATGAAGCCCTACACTTCCAGATACCTCACCCGTGAAGAGAGGATCTTCAACTACAGGCTGTCCAGGGAAAGATGGGTGGTGGAAAACGCCTTTGGCATCCTGGCCAACAGGTTCCAGATACTTCTCACCACTACGAAGCATGAGGCACATACTGTGAGGAGCATTGTGGAAGCTTGCTGCATCCTGCACAATCTCATGCGCACCCGCTACCCAGTGTTGCAGAACAGACTTGTGGACCATCAACAAGGGAATGGGGACATGGAGCCTGGTGAATGGAGGCAAGGACATAACCTGATAGACACTGTGGATGTACAAGGCCCCAACAGAGGTTCACGTGAAGGGAAGAAGCAGCACAACCTCCTGAGACACTGGTGCAACTCCCTAGCTGGAGCAGTGGAGTAGCAGGACAGGATGAAAGATGATTAATGGATGCTTCCTTGAGGCTGTTCCATGTATTTTGAGTGGTCCTACAATGAATAGGGCATTAATAAAGAGCTTTGTTTATTTTGAAATGTGTTGATCAATGAATAAATTGTTATTGATAAAAAAGGGCCATATGTGTGGCAGCTGGGATGGTGGACCATACAGTCCCACTATGCTTGCACTGGAGGTTTATCTATCCCACAACTATCCTTATCTATCCCACAACTATCCTTATCTATCCCACAAGCATGCAAAGGCTTAACCATTTGTTAAAAGTTTTCACCAACACTTTATTAAGTAAAAAAAATGAACCAAGTGTCTTAAGCAAAGATAACCTTTATTAACTTTCTTAGGTAACCTTTATGACTTTATTAAAAAAAAGCAAAATGACCCAAGTAAAGTGTCTTAAGCAAAGATAAAGTGAACAAGTAACAACTCAGTCTCTGGCACTATTCTCAGTCACTCTGAGGCATGTCCATGATCTCAGCTGTTAAGCGGGCAGGGATTGTGGAGGTGGCTGTGGCTTGAGTGCAGGTCTGAGGCGCCATTGGGGTTGACAGGCCCTTCATCAAGTACCTGAGATGTGAGGCACAAAACTGATGACTGATTGTCCCTTGATGGGCTTGGCTGTGGGGTGGAGGAAAGAGGAGTGTAGTGGGGCTGTCTGGTCTGCAGCTGGGTGAGGACTGGCATCTGTGTCATGCGGTGAACCTGGGCCTGGACTGGGAAGGTCTGCTTCTGCTGTGGGAAGTCCTGGTAGTCGTAGCCTTGGTAGGTGAGAGGATGTTGAAAGCCGTGGAAGGGCTGTGACATCGCCTGGGGTGGAGGAGCAGACCTGGACTGGGTCAGAGCAGGTTCATCTGGGCCTTGAGGGTTGTGTAGAAGTGCTCTTATCTTCTCCTTCATCACCTGGTACTGGGCCTCGGGCAGATCCCTGAGGGTGTGGCTCACATAGGTGATGAAGGTGTGGCGGCTTGAGGATCCTCTGTGCAAGTGGACCAGCTGAGAGAGAAGTTCTGTGCTGGTCTTCATTGTGTCCCTGATCTCCAACAGGACAGTGTGGCTCTGGCCCTCCAGTCTGCCTCTCTGCCTTCATCGTGTGGAGCTGGTGGTGGGAGTGGGTGTGGGTTGGTCTCTGGTGGCTGCCGCTTCTTCCTCCATTTGTAACAGGGGAGACTCCAAGTCCTCCGGCATGGTGTTTGCAGCTGTCGGGGGGGGGGTCTCTGCCATGGGGCCCTCTGAAGACACCTGCCTGGACAGGCTAGCTGGCTCCTGGCTGGAAGAGGACTGGCTGTCTATGGGCTGTCTGAGGGAGAGGGGTGTCATAGGGGCTGCTCCTCGGTGGCGGACCTCACCCTCCAGGAAACTGCACTTGGCCATGACGTACATCTCCTGGTCAGTGAGCTTGACAGCGGCCTGCCCGGATTTCTTGAGGTGTAGCTCGCCATACCAGGTGTGCATGTGCTTCCACCATCCCAGGAGTACATCTGCAGTTTTCCCCAAGCTCTCTGCCTTGTCTCTCCAAGCTGCCTGTTTCTTCTTGGTGTCGCGATAAAGTCTGTGGCCCTTTCTCCACAGGTACTCGTTCGACCTCAGCCATTCCAGCACCTCCTCCTCATGCTCCTCAGAAATGGTGTACCATTTCCTCTCTCACTTCTCCTTCCCTTGCCTCTTGCTCCCTCTGGCAGGCGCTTCAGCAGGGCCTTCAGGGGCTTGAGCAGCAGGGCCTTCAGCAGCAGGGCTTTGAAGGCCTTGGGGCTGGTCCACCACAGCAGCAGCACCAGCACCAGCACCAGCAGTAGCAGCACCAGCACCACCAGCACCAGCACCAGCACCAGCACCAGCACCAGCACCAGCAGCAGCTTCAGAGTCAGTGCCAGGGGGTGGGATGCTGGTTCTATCCTTCTTGCCAGGGCTGGCACGAGTAGGCACAAGCTTCCTCTTCTTGCCTGACTGACGAACCATGGTTTTCTTTCAAGATGTATGTGGCAGCATGTCTTTCCTCTGAATGCTGACTGCGTGCAAGCTGCATCCTTTTATATCCGCGGAGCTGACACAATTCATACTCCCCGCATGCACAGTGAACGCTTTGCATCCAATATACATCTGTTCAGCATCTGCTTTGTTACCTCTAGGCGTCCGTGATGCATCCGCGGCATCCGCTATGCATCTCCCCTTCCGCTATGCATCCACTTTACAATTCTCCCCCGGAACCCCTTCGGATGTGTCATCTGCTTCCATCCGCTATCATCCACTAGGCTTCCTATGAACATCCGTTTAACATCCTCGCTATATACTACCCCCGTCCGTTCTTTTCCGTTCTTTTCCGTTCTGTTTATACAAATTTTCGCCACATTCGAGTGGATGACAGTGGATAGAGCCACCCCTGAAATTTTGCTCGTCCACTGTGTCCTTTTTGCATATGTTTTGCATCCTTCGGCCAGTGGGACCTAGCCTTAAACGTCCTCTGTATCCTCTCTGCATCCTCTGGCCATCCCCTCAACTCACATCCACTGCAGCTGAAAATGGAAAGAGGGAGGAAATGAAAGGTACATGGAACATCAACACAGCTTTAGCAGCACAGAAATAGAAAGGATGTAAGCATATGCATCTCGTACATAAAGGATTAAAAATGGACAAAACGTTTGTATCTGGGATGTATCTCATATATTTAGGATGTCTGGTGTAAGTCTAGAGTATGTAGAAGGACACCTAGCGAACAACCGATATTTTCTATAAAAAGTGGGAGAAAATCATCTGGATCTCAGTATGAGTCCAGCAGCCGTGGTGTATAGGCCTCATCACCCTTGGTCTTGGTCTTCAACATCATCAATTGTTCTCCACCATGGATGATGAAACAGTCCATATGATAGCTGCGCTCATTCATCACCAGAACCAAAACCTGTTCAGACTTTATCAAGTTTTACACAGAAGGAGAGGAGAGTTTTTACCAACATTTTATTAAGTCAACAAAATGAACCAAGTAAACTTTATTAACTGTCTTAAGCAAGGATAAACTTTATTAAGCAAGTAAATAACTCAGTCTCTGAGACTATTCTGAGTCACTCTGAGTCATGTCGATGGTCTCAGCTGTGAAACGGGCAGTGACTGTGGATGTGGCTGAGGCTTGAGTGCTGGTCTGAGGCGCCATTGGGGTGCTTGGCCCCGAGGGTACAACAGGTGGTGGTGGGTTCAGGAAGCTATCCGAGAACTGACTCAGTCCTGTGAGGTTGAGAGGCCCTTCATCAAGGACTTGAGATGTCAGGCCCAATACTGATGACAGATTGTGCATTGACGGGCTTGGCTGTGGGGTGGAGGAAGGGTTGGGAGGAGTGTAGTGGGGCTGTCTGGTCTGCAGCTGGGTGAGGAGTGGTGTCTGTGGTGTTCGATGAACCTGGACCTGGACTGGGAAGTTCTGCTTGTGCTGTGGGAAGTCCTGGTAGTCATAGCCTTGGTAGGTGAGGGGCTGTTGAAAGCCGTGGAACAGCTGTGATGTCGCTTGGGGTGGAGGAGCAAACCTGGACCGGGTAGGAGCCGCTTCAGCTGGGCCTTGAGGGTTGTGCAGAAGTGCTGCGATCTTCTGCTTCATCACCTGGTACTGGGCCTTGGGCAGGTCCCTGAGGTTCTGGCTCACGTAGGTGATGAAGGGCTTCCGGCCCGAGGATGCTCTGTCCAAGTGGACCAGCTGAGAGAGAAGTTCTGTGCTGGTCTTCATTGTGTCCCTGATCTCCTGGCCCTCCAATCTGTGGTCCTGGCCCTCCAGTCTGCCTCTCTGCCTGCATCCTCTGGAGCTGGGGGTGGGGGTGGGTTGGTCTCTGGTGGCTGCTGCTTCTTCCTCCATTTGTGACAGCAGGGCGTCATCCTCCACGGGATTCTCTAAGTCCGCTGGCATGGGGAGTTCAGTTGTCGAGGGGGTCTCTGCTCTGGGCCCTCTGAAGACACCTGCCTGAACAGGCTAGCTGGCTCCTGGCTGGAAGAGGACTGGCTGTCTGTGGGCTGTCTGAGGGAGAGGTGTCTCAGAGGGGCTGCTCCTCGGTGGCGGATCTCACCCTCCTGGAAACTGCACTTGGCCATGACATACATTTCCCGGTCAGTGAGCTTGACAGCAGCCTGCCCGGATTTCTTGAGGTGTAGCTTGCCATACCAGGTGTGCATGTGCTTCCACCATCCAAGAAGTACTTCTGCAGTGTTTCCTAGGCTCTCTGTCTTTTCTCTCCAAGCTGCCTGCTTCTTCTTGGTGTCCTGATACAGTCTGTGGCCCTTTCTGCCCAGGTACTCATTCTCCCTCAGCTATTCCAGCACCTCATCCTCATGCTCCTCAGAAATGGTGTACTGTTTCCTCTCTCCCTTCTCCTTCCCTTGCCTCTTCCTCCCTCTGGCAGGGGCTTCAGCAGGGCATTAAGAGGCTTCAGCATCAGGGCTTTCTGGAGATTGTTCAGGGCCTTCAGGGGCTTGAGCAGCAGGGCCTTCAGGGGCTTGAGCAGCAGGGCCTTCAGGGGCTTGAGCAGCAGGGCCTTCATCAGCAGGGTTTGAGGGGCTTGAGGGTCTTGGGGCTGGTCCACCACAGCAGCAGCAGCAGCAGCTTCAGAGTCAGTGCCAGGGGGTGGGATGCTGGTTCTGCCCTTCTTCACCTTGCCAGGGCTTGAACGAGTAGGCACGGACTTCCTCTTCTTGCCTGACTGACGAACCATGGTGATCCTGCAAGATGTATGTGGCAGCACGTCTTTCCTCTGAATGCTGACTGCGTGCGTGCTGCATCCTTTTATATCCGCGGAGCGGATGCAATTCATACCCCCCGCATGCGCAGTGAACGCTTTGCATCCGATATACATCTGCGCGGCATCCCCTTTGTTTCCTATAGGCGTACGTGATGCATCTGCTTCATCCTCTATGCATCTGCCTCTTCTGCTATGCGTCCATTTTGAAATTCTCCCCCGGAACCCCTTCAGAGGTGTCATCCGCTTCCATCTGCTTTCATCTGCTAGGCTTCCGATGAACATCCATTTAACATCCCCGCTACATACTACCCATGTCCATTCTTTTCCGTTCTGTTTATGCAAATTTTCACCAATTTTTGGAACGGATGAAAATGGATGCAGCCACCCCCAAAATTTTGCTCATCTGCTGTGTCCTTTATGCATACATTTTGCGTCCATCGGCCAGTGGGACCGGGCTTTTTCCTCTGTTGTCCTGGTATCCATTACTTTTGGATTGTTTGCTTTTGGTCCTTTCATACATTGCTTTTGGTTTTTTCAGACTCATAATACAAAGCAGGAGTAGGATGCAGATATTTTTACTACTGGTTCTATGGGCATGGCTAGGTGGGCATGGCTAGGTGGACATGGCCATGTGACTGGATGGGCATGGCTTCTTGTTTGTAGTCCCCCACCCCCCCGTGCTCCATTTTTTTTGCTTTCTGGGCCTCAGGAAAGTCTGCTCGGCGTTTTGCTCCCAGGAGGATTTCCTGAGGCCCAGGAAGGCAAAAAAATGCAGCATGGGAGGGCAGCACAGTACTCCCATACTCCTTTTTGCTTGCTGGGCCTCAGGGGATCCTCCTGGGTGAAGCAGTAAGACAGCAGGGAGTCAGAACAGCTGATCATTAGGAGGAGAGAAAAAAGAAATACTTTAAAGAGTGACTGGATGGGGAGAATGCAGTCAGCGATGTTAGGCATGCACACAATGTCATGCATGCACGATAAGGACTGACTGGGCAGGGAGGGGACAGGCAGGTAGAGAGGGGCAGGGCCAGCCAGGGGCATGATATTGCCAGTTCTATAGAACTGGCCCGAACAGGTAGAATCCCACCCCTGATGCAAAGGCAAGAGTTCCTGAAGAAGTTCCTGATGTTAGGAAAAATTGAAGGCAATGAAAACAACGGGTGACAATGATAGCTAGCTAAATTTTATCACAGATAAACACTCAGGAGCTTATAAGGACAAAGAAGTATTGGAAAAATAATATCTATTGGATCACACAAAAGACTGAATGTCAAAACAATAACAATCCTTTAAAAGTCACCTTCTAGGATTGTGGCTATCAGTCAGGGGTGGGTTTCTACAGGTTCGCACCTATTCGCTAGAACTGGTTGTTCACATTCTAAGCAGTTCAGAGAACCGGTTATTATAAGAAGTTACTGGCCTAATCCTGTAAGGAAGGCAGGAAGGAAACATTCTGGTGTTGCTTATAGAAACTGCCTCTCCGTTAACCCTTATTACATTCTTGGCAGGACTAGACTTCGTGTATAAGGAACTTCTCTGGAGTTTTTTTCCCCTCCTTTGCTGGTACTTTGCTTGTGTGGAGTGACCATTTAAAGTTACAATGGCCCTGAAAAAAGTGACTTATAACCAGTTTTCACCCTTACGACTATTGCAGCATCCCCATAGTCACGAGAGGCTAGATGAGGAGATGTGTGCCTCGATGTGAGTGATGTTGAGTTGGCCACACCCAGCCAGTCACATTACCATCAAGCCTTGCCTACCACATAAGCCACACCCACCATCTAAGCCACGCCCACAGAACCGGTTGTTAAAAAAAATTGAATCCCACCCCTAGTATCAGTGCATCAGTGCATCTATAAACAAGTCTTTTTTCAGCCAGTGTTCATGTTCACCGGAAAGTCTAAGTCTGATCACAGTTTATATGAAAGAGTTCAGGAGAGGCAAATCTGCTGTGTTGGGTGAAAAAAATGCTTAACTCTGATTCCCTATATTTCCTTTTTTTTCTTTTCTTTATATTATAACAACAAATATTTAAAAAACCCAAATTTAAAACCTTTTAAATTTTTTACTCTCAGCTTTTAAATTAGTTCCCTGTTAACAAGATTAATCAATATGCTTCCATGTGTGGAAAGCTGATTTTTTTAATTCAAAAACTGATTTGCTTTTACATATTAATACTTTTCATTATTTTTTGATCTATTGTTTTTTGTTATTTGGAGGCTTAAATATGCATTTCATATGGTTTTGTTACAGCTTTTGTCTTTTTATTTCCTTGTCTTCCATTATAGTCTCATTTTGCATCCTCCAAGCATTATCTCAGTAGGAAAAGTAATGTATTGGAGAATCTGTTTTTCTTTTTCTTTTTACTAATCTAGCATGTAAATGAGCACTGATGAAGAAAAGGAGGAGTTCTTGTGGCACTTTGATGCTTTGATTTCCAGTGCCCATAAACTTGTGGAAAACTCTTAAAACTTTGAAATACTTGACATTTTTAGTGGTATATGTGCACACCAAGTCACTAAACATAAATAATAGAAGTGTAGAATTTTCAGGCTCCAGGCTTACTCATGTTACTAGGTACTTGGAACCCTGTATGCTTCACTACATTAAAATATGTGGGATAGCATATTATAACTTTAGCAGCGCCATCGCTAGAATACAAATTTTGTAGGTAAGATAAGATGTAAGATAAGATGTAGATAAGAAAGATCTGGGCATTTTATAGAATGGCAAATGATTTTTTCTTTTGCTGTTGCTAAAGTGTAAAGCTTGCCATTAACTGAATTAAATTACTGTTGATTCACATATGTAATAAACAGCACATGTTTTACAGCACATGTTCTACACACCTCTTATGGGATATCCAAACATAATGTATGCTGTATTAGACTGTTTGGTATTATCAAAGTCTTGCAGATTTAACCCTAACCATATTTACATTCTAATTTTTTTAAAAAAAATAGAGTGCTTATTTAATAGCACCTCCCTGAGCAATAAAAAGGATACCCTGTTTATAAAAAAATAGTTGAGACTGTGTCAGGTTATTGGTTAAAAATTTCCAGTTCTTTTATAAGCTGCTTGTTGAATTGATATTGTGGATGACTCCCTTGGTGAAATTTTGGAAATGACGATAGAACTGAACAAGAATGCAGTGAGGCTTTAATAAAACTCCTGATAATAAATGGCAGTATTTAGTTTTGGAAAACTTTTTGAGTTCTAGAGTATACAATAATAGAACTAACCGGGAGCATTTTGCAATTCAGGTCAGGCTTTTCTCTCTTTCTTTCTTTTGTCCTTCAAAACAAAGTTCACTTTATCCCAATGAGAAATTCTCATTAGGTTGATCTGCCTCTTTAAGTAACAGGACAGATGTCTCTATTGAAAGAAATGTGTGCATTCTTGTTGTGTCTTTATTACTGGATTAAATTTTGATCAAGACAGGAAATTATTTTATGAGGTGTGTGTTTGTTTGTCCCAAGATGTTTATGGAAGGGGGACAAGGGAGAGAGGCAAATGACCTCTAGCTGCTAGCTCTCCCCTTTTATACATGTATTGTGTTAATTACACACACATATGAAAATGGCAAAATTCACATCACAGTGGCAAGATGCTGATTTCACTGATTTAATAAAAACATCACATCCTGTAGATTTCTCTGACCATAGCTGAATAGACTTCTCCAACCTGGCAATTCCAAGTTTTTCCCAATATGCCCAGAAGATATTAGTATGAGGAAGATCATGAAGAAGTATTGTCAAGTTTTTATTAGAGGTCCATTGAGACACAGAAGTATGTTATGCCACATATGGGGCCACTGAAATATCTCCATGGTTCAGCTGAGATTGGGGTACCACAAATTATCAAAATATAATAAACAATAGTGCTCTCCATTGGTTATAATCTTTAAAGATTATACATACTGTAGCACAAGGTCTGATTACCTATGGGACCCTCCCCTGAGTATCTGCTTGTCTTATCAGGCTATTTATTTATTTATTTTTATCCTGTCTGTATTATTTTTATAACTAACTCAAAACAGCAAATGTATCTAATACTCCTTCCTCCTCCTATTGTCCCTACCATAAAACTCTCTGAGGTGGGTTGGATTGAAAGAGAATGACTAGCTCAAAGTCACCCAACTGGCTTTCCTGGCCAAGGCTCACTGTTGCTTTCTAGCCTGGTGCCTTACCCACTAGATCAAACTGACCTATCTTTCTGAACTGGTTTCAGTGGTTTTTTTTTTTTTTTTTTTTGAGGGGGTGAGCATTATATTACGATGATACTTTTCCTTCCTATTCAATAACAATCCTGTGCTGTGATTTGGATTTAGAGAGAATGATTGGCTCAAAATCACCCAGCTAGCTTTCATGCCTAATATAGAATTCAAACTCATGGTCTCTGGCTTTTAGATTGGTACATTAATCACTATACAAACTGGCTCTCAGCTTAAAAAGGGTGGGTGGTACATTCCAGGTTCCTGTCTTAGATGTTGTCATCTAATGAGTCTTCAGAAGTCATCTCAACATTTTGGAACAGCCTCCTATTTGAGATCAGATGATACCTATTATTTTAGCCCTCTGGAAGTGCTGTGGAAATTTGGCTCTTTGTCAAAGCTTTTGGCTAAGATGAGGGTTGAGTTGTAAGAATGTTTGGTCTGATCAGTGGTGGGATTCAAATTTTTTTTACTACTGGTTCAGAGGGCATGGCTTGGTGGGCATGGCAGGGGAAGGATACTGTAAAATCTCCAGTCAGAGGTGGTATTTGCCAGTTCTCCAAATTACTCAAAATTTCCACTACCGGTTCTCCAGAACTGGTCAGAACCTGCTGAATACCACCTTTGGGTCTGATACCTGGGGAGAAAAGTATCTTTGTTTTTAACCATGTTTTGTGGCTTGTGGTGAACCTCCTAGTGTCATTGTACGAGATAGGCAACCATGTTCGTTCTACAAACAAATAAACAAATAAATAGATAACTTTGAGCATATATGTTTTGAACTTGCACAATGTGTTTTAATATATTGTGGTGCATTTTGAATAAAATCCACTGACTTACTTTGGCCTACAAGTATAATTGGCAGCAAACAATCATAACATTGCACTGTTGAAGAAATTCTTTGGACAATAATGATTATTTTTGTCTCAAGACATAATCTCTCCTTGATTAAAATCATTCACAAACAGGAATATATCTGAACTTTAACACAAGAGAAGACAACTGGATCATGATGATTACTGGAAATAAGAAGAGAATACAAATATAGCATCCTAGTGCAAAACACAGTGAGGCAGCTGACCAGACAGACGTCACTTTTTCCTATTTGTGATGATAGTTGCCAACCAGAAAAAATAAAAATAAAAGAACTCCCACAATATGTAGGTGTTATTTTTCTTTAAATTGAAAGATATACCAGGGAAATAATAGGGCAGGCTATTTAATATCTCCCAGATTTTAATAATTATTTATTAGGTATCTTAGTTGATTTGATAGCTCTTATTCACAACCCACTCTCAATGTTTTAATTCCTCTCTTTCCTTAACAACTCGTAAAATAATGTAAATGACCAGCTATCTGCAAGGAGTATAAACCCTTCCATTCCCCACCATCCAATCAGAGCTCAAGAAGTTTCTTGGATGAGAAGCGAAACGTCTTCAAAGAAAAAGAACAGAAAGTCCAATTACCTCTTGAAAAAGCACCTTTGGGACAACTAAGACCTGGATGACTGAGAATCTTCACAGACATTCCTCCCTTCAGTTCTTCATCCTTGGGCCCAGCCCATCACCAATCATATTCAAATACTGAATGTTTTGATTTCCAAAATTGGAACTGTACTATGAGTACAGTATTTTGAGACAGAATTAGAGGGAATGTTCTACATTTGTAGGCACTGGTTTCTTCCTGTTGTACATTATATAAAATTATATAAGATATGATCCTCTTGTATACAATTATCCTTTTATATGCAATTCCATCTATCCATATCCTTACTTGACTGAAGAATTATGTGGAGGATTAAAAAAAAACGTTTTCCCAATTACCACACTGTTGTTAGCTGATGAGGGATTAACTTTATGAGTGGGAATTAAATATGGAATTTAGAACTGAGCAGAAAAAATACTGGCAAAAAGACTGAGACAGACTTTTGTGTGCTTGATTATTCTTGCTATTTAATTATTTATTTGAAAGATTTGTATGGCCACATCTTATATACAACTCAGGATAGCTCACAACAATACGATCAATAATTATAAAATCAGGAACCATAAAATAAAAAATAACAACCCCCAACACAAAAAAACTAGGAACTGATTCCCAGGAATCTATTTTCTCTTTATAAACTGTGTTTAAATATCCACTCTCCTCAGCCACTTATATTGTGGTTGTAATATCATCAGTTTTCTTGCAGATGTGTGCATATTCAGTGTAGATGTCTACAAAAGGGAAGCTAGGTTTTCTTCCGAGCCAGGATTCGGATGAAACAGTTAAATTGTGGGAATCAGTACCATCAGACATGGTAATGGCTATTAATTTGGGAGATTTTTAAAGGAGACTGGGTAAATTCCCAGAAGATTAAGGAGAGAACTATGTGGATGGTAGAATGTGAATATGTCTCTGTGTGGAGAGTTCCATTAATGCATGTGTCATGGCTCTGGCTGGATCAATTTTTAGTTCCAACTTCACCTAACTCTACCACAGCCCTACAGAGGAATGCAGTCCTAAAGGTAGTAAAATTTTTCAATCTCTGTGACAGAAGGAGAGGGGTTCACTTTTGTTTCAAAATCTGTCCTAAAAACCAAATATTTAGAAAAATAACAGCAACACCACAGTGGCATTCACCAAACATTCTAATCTAAGGCTTGGAGATTAGCCAGTTTTAAGGGCTCATTTAAACAGGGTCAAACTGGAATCCATACCAGAGGTGGTATTCAGCAGGTTCTGACCAGTTCTGGAGAACCTGTAGTGGAAATTTTGAGTAATTCGGAGAACCAGCAAATACCATCTCTGACTGGCCCCACCCCATCTATTCGCTGCCTCATGAGTCCCAGCTGATGAGCTGGGTTTTCTTTTGTTGCCCGACACAGGAGAATGGAGCTGGAAAGCAGGTTCGCGGGGTGGGGAGGGAATGGAGATTTTACAGTATCCTTCCCCTGCCACGCCCACCAAGCCACGCCCACCAAGCCATGCCATGCCCACCAAGCCACACCTACAGAACCGGTAGTAAAAAATTTTGAATCTCACCACTGGTCCATATGATCTTTGGGGTACATGCTGTGATGGAGTTACTGGTTCATCTGGGACTTAGAAGGATGTATCAAGGGGATCCTCCAAAATTGTGTCCAGAGTTCTTTGTAGTTCAATATTATTGAGAAGGACTTTGATTTTCTTTCTTTCATGCACAGATTAAACCTTATACTGTCATAACAAGGCCATCTTTTTGGCTATATCATTGGCCAAAACCAGATAACTTTTGGTGTGTTCTACTGGTAGTAATTAACAGACCAACAAATGGGGTGGACTCTGCATGTCTCCACATTCACATTGTGTATTATCTGCCACCAACCTCCACTAGAGCATTTTGGTCTTACACTTAGGCACTCCCACCCTCAACCTATTTAAAGTCTTCCAAATAAGGGGAGATACAATCCCTTAACCCTGTTCTCTTCTGGGATTATTTTTTGTTCTGTAAATTTTCTCCTTCATCTTCTAATTCAGTTTTGTTCCTGTGTACCTTGAAGATATTTGTTCTTGGTATAAAACTCCTCCTAGATCTAAGTCAACAAGTTTGGGGCATGCATCATAACAAGGCCATCTTTTTGGCTATATCATTGGCTTTTCAGAGGATGCCAAGAATCATTCTTTTGTTTGGTTCTCTGTCCTAATCCTAGGTGGAACAATACCAGAAAGAGGATAAATTTTCTCAATTGGTATGGGTTTAATGCCTCCTGTCACTGTGCGTACTGCTTCATTGACAGCAATGTCATCTTGTTTCATATCTATGGACACACTTCATACTGGAATGCTTACTCTGCTGCAGAATTACTAACATGCCCTCAGACTCTGAGGGAGAGGAGAAACAGCTGACAGGGAGTGGAGGTGTTGCTCCAGAGGTTGTGGAGGAGAGCAGAGGCAGGCTGGGCAGTTAGAGGAAGAACCAGGCCCATCCCCTCTTCATCCTAGGACACACAGGGAGGAATGGAGAAGGAAACAACTTGGCTTATGAGAGAGGAAGTGGCCATGATCCCCCTCATTGGTTGCAGCTGGGGAGAATAGTATGTAGGAGAGATGGTTAAAGCACAGCATTGCCAGAAGCAAAGCATGTTTTATTTTGGGCTGAAGTCATCTTGGTTAGCATCCTTCCAACAGACTGTGCCTTGTTATCTCCTTGCAGTTGGTAATTACTTATCCTGGTTCTTGGGAAAATTCCTCCATTGTTTGTTTTTGGTTTTTTATTTCACCTCTATCTGCTCGTTAAGTTTGGATTGTATTGCTTTATTTTGAAGACTATTTTTGCATAAAAGTTTTATCTCCAACTGAGAATTATTGAACAGTGAGGCCAAGTTGGAGGCATTAAAGGACATTTATTTACATTTTGGATTTTGTTACGTTTGTGTTACACTCAGGATCATCACAATTATTCAGAGCCAAAACCAATGGTTTAGTTTCAAACTAAGAATCTAAGGTATTGAAGGAATATTTATCAAATCTGCAAATGACTCAAAGCTGGGAATAGGGGTTTATGTTCAACAGAAGGAAGAGAAATTTCAAATGTATGTGCATGGGCTTGAGTGTATAGGAAGGAGGTCTGAAAAGGAAAAATGTAAGGTACGCATAGGATGCAAGAAACCTTGGGAAAGCACATATGAAAATGAACACAAAGTAAACAAGAGACAGCACTGTGATACAGATACTAAAAAGGTAAATGTTATATTGGGCTATAATAAAAGGAGTACTGTGTCTAAATTATGGGAAATAACCGTTACATTCTTCTCTGCCCATTCTTCTGTGCCCAGTTCCCAAGTACATAGACTGTCACATGGAATAGGGAATGAATTTATTCTCTATTGCTAGAGCAGACCCAATGAGTTAAAACTTACAAGGTATCAGGAGAAACTTCCTGATATATGAGCTATCAGCCAGTGAACAAGCTGACATACAAAGTGATGAGAAATGCAAATGTGTGTGTTGGATTATCTACAGTTGTATGTCCCCTTTCAGATGTAAAAAACCCAACAACTTTTAGACTATCTGTTAACTGTATTTAAATAGATTGACAACTTTTCTTGAAGACTTTGAAGGCAAAATGGGAAGAGGGCAGAATTATTTTCAGCTTCCTTTTTTCACATTGCATCAGCAGCAAACAAGGTACTTTGGATTCATCATGGAAATGATAGGTGGAAGAAGTTGAGAGTCCTGTCATTAATGAACCAGCTTACCTGGAGTTTTATTGCTTAGCATCTGCTCTCAGCCATGCTACGATGACTCAGCTTAAATGTCTGCTTTGCCTAAATGATGCATATGCTCTGTGTGGTAAGGCAACTCCAGCTTTCCTTCAATTATATCTTTATAATAATAAATCAGCAGCTACTGGGTGTAGGGGGAGTCGGTGGAAAGATTCATTTAACAGTAAGGAAAGCCTGTGCACAGAATATTGTGCCACAAAAAAATATTAACAAGCACAGGGAGATTTTATGCTCACTGCTGATCAAGTTCAATGTATACAAAGCAGCCTTTGTGTCCCTCTTTCTGTATGAAGTTTCTTGAGTTAGAGGACAACCCTGCATTATAAATGTGAGCCTGTTCCAAACCTGCTCCACTACAGCTGTGTTGTGAGCTGTGGTTTGTTACACTTCACTGAGATCTCAGATAGCTGTAACATTGCTGAGACATAAGTCTGCTGCATCTCCTAATTTTGGGGAGGATATGTTGGGGTTATAATCCAGAGTATTTCTCAACAGGCATTCTCTGAAGAGGTGGATAGTTTCAGCTTTTTCAATTCAATAGTAAGAGAACCAGCAAGTCAACAAATACAAATATAAATACAAATACAGGCTGAATAGAACACAGGCTGAATAGTCAAGACCTCGTTGATGATCCAAACTCTGTCAAGGATCTTGGAATACTCATCTCTAATGATCTTAGTGCTAGAGCCCACTGTAACTACATAGCCAAAAAGGCATTAAGAGTTGTTAACCTAATCTTATGTAGCTTTTTCTCTGACAATATTACACTGATAACTAGACCATACAAAATATTTATCTGCCAGACCAATACTCGAATACAGCTCATCAGTCTGGAACCCGCATTACGTATCTGATATTAGCACGGTTGAGAAAGTCCAGAAATATTTCACAAGAAGAGTTCTCCATTCCTCTACTTGTTGCAGAATATCTTATGCCACCAGACTTGAAATTCTAGACCTAGGAAATCTAGAACTACGCTACTTTTGGTCCGATCTAAGTATAGCATATAAAATCATATATTACAATGTCCTACCTGTAAATGAATACTTCAGCTTCAACCATAACAATACAAGAGCACACAATAGATACAAACTCAAGGTTAATCGCACCAAACTTGATTGCAGGAAATACGACTTCAGCAACAGAGTGGTCAATATCTGGAATACACTACCTGACTCTGTGGTTTCTTCCCCAAACCCCAAAAATTGTAACCTTAGACTTTCTACTGTTGACCTCACCCCTTTCCTAAGAGGTCTGTAGGGGGCGTGCATAAGTGCACCAACATGCCTACCATACCTGTCCTGTTGTTTCTTTTATTTTTCTTATATGTATCCATGTATTCAGAACTGTGTTTTTACTTATACTTATTATCTTGTAAGCAATTGACAAACCAAATAAAATAAATAAAAAAATAAAAAAACACTTGATACATGGCAATGAAGGCCTAAGAAAGGACAATCAATTGCTATGATATGTCTATACCTGAAAATATCAAAACCTTTCAGTTAATGGTTTTCTTTGGGATGCATTATAGAAGTGAAAGTTTGTCTTTAAAGAAGCAGGATGAAAATAATATTGATGCTTTTGAATTTCAATGGGTAGAAGACTCTTAGGAATGCTTTGGAGAGCCAAGACAGCAAACAAGTTGATCATAGAACAGATCAATGCAAGATTGCTACACAAGGGACAAATAACCATACATAATTATAATATTTGCCTAATATCTGGAATGTGGATTCCTCAGAACCTGAATAACTCCCATCCTACTGGCATTTCAAAGGGCTGTAAAGTCATGGCTCTTTGCTCAGGCCTTGGTGCATATGACTGAAGCATTCTTTTTATTCTTTCTCTTTGCCCCCATTTGGGTTTGTTATCTCTGCCACCTCTTTGTGATAAAAATATTTTTATCAATTTGTAAAGTGCCCAGAGTTCCTGAGAGTTGAACACATAGAAATTCAGCTTAATAATAATATAACAATTTTGGATACATTATGTGAAAATTCAGATCTCTTGAGAAGTCCATATTATTGAGAAAAGTGGAAGAAAAGAGAAGTTGAGGATGACTTGAGTGGGATGGACAGATAGATGCACCTTTGAAAAATCTGAAGAGCCAGGTTAAAGATTGCTCATTCTGGAGAAAGTCTAAGAGTTGACATTGACTCAACCATATATAATTCCACTACATCCACAAAAATCCAGTAATGGAAATCCAGTAATATCAGCTAAGAACAATGACACATTTAAAATCCTCAGTCATTGCTTGAGCAAAAGAAATAAAACTTTCAGAGTGGGTAGTAATTATACTGATTGTATCCCCACCTGCATCCAATCATGGAATAAATACTTATTTCTGTTTACTGATCATGTAACTATTCTTGGCCCTGATTGAGATAACAAAGTTCATGAAAACATGCCACTATATTGATGCAGTCTCACATGTAGGGAATAAAGATCTGTGAAATAAAATGAAAACCCCAAGATTTGCTTATATTGAAAAAAACTCCATTTATTCAGATGGCTATTCTGGTCCTTTTGGAGGGTAATCAGTATTTTCTTAAAATGGAGGCAGCATTGTTGTGACTTCACATAATTATGTCTAAAGTAGCACTCTGTAATTTAGTTGCCCCAAGCCAGAAGAATTCTGCTACAACCAACTTTTCACTTTGGTTGATGTTTATTGTGAATGTAAATGGTTTAAAAAATACAGTTTGCTTGTTTCCATGCATTTTTTTTTTATAATTCTGATGAGCATCTATGACAATAATTGCCTTGGCCTGTATTGCAATTCAGTAGCCTTGATGCCCTCAGAAAATGATGAGAATTCCAATAAATTCCAGTCAGCATGCTAAATTCAGAGCAAACTCATCTTAAGACTGGAAAAGTAGAGTGTCCCTACAATCATTAATCTTTTTTCTGTTGTATTTTTTATGGTTGTAATAGTGGTAACAAAATGGGCTATTTGCTCTCAGGGAAATGGGAGGCTAAATTGCTTACTTAAGGAACAAAAAGTGTCCATTGAATAATTGGCAGGTTCAAGAGAGGTAAAATATTGAATATTAGGTATTTGTTGCCTTTAATTAGTCATTCTGACTCAGCACTTCAAAGGAGCTCCCTGATGAATTAAAGATTCTCCATTTTGTGTCAATCAATATTGAACAATAAGCGCATTGTTATAGTTGTGTTCTTTTTGTAGATGGATTCACTATTGTAATGGGAGCCTTGTCTCATAATAAGATGCTTGTAATCACATATATAACCACTATGTATACAGTATTTTAGGTAAGAGAGGGCAAATTACCATGCTGATAAATTTATAGATGTTGATGGATGAGCACCTAAGAGTAAATCTGGACTCCACTACTTCAGATTACAATGGGATGGCCAAAGATACAATAAGTTTTCAATCAAAATTTCTCCATATATGTTGGTGAATTGTGACTTAGAACACTTTTTCCTGTCATTTTAATTTCTACTGCAAGAATAATTTCCTACAATGGAGCTTGAAGCCACAGTCTTAAAAATTCAGGTTAGGAACATGGCTACAGTTTTAGTGCAAAGGTAACACTTAAATGTAACCCAAACTCCCAGAAGCCTGAGCTGCATAGCTAACATTGGAGAATGCTAAGCATGTTCAGCTACATATTCAGGCCTATGATTGACCTATAATGGTTCCCTACACCATTATTACAAAGAAGGATACATCCATCCACAAGCTCACTGTTTAAATAAATAGCACTTGTAGCACTGAACAATGATTGCGGATATAGACATTGAAATAATATTTGGAGCATGGCTGTGAAAGTTAAGCTTTCTTGAATTTCATTTTTTTATTACATAGTCAGAGAGCAGTAAACTTAATGGTTACATTATTCCAGGTGACTTAATCGGCACATTCATATAGTTATATTAGGAACAATACAGTACACCCTTTTTTGAACTCTCAGAGAAGAGAAATACAGATGCTGTATTATGCATGGCCCTCATGTATGGCTTTTTACATGAAGTCCCCTACTTTAAAAAATTTTTTAAAGTTTATATGTACCTATTGCAGATAACCTATAGATTATATATATATATATCATTCTGATAGGTTATAGATATATCTTCCAGAAAACATTGGACCTTAGGGTCTGGATGGCTCCTAAATCTAACACATTGTGTATATATAGCCATCTACAGTGGGAAAATCCAAACATTAAATTTTCAGTAGAGGATTTTAATCTCATGTGATAACAACTGGCTATCCTTGTCTGAGGAGTTCCTGTAAGGATGAAATTGGTCATGTGATGGTCAATGAAACTGAAAATACCACAGTGTAAAAATAAGAGAAATTTACCTTTGGTCATATGGATGGTGTGTGTGAATACCATGCAAAATTGCATATATGAGGCAATATATTAAAAGGTAGCATTATTATTAATATTATTATTATTATTCATATTATTATTAATAATAATAGGGAACATCAGGTTGAGAAGGTTCTGGAGAATGAAAAAAATCAAGATCTTGTGGGACTTCAGAATTCAGATGGACAGGCACTTGGCCCACAACATACCTGACATAACAATAGTTGAAAAGAAAAAGGTTTGGTTCATTGACATTGCAATATCTGGTGATGCATGAATTGTAGACACGCAGCAAGAAAAAAACTTACAAATTGAAATTGAGTGACTTTGGAAAAAGAAATCGTGTGTTATCCCAATTGTAATTGGAACCCTTGGAGAAATACCTAAAGGGCTACCTCGCTATTTGGAAATTCTGAATTTATCAGACTTGAATACCCTGATTCTACAAAAAACCACCCTACTTGGTACAGCTTATATCCTCTTTGGTTTTTGGTTAGGACTCGAACTGTTGAGCTATCAACCAGCCCTTAAGGCTGTGAATCTCACTAAAGATTTAATAATAATAATAATAATAATAATAATAATAATAATAATAATAATA
>BLBF01000003.1:90915481-90933201 GCA_015471245.1 Laticauda colubrina | reverse complement strand
TAATAATAATAATAATAATAATAATAATAATAATAATAATAATAATAGACCTGGGCAAGCACTTAAAAACAATAGGCACTGATAAAATCACCATTGGTCATCTGCAGAAGCCACCTTACTGGGATCTGCTTGCATAATCTGCCGATACATCACAAAGTCCTAAATGCTTGGGAAGTGTTCAAATAGTGATTTGTGATACAAAACCTAGCATAGCTATCTTGTTTGCTGTGTACACTGTAGTTTTTTGTGTATAATAATAATAATGACTTATTATAAGATATATATTTTTCTGCTTTGACAGCTTAGATGACTATATATACAATTCTAGTAGAAATTTTCATATCATATTAATTTCTATCAGAATGATACATATAATCTGCTAAACAATTCCATATCATATGTTCAGACCTTTCCTAATCACATCATTCAATTTTTGTCATTAAAAAGAATAGCAGAAAGGGAATGCTTTTTGTCCACAGATTCTATTTTCTTCTGTTGGTTTTCTAAAGAAAGTTTCTGACCTCCAACATGAGAGAGAGAGCAGTGCAAAGACTTAAGCTAGATGCAGGTGAAGAGCTTAGCAGTTCTCATACTTGTCTGCCTTTAAAACCTCCTCTTCATTTTCTTTGATTTGCAACTTTTAAACTTACGAGTGTGCTATTGTTGCATCCAATATGATCATTCTACAGTAATGATTGATTTCAATTCTTTTCTGTTCACCTCCAACACCAGAAGACCAAGCAGAGAAGAGCTAGCAGCAATCGAGGTGAGAGACAAGAGAAATAGGAGAGTATAAATAGGAACCTTTGTGGAGAAATTCCAGAACTTGAGAAGGTTGATATAGCATATACAGAGTGTTGAACTTAGATAATAGAGACTTCAGTTCAGTTGTACTGTTCAGTTCTGGATCTTCACGCTTTGTCTACTGGGAATATACTGTGGAGAGTGCCCTTCCCTCTTTGCTTATTTTCTCTTTTCCTGGGTAGTAAATTGCTTGGACGTTCAAATCAGACCTGCCAGTGGTTATGAACTAAAGGATTCGTGACCACTAGCAGATGGTAAGAAAAGGCAAACTACGAGTTATGGATGGAATTTGAAAGACAATCAGGACAAACTATGGAACACAAGTGATGAAGATGACACACTGATTACCAGGAGATCATTTGTGGAAGATATTACTCAAGATATAAGGACACAGACACATTACAGAGTGGCATCATCAATTAAAAGACTATCCTCCAGAACAGCTGTACATGACTAACCTAATAACTGAGAAGCAGCGTAAGTGCCAGAAAGAGAACAACTTTAACAAATACATGACATGAAGGAAAAGGAGAAAAATAAAATTTATCAGCTATCCCAAAATATGGAAAAGGTCCAAAGTTCAAGATATTTGTTGGGGCAAATAAGTTTATAGGCTGTTACTGACATGAGCTCAGACACAAGAGAAAGAGTTCCTATTGGAGGGTTACCTAGAAATTTATACAGCACATTCTGGTTTCTCCTATTGTTAATAACACTGACTTAAATGTTATTAATGCAACTGTATAACAAGACATGAAAATATATGCAAAACTAGTTTTACCTGACAAATGTATGCTTTTGTGTTTTTTTTTCTTTGATTCTCTTTATTTTTGGTTTATATTTATGCTTAGGTAATTAAAGTGAGGTAATAGCAGCTGAGGAGTTTTTAGGGCAAAAATGAGACATGCAGCCCTGGAAGTATATTGTACAAAAGACAACAGACTAAAATCTGAACTAGCTTGGCTTTATGTGTGTTAACCTGGAGACAAATTACTACTGTGTTAAAATGGATTTGAACTGACTAATAATCATGCAAAGGGTTGTAATAGGGCAGTCTGGCCTGGATCCAGTAACTTGTGAGAAACAGGAAATATTTCAGGATTTGGGAGGAGAGATATAAAGTGGCTAGAAGATGAAATTCAGTTACAAAGTGGGCTTGAAAACAGTATTGGACTAAGATTACAGAGATCTCCCACAACTATAGATCACATTGGATGATCCTGGACCCTTCTTTATAGCTTTAGGGTATTTTCAATTTTGTTGCAAAGATAAATGCCGAGAATCACAGTGTGTGCTTCTTTGAGATAACCAGAGGAAAGGATTGAACGAAAGGTACATGCAATTTGGGGAGAATGGATATGGTGAGAGATTAAGCTAGTTTGGGAATGAATGCGTAACTTGCCACTAAACAAATAAACAATGCACCAACAATTCTAGAGGGAAGCCATGGGCTGGGGAAGAGTAATACTGAAAATGCCCTTAATGTGGAAGAGCCAAAAGAAGCCTAGCTTGTCATAAAATTTGCTGCTTTACTGAACAGTTGCATGCTGAGGACACAGCAAATATACAGCTTTTTCCAAATGTCTGAAAACAGTAAGGGCCAACATGATTTGCACTTGCTGATAATTATCAAAAAGCAAGTGAAAGCATGGTGGGATTGCTGTTTTCAGGGCACAATGCAAAGATCACTGTGAATACCATGTGCCCTTGTGATTCCCTATGGCAACGTCAACCTTCTATTGACAGAGTTATAGATGAGTTCAATGGCCCAGACAAAAACTTTTTCATTTTGCAATTTGAACAGTAAACAAGTACTCAAACAAGTTCCTCTCCTTGTTTCGCTCTAGCTAGGGGCCTGTATCACCTGAAGTTTAACTAAGGAGGCTAACCACTGTCAACCATCTATAGAAGCCACTCTTCATTTAATTGGTTGGAAAGCATAGGAATTTTCTAGGACAAGAGCATATTGTTCACCAGCTAGCCAACTGAATAGCAAAGTCTTGTTCATGAAAAACCTTAAAACCTGCCCAGGGTCTGCCACCATTACAGGGGAGTCTGTACATGCTAGGATTTAAATGGAACACTTTATAGAACAGCCATTACCTTCAGTATTTTGGAAAACAAGGCACTGTTGCCTTTGTATCTCTTTGTAGTATATGTGTCGTATTATCAGCTGATACCTCTGCACCGATGAATCTGCTGTGTTGAAAGGGAAAAAAAGGAAAGAGAGAAATTTGCTGAATAAGAGGAGTAAACAAAAGGAAGTCAAAGCTCCCCATTGTCCACTGGTGACAGCAGTAAAACCCTGATTAATAATTGAAATGCTTTTTCCAGGAAAAGAGATACTGAAGCCCAAGTAAAGGCATGATCACGGTACCGATATGATGGTGTTCCAGGAAAGTCTGGATCTTCATGCAGCTATTACTCTGCTGCAGGCCCATGTACTTAAGGCTGTGATTTGGATCCTGCTGACTCTTGGTATAAAGCATTTTCCTGACTGATAGTTGAACTTAAAAGCCGGCAGTGTGGAGATCCTGCACTGAACGCTGACAGAATCTTGCCTAGCCATATAACCAGTATGAAATTGATCTTTAGAATTTTCTGTCATGGAGCTGCATTTCATTTCTATAAAAATAGCTGATCTTAGACTTGACCACCTCCTCATCCCCCCTCCCAATTTAAAATGTGGTCGAATAAGGAAGGGCAAACAATATTTCAAAAAGCAATGGCTTTTCTCATGACTGAACAAGTCAGGAGCACAGTTGTTCTGTCTTGCTAGGGATACTTGAAAATTGTAGTAGGATTCTGCACATGTTGGTCAACAGTACATTTTTCAAAATACTATGACTAGACCCAGATCTTTGCTGGTCCACAAAGTAATGTCTGAGCAATGATGTGCCTCTGTCATATTCTTTGGTGCCCACTAAACTTTTCAACCTAATATTCTTTCAATTAAAACAACAACAAAACAATCTGATATGCTGCAAAGCATATCACTAACTTCAAGCATATCTGTATTTTCATTATAGTTGATTATAGTTGGAACCCAGAAGAAAATCAAATAGTACATAACTACAGCCAGTGTTTTGTTTGCCTTCTAGTAACCAAATATTTGTGAGTGACCACACCTACCACAGCAACCATTTTGTGAGAATGCCTGTATATGTTCTTAAAAGTGTACTTACTGTTCCAAACAGGTTATGGATTCCTCTGCTTAAGCCAATGTTTGTTTTTCAAGTTATATTGAACTAGATAACAGAGTAATGAGAGCTAAGACCAAGACCAAGCAAATCACACAATGGCTTAGTTTCATGTGTTTATCTTGCTATATACTGTTTTTAATGTTGCTTAGATTTTGCGCTCACCTCTGAAGAAAGATTTATGATTTTACACAAACATAAAATACAACATAAAGTACTTTTTGTCCTTTTGTCTTTCTTATGATATTACTCAGCAATTTTTTGCCAGCTTGTAAGTTGCAAGGATCATCAAAAGCTAACCATACAGACTCATTTAATATTTAATTAGTCACCACTACATTTCACTACTGCAGAAGATGTCTGCTGATAGAATTTATTAAATGTGTAGGATTTGGGACAAACATTGGTTCTTAAATTAAATTCTTTCACATTATGATATTATTGCTCCAGATAACCTCATGATCAAGGTAGCTTTGGTTAAATGGAGCTCAAATCATCTATCTTGAGTGCTGGAGTGGGAATAAGGGTCCTCCACATCTTTGTGAACTCCAAATACCATATTCTATGTCAGTGTCTAATAGTGGATGAGGTTAACACAAGTTGTAATTCTGAAAAAAATTAAAGACCCAAATGTTTCCAATCCACCTGCTTACTTTGTAGTCCATCTCATTGAAATTGTCTTCTGAGTAGACACAGAGTTAACTTTATATCTGAAAGCATTCTTGAATTAAATCACAGTCTTAAACCGAGAACATACTGGTAGCCTTTTTCCCTTTAGCTCCAAACTCTATAAATGTATTACCTAGCAGAAATCTCATTGTGGGAGTTTTGTTTGTTTGTTTGGGACAATAAATAATCCTGCAGCATATTCAGCAAATGGATTAAAATAATCCCACTGATAATTACATGTAGACCAACAAAGCACGTAAAATATCAGTTTGCACTGAAAACCTTACTTGATATGCACAAAAGGACAGCTTTAATGAATGCAACAGAAAATGGCAAATTTAGAGGACTGTTAAAAGAGCCACTTCTGGTGCTTAGAGAGGTGCTGTAGCAGATAATTGCATATGGTATTCATTACAGATGTGCATTACTGTTTGAATATGCTGGTAACCAGTAGAATATAAAACTAGGAGAAAGGCAAATTTGATAGGATTTTTTGTTTTGCATGGTTGGGGACAAGGCTGGGTTGTGTGTGTACTGTAAATGCAAGGCTTTGAATAATATTTTTTTTAAATAAAATGTTTTTTTTAAAAAACCCTAACATGCTTGATTTTATCTTTTTTTTCCAAAAGACAAAGGTAAACAAACTAGCCCCAAGAACTGAGCAAAAATAAGGTTAAATATATAATAAGAACCAATCAAAAAAAGAGTCACCATGATATGTGAAAATACTGATGCAATAGCAGCTAATACATGCCATGTTATCGCAATTCATTTAATGTGCATTCACTGAAATGTGGCAACATATGACATTGTTTACCATAGAGAAGTTTCATCTGAACGTTTAATGTTAAGTTCCTTACCCAGTTAAGAAATAAATTAGAACAAATTCTAATCCTTAGTCTGTTGCTGTTCGTGTTGGACTTTCTTAAAAAACTGAATGATTAGTATGCTATATTTTTAATAATGAAAGAAAAAAGAATCTTCCATGGGTAGCATTTTAATAGAACTGTACCATATGAAATACAAATACATACAGTCCTCGATTTATAACAGTTCACTCAGTGACCATTCAACAGTTACATCACTGAAAAAAGTGAGTTATGATCATTTTTTACAATTATGACTGTTGCAATATCCTCATCAGTGATAGGATTCAGCCAGTTCGCACCACTTTGGGAGAACTGGTTGTTAATTTTCTGAGCAGTTTGGCGAAATGGTTGTTGGAAGAAATAATTAGGGCAGAGAACTGGTTGTTAAATTATTTGAATCCCCATGGTCATATAATTTACATTTGGATGCTTGACAACTGACTCACATTTATGACAGGTTGCAGTGGCCCTGGATCATCTTTTGTGACTTTCTGACAAGCAAAGTCAATGCAGAAACCATTCATTTATTTAACAACCATGTTTCTAATTTAACAACTGCCATGATTTGCTTAACAAACATGGCAAGAAAAGTCATAAAATGGGGCAAAACTCACCTAACAAAGTTCTTAGTTTGCAACAGAAATTTTGGGCTCAATTGTGGTCATAAGTTGAGGACTACCTGTACATTCTTTTCTATGTGACAAACAAATAGATTTTAAAAGGTTGACATCAAAATGACCTTGCGGGCAATTCTTGTTTAGTGACCCCAGTGAGGATTGGCCATTTAGTTGTTAAGTGAAGTCATTGCTAAGTGAAACTATGACTGTCCTCATGAATTTACCTCAGCTTTCCTTTGTTTTATAGAACTATTATGTTTATAAATGCAGTCATTGGTTACAAAGTTACTTTTTTAATGGTCGCCAAAGAAGAACTACCTGTATGTAATTTATAATTTCAGTGAATGCACATCAAAGGTATTCTGGTAACTGCACAAGTTAGATACTACTGCATCAGCACACCATGCATGATTTTAGTTATTTGAGTGATTGTCATTCTATATATTTTGTTTAATATAGTAGATCAATATATGAGACTAGTAAAGTATATGGTAGCAGTGGAACAAAATGAGTAGAAACACAACCAAATCTTACTTGTTTATTACAATTTTTGATATGTTGCTGATGATGTCAAGGCAGAGAAAGTTCCCATAAGTCACCTCCTCTGATTGCATTTTCAAATTATTTGTTCTTTTCCTAAAGAATAACTGAAGGGTTAAAATGAATTGCATTCCACATACAGTGTGCACAAATGCACTTTCTTCTTATGTATTTCAGCAGTAGGCCATATGCAATTATAGCAGATGAACTGCACAAGTGCAGAAAGTATCAATGAATGTATAATCAAGCTTACATTGAGTTTCAAAAATATTACAGTTCATTGGATGGACATCTGGACTCATATGTTTGGGATACATGAAGATGCTATAAATTTAACTTATGAACTAATGCTCAGTTTTGGCAACATTACTGGCTAAAATCTCTATTGTCCTTCCCAAACCATGTAGTTCCCATGATTTTGAAGGCAACAGTAGCTCTATTTAAGTATTTATATTTTAAAAAATGACAAAAATGAGGAGTATTCCTGTAGTCCCAACAATAAAAGCATACTTTTTGAAACAGTGCTTTTATATTGTTCCTCTCATTTCTTCTAACCCTCCTAGCTTGACTTTTGAGGCAACAATATTAAGTTATATGTGTTATATGGCAAACAGGGATAAGATCATAATCCATATAGTATCTTCACAAAATGGGCAGTATGCACAGAATCTATCCTCAATCTGCTACCTCTGAATGAGTGGAGATCTGAATTTCCAAATTCTTTGGCCATAAAGATGGAATGGGAATTGACAGGTTAGTGTCAAAATATTTGAAACATATGAAGCTTGGGAAGCATGACAACTTCAAAAGATAGGTATGTGCATGCGTGTGCTTGCATGTACACACACACATTTGCACACTAAAAGGTACACAGTTTAAGATGTTTTCCTATTTGCTATTCTTCTCATTCCCCCCACAGAACTAAACATACAGCAACCTGACAAATAACCCGGTCCATAACAAACCAACCTAAATCCTGACCTTTAAGTCATCTAGAGGGGAAACAGCAGAAGAAACTTTTTATATCCGATTTTATAACCTTCTCTGTTGACATCACAATGTTTGCCCAGCAACGTTCCTGGCATTTTTTCTTTATTGTGCTTCATAACAAACAGAGAGTAAATAATATCTTCATAGTCATTTGAGCAAATGCAGAACCTTGTTGGGCCTGGCAACCTGACAAATGGGCAATTATAAGCCAACAAATGAAATCTGCTCCATCAGAGATTTTAAAGACATGCACTTTGCAAAACATAGGCAGTGTTAGAACGTTATGGCAAGTAGAAGAGCTTGACAATATGTTCAGAGAGAAGTTAACACCTAGCTGTTTTATTTTCACTTTGTAGATGGACTGCTCACACCCATGGTCACACATGTTTCTTAATAATTGCACAGGCAAGTAAAGCTTAATTCTGATATAGCAGATAGATAAACTTATAAAGTCAAATGCTCAAAAGATGTCTATTTACATATGCTGCATTTTATGCAGATGATGATGAAAATATCTGTGTGCTATTCTTTTGTGAGCTGAGTTACAATACCAACTTGTTGGATGGATATGACACAGTGTTTATCTGGCCTTCTGATAAATGAAATGCAGCAAATGAACATCAGAGCAAGTTCTGTATATGCCACATAGGAACATGCCACGCATATTTTATTCCTTACAAGGCAAGATGTTCATTATAATATTGTGCATGATTGATTGAAAAACTGGAATAAGAGACGTAGGAGGAGCATAATGGGAATGATAAAACAATTACATTTGACTTCAGTAATAAAACAGGATCTAAACTAGTTTCTAGCTTCTGGCAACAAAGCTGTGGTAACAAATAATGTTGCTTTTCAAGTATATCTGGTCTGGTGATTTCTTCCCACATTTGACCTGTGTACTACACATGCTTTAAACAAAGTTATTTCAAATGGTTATTGAATGTTTCACAATAACACGCTGATTTCCCAATACATTATACATTGAATCTTTCAAACTCAATATTTTTAAATTTGCTTAAGACCTTTGATCTCTTACTTATTGAATTTGGACAGGATAATCAAGACATGGAAGCAGAATTTTATTTTATTATATCTCTATTTCTTTATTTAAAGACACATTGTATCACAATAATATATATTATCATTTTTTCCTCTCTCTCTCATAAATGGAGAGAAAGAGGGGGGGAGAGAGGGAGGGAGAGAGAAAGAGGGACAGGGAAGGAGGGAGGGAGAGTGAGTATTGTATTTAGGAGAAAAGGTCACAAAATGTTTCAAGCTTAATCCCCAATATCTCTTGGTAGGATTGATTTTAAAAAAACAACACATTCCTATTTGAGAATTCCAGAACTGCTGCCAATCACCACAAACAATTTTGAACTTACAGATGAATGCACTGACCTCTAGTTTTTAAATGAACAATATGAAAGAAAACTGAGATAAAAGAACAGCAAACCATCAAGGTTTAAGGTTTTTAAATAAACTTTGCAACTCACCATTATTGCAGGTGCAAGTAAAATGTAGTGTACTTGATGGTGAACAACTATATTTCAGCAAAATTTGGACTTCTGAGAAATCAATCTTTCATTACAATTTTCACATTCTTTTGGTTCTTGTTCATCTTTCAAAAACCAGAAGCAAAAAGGATTAAAAATGTAATACAGTACTTAAATGACTAAAAAATAATTTTTCTCCATGTGAGGTATAAAATATTTTTAGGAGATGTCTGCAACTAATTGTAAGTACAATGTATAGATACTATTATATACATGTTGCACACTTACTCTAGCAAAAGTATCTGCCTGGCTGATCTGATCCAGTTCCTTCAATAAATCCATTAGGATTTTGGAAACATGTCTTTTCTCTAACAGTGCCGACTCTCTGGAATGAGTCTCCTGAGATTCAAATAGCTCCCACTCTACATTGTTTTGAAGGGCCCTGAAGACCTGGCTTTTTAGTGAGGATAACTTGAGGATGATGATGATGACGACGACATGAGTGTCCTTGTTGTTTTTTATTCCAAACCAAAGGATTAAAGTAGGGCCACACTGTCATATTTCAGTCACCCTAAATATCTCCTAAGCTAATTCTATTCACAAGTCTCTAGTTCTGCGATGATAGGAGCTATGTACTAATGTTGATGCCAGAAGGTATGTCTGATAGCATACATTCTACAGTTTAAAAAGAGATAGTCAATAGTTCCTATATTCTTTGCTGGCTGAAGCTAATGGGGAAAAAGATCTGAACATTGCAAGGACTGCAGGATTACCTATCACAACTTAAAAAAAAAAACTGATTTGGAATAAATAGAGGGAGACTGTGAATAAACCCAATGATGACCTAGAAAGTTATGAGTGAAAATTAGATAGAACTTATCTATACTTGTATATTATGATTTGTCTCTCCTTATCACAGACTTTTCTGGTCTTCCAGTTTTCTTTATCTTTCTCATAACTAGCAATATATAAAAGAACTGAAATTGCCAATAATCATTACCTAAAGCCACATTTTATGGCAACAATACACAGCTTTGCTCTGGGGACAGACTGGCAGTGAAGACTGCCATATAACTAATTAATGGCACATTGGTAAGCATTTTTCCTTGGAAATAAAAACCATTATGTGCAATGGGACTTATTGTGTGTTTAAGATCGCAGTTACTTAGAGATGAAAATAATTGTCAGTTCCACTACACTTAGTGAGAATTAGGTTAGAGTAAACATACACAGGGTGAGACTTTAGGAAAGCATAATTTTAATGGCACATTGCAAACACAAGCTGGACTTTAAGCATATATTTAAGACTTAATGACTACTGAGAGTTAAATAAATGTTTCAAACCTGGTTTCTTTCTCAGTAGAGGCTTTGAAAATGTTTCAGTGATGAATGAAGGAGTGGCCACTTCTGTTAGGTACAGACAGACCATCAGGTTTTCAGCCCCTAACTAGAATCAGAAGACAATCAAATGCTATAAATATAGTCATATGAGTAGACACATACTCTTTCGCTTGGAGAGTGAATGAATGTCAATGTAAAATTTTTTTTAAAGGTTCCTATTTTCTTTCTTTTCTTTTTTTTAACAAATTTTATTCAGTTTTTCATTAAAAACAAAAATCTCTTTTTAGTGAACAACATCTTTCCGGGTCATCACCTTTACATACAAATATTACAGCAATTATACATTCATATATGCATACTTAATTCTATTATTACCTTTTCCATTCCAAATTTTCAGTAAGGAGAGAAACAAACACATTAATTCTAGCCTCTTTCATTAATCTCAGCTGAAACATCTTTTTGTTTCATTTCAATTATTTCAAATATAATCCTTTAATATTTATTTTAAAAATAAAGATAAACAATATGTGTTTGTCTAATAATAATAATAAGGTTACCAATGTCTCGCCTTGCTTTTAATAGTCTATATTAACTTATTAATTTAGTTGGTTCTTTAGTCTGTCATATTTCCTTTCCATTACACATTTTTTTAATAAATTCTAGATTAATACAAATTTTAACACTAAAGGAAAAAAACCAAGTATATGTTTCCCCCCTTTTACTGATTTGAGTGTCACACCTCAATGATTAAAATATTCCCTCATCTTGATTCCCAATAAACCATTATTTTTAAGAAGTTACAATAATAATTACATCTTTTCATTTGGATTCTGCAGCATATTTCCCTCCCCCCCTAATTTTTAATAAAATTTGATAAGGCGGAGCCTCCTCACTGACGGACCATAGATCACAACTCTCTATGGCTATGGTCCATGCTCTTCTGTTGGAGAGCCCCAATCATTATGATTAGGGGCTGAAGCTGCCTTGGAGGGTCAGCAGAGTAAGGGGAAGCCACAAGCCAGGTTGAGGGGAGCCGCATCTTCCTTCCTGGGCTTGGTCTTTTTCCCCCCAAAGACAACTGCAGCGGTGGTTTAAAATGGCCATCCTGAAGAGGAGGACTCAGCTGGATGAAACTTTGTGCAGGAGAGAAGAAAGAGGTGGATAACTTCTGAATCGGGACAACTGGGCAATACAACTAAACAAAAGTACCCTGGGATTAAGGTAACATGGAATTTTTAAGAAAAGAAAAGTGAGCAGCGAAATTACAAAGTGACAGGAAAAAAAATAAGAAAAATATTTTGACAGCGAAGCGGGGCTTCGAACCAGGAAAGGAAGAAGCTGGAACTAAGATTTAACTAAGTTGGACTGAAATATTTTGGCAATAAACAGGCATAAAATAAAGCTGGACTTAAGATTGTCAAAAAATAATAATAATAAAGTTTACAAATTGGAGACTGGACTGTGTTGGAAAATTGATGTTCGAAAAACCCTAAACAAAAAAATAGGGGGGAAAGGTGAAGACTTTGTATAATGGAGAGTGCCATCTTTTGACAAAAACTTGAGCTCAAACAAAAGGGAAAGCATCCTGTTTCTGAATGTGTGGATATAACACGAAAGAAATATTGAAACAAAGTAAGAATCTTAGAAAGTGAAAGCAGAACCAGAATAAAGAAAAAAGCAAGGAAAGACTGACTATGGGATTGATTGATATTTTTGGTATAGACCCTGGGCTGGAAGAATTGAGAACTTTAGAAAATTGAAAGAAAAAAGGAAAGTAAAAGTGTTTTTTTTGTGGACTTTAACGATCATAAAATACAAGAGCGTGTAATGATGATATCTCTTCGGAAATTAAAAATGGAACTTAAAAATATGAGAGAATTACTACAGAAAAGAGGTGAATCACTTTGCTCTGTGTTAGAAAAAATGGAAATGGCGATTGAAGAAGAAAGAACTTCAGAGGAGGAGTCGACTCAAAGAGAAGACATTTTAAATGGACAATTAACACAAAGAACACTACAAAGAAGTGGGGAAAGAAGGAAGGTTAAAAAGTTGAGATTTAAGAAGGCAATCAAAAGGGGGAATACCTGTGAAGTCAGGAAAGGCAGAAACACCTAGCAGAAAAGGGGGAAGGAAGATATTAAGAAAGAGAGGGATATAAACTGGAATGAGAAAAGATATGGGGAAAAGAGGGGGAAGAGAAGCAGTAAGAAACAGGTGCATGAAATAAAGAAATACGGAAATAGTAAAACGTTGAAAAGAAATTGTTTTTTTCATAATGGTTGATGAATTAAAAAGGGGATTCTGCAGGGTGACAAGGGGTAATAAGAATATTTCTGCAATTAAAAATATTTAGAAAATAGGGTAATATAGATACTGATAACTTTTATTAAAAATTAAGGTGATAACTTTTATTAAAAATTAAGGTGATAACTTTTATTAAAAATTAAGGTTCCTATTTTCTTATGCATTGGGTAACTATATTGACTTAACTTCATATATAACTTTAATATTCTACAAAGTAATTAAGATATTTTTATTATGAGTTTCTATTCTGGTTAATTCTCAGAGCATCTAGCATCTCAGAATGCCTCACAGTGACTAGAAAGCAAGCACTAAGAGCAGGGTATCTTGTAGCTATCCAATCTGAAGTTTTATAGGTTAGAAAACACTATTCAAGAATTAATCTTACTAGGAAAGCCCCTAGAATCCTGAATCTTCACCAGTGCTGGGGCTAGCAATCTGAAAAAAAAAATGGCTTGCACAACAAATTTTGCAACAGTTAATATAAAAATAGGAACACCTTAGTTTAAATGTGTAGAAACTAGCATAGCAAGTCTGGATAAGGCTGTAAATCTGGCTGTTTATCTGTTCATTAAGGAAAATGCAATTACTGTATAGAAAAACATTGTCTGCCACCTAAAGAATCCCACGAATACATTCCCTTCAGTTTAGTATGAAGATTGTTATGAGATTCTGTTTGCCATATTACCATATTTTGAATCTTTGCACACTGCAATGAATTTCCTTTGCCCATTATTATATGTTGAATGAAGGATAGACAACTTAAACACAATATAGATTCGCTCTTTAAGTTCTAAAAGTAGAAAATGAAGTTATGCTTAAATAGTAAAAAAAATGCTGGGTAAGTGGGAATCCTGTGGCATTTCAACTTCATTTTGATGGTTGTGTGTTCCATTGAAAACTTGTTCGCATTAAGCAAGATTTAATGTTGGAAGCATAAAGCTGAACTAACACCTTTTAACTAACTAATCAACATGTTTCATTCCTGAACTGGAAGTTATCAATATAGAACATGAAAGGAGAAATTATACTTTTTCAATTTAGATAATATGCACACAAAAAAGCGCTATTTGTAATGACCTGCTTCCACTGACTTTAACCAAGCTGCAAAGATCTATTACTAGCTGAAAATAGAAGCAGCAACAGCAGCGGCTTATTTTAATGAGATTGCTGGCTCTGGGCCCCAGCTGCTCCATGCAGGGCTTTCCCCTTACTCCATGACCTATCAATATGTGCTGTCATCAGTAATGAGATAAACCTGGTTTCTTAACATGGAGAAAAACTACGAGCCATGTGCTCTTTCTATACCATAGCAGATGCCTAAACTGTACAACTTTTCCCCCCCCATTGTAATGAAAGGGGGGGAGAAACGGAGCATTAAATATGCAACAACTCTTTTCAGTCCAGGCTTTATTGCCTGTAATGTTGTGAATCCCAAAATTTAAATTTTGTTCTTTCAAAGTGCATTGAAGAATGGCTGTTCACATTATATTATCCGCATATCGTATGCAATAATCAAGTTGTATGTCTTTTTCCAAGGCACACCTGAAATATTTTAATGCCATTTGGCAGGACATGGATTTAAAAATAGTAACAAGTATACATTAAGTTTGAATTCAGATACTGAGTCTTATTTCTGAGGAAACATACAAGATTGTGCTGTACCCAGAACTAATATGCACAGTGAAGACTATATGGATGGTGCATCATACTTATTGGTAAAATGGGAAGCTTCCATAGAATTATCTGGCATATTTTTTAATAAGTATCTGCATGAATACTATCATCCTTAAAACATTGCCTATTTCTGATTCTCAATTATTTATGCATTTGTTTTTATATTACATGAGCTGTTAAACCTGGGGCAGTTTTGCAAAGTCAGGTCATTCTCAAGAAGCACTTTGTGTACAATGAATTTCTTCCATCCATTAAAGGACTTGCAAATAGAACTGCATGCGGTACCATTCATTAATATTACATAATTACAGTACTACATCTGAAATACTTCTTTAGGTACTGGCAGCTTTAAAAAAAAAGGAGAAAAAGAAGGGGAAGACAGCATGCTCTAAGGCAATGAATTTTATTAAAAGCTTATTTAACACGAGAGTATGTAACTATGTAATATCTTAATGAATTTCAAAAAAATAGTAAAGGCATTTTTATTAAATGACCTTAACACAAATAAATGTGCCTGTGAACGGTGTAAATGGTTTATAGAACAAGTAATTGGCATTGCAGTAACTGAATAGAGGAAAGAAAATTCAGGAAAACAAATTGTGGTTGCATCTTGATTCAGACAAGGTGTCTGTGTGTAAAGGAGCTGACATCATATTCCTACGATCTAATTTGCTATAACCTTTTATATACTTGCCTGGGTGTACACCTCATTAAGCAGTGGGATTTGTTCATGAATAAATATGCATAGGATTGCTCTGTAAAACATCTCTTGTGCAGTATTTGAAGCAAAGGCAATCTCTAAATTTGGACTGTTCTGTATCAGCTTCTTCTTCGTTGCCTAGATATAACTCTGGCACAGAATCTGCTGAGAAGGACAGAAGTATATATTGAACATTTCTTCCTGTCAGTTTTGTTTTCTCCATTCTGTATGGAAATCCTTGCCCATATGTTAGAGATATCAGGAATGAGTATGGCTGGCCCTATGACCCTAGTTAATGTTGGATTGGATGACTTGCGTCCCAATGCTGCCTCTCCCCCATTCTTGCCCATGTCATTAATTTTTAGGGACTCGTAAGCACGTGCTACAGAGGGGGAAAAAAAGATTATGGAAGAAAGCATGTGACACAGTGATATCTCAGTTTTTGGTATTTATTTGTTAAATTGTAACTCTTATTTTTTTCCACATCAGCCTTCTGCAACCGAGTACTAATAATAGAAGTGTTAGATTTTAACTCCTAGCATTTTAGCCAGCCTGGCACTCAAAAAACAGCTGCCTCCCAATTAGTATTCAAGCACAATTATCCGAAGCAACTTTTAAAATAATAATAATACTAATAATAATTTGTCATATTTGTCAATTTTATTTGTGATACATTTTAAATGTTCAGTTGACTGAGTTTCATGTTTAATAAATAAAAGAGATAATAATAATAAATTCAGATAAATCAGACTGGTAAAACAAGCAGACAATGTTAACAAAACAATAGCTCGAGCATGGTATTTCTTTCTCTTTCTTCCCACTTCATTATCAGCAATCATGGGTTGTTTTTTTAAATGCCACTGTACTGACTGACAAAGCTGAGGCCTCATGGTTTCCTGGGGCCAAATAATAATCTGACTGTTGTAAATCATTTTCCCACTATAATTTAACCCTGTGTTCTAGAGTCATCCCACCACTAGTGCCAAAATAATAGTTATGAGGTTTTATAACACTTCAACCCAGGCTGCATGATGCTGTGAACACATTATATGCCACTAGTTGTGACAAACGCAAAGAAAGTCACCTTCTGGGAAACTATCTTCATTCACCTTGGAAACTGGTCAGTGGCTACTGGATTATGACAATTAAGTTGATTCAAATGGAGCTATTGGGAAAGCTTAGAAAGCCAACATATACCCCAGATAGATTTTGGTAATTGTGCTTATTATTCTATTTTGATGGCACAATAACATGCTAGAATTCACTGAGTTGTCTTTACACATTCTTTGCACACAGACTTTTATTCACAGTAACTTCTTAATAGGATGATATGTACTTTGCAGTGATACTCATTAATTTTCAATAATTTATACATTAAACTTTTATGGAGTATAATTACAAAATGTGCCTAACAGTATTATACTTTAAGAAATTCTAATGCTGAAAAAAGTGAATGAAGAGCCTTTCAAAACATAGAAGGAACTACATGGGAACATACACAGAGATGAACTCAGAAAAAAGCTATGCGTAGACTTAAGGCTTATTACATTTAGTTAGTACTTTTTAGTTAAATAATCATGTTGCCATTTCTTTATATCACCAGCTTATTAAAGAAAAATGTATCTGAGAATTATTACAGAATAATAACAGAGGATGAATGTAGCATTTAAATAACTTTTACATTATGAATGACCCACTTCCCCCTAAATTAATTATGAGTAATGCCACAAAATCCAGCAACTTATCTAAAGTTCTAATCTAAAAGGAGCAGAAAAGCATACTTTTTATGTGCTGGAATTTTTATTTTTATTTTTATTAAAATCCTGAAATTAATCAATAGGTTTTGGCATCCAAAAGTGCCAAATATTTTGGAATTCAATTCTTTTGAAAAATAGATTTATTTAAATATTACAGTTAAATTGTTTAAAAGATATTATATATTAATAACTGATAACTAATATATAGACTGTATAACTGTTATATAATAAATTATTTAGCAAGGGAAAAAATCTGTGTTAACTATATACTTAGCAAGAAAATGTAAACTAGTTAAAAACTTCAAAGAAAATTAAGAGCAAATTAAGAAAAATTGATATAAATGACTTCAATTCTCAACCATTCCAGCCAGTATAACCAAGAGTCAGGGTTTATGAAAGGAGCATATCTAAACATCTGCATGCCACTCAGAGGTGGTATTCAGCAGGTTCTGACCAGTTCTGGAGAACTGGTAGCAGAAATTTTTAGTAGTGCAGAGAACCAGCAAATACCACCTCTGACTGGAGATTTCACAGTATCCTTCCCCTGCCACGGAACCAATCGTAAAAAAATTTGAATCCCACCCCTGATGCCACCTATCCTTGTTTCAGATTTTGAAGATTCCAGGCCTAGGAACTTGTTTTGAATACAAAAGCTGAATAGAACTCACAATATTTTTATTTCTGATTACACTAGGTTTTCTTCATATTTGTAAGAATAGAATAGAATAGAATAGAATAGAATAGAATAGAATAGAATAG
>BLBF01000003.1:90900541-90915471 GCA_015471245.1 Laticauda colubrina | reverse complement strand
AGAATAGAATAGAATAGAATAGAATAGAATAGAATAGAATAGAATAGAATTCTTCATTGGCCAAGCCTGATTGGACGCACAAGGAATTTGTCTTGGTGCATATGCTCTCATTATACATAAAAGAAAAGATACATTCATCAAGAATCATAAGGTACAACACTTAATAATAGTCATAAGGTACAATAAGCAATCAAATCATATTAGGAAACAGTCAATATAAATTGTAAGGATACAAGCGACAAAGTTACCATCATACAGTCACAAGTGGGAGGGGCTGGATAACAAGGAGTGATGAGAAGATTAATAGTAAATAGTTCGACAGCATTGAGGAAATTATTTGTTTAGCAGAGTGATGCCGTTCAGGGAAAAACTGTCCTTGTGTCTGATTGTTCTGGTATGCAGTGCTCTGTAGTGTTGTTTTGAGGGTAGGAGTTGAAACAGTTTATGTCCATGATGTGAGGGGTCTGTACATATTTTCACAGCCCTCTTTTTGCCTCGTGCAGTGTACAGATCCTTGATTGAAGGCAGGTTGGTAGAAATTGTTTTTTCTGCAGTCCTATTTACCCTCTGAAGTCTGTGTCTGTCTTGTTGGGTTGCAGAACCAAACCAGACAGTTATAGAGGTGCAGATGACAGACTCAATAATTCCTCTGTAGAACTGGATCAGCAGCTCCTAGGGCAGTTTGAGTTTTCTGAGTTGGTACAAAAAGAACATTCTTTGTTGTGCTTTTTTGATGACGTTTTTGATGTTAGGAGTCCATTTTAAGTCTTGGGATATGATAGAACCTAGAAATTTGAAGGTCTCTACTGTTGATATGTCTAGTATTGTAAGAAGTGGTAGTATGGGAAGGTTTCTCCTAAAGTCTACCACTTTTTCTATGGTTTTCAGTGTGTTCAGTTCCAGTTTCACCACAAGGCAAGTTGTACAACCTCCCATTGGTATGTGGATCCGTCGTTGTCTCAGATGATACCAATCACTGTTGTATCATCTGCAAACTTCAGTATTTTAACAGATGGATCGTTTGAGATGCAGTCATTGGTATATAGGGAGAAGTGGAAAAAGCACACAGCCTTGGGGGGGGGGGCTGTGCTAATTGTACAGGTGTATGATTCTGCCTAGCTTCACCTGCTGCTTCCTGTCTGTTAGGAAGCTTATGTGTGTGTGCAGGTACTGCTAGTGGTTTAGTTTAGTTAAAAGAATGTCTGGAATGATGGTATTGAATGCTGAAAAGACGACTCTTGCATAGGCATTTGGAGATTCAATGTGTTGTAGGATGTAGTGCAGAGACATATTAACAGCTTCATCTGTCGATCTATTTGTTCGGTATGCAAACTGCATGGGATCTAACAGCAGATCAGTGATGGTTTTCAGGTGGGACAGCACTTTCAAAGGTTTTCATAACAACAGTTGTTAGAGCAACTGGGCTGCAATCATTCAGTTCTCTGATGGAGGGCTTCTTTGGCACTGGGATGATAGTAGAGCTGATATAGATATAGGTTGTAGCTGCTATTTGTTAGCCAATCAATATGCTCAGCTACAGTACTGGTGATAATTTTTTGATTTTAGCCAGATCACTTATTTCTCATTTTTCTTACAGCTTATTTTTTTATTCTCAAGTAACAATACATACTAGAAACAGATTAATGATGCCTGAGATTCAGAATATGCCCTCCTATTTTTTTTTAAATCAGAATCCCCACCCACCCCTCTCTCTCTCTCTCTGTGTATATATATGTATGTATGTATGTATATGTATATGTATATGTATATGTACATAAATATATACATACACAAAAACAACATTATATAAAACTGGTCAGGCTAGTCAAGTTGTCAAACCAATTATTTAACCTGAGAAGGAATGTTAGTAGATGTGTGATGCTGATGGAATTTGGTGAAATTTAGATTCAAATGCAGTGAAGCTTGTTGAATAGCATTGGGCAGTTTATATGTTTGTGACACATCCTGCCTCATGAAGTGATGTGTGCATATGTGTCTCTATGAGTCTTTTAACAAAACACTATGCTAGGTTTCTTCGAGGAAGATAAGAGTATGAATGAAACATACATATAATGGAGCAAGCAAGCTATTTTTTCATTCTTTGAGACTTTGTTAGCTTTTCAGCAGTTGTAATGTGAAGCCATAGCTCAGGGACAGACAAACTTTTGGTGCAGAAGGACAGGGGGAGGCAGAGCCAAAGTATGGAGGAAAAAAAAGCTAAAATTCTTGAAAGCAGAAAACTCCTGAACCAAATCACTATGCATAAATGATAACACCAGGTTCCCAGTAGTGTTAAAGATTTATGAATCCAAAATTTTGTTTTGCATACAGGAACTGAATTACTGGTCCTTCTATATAAACATTTACCGTGGTTTCAGAAATTGTCTTCATATTTATGTCACTGAAAATGTTATTTGGATGGAGAATAAAATCAGGAAAAAATGCAAGGGTGTCGAAATAATAAATGCCACTAATCTCCCAGAGAGTGGAGAAATGTGTGTTGAGGACACAAGGGAGATACCTCACATGATGATGTGCTAGAAAAGCTAGTTACCATGGAAGGACTACAGGAACAATAGCTATTAGTTATTATGGGTATTTATCTCCAGGAATAGGGACCATAACTCCTTATTAGTTCTTTGGGGAATATGATGAAACTTCTCATCAATTGTGCATTTATTTTAAATGGTTGCTTTAAAATTTGCCATGTTATAAACTTGAATTTGCTTTTATCACTGTGAACTTTGGCAAAAATAAAAATAAAAATCCAACTTTGCAACAAGCATACTCACATTTCTACAGATGTACCTAATGTTCCTAATATATTCTAGTTCAAATATATGGCATTTTGCATAATGCTATTGCGCATGCCCATATATCCTAACTGTGAACAGTTCTAAAAGCAATACTACAAAGTTTATTTTCCTTTGCAAAGTACAGCTTGGATGATACAATGACACATTAATACTATTTACTTTATATATGTATAAACATAAATGTAAATAATTCCTCCAACACAAGGCACATCTTGTAGTCTTTGCATCAGGTTTCCAGATAAAAGCTGTTGTACCAGTTGTCAAGCCGTTACTTCAATTTAGTTAATTCTGCCCAAAACATCACTTCTTCACCTAACTCTAGGTAACACCATAGTGTTGAGAAAAAAGCAATCCCATAACATCTTATTGGCAAAACCAGTAAACACAGGTCAGGAAGCCACAGTTCAGAAAGACCATGGTGAAGCAAACCAGGTTGGCATAGGAGTGAGACAAAGCTGGGCACTTCCTCCTTATTTACTCAACCTATATGCTGAATATATACGAAGAGAAGCGAGAAGAAGATGAGCTGGAAGATGAGCTTAATCTTAAAAAGATGAAGACTGGAGGAATAACAATACTTGTCATAATGATGAAACTATTTTGATAGCTGAAAATGCAAACAAATCTTCAAGAACAAAGTGAAAAAATGGGATTAAGATTAAATATAAAAACCACTACAGATAACCAGCTTCGCAACTGACAGTGAAGATACTGGAATGGTGGCTAGTGTTTGTCTTTCAGACTCAACAAGGAACACCAAAGGAATCAGCAATTAAGAAATCTGCTGCAGACTGGCACTTGCTAGGAAAGCAATGAAGGCCTTGGAAAAATTTTACATGCTGGGATATACACACATCTACAAAGATCAGAATTGAATAGGCAGTGTTTTTCCCTTTGATACTCTATGGAAGCAAAAGATGGACTGGAAAAAGTAGATTAGCAAGAATATTGACACATTTAAACTTTGGGGCTGGAGAAGATTCCTGAAAATATCACAGATAACCATGAAAGCAGTCTAACTGACCATCACACAAATCAGTTCAGGGTTGTCCCTTGACTTGAGGCACAAATGTTGTGTCTAAAATATTTTGGACACATTTTATGAAGATTTGGCTCCTGGAATGGTGTCTAATGCTGAGAAAAGTGGAAGGAAAGAGAAGAAGACAATAACCAGCAGCAAGGTGGATAGACTCAAATTATCACAATGTTGGAAGAATTGAAGGATCCGGTTGGGGACAGATCATCCTGGATAGAAATTAAGAGTCAGCATTGACATCATGGCACATAATCAATGAAACAATAAAACAATCATCCAATAGTGATAGAAATCAAAATAATGAGAGTTTATTTTTCTTTAATAAAGATCTTTAATGGGGAATTCATTACCCTGAATTCAATAAATGGATATAGAAGATGTAGAAATATTCTGATATGATTGGCAGAGAAAGACATGTGAAAACTGATAGGAATAAAATTGCAATAGTAAATAGTTTGGGTTACCTTAAAGACTAGCAAATTTATTACTGCTTTGCTTTCCTAGAACCCAGTCCTCTCATCAGATATACTGGTATCTCATGCCACGAAACACTTGTTTTGATTCTGCTGTGAAAGACTAACATGACAGTCACTTTGAAAATAGATGGCTTAAAGAGGCCAACATACACGAAGATTGGAAATTCTAACCATAATCTCATTTTCCAGCTGTTATATCTAGGGAAATACTTAAAAACCAGTCCTAAGTATGATTTGCTTTGAAGTCTTTTGGAGTGAGCATATGATACAAGTTAAGGTCTCCAAGAAAATGAAATAGTAAGTTATGTATAAATGATAACAGGAAGAAAAAGTAGTGATTTTTTTTTTAAGGATCATTAGGGTAAGACTGCTTCGTGGAAGGTAGATTTCAAATGTTTAAAAGAAGTGGTCACTATGAACTTTTCATATAATATTTTTTATGTACTATTATGTGAAGTACAAGGGGTTACTTAGGCAAGACAACAACTACAGATAATTATAATTGATGACAATTATGTGCAGCCCACATAATTATATGTTTTCTTGGAAGTAAATAACAGTAACTCCCAAGTAAGCATGCAATGAATTGATTGTAAGACAAAACTGTTTCTTGGGAAGAGAATAAGTCTTACTGGATTAGGGAAGTGTTCAATTTTTATTATGTTTTTTTTTAATCTACATAACATATTATTTAAAACTTAGTTATCTACTACAACAGTACAAAGGCTTGTTTCTGGCTAATTTTTGTGTACTGGTCTGACTATTTTATGTATAAAGCTACTATTTTAATGCATCTGAATATATTACCATTTTCTTAATACCTCATTATTGTTTTTTTAAAACGTACCAGTGCCATAAACTGCTGAGGCTGAGCAAATGTTCATTTTGTTTATCAGTACAGCTTTGTCTTCTGGTATAGCCTTAAGGTTAATTGTAACATTTGGTGTCAGGACAATGCCGTATATTAATTTTCAAAAAAGGAGGACTTTTTCAGAACTGTCTTTAAACCAAATGTTCAGTATGATCTTTTATACATATGTGTATTTAAATCTTCACAATTCACTGAAAACATATGGCAGAGTTCTGGGAACTTTCTTCCTGTATAGGCTTGATGTAGGATATAAGGTTCATGATTTAGCTTCTTCTGGCCTAGCTAAAAGACTCCTCTGCAAGCTCCAGTGTCTCAAAGTCAGACTGATCAGCAAAAGGAGAAAGGGAGAATTCTGAGATTTTAATGCAAAGGAAAGTTCACAGTGATCTGATTCTGAGAAGCAACATTTGGAAAAAGACTTTTGAGTGGAGTCTTTGTCAATAACATCATTCAACTCTGGGGGTAATCCAGGAGTCTAATAAATGTCCCCACCCTGAGGTATGTCATTTTTTTCATTTGGTCCTATGCAAGGGCTTTCCTCTTTTCACTGAACAAAGATGTCCTGACAATCTATTTTTTCCACAGCATAAGATGACCTTTTTTTCATTCCCAGACATCAAGTAAGACAGGCGTAAACCATTACTCTTGGCTATTCTGAAGTTAATGTAGAATTTTCTTCCAAGACCATTCAAGGGAAACTTCAAGGTTTGTCAATCTGCTAGGGATTTTTCATCTATTACCTTGGAGGAAAATTAGATGACTGACAATAAGTGAACAGAAGTAATTGAGGCAGGATAGGGATCAGCAACTGGGCAGCAGATTTCATGCCAGTAATTTCTTTTTGTCCTACTGGCCAAAATTGGGAAAATGGCACTTCAACTGTGTGGAAAAGGCTGAGGAATGTGTCCCTTGGTATTGAATCCTAAATAACTATGTAGGAAGCTGCTTCATATAGTACTTGCTCATGCTGCCTCAAAGGCTACTTTGAGAAAAAGACTGTAGAGAAGCTTCATTATTTCTTATTCATTGCTATAATACGGATTATACTTAAGATCTTCTCCATATAGTTTGTGCTTTATATGTGCAACATGTATCTATGTACATGTTGCACATATGTACCTAGAGGAAAAAATATACCAGGTCTTTTTCTAAGTGAGATTTTTTTTTGTATAATCACAATACAAAATTATGTGAGTAATAATGTCATAGTAATCTTCTATTTGTAATCCTCCTGTGTTTTCCCATAAAATCCACAAAAGGGTGGTAAGAAAAAAACTGTATAGTGTCTCTTGATTAGAAGCACTAGGGTATTTATCTGAAAGCTCTTCTGTTCCCAAAAGTTTTCTTAGTTTTGTTCATATTTACAGCATGAATACAGCATTTCACTTGTTGATAGTTAAATTCCTATAAAGGAAATTTCTAATTTCTGTCTTGGGATATGCAGCTAAATGTATCAGCATATCTTGGATATTTATATAGTTTGTCCTTAAAAAAGGCCTAATATTTCCTGTACAAACAGAAGCAAACAAGAGGTGCCAGACCTCAATTATATGTAATGATAATAAAGTCTATAACTTCTGTAACCAAATAAAACTAAACATGCTGCAAAAGCTGTGCTGAAATATAAGTGATGAACATCGGCAGATTTAACATCCAAGTCAAACATCCAAGTAACATTCAGCAACACTACATTACAAAAGCAAATTAATAACTTCACAGATGTAGTTGTTCATTCTGAATGTATGATGACTGCAGGTATTAATAACAAGAGAAAATGGCTTGAAAAGAGAAGGAGAGTAATACTTATAGAATGGTTAAATTAGCCGTGGTAATTCTTCATTTTGGCATCTTTAACAGATACATGCTTTGGTGAGGCAATAAACATATGTGATGTCACACAAATAGGCTAGTTCATCGTATGAAAATGCCATGGTTGCCAGCCTTATCCTGTGTGACAAATCAGTCTTCAAAATGGACAAAGCAATATTCCTTTTTTTTGGTTTTGTTTAAGTCTGGTTCAATAATCAAAATATTGTCTTCCCTACCAGGAAGCCTTCTCAATCTGCTGGGACTTCAGTTCCTACCATTGAGAAGCAATGGGTATCAAGGTATACTTTATCTGGAGAACATCAGATTGAGGAAGTTTGATGAAAGGAACCAACTAGAAATAATGGGTATATGACTTCTCAGACAGACTTTAAAGAAGTAAGAAGCTACTGCTGTGCCTATAAAGTCATCAATAGTCAGACAAAACTGAATGGTTAAAGCAACAAGCTATGAATATTATATTCCAAAGGGGAGCTGCGACTTTTTTTAGAGGGTCTCCAAAATCACAAAGGAAAATGTCATATTCCAGTTAAAGATTTTTTTTTAATCAACGATTCATTCTAAGTCATTGTCTAAGATCTACGATTTGGATTTAAAACATGTGCCTATTTTATGAAAAATAATTTCAAGCCAGATCACAAAATTTGATGAACCCAAAAACTTCTTTGGATGCTCAAAATAAACGGATCCCATCAAATAAACTGACTTTCAGAAACCATTAGCCAATAAAAAGCTCAGGCTTGCCATACTCAAAAATGGTGGCTTAAATTAGACCAAACTATAAATTTAACAGACGCTGTGGCTTCATTACCTAACCTAACATGGCCGCTCAACTTCTCCTGAGGGAAAGAAAATTGCCCGAAGCAAGAATGGCGGACGCAGCGCCGCCCCATTTACCCTTATGTAAAAGGGAGGCCGACTCTCGCAGTCCCTCTTCTGGCTGGAAAAGGGCGGCCTAGCGACTGAAGGGAGGAGGGGCGTGGCTCATGCAGAAAAGGGAGGGGGAAGAGAGAGAGGAGGGGCGGAGCTTCTTTGAACCGGAAGTGTCGCGCTGCCTCTCTCCAGCTGGTTGTCATTTCGATCGGAGGCTCGGTCCTGTGGAGACGGCGGCGGTGGCTGAGGCGGCCGGGCCGGGCTGGGCTGACGCACCGGCGTATTTGACAGAATAGCCCAGCGTCTCCGCGATTTAATAGGAGCCTCCCTCCACCCTCCCGATCGACGATTGTTTTACATGAGGGGCAAAGAACGACGCCGGGAGGAGCCGAGGCGGAGAAGCAGTCGCAGCCCCCGAGGATCGGCAGTGGGAGGAAAGGCAGGACCCCTGGGAACCGCTCTCGCCGCCACCAACGCTTCCCTCTTTTCCTCACCCTCCTCCTCCTCCTCCTCCTCCTCCTCCTCTTCCACCACCACCACCACCTCCACCACCATAAGAGCCAGCCTTGATTCGGCCCTTCCCTGCGCTTTCGCCACTAAGTGATCCTCGTGACCCTCCTCCCTTGAGAAACCGGCTCCCATGGGGGAGAGAGGAGTCCGGCTCCCCGCCAGCGTCGTCTCCTCCCCGGCGGAGACTGCTCCCCTCCAGAGGTAAAGTCCTCCCCTTCTCTGCGCGGGTAGTGAATGGTGAAATCCCCATTTTGGTGCCAGCTCCTACCTCTCGAGAGCGAGCGAGCGAGAGCAAGGGCGGCATCAGACCTGTATTTCCTTCTCTTCCCCTCGAAGAAATCTCATCAGAAGGAAGCTTTCCCCTCCCTTTCCTTAGATTATTATTCTCTCTATACGGATTTGAGCCCAAACCCCTTCTCTCGTTTTTTTGCCCAATAAATTATTCTGCTGATGGTTTTTTTTTTTTTTTTTTTAAATGTCTTAACTTATGCTGTCTGGGTATTTTTCCTCCATCCCCCTCCAGACACTTGACTGCTGATTTTCTGAGGTGAAAATTTTCCTCTGCAGGCAGCCAGGATTCATCTGAAGGACACGTAAATATCGGATCATAATAGAAGGCGAGCTTCAAAAAGCAGGAACCCACCCAGCCAGCCAGCCAGCCAGCCAGCCAGCCAGCCAGCAGCAGCAGCAGCAGCAAGAATCCACCCTTCGCCTGCTCAACTCAGTCTGTACACATACACCCAGCACTCACTGAATGCCAATATTTAGAGATCAGAAAAAGGAACAAATCCTCACACCCCTCCCTCTTGAGATAGAAAGGCCTTGTCAGAAGGGCATCCGCATAAGTCATATTATTCATAGTCCGACAGGCAAAGGCAGTAGCAGCACAGGTTGTGGGGGAGGGAAGTTTCTCTTCCAGAATTTGCTTCCCTAAAGAAATCCTGAGCTAAAATCTTTACATTTTCCACAGCAAAGACTGTTAGAGTAGAACACAGATATATATTAGATTATAGAGAATTTATTAAATGATTCCAGATTTAAATATATTTTTGGAGCTGTGAAGGAGTGAGGAGTACCAGATGTCATGGTATCTTTTTTTCATTAATGTGTACGTGAGCAGGTTGAGGCAGTTGGTAAGACAAGAAAGTTAATATATATTATATCTATATATATCTATATATATCTTTTTTTAAAAAAAAATTCCCTGGAACTTTCTTTCATCCCCACTTCATTCTTGTGTATTTCCTTTTTAAAAAAGGAAAGCTCTTATTTTGTTAACCAAAGATTTACTTTCCATTCCTTCTGGATATTAGAAGGAAGTGAACACAAATTGACCCATGTCAATATTCTAAGTGATCTCACTTACAAAAATCCAGGAAAAATATCCAAATCAGATATCTCAAGTGGGTAGGAAGAAAGTTTGTCATAAAAAGATATTTTCTATTCTGTTGCTTTAGTAGAAGAAAACCATTTAAAGATTTTTTTTCTCTTTCCAGGAGGAATTCAGATTCTAAATAAAATAAATGGGGGATTACGGGTTTGGCGTGTTAGTGCAGAACAACACTGGGAATAAGTCAGCTTTTCCAGTCAGATTTCATCCACATCTGCAGCCTCCACATCACCATCAAAATGCAGCCCCCAACCCCGCTGCTTTTATAAATAACACAGCTGCCAATGGCAGTAGTGCTGGGTCAGCTTGGCTCTTTCCTGCTCCAGCTGCCCATAATATTCAGGATGAGATTCTGGGGTCAGAAAAATCTAAAAGTCAACAACAGGAAAAACAAGACTCCCTAGAAAAACAGCAGCTTTCCCCTAGTCAAAGTCAGGAAGCAGGCATGCTGCCTGATTCTGAGAAAGCTAAATCTGAAGAAAGCCAAGGGGATAATTCTTCTGAAAATGGCAGTGGGAAAGAAAAAATAAGAATAGAATCACCAGTGTTAACAGGATTTGATTATCAAGAGGCGACAGGGCTAGGTACTTCAAGCCAGCCCCTGACATCTACTGCATCTTCTCTGACTGGTTTCAGTAACTGGTCAGCAGCAGCTATAGCTCCTTCGTCTTCTACAATAATAAATGAAGATGCGAGTTTCTTCCACCAGGGAGGGGTACCTCCTGCTTCAGCAAATAATGGTGCTCTGCTGTTTCAGAATTTTCCACATCATGTCAGTCCTGGTTTTGGGGGTAGTTTTTCCCCTCAGATTGGACCCCTCTCTCAGCACCACCCTCATCACCCCCATTTTCAACATCATCACAATCAGCATCAACAACAGAGGAGGTCTCCTGCAAGCCCTCATCCACCTCCATTTACACATAGAAATGCTGCTTTTAATCAACTGCCTCATCTTGCTAATAATCTTAACAAACCACCCTCTCCATGGAGCAGCTACCAAAGCCCATCACCTACACCATCTTCCTCATGGAGTCCTGGTGGTGGATGTGGTGGGTGGGGTGGGTCCCAAGGGCGAGATCATCGCAGGGGACTGAATGGAGGAATAACACCCCTGAATTCCATCTCACCCCTGAAGAAGAATTTTCCAAATAATCATATCCAGTTGCAGAAGTATGCACGACCCAGTTCCGTTTTTGCTCCAAAATCTTGGATGGAAGACAGTTTGAACAGAGCTGACAATATCTTTCCTTTTCAGGTGAGATCATTTTATCAATATTAGACAGAATACTGTGTAAAGAGATGTAGGAAAGACTGTGTAGATTGTAATGTTTTATCTTTTTTTGCATTGTTTCAAATATTAAAAATGCACAATTATAAAATTGATTTTAAAAATAAACCTAAATGTGTAGTTCATCCTGTGACATTTCATGCCATGGTTGCTCATGGATGCTCTGTACAGTGTTTGTTGGAGAAATACCTAAAACAAAATAGGAAATCTATTATCTAGTAAGCTTGCTGTCAAATCAGTACTGTCTGATCAATACAACTACAAGAGCAATAATTGGAGTCATCCTTATAACTGAATAAAATTCTAAAATACAAGAACTGTTGAAACTCCTTTTTAAATATAATAGAATTCTGTGAAATTAATTATTACTGGTTCCTAAAACCATAGAAAATACATCTACAGCAGCTTAATTTTTATTTTGATTTAGTTTGGAATATCTCGGTTTTTAAATGCAACTCAAATAACCATCTTAAAATGTTGAGCTGGTCTCTGCTAGGAAGGGCAATATATTTTAGTAGTAGATTATAAGTCATTACTAAAAATAGATATGGACTATTCCAGACAGCCTTTTCTATTGGAGGGTAGCCATTTGCTATAAGGAAATAGGCTGAGAATTTCAGTAGTACCTACTTCTCCACTTAAAAGCAATTACCACTAGAAATTACCATTTAAACAATGCAGTAAAAACCTTGACAATATATTGTGTTTCATTATTAGCTGTGGTTAATTTTTAATATTCTGTCCTGTTTTTACTGAGATAACAAAACCTTAAAAATATTGATGAAAAAATAAAATTGTAAAATATTTATTTCTTAACATGGTATATATAATCAGACTGTGCTGTGACCTAGTTTTGTCGTAATTGGAAAACTGGTAGATAGGCAAAAGCCATACTTTTGTTAAATATAGAAAACTATTTTATAATTGGGTTAGATTACCCAGAGGACACATCTTGTATTTTTTTTTTAGTTCATGCACCTGAAATAGAAATCATGAAATAATAAATCAGGAAGCAATATGAGGATTCATAAATCCACTAATCAGCTGAAGTACGGGAGTAATGGTTGAGCCTCACTGCAGCAAGATTTGGTTCATTGTTTTCGTAGTTCATTTTGCAAATTGTGATTATATAAAGAAACTACACTGTGGGGTAAAGCATTGTCTTTCTCTTTATAAATTAAGGCCTCGGACCTAGGCATGATGCAAGTGGAATGTTTTGTCCTGGAATACTGGAACATTATTATGTTGTTTTTATCCTTTGGATTATTATTCCAATCATATATATATCTGTGGCAATATATTGTGATCAGTTTTTTCCCCCCGAAGAACAAATTGGTCATATTGAGACCAAATCCTGCCTCTTTGTATCTAGCAAAAGGAACATATTTTAATGAAGTACATTTTAATTTGAAATGCCTGTGCTCAGTGCTGAGGAGGCAAGTGCAGGACTTCAAAGAACAGCTGAGTATTGCAGATCTAGAAAATTCTCCAGTCATCTTTGGCATTTACTTTTTGCAGCATGAAGCAGATAGTGCCTTTTTTTTCTTCCTCCTTTTTCACATGAAATGGTTCTCTTTTTTTTCTTCAAATGATTGTGCAAGATAACTATTTATTTCGAATGAAAGTGTCTGCAAAAATATGTTTACAAAGCTTTACATGGATTAAGCTCTTGGAATATTGACAATTCAATTCTGCCTCTAATATATTTAATTAGAAGACCTGCTTTCACCTATGTTTAGTATTGTTGCTATGTGGTATCTTGCTAGAAGTCACAAATACAGCACCACAAATTTGGACCAACATTATTTGTTTCACACAGACACAAATAGCTTCCATATATAGATAGGTTGCCTTTTCTTCAGTAAATGAAAATTCAGTAAATTCTGCAATGTTTATGCAAATGTAATAATCACAGACTCCCCAAGTAGAGAAGCTGGCCTTATCTTGGTGCCACGGGAAATACAGGCATGAATATCCTTCAGAGATTAACTCTGATGCAAAAGGGCCTTTTCTGACCTGGCTTTCTTTTTAAATAGCATCGCCTGGTTTTCATGCAAATACTTAGTATCTTGTACAATGCACGAATTAGGATGATTGTTTTAAAAAAGCATTGTCATTTGATGCTAAAATGCATTTTTACTATAATTCAGACCAGAAGCTTGTACTGTAAGTCCTTAGGCCTGATATAATGGAAGGTGAAATAAAATATTCTATTCATCCAGCGCCTTAGTTTTGTTATGACGATATAGAAGACCAGACAGTTGACAATAGATATTGGTGTGAGGCTAGAAACCAGTTTTGCCTTAAATAGTGGTTGTTGCCCTTATTTTTCCCAGTTGGGAAGTTGTTGCAGTGCTGCATGAGGGATCTTTTACTGGGTTGTTAGGAAGAAAATAGAATGGGCTGTATATTTATTGTATTTATTGGCACTCTCAGCTCCTTGAAGTTTTAAAATCAGCAAAATATTTGCCGCTAAGAAGATGTTCAATGATATCCATAGATTTAATGCTACAATAATAATGAGGGAAGCGATGGTAGCTGCAGCAGCGCTAGTCAGTAGCAGTTGCCCCCTAGTGCACAGATAAAGGGTAAACAGCAATTACACAATGCTTGTTGGTTTTTCTGGTTTGTTTGCCAAAGTGGCAGCTCTTTAAAAACAGGTATGGCAATTTGAATTGTCCAGTTTGCGTTCCATGACAGGAAAAAGGATACAGTATAATGTGAGCTTTGTTTGTGTCCCTGTGTCACCTTTTCCCTTTATCATGAGAAAACTAACTGCATGCAGAGGGAGTAAAAACTGCAGTGCAGCTCCCAACCAGGAACACAACCACAGAAGTATGGAATTGTGCATGTGGTTCATATTCTCTTTGATTTAAAGAGCCATTCCTCATTTAAGATGCAAGTGTGCGCATTAACTATATCTAATGTGACAGGTTCAAACATTTTGAACTGGGAGAGCCAGAGGAAAGATTGCTTATTATTGAAACATTGATGTTTTGTTTCTGTTCTTTTTATATTTTAGAATACAAGTTGCTTAAAATTCTCAAAGTAAAATACAGTACATGGTATTGATGCATTTATGCTTTTTGCAAAGTGCTCTAAAAATATCGATGAAATCTGGGCTGAGGGGGAAATATAGATACAAATAAAAATACGATTTACTTAAAAGATTTCTTTGCAGGGGAAAAACATCTTGCTATCTTTACCTTTACCTTTAAACAGGGATACCAATTTCTGATGAGAATGCAGTGAAGAAGAAACCCACATATTTTGCACAATGTAAATCTATACTTCATTATAATGGTAGAATTTGGAAGAAAATATATCAATATCACTATAAAACATATACTGTTTGAAAAAAAAAACATTCATTAGCTTTATTTTTCACTGCACTCCAAACAGAATGCAGAGACCTATTGATTAGCAGTTAAATTTCAAATAGGCTTTCACGTATGCAAACATGTCTTTCCTGCTAGTGTACTTCCTTGTAGAACAGGGACACTGTTCTGTACTAAAGACAGTTAAGGCTGAAACAGGAAGACCTATCCTTGCTGCTAGGCAGAAGTCCAGTTTCTAAAATAAATAGCTGTATGCTTATTTCACTTGCCCTGAAGGAATTTATTAAGTTGAAACATGCAACTGCTGCATACTGAGTATTCTCCCACATTTAGCTATTAAAGAAATGTTTCTAGGAAAACAAAATACTAATGCTTTTTTTTTCATCAGTAAGCTTTATTGAAACAAACAAGGTTTTGTGAACCTAACTTGCTTCTTGATAGCAAGCAAGATGTTAATTAGGTTCGTGGTGGTATATTCTTGGTTCCAACAAATTGCTTGAAAAAT
>BLBF01000003.1:90885198-90895541 GCA_015471245.1 Laticauda colubrina | reverse complement strand
ATATATATATATATATATATATATATATATATATATATATAGCTAAATCTGTTTTTATTTGTCTTAAATATGTGTTCAAAGAAAGACAAATGGAGTTACTATTTCATATGCAAAATTATGAGACTGGTAAAGAAACTAGAAAAATAATTTATAAGGAATGGTTGATTTCTATGAAGACAAGCAGAGAACAGCAGACTTTGTTCTATTTTCTTTAAATTTTCCTCTACATTAGCTAAATAATAATAATAATAATAATAATAATAATAATAATAATAATAATAATAATAATAATAATAATAATAGGGTGTTCTGGATTAAAAGTAGTGAGACTGTTTTTAAATGTTTATCTGATCTTCGGCCTGCCTTTGACGGTATTTGTTTTACTTAATGCTCAAGAAGGTTGAAATTGGATTCAGTGTTTTAAAGAAAGCATGCCTGTACATCTGACAGATGTTGCTAAAGTTGAATCATGATTGTATGAACCTGTAGCTCTAGCCTGGCATTTTGCATTGTTAGGTTCACATTGTTAGGTTCACTTCTTCATATAAGGCAATACATGCTTGTCCCATTTTTCTCCACCCCCTTTTTTTTTTAACATAACCACAATCTGGAATGTACATCAGAACCTTTTATTTATAGTCATGTTGTTCTGGGAATTGCTTAAGAAAGAAAGAAGTATGACTTGGGTGATCATAAATGTATGACTGAGAAAGCATCTGAGGCAATTTTGATGCACTCCAAACAAGCATTTTTAGGCTGCTTTTCTCACCATATCATTTCCCATGGGGAAACATAAAGTTAACAACCTGTAGACTTAGAACCGTTTTCAGTATGTTTTCATTTTCCCCCTTGTAAAGGTAAAAAAATGAAAATGCATATAAAGATATACCCTTTCTTTTAAATATGGTGTTTAGTTTACTGTTTGGTCTCCAATTACATATGTTTGTGCAAGTTCTAATGCTAGGGTTGGTTGCCTTCCTAAAAAAAGAAACTTGTAGTCGTGTATCAGTCTTCTTTGTTGACCAGTTGAGGTAGGACAAAAGCAAATGGTTAAACCTCAAAATGAGAAAAGGCTGGTGGCCATTTGGTGATAATTGAAGGTCCTCTCAAATCAACCAAGTCCTGGTGATTTTATGGACATGGTTTTCTTAATAAAACAAAAGAAATTTGCCAAATATTTCTTCTGAATTTTTTTTTGATCTAGCTTTCACCCCTGGTATTCCTCCAGGTATTAATGAGGCCAAACCCTATTTAGTTATAAGCCCGGCCAAGGTTAGCCAAATGCTGTCATTACTGATATTGCTGGAAACCAAGATATTTAGATAGAAACTTAGTGTTTACAGTACAGTATTGAAGGCAAAAGGGTGTTTTGGGGGGCATTTGGAGGTAATTATTTAGTATCTGTCAACAGCTCCTTAAAACAGCTGCATTTTTTCCCCAGGATTATGTGACTACCCTCCTAGGTACATTATTTCCTTTGAATCTGAAGCATGTTTAGCCTGATTATGTTATGTTTTAATCAAGGACAATAGTTGAAAAAGGGAATGGATCATTAAGAGTAATATCTTATTTTCCAAGAATATATACACCATACATATTTTTCCACTTTTATTAATTTGGAGAAATTAGCAATTTTCCCCAATTTGTTCATGAATGTTGGCTGATTATGAGTTATGAAAGTTGAAATTAGGATTGGGAATGTGGAGTGGAGGAGGGAGAGGTGTGTATGGATCTATCTATGTTCTATTAATCAAATGCAGGTTTGGATCTGGTGAGTACTTGAATGGGAGATCACTAAAAACTCCTTGGGCTACAGGTTGGATTGGGAAATTAAAAAGAAAAAAATCCTAGAAGAAGGTGGTGATCAACCATGAAAACTACATGCATCTGCCTATGAATTCATCAGCAGTTGAACTTGACTCAAAGGGAACTTTATACTAAATATCATGTGATAGAGTGAATAATATATAGTGGGTGGCTATATGCCTGCTGAATTGAGGCCCAGATAAATCATATCATCATTAGTTATGTTACTGAGTCCTTCATCTTCAAAGATTTCTCCCTTTAAAAGCACCTAATTAAAAACTCAGGCCTTTGTTACAAACAAATTTGGCACACCCAAACATGTTTTTTTTTTTTAATTTTTATAATGTTTGTTGGTGCGTTCCAGATGAGATTGCTTCACCTTGGCAAACACTGGAACTTTCATCAGTTACTGTTCAGATGATAACAACACAAACTGACTCATATCTTGATGTTTTAAACTGTATTCATGCTTTACTTAGGTAAGAACTACACCACAAAGATGGGAACTCATTGTGGTATTGTGGTGCAAGAGGTTACATTAGTGGGTGATGTCCTAATTTTGTATTCTTGTTTCTCTTGCATTGTGGTGAAGTTTTTCCAACTGTATAATCCGATAATATTCTTAATTAATTCATTATATACTTCTACAGCAGAAGATGGGACTAATACATGAATTTCAGGAGTCTATACTATCTGCCTTATGTACCAATATCTTTGCTATTCTTTTAAACATTTATAGGACATGATTGGGAGGTAATCAAATAGTTCCCCTCCTGTCTCCCATCTTTTCTTGAACTTGGGGGCAGGATATTATTAAATAAAGAGATTTGGCTACTTCTGAAAAAAGAATTTGGGTTTTCAGTCTGTATTTACATTGGCTTTCAAAAACACATATGACTGTTCATTTGTAGTAAGTTCAATTTACTATAGGATTTACTACTGTAGGATTGTAGTAAATGTATATACAGAGATTATTTTCATTTAATTTTTTGAAGGGATTATAGACATAATTGCAATTATGATTTCAAACTGATGGTTTCCCATTTTGAATGTCACAATGAATGTAAAATCTTTATTTAAATTGGTACATTATGGTTAAAGCAAGAATGTAAAACAAATTGCAGCTGGCTATGTTTTATTTCCCTCCATATATCTGAATTATTTTAAAATAACTTTTAATCAAAAAAGCCAACAATTTAATTTTCCTTCTAACAGTATATTATGGTAATAAAGAATATTCATTGACTTTTTTTGCTTTAGATAAAACAATGTTTATTTGGCTCCCTTTTTACCAAACTTTCCCACAAAGTTGTAAGGTTTAATTAAAGTCATATGCTTTTTGTGCTCTGGTTAAATGAAGAAAATAGTATAAAATACTGATACCTTTTTAAGAAACAGTTGTTACTGTATTTCCTTATATGCTGACACTCTTCTATCTTCAAGGGAATAAAGTACTAAATCAGAACTGTTACCTTGATTAGTCAAGCTGTTATTAGCACAATTATTTGTGTGTTCTTTGTAGAGTTCACAGTTCAGGATCTTGTGTACAAGTTCTTTAAAAAAATCTTTAAAAACTGTTATATCATGCTGTGGTAAATCTGAAATACTTTGTTGTGGAGCTGGTCACAATTGTTACATAAGGATTGATTTACTCATGTAGGTAATGTGTGGCCATGGAAGTGTCTCTTCAGCTTGTCGTGCCTCATGGGATTTTGGGAGTGTGGGGGGGGTGAGTTAGTTGGCAAAAGATAGAATTTACTGCGTGTCAAAAGGCATTTGTACATATGTATTTTTAGAGAAAGCTCACTGCTGCAAATTTTACAGAGAAGCTTATGAACAAATATGCAAACATTCTTCATAACTGACAGGCAGTGGATTTCTTTTCCTCTTTTGGGTTATCCACATCAGGCAACTAGCACCTTATAACATAGAAGATTAAAACAGCTTCTTTCAGCTTTTGGAGAACTTAAAACTTTGTGTGAGATCATTCTGTGCTTTTCAGTAAAAAGATGTGAGAGCCAAACCATACATTCTGAAATAGTGTAGGATAGCCTTTTTGTACCATATCATGCCAGAATGAACTTAACATTTGCAGCTAATTCATGTTGAGTTAAATCTCTTAGCCATCAAAACAGTTTTGTTTCTCTTCCAAGATCTCATCCAGAGCTGCATAATATTTTTTGAAATTTAGTTGTGAACTAACATGAACAGAATTGGGAGTCCTCTGAGTGAAATAGTGGTTTTGGTCTTCTCTTATTGAAAAAAAAAAACAAGTTCCCTTTTTAAATGTTAAGGCAGGGAATAAAGTAGAAAAAATAATTTTTTATACCTGTTTTTACTGCATGCTGTAATGCAGTAAGCTAACCAAATGCTATTTGAGGATACCCAGTTTTATGAAAATGATATGCTATAAGTAAGAGACCATGTTATCTAAAAAGTAAACCTATTTTTATATAGACGTTGATCTAATTCCTTTATTCTTTATCTGCATTTCCAGTGTGTACCAGTGGTATTTAATTGGTCATTTTTATAATTCAGTGTATTTTGCTTAGACCGCAAAGCAATAAAATTAGAAGAACTGACCTCCGAAATTCGATTCTTATATTTCAGGAGCATTTTCTCATTTATTCATTTGTTTCTATCCCTGTGTCTTTTCTGTGATACTTGATGCATGATACTGTGTATGGAATCTTGAATGGCAGTTGGGTTCGGATCATTGATACATCTTTATTACATGGACATCTAAATTTACAGTGTGATGAACTGCAACAGAAATACAGCTAGTTCTCTATTTACAACAGTTTATTTAGTGACCATTCAAAGTTAAAACCTCACTAAAAAAGTGACATATAACGATTTTTCACCCTGAAGCTGTTGCAGCATCCTCATGGCCACGTGATTTACATTCAGATGCTTGACAACTGACTCACATTTATGACAGTTGCAGTGTCCAGGAGTCATATGATTGCTTTTTGCAACCTTTTGACAGGCAAAGTCAATTGGGAAAGCAGATTCAATTAACAATAACAAATTCACTTTCACTTAACAAATTTGGCAAGAAAAGTAAAATGGAGCAAAACTAACTTAACAAATTTCTCACTTAACAACATAAATTTCGGACTCAATTGTGGTTGTAAGTTGAGGATTACCTATATTTAGACTAATCCTTTGCTTGTAAGCTTTTAGAATATAAGGATAGTGGATGCCTTATTATCTATACCGTATAATATATTTTTTCTTTTATGTAAGATATTTTATTTCACAATTATTTTATGGCTGTTTAATATAATAAAAATTTCTAAGTTTTAATTTCAGGATTTGGGCTAAATGGAAAAACCTGCTAAAATATTCATAGGAAATTCAGGATATAGAAATTATTGCAGAATTGTGTCACTAATGGGGGCTATTTCAGCTTCCCTGTATTAACAACAGAAAATAGACTATATGTTTTCTTCAGAGAAAATGGTAGAATAAAAGCTTTTGACAAGCAGAGATCAAAAGACAAGTAATGGGAATATATCCATCTGTTTTTAAATAAAAAGTGGAGTAAGGGTGAAATTTAGCAAACGTTATTTATGGGCTCCACTACTTTTCAATCTGCTAGTGTGAACTAATGCAACTCTACCTTCTCAGCTTCTAAGAATGCCAGTTAAGCCAGTCTGTCTGGTCAAAATTACCTATATTTTTCACAGTTATCAGTTGTTAGCAAGCCTCTTGATGCCTAAGAAAATGTATATTTTAAGAATATGTAAAAAAAAGGTCTGTATGGTACCTGCTTTTTTATGTCTTTAGATGTGTTGAATTACTGTGGAGTCATTCTTGGTACATTTGTTCATGGCTTTCACAGACATTGTCACAAGATGTATTGAGGGGAAAAATCTGATACTGCACTGACTTGATGCCAGGCTCTCAGTAATTATACTGACTGAATGACTAATTAAAACATTTTTCCAGCTTTTCGTTAATATTCTGGTACATCCAAAATTAAACTGATTTTTTAAAACTTGTATGTGAGATTTTTATTATGTTTTTCTACAAAAGGACAAAGCAGTAACTAGAAAGTGCTGTAAGACTGAACAGAATTGGCATCCTTGCACTGCTGCACAGTAGCATGGAGTTCTGATGTCATAGTAGATTAATATGAGTTCTTCAACAGTGCATGATATCTTAGCAAGAATAAGCTGAGTTCTTAATAAAAATAACCACACATTAAAAAACACGTTACATTAGGTTTATCACATTGTATTTCTAGAATAACTATTTTATAAGTTTTGGAGGAAGGATTCAACCTTGAAATAACACTTTTTAAACTGGAACATACTCATCACAATCCAGTCCTATCAATTTTGCTAAAAGAAATAAATGAACTTTTACTTATTTTCCAGTTATAGATTTCTTTTTCAATACTGGAATTTCATCCCTATATTTAGCTTTATATTTTACTTTTTTGTTTTCTTTCTCATTGTAGATGTTAAATATACATATTTTTTCAATTAACTGTAATACTGAAATGAGGATAATTATTTAGTATATATAGTAAATAAATTTCCATATTTCAGTTTTCAAAGAACATACAAGATTGTTGTAGAGTTAAATTTTAACTGCCACTCTTTATTCTTTGGAAATTAATATGGAAGATGAGCTGGCTTTAAACTTGAAATACAAAGTGGTATCGGCAACTTAATTTTGATGTCTTAGGATAGAAGACTTGCCAGACTGAACTAGATGAGTAAATAAAAATCAAATTTTGTTCATGTCCATGTTGGTATCATTTTACAGAACTGTAATATGCATAGATATTATATGAGTTGAAATCTTCAAAAGAAATTCTATAATTGTGAAGCTGTCACATATTATTCAAATATGATACAGCAAAGTTTATTTTTATTTTTGAAAGTCCATAGACTTCTGTTTCAGAGGTGCTTTAAGCAGTGTATTCTTTCTGAGGGACTTCTTATTCTGTCCATTTATTCGTGTCCAGTTCATGGAGACTACTTGGACAAGTTACTGCAGTTTATTTCGCAAGGTTTTTCAGAAATGGTTTGCCATTATCTTTTTCCTAAGGTGGAGAGAAACAACTGGCCCAAGGTTACCTAGCTGGCATTGGACCTAAGGCAGGATTAGAACTAGAAACTTCCTAGTTTCGAGCCTGATGTCTTAACCACTACTTCGAGCTAGTTTTTATTAGTAGTGCTATGCATTAATAAATATAGTGAACAAGATAAAGCTAGAAATCAAAAAGTGGATCAATACAAGAGCTTAATATTAATTAAGAGTGTAATATTAATTTATGTTCCATTTTTCCTTCAGAAGTTTTCTTCCTATTCTCAAGTGAGAAATAAATTATAATTAGATATTTGACTGGATCAAAGCCATCTTAATTCTGCAATAATTTGAGCTTTACACAGTTGTAGGCGAGACTGAACTGTGTAAGCTTAAGTTAAAATGGGACTTTGGAGTATTGGATAAGAGAATTATTGGATATACGTGTTCCAGATTTACAGAGAAAATACAGTGATAAATTAGTCATTTCAGTGAAATATTTATGTAAATTATAACTATCTTAAATGCAGAGTAATCATGTTACCTGAAATACCAGGCAATTTGTAATAACAATATTTCTAAGAAATAGCATTTTTGTGCAATATCCTGAAATTATTGACAGTTACCATATAGGGTATTGTATAGTACATCACCTAATTATAAAGTATATAGTAAATGTTCTGTAGTACTATTTTACAGGATTAGTATTTATTTCAGAAATAATTCATTGGATATTAAAGGACATTTTTTTACTCACTATCCACAGATTATTTGTTGTAATATTTAAAAATGTTTTGACCTTTTAATGATTTTTATCTTGACATATTTTACTATTCTATTGATGTTATTAGGGCTTGGGAATGAATTTTAATTAAATATTCCTATATTAATAATTGTGTTCACTATAATTCTTTATAAAATTATTTTCACTTAAGTTTGAAGTCCATGGCTTTCAATCAAATTGTAGAGAATCAAACTGATTACATTTAGTATACAGCACTTTCTATCTGCATTTGCATGACAGTTATATAATAGAGCAGAAAACCCTCAGAATAGCTATTTATGAATTGTGTATGTTGACAACAGAACCATCTTTATTGAAACATAAGAATTATATCTTCTGGTATAAGTTGTCACTTGGCATCTAAAACTGTATGATTCAGCCAAAGAAGTGTTGCTCGAAAGAATCATAGAAAACAATTGTGATGTGATTTTGTATCTATTTCTCAATAGAATGAGATTCTTTGGAATAGATAGATACCAAATAAGGGTTATCAAGGTTCATGTCAACAGAAGCAATGTTTAATATTCCAATATAGGGTCACTTTTTATTTCACTTGATTTGGTTTTATTGCTGGCAGACTAAATTGTAAGCTGATGAGTTTTTTGTAATATATGAATAATAATTACTTGAAACACGCAAGCTATTATGTTTTGAAATTATATTTTACTTCATTGAAATTGTGTAAGGTACTTTGAATAATTTTTGACATGGGAGATGGGCCAGAGTTCTGAAGGATTGTTCAGGTATTTGTATGGTTTTAGCAAATTTTGCAATATGTGGCATTTTTAGACATTTACTAAGCCATTAATAACTTTCTAGTTAATTTCTGCTTCAGTTTCTTAGATTTAGAAGTGATTAGTATATTGAAAAATCCTCTAAACTGTTCTTTGTGTTTATTTGTAGGATCGTACAAGAACTTTTGACATGCATTCACTGGAGAATTCATTAATCGACATAATGAGAGCTGAAAGTGATTCTCTGAAAGGTAACCTTGGATTACCATTTTTTGGGATTAAATAATTACAGTAATATAGTTGTGCACGATAGAAAGTTCTTCAATTTATAACACAGTTAAAGCATTTACCACCCATGTGTCTTTCACCAATTCTCTCTGTCTTTCATCATAAGCAATTAAATCAAAGCTACCACTGAAATAATTCCTTTTTCATGTATGTGCATGAATAGAGTTATGCTTAAACCATTTGTTTCAGACTCTTTTTTAACCATATACTCGCCATACAGTCACTGTGCTTGTTTTCTGTTGGGTCCCCAAGTGGTTCAGTCACTCTTCCTGTACTCTCTCATCTCATTCTCACCTATCTGTTCATGCTCTCTAAACATTCAGAGGTTCTGGATGTTGGTCAGGTCATTAATTGGTATTAGTATGAAAAAAAATGAAAGAAGTGAAAGAAGTAAGACTAAAAGTGCCATGAGTGCAGGGTGAGAAAGCATGAGTCCTGCATGCAAAAGGTTTAGAACACAGATTAATCTCTACAATGGAATAAACAGAAAGTGGACATAAGGAAAGAGAATATAGTAGCTACTATTAAATTTCAGTGCAATAAAAGTGTGTGGAACTATACTAAGGGAAAGTATGAAAAAGCATGCTTGCTGAAATGATGAAGTGGAAGTCTAAAACAGAGCCATGAATGTGCTTAAAATAAGGGAGATACTCTGTTGTATAGAGAGAACTATCTTAAAGGGTAGGATTGAATTTAATCCTATAAATGTTAGTGCCCCAAAATTATGAAGATATATTTCCTAATATAAATATTAGGAAATTATTAAGGTTATAATATTCAAATGTGAATGTGGTTTACGTACTGAATAGCTTCATCTGTATGAAATGTTTGAGAGAATATAGTTGTTGTTCCCTAAGGAGGTAACAAAAGAGAATTAAAAAAAACCCTACAGAGGATTACTTTGTTAAGAGTGCCTAAGAAGTTGCTTGGTAGAACTTTGACTGGAAGGATACAAGAAGTGACTAACAAATCACAATTTGAGAGGTATTACATCTTTTGCTGGTTAGGACTGTACACTCCAGATATTTGCTTTTCAGCAGTTATTGAGAAAAGAATGATGGTGAGAAAACATGCATTTTGTATAGAGAAAGCAAGATTGGTGAATAGATTTGAATATGCGGATGTCTTGTGAGAATGTAGGGTTGAAGGTTGATCACTGATAAGAATGATATATAGTGGAACCTAACCCTAACCCTAAGCTAGGGTTAGCTTAGGGTGGTGTGCTGCAAGGAATAAACATTTGTCAAAAGAAGTAAAGAAAATGAACACTGAGTACTTCAGGAGAAATTTAAAAGAAAGTTGAGCGTAGCAGAGCACTGAAATTTAAAAGAAAGTTGAGTGCAGCAGAGGAACTGCAAAAAGAACATAAAAGTAAGTTAAATGTAATAGAAATGCAGTACTTTAGCAGTATATGTGGTAAATCCAAAGTAAAAGGGCCAGTAATGAATTTATGATGAATGACTGAGGATTGAATCCAAAAGGAAATTGCCAGTACAAAAGTAGTCTGTTGAGATTGTTTGAATAAAATGATGGAAGATCAAGTTGCAAGAATGGTTGAATAGATGGAGGTGGAGGTGGAGAAAGAAGAGGAGGAGGAGGAGGAGGAAGAGGAGGAGGAGGAGGAGGAGGAGGAGGAGGAAGAGAAGAAGAAGAAGAAGAAGAAGAAGAAGAAGAAGAAGAAGAAGAAG
>BLBF01000003.1:90867375-90885188 GCA_015471245.1 Laticauda colubrina | reverse complement strand
GAAGAAGAAGAAGAAGAAGAAGAAGAAGAAGAAGAAGAAGAAGAAGACTGAGAAAGTCAAGCTTTGGTGCAGTTAGAACATAGGACATAGAAGTATAAGACTGGAAGGGACCTCAAAAGTCTTTTAGTTCAATCCCCTGCTCAAGACAGGAGTCCTCATATTATCCCAGACAAATGATTGTCCAATATTTTCTTGAAAACCTCCAACAATGGAGCAACAATACAACTCCAGGAGGCAAGCTGTTCTTCTGGTTAATTAATTAAGAAGGATACAGTGTGTGGTTCTTTCTTAACTGAAATAAGATTAAAACACACAGAGATACACTTTTTGCACTGCAGACCAATTTAAAAAGCCGTGCTGTACTTTCCAATTTGCATTTTTTTCTGTTTATTTGTCAAATTTATATGGCCACCATCACAAAAGAAGGGACTTTGTGGGGTATGCAACCATTGAGCAGAGGTTTCCAAACATGGCAAAATTCTGGGAGTTGAAGTCCACCAGTCTTAAAGTTGCTATGTTTTGACATCCATGCCATTGAGTATTGTGGATTGTGAACTTAATGAGGTGGGGCAAAATAGTTTTTTTAAAAAAGTAAATAAGGCTCCCTACATGAAGAGAGGGATCAATCAAGGATTTTGAAGCAGGGCCATAAAGAGCCAGGAGTGCCCAAAGCAGCTGATGAAATCATGGGGAATGTGCATTATTAAATGCTCAGCTTTCTCAGGCAGATCAGGACACCAGTAAGTACCACATTCATGCCAGTTTATTTTTGTGTCAGCTTGAGCGATGGACAAAGAGTCACATGGCCTTTTTTACATGGCCATGTAAAAAAGACAGGAAGAATTGTGTAAAAGAAGGGGAAATTATATACAGTTGATTTATGGGAGTTAAATTATCCTGAGTTGCATGATATGTGATCCTTTATTATATATGTGGGAGTTGATATGATCCTTAAGAAAAAGAGAGGAAGGAATTTTGAAGAGTAAAAAACAATGTTTGAAGAGGTGTATGGATGTGTGGGAGCAAAGATACTTTGCTAGGAGAGAAAGATATGGAGTCATTATATACTGTATAGTGAATGATATTTATGTTAACCAGATTTAGCTATATTTCCTCTTATCTCATATGTTTTAAGTTCTTTTCTGCACTTTGCATAATACTGCTATCTCAAAGGGACTAATGGGAGAAGGATATGTAAACTTAAAGCAATTGCTTCTTTCTTTTATTTGACAGTTTGTTCTTATTGCAGTTTTGTTTTCTTCCATTTACCTCAAAAGGAAATAACCATATGCCTTCCTTGAAATAAATGCAATTATGAAGTTTGGGATTTCCAATGAAGACAAGAGATTTAAAACTGAAGTTGATATGGAAAATTCTATCAGTTGACATATTTTTCTCCAATAATAATTACACAGTATTGGGCAATTGCTCTCATCTGGTACAGAATTATTATGAGAAAGCAAGAATTTTTTTTTTATTATATGGGGAGTAATTAAGGATTGGCAGGTGAACTATGAAAAAAAGAGAGTTAGTCACAGTCTAAAATTAAGCAGTGAAGGCTTGGATGAATGTTTTGGCAGATATAAAATTACTGTACGCTATGACTCCTCTGTATTCTGGGAGTCATCTGAAGTACACCAGGATGCAGAATCTGTTACTAAATGGAATTAGGAATACATAAAAGCCACACGATCCTTTCTTTAAATACCTTGTTTTCCATGCCTGCAGGCATTTTTGAGAAGTGTGGTTCCCATGTGCTATAATATATGGCTGTACTAACATCCTCCTATGAGACTTTATATCTCTGGTCATGTTAAATGCTCTAATCCATCTAGGCAGCATCCAAATCTCTGAGTGACCTGAGACTTGAATAACTAATACGATGCTGTTGGAAGGATGTCTGAGAAAATAACTACAGACCCCTCACATCCTGGACATAAACTATTTCAACTCCTCCCCTTGGGATGCCGCTATAAGGCATTGCATGCCAAAACAACTAGACACAGGGACAGTTTTTTCCCTTCATTCCATTACTCTGTTGAACACCTAATCCTCACAATACTGTCTTATGTGTAAGTATATTCACCCATGTTGTATGGCTGTAGTATTATTACTATTCTTCTCATCTTCTTTGTGCATGTACACTGGGAGCTTCTGCATTGGAGACAAACTCCTCATGTATCCAGTCACACTTGACCAATAAAGAATGTCTCCTCTCCTCTCCTCTCCTCTCCTCTCCTCTCCTCTCCTCTCCTCCCCTCCTCTCTCCCCCATCCCATCCTTCTCACTGAGGTGTATCTGAGTGAAGAATGTGCCTAAAAAATTACAGCATCAGGAAGAAAAGAGGCCACTTAAATAATTCTGTATTTTTGTTTCAATAATGGCTTGAAATAAAAACCGAATTCTGAGTTGATAATCTAAAGTTTTTGTAGAACAGAATGGTATAAAAGTCACTTGCTTAGTATAGAGTCAGTGCTCAACAGTAATCTTAACTTAAATGTTTCTGGGTTTTATGTGTCTGATGCTGCATTTGTTTAGTTTACCAGGGCTTTTGCTTTAGATAGTAGGTTATTTTTTGAGGAGTGCGAGGACACATTTATGATCTTCTTTAAAAGTATATGTTTTCTGTTTTCAGAGCTGTTGTAATGGAATTAACTTTTTAAAATTACTCTAAACTCAAAGAGTCCTAAATGCTTCAACAATTGGCAGGCTAAAATTGATACTACCCACTTTTGGAGGTGAAAAGTAATGACTGGTATTATCACCAAGCCCATATAATGTTTTAAGATATGAAATCAATTACTCAAGTAAAACAGGAAATAAGATAATCTAGCAAGATCTGATGAGCTAGCCTTTTCTTTCCATAAAGTAAAAAACTTCCAGGATTGGTTGGCATTCTCCCATGAGCTGTTCAGAGCATCCAGTAGTCGGAGGTGCTTCAGTCTCTGCATGTCTAGGCTGGGCTTAGTTTGTGGAACGCTCGTCCTTCTCCATGGGACTCCTCCCCAGCGTTCCCCAGTTTTTGCTCAGCCTCGTTATGGATAGGCAATGCTTTTTGTTCTTCCTTGGCCGAAACAGGAGTATTACTCAGCAGGTTTGGATATAGTCCAGTTCATTTTGTCAGGCTTTTAGCCTCCAAATCACTTTACGATCTCCTGAAGTTAGTTCTCTCCATCTGATAGTCGGAGATCATTTGCATTTTTGGGCAATGCCCTTTTGCACCCGAAGCGTCGGGTGGCTTCGGCATTGCTTTGAGCCCCCCCATCTCCTTGTTCTATCCCCTGCCATTGTGATTCCGCATTGCCTTTCTCTATATTGGCAATAGCGGCGTGGGCATTTTCGCTCTCATCCAAGTCGTATCATTGAGTTTTACCCTCAGAATGCCATCTTGGTGTGGAAAGCAGTAAGAATTCTTTCCACCCTTCCCCCATCGTTCCTTTTAGCCACAAGGAGAAGCTGTCGGAGGCATTTCCCCACACGGTGGGAGTTTGTTGCTGGGAAGCGTGCACACGCCAAAAATAACGGCCATTGTTTTTGCCTTTACTTAAAAAAAAAAAAAAACTGTGTGGCCGCGCTATTTGTAACTCAAGCTGTGTGAGGTAGTTTTCCTTCCCGATCAGAGGTTTTTCCTTCTGATAACCTAAGGAATTATTATACCTCGTTTTCTTATTAAATTCAAGGCCATCCGCATATTATTGTTGGCTTAACTCTCACAGCCTTACCCAGCAGCACAACAGCAAGCACCCAGGCCCATGTCCACCTGTGCAGGGAAGCTGTTGAAGGCCTCTCTTTATTATCTTGGCCTTTCAGTATATATATGTATATATATATTTTCTTAAGTTTTCGCGGGTACTTACATGTATGGTATTCAGCTTTGTTCGGGTATTTTCCCACATAGTTGTGCTTTTAATGTTGTAGCAACGTTTTGGCAGAATCTCATCTGCCATCATCAGGCTTCTGTATTGAGTTCGTCTGTGACATCTGAGACGAACTCAATACAGAAGCCTGATGATGGCAGATGAGATTCTGCCGAAACATTGCTACAACTTTAAAAGCACAACCATGACGACGTGGGAGGGTATTTGTATGTGGATCTTTAGTTATTCGGGTTTTCTCCCACGTAAAATTGGAAGTATCTCGGTGACGTTTTGATTAAGTCTCATTCATCATCTTCAGGCTTGTTTCTTCGACTCTGTGCTTCTCAGAGTAATGTGAGCTTGCAGCTGCTGCTTCCTTTTAACTGCGAGTGGGGGTGTGACTTGATTGAGTGTGGGCTTGGCTGTGTTCTGATTGGCTGGATGTGTGTTCTCATTGGTTGGGGGTTTGGCTGTGTTCTGATTGGTAAGGGGGTTGGCTGTGTTCCAATTGGCTGGGGTGTGTTCTGTTCAGGTGGGGGCTTGGTTGTGCTCAGGTTAGTCTTAGTTGCTGGGGGATTTGAGCTGGTGAGCTGTGATCCTGTTGTTTGGCTTTGCGTTCGTGGTTGTGCCACATCTTCATGGTGGGTGTCAGTTCGCTTCATGTAGGGGTCGGAGGGGTTTCAAGTGGGTAGTGATGCAGCTGTGGTACGGCTTCTGGTCCGTGGCCATGTCTCATCTTCTGTGTGGGTGTGAGTCTTTTTTCTACGTGGAAATGTGGTGGTAGCATTTTGTGTGGCCTTCGTGGGTGTGGGTCTGGTGTTATTCTTATGTTAGGTACTTGTTTATTAATGAGGGCAGGTTTCCAAATGGCTGGTAGGTGGGAGGTATCATCTTGTTTATTCATGCTGTGTGGGCGTTTTTCTATCTCTTTGACTTCTCTGATTATTCTGTTGTTGAAGTGTTCGGTTTTGGTGATAGTTCTGGTATTTTTAAAGTCAATCTCATGTCCTGTGGCTTTGAGGTGTTGGACCAGGAAAGAGGTTGTTTCTTCTTTTTTGATTGAGTTCTTGTGTTCTTCAATGCGTGCACTTATTCTTCTGTTAGTTTGTCCGATGTATGTGGTGAGACAGGCGGTGCAGGGGATTTCGTATACTCCTTGGTTTTCTAACTTGATTTTGTCCTTAGGGTTTCTTAGGATGGTGGATATTTTTCTGTTTGTGTAGAATGAATATATATAAATATGTGTGTGTGTGTGTGTGTGTGTGTGTGTGTGTTGTTTAACTTCCTTCGGGTATTATTCCACATCATTGTAGTGCTGTCAAAGTTGTAGCAACGTTTCGGCAGAATCTCATCTGCCATCATCAGGCTTCTGTATGGATGTGGGTCTCACAGCTTCTGGTTTCAAATTCGAGGCTGGTCTATTCTGATTGGCTAGGAGCCTGGGTCTGTGTTCACTGGATTTGGAGTTTGATTGATTGGTGTTTCTGGTTTCTTCTGTCAAGAAGAAAAAAACCCCAACAAGAAGATCTGCTTGTAAGTTTCGACGTGGTTTCACTATTCACTCAAGTCCCGATAAAAGAAACTCTTGAAATCATCAAAAATAAATACCAACCAGCTAAAGACCTCATGGAACTAACAGAACACTGCCTAACCAACACGTATTTCATATACAAAGAACAAAGATACAAGCAAATTGAAGGACCCCCTATGGGATCACCACTGTCACCCGTCATTGCAAACCTGTTCATGGAAGAATTCAAATCCAGAGCCCTGGCTAATGCCACCCACAAACCCAAACTATGGCTAAGATACATCGATGACACATTTGTGATTTGGCCCCATGGAAAAGAAAACCTAAACAATTTCCTAACACACCTAAACAACACACACCCCAAAATCAAGTTCACCATGGAAACGGAAATAAACAAACAACTACCATTCCTAGATGTACTAATCTACAAAAGAACAGATGGCACACTGGGACACACCATATACCAAAAGAAAACACACACCAACCACTACCTCAACGCCCAATCCCACCACCATGCAGCACAGATAAATTCCGTGGCGAAACACTAATCACCAGAACCAAATGCCTGGCAGACAAGACACATATAAAGACTGAGCTATACACCCTGACTAAAGTACTGACAGCCAACGGCTTCCACAAAAACAAAATCACCAGCTTGATCCACAAAAACACACTAAGACATAATAGAGACCTAGAAGATCAGCAGACCTATGGAATAGCTGTCCTGCCCTACATAAGAGGTACTACAGACAAAATCAGTAAGATACTACACAGGCATCACATCAAGACTGCCTTCAAAACAGACAAAAAATAGCAGCCATCCTGAGGAACCCCAAAGACAAAATTGACCTGGAAAACCAAGGCATATACGAAATTCCCTGTACATCATGCCCGGCCACATACATTGGACAGACCAATAGAAGAATAAGTACCCGCCTAGATGAACACAAAAATTCAGTAAAAAAGCTGGAACACATCTCCTCACTAGTCCAACACATGAAAACCACAGGTCACAACATCAACTTCAATGGCACTAAAACCCTAGCCACTATAGAAAACCCCAGCCACAGAATCATCAGAGAAGCCATAGAGATTGAAAAAAGACCTGAAAGCATGAATAGAAGAGATTATTCCACCAGACTGTCAATCATTTGGAAGCCTGCACTCTCAAATAGAAAGATCTCCACACCACAAAACAGACAAACACCTGAGCACAAACAGACTCTCTCTGATGCCTCAAACTCAAACACCCCCCCACCAGGCACCCAGGTGAAACCTAGCTTCCTAATAGATAGCAGCCATCCTTTCACATGAAACCAAGCTGCACTGAAAGCCTCCAACACAGGAACAGAGTGTTGCCAGCCAATCAAAGCCACAAAACAGACAGAAGAAACCAGAAACACCAATCAATCAAACTCCAAGTCCAGTGAACACAGACCCAGGCTCCTAGCCAATCAGAATAGACCAGCCTCGAATTTGAAACCAGAAGCTGTGAGACCCACATCCACACAGAACCCTGATGATGGCAGATGAGATTCTGCTGAAACGTTGCTACAACTTTAACAATGACGTGGGATAATACCCGAAGGAAGCTAAACAACACACATGTAAGTACCCGCGAAAGCTTAAAAAAACATATATATATATATATATATATATATATATATATATATATATATGACTTTCACTCACTCCAATAATAATAATAATAATAATAATAATAATAATAATAATAATAATAATTTCAGTATTAATATCTTAATAAGGAAAGATATTATTACTGTGATATGGTTCATATTATATATACATATATCTTAATTGAAAAAAACAAAACAAAACAAGGTATTGTTTTGATAAGATGATAAGATATTATCAGGGCAACCGGTTCCTTCTTGGATCAGGCCCCTGGGCATGGCAACCGCCTCAACAGTATCGCTTTGAATAATGAGCATACTGCATCTCTTTCAATTCAAAATGGCAGGTGGTAGTTGCTCTCAACCCTCAACATCAAGGGTCAGAGCTAAATCTCAGCACAAATCCAAGCAGACAAAAGGTCATTCTGAAGCTTCAGAAAAGGATGCCAACAGGAGCCATAAAGCATTAGAAAAGCAAATAGGTGTGCAAGGGAGGCACACAGGGCCTCACAGGACCTTCTGCTCCCCAGTCCAGTACCATCTACCTCTTCCCATCCTCCTCCTCCCCTAGATCTCTCCCTCTCATCCAGACACAGCAACTTTCAAAAAAACGGAAGCCTTATTTGTGTCATTTCAGTCCAACACTCAGGGATACAAGGTCTCATCTTCTACAATAGGCCGTTGGCTATGGGCCGCGATAGCGAAAATGTATCAGACTCAATCACTGCAGGTGCCCAGGGGTATAACAGCTCATTCAACAAAGAGTGCCATTACATTGGCAGCCTGGGCCACACGGGCACCACTAACCGAAATTTGTCAAGCTGCAACCTGGGCCTCTCCCTTGCCATTCATTAGGCATTATAAAATAGATGTGTTTGCATCTACTGAAGCCTCCTTTGGCAGAAGAGTTCTGCGATGGGTCCACAGTGACCAGGAGGGGTTTCCAGGCCAGACAGAGTCCCTTCTGTAGGACAGGCCAAGCTTTGGTATGTCCCACCACTGGATACTCTGAACAGCTCATGGGAGAAAGGGCATTGGTACTTATCTGACACACCTGTTCTCTTTGAGCTGTGAAGAGCATCCAGCCCCACCCTGTCGGTGGGGTCCTGTTTCTGCCAACAAATTTGTTAGGGCATTGAGGATGAGGGCATTTATTTCTCCCGTCTTCACCAAAACTGGGGAACACTGGGGAGGAGTCCCATGGAGGAGGAGGAGCGTTCCACAAATTAAGCCCAGCCTAGACATGCAGAGACTGAAGCACCTCCCACTACTGGAAGCTCTTCACAGCTCAAAGAGAACGGGCGTGTCAGGTAAGTACCAATGCCCTTTCTCTTCCATGACCTTTGAAACTCTTTCCTGTATTATTTTCTAGAATGTATTGAAATCCCGCTGTCTTGTCTAAAAGCTGGTTCAATTCAGCATACATCTAATTTACAAAGTAGTGTCTTGTAACTAGGCAACTTATATTGCTTGGACATTAGGCATGTTGTGGTTTAATTTCAACTGAATCCAACATCTTTAGGAAACCTATTTTCCCTTGTAATGTTTAGGTAATTGAAAACTGTATTTTCTGTATTGTCTTTCTGGAGAATGCTCTTTCTGAGGGTATACATTATCTATTGAGGATCTACAGCTTGTATGTGGGATAAAAGGGAATGAATTCCAGGACAATATGTGAGATGGGTAGGGTTGGTAGATGGAATTTTGGGGTGTGCAGGCATAACTGTTAAGCTATCTCTTCTTCTAGGAATTTACATACACACACACATACACACACACAAATATTAAAGGCAACTAGAATAGCATCTAACATAAAACATCCATTGCTCGTCAACAATTGAAGGGTTTGTTTACCACTTGATTGAAAATTCATGACATAAGTAATGTTAACAGTAAAATGAACCAGTGCTTTAACTGTTCAGAAATTTTTATTATAATTCTAGGTCCAAGATTGTATAAACAGGGACAAAGTAGGGCTATGGAAAGCATTTGAAAACAGAGACTCCCAAAGCATCTTAGAACAAGTAAAGATTTCCATCCTTGAAGTAGTGTACAAGTTGTGTCCTCTGGAAGGTATAGACAACTACTGTGAAGTCTCTTCCTGGTGATCTTTATGTGTGTGGTTTATGTGTAATCCTTTAGGAAGAGTGCTTCATTTGTACTAAAAGACTTAATTCATACAAAAAATCTTTTAAATGCTTTCCACAGTCCTAAATGAGAGTCATATTTTAAAAGAATTAAACATAACCCAATAAAAATGTGAGTATCTTCAGGCTACCTAGTTGTAATCAAAATAAAATACTGACACCCATGTTAGATGTTAGAACTGATTTTTGTTTCTGAAATCAGTTATGAACCATAATATTTCTTCAGGAGTCCTTTATGGTTTTGCATTCTAAGGTATAATCATATTGTTTGATAAATAATCCAGAAAGTCCAGTTGCCTCCTGAAAAAGCATCTTTGGGACAACCATGACCTGGATGACTGAGAATATCTACAGTCTTTGATAAATACTTGGGAGAAAATAGCAAGTTGCAAACTTTGGTCACTGTGAAAGTATACATATATTAGACGTTTTACTCTAATATGTTATGTCAGTGGACAATTAAATGATGAGAAAGGCTCACCTTGAGAATGCTGATCCACAGTGACAAAGATAGAAAATGTAAGGTGCCATAGCTAATTTACCATCAAGAACTATAGAGGGCATAGCACAAGCCATGTAATTTCTCCAATTTAATTTACCGAGCACAATAATGCAGAAGAAAAAAAAAGAACAACACAGATTTTAATTATGCCCATTTTATCATTATCTTAAAAAAAGGTCTCTTGAAAGCCCTCCTGGAATGTATCATATTAAGCTGTGATGCCTTTGCCATTCATGGTCTATATTCTGATAATTCAGGGAGAAAGACCTTTCATTTATATTAATCTGACTGATTACTTGGTGAACTTTGATTCTGTTAGAATATGCAGGAGTCTAAACTCATTTGTACTGAATTTAGATTTTTTTCCTATTTACTGCAGGTGCTGCTCTCATCCTTAATTTGCAGAAAAGAATTGTTCATAGTAATTCAGCAAACAAGTTTTAATTACAACAAAACCAGAGTTTAATCCATATATTTATACTGATATAAAACTAAGGTAGAGATTCTATATAGCAGTGAAACAAGAAAAAGGAAGGTGGCGGTGGTGGGGAACCATGGCTAGTTAAAGCTGGAATTTTAGGAAGGTATCAATGGAAAGAGAAAGAAATACAAAATACTTTATTTTTCATTTTCACAAACTGGCTATACTAACTTGTGGTAAGCAAAGTAAAAAAAATCACAGTAATAATAAAGCAACTATATTTAAATATTATAGCCACATTCAGGTAGTTTATTCATGCATTGGCCCCACATAAGCAGCGACGTGCATATATTCCTGAATGGACAGAAATCTTGGGAAAAAAAAGATCCCGAGATCAAGGAAGAGGGTTTCGATGAAACTGAAAATATCACTTTTACCTACTGCTCTCTAGAATGAAAATGAAGGCAAGCCAAGCTATTGTTACTGTGGGTGATAAGTAAGGCAAGTAAGGCTGGGAGGTGGTTTACTGCTGATATTTTCCATTCTGGTACTGAGAAAAGAAGAAGAAGCCACAGTGGCTTCCCTAAGGCATATTTATGTGGGGAAGGTAAATAACAGAGGTTGTTTTCACTAGTCAGAAGGGAACTAGCTTGTAGATCTATTTGGTCATGCTTTTTGTGTTAGGTGTTTCAAGTAAGAGCTGAAGAAAACCAGAATTTCTCTTCCCGTAAACAAGAAATCTCAGTTGATAGCTGGGGTAATTGCTGTAAAGGATCTTAACCATATAGGTATGTTAGGTATTCAGTTTGAACTGTTTAAGCTGTGGTTTTGCTATTTGGCCATTGCAAACTTCTTATGATTTTGAAAAAAGTATCCCAAATAGTTGTAGGTTATTTATTAACTAATTAGGGCAAACAGAAATATAAATCCTGTTCCCCCCATATTATAATGTATTTATGATTATGCCCACTTTAAAGTAATACAAGTGAACTAAATTGAGAACTTTATTGTTTGTGAATTTTAAAAAGATAACAATCTAAACTTCAAAAACATTCTAAATCTCATAAGACAGAATTGGCATGGCAAATAAAGAGTTCGCAGCTATGAGCACCTTTTTAGGTATTATATTCACAGTATTCTGCATGGTTGACATATGTTGGCCATCAAAAATTCTGAAGTTTATCTACAAATAAATATTGATGGATTGTGGTGAGAACAGAGAAGCATGACCCATCTTTCTTAATTTATTTTAGCTTTCTTATAATAGCTATTGTTTTTAAGGATATAAAAAGGATGGAACAGCATTAAGAGCTAAAGCCCCTGTCACACTGCACCAACGGATGCAAAGAGGATGTAAAATGGGCAAAAAAGCTTGCCATCCGTTGGTTAACGTGATGTATCCGTTCTGTACTCACTGCCTCCATTTTGCTTCCTCTCTATCCGTCCAGCATCCATTTATGGACGTTTCATCCGCTCAGAAAGTTTTGAGCTGCACAAAACTTTTGCGCGGAAAATGTATCCAATTCGTCCGTTCTGCATCCACTAGGCATCCACTAGGCATCCGTTCTGCATCCGTTACGCATCCGCTATATCCGCTAGGCATCCGTTCCGCATCCGCGCAATTGGCATGGGCTTGGACACAGGGAGGAAGCGGAACGGATGCAGAACGGATGCAGAATGGATGCCTAGCGGATGCAGCACGGAAACAAAGCATTTAAAATGGAAAAAACGTTCGCAGAGGGGACCTATCTCGGATATTAAGGATGTCTAGAGGATGCCTAGAGGATGCCTAGAGGATGCAAAGGGACACCTATACTGCCTATAAAAAGAGGGAGCAACTCACCTGCATCTCGCTTTCAGCCCAGCAGCCCAGCTGTGCAGACCTCTGCAGCCTTCATCTGACTCTTGCTCTTCCACAGAATCCAGTCATGTCAACCGTGGATCGTAACACAGTCCTTTTGGCAGCCACCATTCTTCTGCAACAGTGTGAAGCCATCTACAGGCTCTATGAACTCTACTACGGAAAGAAAAGGAGGCGGCCAAGAAGCGTCTGGGTCCGAAGATGGATCGGGAGAAGAGCAGAGTACGGACTGTACAACAAGCTGATGGTGGAGCTCAGGAACGAAGACACTCGGGCATTCCAGAACTTCATGAGGATGCCTCCAGCCATGTTTGACGAAGTTGTGCAGCGGATGACACCCAGGTTGACCAAGGCAAACACCAACTTCCGGCCCAGCCTGGAACCTGGGCTCAAGGTGACACTCACTCTGCGCCACCTCGCCTCAGGGACCACATACACGAGCATGCAGTATGGCTGGAGGGTGCCACACAACACCATCAGCATTGTGGTCAGAGAAGTGGTGCAGGCCATCATCAAAGAATACCTGGAAGAGTTCCTCCAGTGCCCCTCCACTGAAGAAGGATGGAAGAAAGTTGCAGAGCAGTGGTATCAGAGGTGGAACTTCCCACACACCGTTGGAGCCATAGATGGCAAGCATGTGGCCTGCAAAGCTCCACCCAAGTTGGGCTCCACTTATTTCAACTACAAGGGCTTCTTCAGCATCGTCCTCTTTGCCATGGTCGATGCTGATTACAAGTTCATGTACATCGATGCTTCAGGCAACGGCTCATGTTCAGATGCCCAGGTATACAACGCCAGTGACCTCAAGGAGGGGCTGGAACGCAACCTCATCATGGGCTTCCCAGATCCAGACCCCCTACCCAACGACACGCAAGATGTGCCCTACTTCATCGTGTGGGATGACGACTTCTCCCTCAGAACCTACCTCATGAAGCCCTACACTTCCAGACTCCTCACCCGTGAAGAGAGGATCTTCAACTACAGGCTGTCCAGGGCAAGGCGGGTGGTGGAGAACGCCTTTGGCATCCTGGCCAACAGGTTCCAGGTACTTCTCACCACCATGCAGCATCGCCCACAGACCGTGAGGAGGATCATGGAAGCTTGCTGCATCCTGCACAATCTCATGCGCACCTGCTACCCAGTGTTGCAGAACAGGCTCGTGGACCTCCAACAAGGCAATGGGGACATGGAGCCTGGGGAATGGAGGCAAGGGTGAAACCTGATAGACACTAAGGATGTGCAAGGCCCCAACAGAGCCTCACATGAAGCGAAGAAGCAGTGCAACCTCCTGAAACACTGGTGCAACTCCCCAGCTGGAGCAGTGGAGTGGCAAGACAGGATGATAGATGATTCATGGATGCTTCCTTCAGCCAGTCTCATCACACGGATGAGATTGGGCCATGTATGTTGGGTGGGCCTACAATGAACAGGGTGTTTAATAAAGAGTTGTGTTTGTGTTGACATGTGTGGATGATTATTACATTGTTATTGATAATAAAGGGCCGTAGGTGTGGCACCTGGGAGGGTGGACCATACAGTCCCACTATGCTTACACTGGAGGTTTACCTATCCCCACAGCTATTACCCATCCCAAAGGTATCCCTGCCCATCCCACAGCTATTACCCATCCCACAGGTATCCCTGCCCACCCCACTGCTATCTTAACCCATCCAACAAGCATGCAAAGGCTTAAACCAATTCTAAAAGTTTCCACCAAGACTTTATTAAAAAAAAGAAATGAAGCAAGTGTGTGAATCAAAGATAAACTTTGTTGAACAAGAAGCTGTGAAAGAAAAATGACCCAAGTCAAGTGTCCAAATAAAGTCCACAGGTAGCCAGCCAGCCAGTCTCTGGCACTCCTCTTGGTCACTCGGAGGTGTGCCCAGTCTCAGGGGTGAAGGGTCCAGGTGCTGTGGTGGTGGGTGCTGCTGCAGTGCTGGTCTGAAGCACCACTGGGGTGGCTGGCCCCGAGAGGACAACAGGTGACAGTGTGTTGAGAAAGCTCTCGGACAGCTGGCTCAGACCCATGATGCTGAGAGGTCCTTCCTCCATGCCATGGGGTGTCAGCCCCAGTACTGATGACAGATGTACTGAGGCTGGGCTTGGCTGTGGGGTGGAGGAAGGAGTAGTGTAGTGGGGCTGTCTGGTCTGCAGCTGGGTGAGGACTGGCGTGGGTGGCATCGGTAGCGTGGGTGGCATCGCTGTCGGTGGCATCATTGGCGTGGGTGGCATCGGTGGCATCAGTGGAACCGGTGGCAACGGTGTCGCCTGATGACTCTGTGCCTGGACTGGGAAGGGCTGCTGCCTGTGCTGCTGGACCTCCTGGTAGCCGTAGCCCTGGTAGGTGAGGGTCTGTGGGAAGCCTTGGAATGGGAGGGACATCACCTGGGGTGGAGGAGCAGACCTGGACTGGGTGGGAGCAGGTTCCTCTGGATCTGGAGGGCTGTGAAGCAGCTCGGTGATCTGGTCCTTCACCACCTGGTACTGGGGTTCCTCCATGTTCCTGAGGGTCTGTTGGACATAGGTGAGGAAGGGCTTGCGGTTGGAGGATGAGGAGTCGGTTTGGACCAGCTGAGAGAGGAGATCTATGCTGGTCTGGATGGTGTCCCTGATCTCCAGCAGGACAGTGTGGCTCTGCCCCTCCTGCTGTCTGGCTCTCTGCCTTTCTGTGGAGGTGGAGCTGGGGTGGTGGTGGATGCATCTACGGCTGTGGTGGACGCGCCGTCTCCTTTCTCCCACCGCACCAGGGAGTCCTCCATGCGCTCCACCACAGTTACAACACCTGTCCGCGGGTTCTCCGCTGTGGCACGCTCCACAGAAACCTGCCTGGAGACAGGGACTGACTCTCGGACGAAAGAGGACTGGCTCTCAGCAGGCTGCCGGAGAGAGAGTGTTGTGAGAGGGCTTCCTGGTGCTCCTCTGTGGCGGATCTCACCCTCCAGGAAGCTGCACCTGGCCATGACGTAGGTCTCTCTGTCCATCAGCTTAACCGTGACCTGGCCAGATTTCTTCAGGTGCAGCTTCCTGTACCAGGTGTGCATGTGCTTCCACCAGCCGAGGAACACCTCCGAAGTGTAGCCCATACTCTCCGCCTTCTCTCTCCAAGCAGCCTGCTTCCTTTTGGTGTCCCTGTACAGCCGGTGTCCCTTCCGCAACAGATAGTCATTTTCTCTCAGCCACTCCAGCACCTCATCCTCGTGTTCCTCCTCAATATAGTATTGCCTCCTCTCCCGTTGTTGCATATGCCTCTTCCTCCCTTTGGCAGGACCAGATGGGCCCTCATCAGAGGGGCTCCCAGGTAGTAGGGGCTGCTCCTCCACACCACCAGCAGCAGCACCAGCAGGATCATCATCATCATCATCATCATCATCATCACCAGCAGGATCATAATCATAATAATCATCATCAGCAGCAGCAGCAGGATCATCATCATCATCATCAGCAGCAGCACCACCTGCAGCAGCAGCAGCAGCACCAGCAGCATCAGGAGCACGAGCAGGACCAGCAGCATGAGCAAGATCAGGAGCATGAGCAGTACGAGCAAGTCCAGGAGCATGAGCAGGACCAGCAGGACCAGCAGGACCAGGAGCAGCTTCAGCAGAGTAAGCACCAGCAGAAGCACCACCGTCAGGAGCAGCTTCAGCAGAAGCTCCAGCACCAGAAGAGCGAGCCCGAGCAGCAGAAGCCCCAGCAGAAGCAGAGTCAGGGACAGGGGGCGGGAGGGTGGCCCTGTCCCTCTTGCCAGGGATGGCGGCAGGTTGCTGAGGCTTTTGCTTCTTCCCCATGGTTGTGGGGTTGCTTGCTGGCAGGGAGGCTGGCAGGGAGGCTGGCAGGCACCAAGGCTGGCAGGAAGGCTGGCAGGCAGGCTTGCACCAAGGCTGGCAGGCAGACTGGCTGGCAGGGAGGTTGGAAGGCAGGCTGGCAGCAAGACTGGCAGGCAGGCAGAGAGCAAGGCTGGCCAGGAGGCTTGGAGGCAGGCTGGCAGGAAGGCTGGCAGCAAGGCTTGCAGGCAGGCATGCAGGCAGGGCAGGCAAGGACTTGATGTATCCGGCAGCAGGTCTTTCCTCCGAATGCTGGCCATGTGCGAGCTGCTTCCCTTTATATCCGCGGGGCTGACGCAATAAATCCCCCCCGCATGCGCAATTAACGCAAGGCATCCGCTAGGCTTCCTCTGTGCATCCGCTAGCCTTCCGCTCTGCATCCGCTTCATCCGCTGTGCATCCGCTGTTCATCCGCTGTATCCGTTCCGTGTCCGCTTTGCTGAGGTCCCCCAGAAGCCTAGCGGATGTGCCATCCGCTCCCATCCGCTTCCATCCGCTGGGCTTCCGTTCCGCATCCGCTTTCCATCCGCTCTGTGTCCTCCCCGCGTCCGTTCCTTTCCGTGTTATCCACTCCGGTTATGCAAATTTTTGCCCCTTTTGAGAGCAGATAACAACGGATGGAACATTTTGCTCGTCCGTTGTGTCCTTTTTACTAACGTTTTGCATCCATTAGGCAGTGTGACAGGGCCTTAAACAACAACTAAATACATAGACATAAACAATGGCTGAATGGATTTAGATGTCCAGAGCGCTCCCACCTCTCACTTTATTCTGCCTCATTTCAGAGAGGCTGAGGCGATGTACAGAGAAATGGTTTGTGATTCCTTTTCTTGCACAAAGACAGATAAATGTTAAAAAAAGGAGTTGAAAGCATGCTTACATTAATGTTGACTCCTGATGACCTTGTGAGTATAACCGTGGAGCTTTCTTGGCAACAGTGCATACTTTTTTCTTTTCTTTTGAGATATCTCAAAATAAAAAAAAAATTAAAAAATCACAACAGAATACTCTATGCCTCCAGACTTGAAATTTAAGGCTTAGATATCTTAGAACTAGGCCACCTTTGGTCTGAACTAAGCGTAGTACATAAAATTATCCATTACAATGTCCTGTTCATCAATGACTACTTCAGCTTCAACCTAAACAATACACGAGCACACAATAGATACAAACTCAGAGTAAACCACACAAACTCAATTGCAGGAAATACGACTTCAGCAATAGAGGGGTCAATGCCGGGAATACTCTACCTGACTCTTTGGTTTCTTCCACGAACCCCAAACACTTTAACCTCAGACTGTCTACTGTTGACCTTACCCCATTCCTAAGAGGTCTGTAAAGGGCATGCATAAGCGCACCAATGTGCCTATCATCCCTGTCTTAATGTCCCCTTTTATTCATATCTACTTCATGTATTAATAATCATGTTTATACTTACATATATTATCAAATGCATGCTTGACAAAATAAATAAAATCATGATACTTCCTGATAGTCTTCCTTCACAACCTTTCTAATCCTTCTTAGTACATGAAACCATCTAGGCAGATTGATATATGTTTGTCTATGCCTGAAATAGAGCCTATCTTTGTGTATTCAGTGAAGCCTGGAATGATTTATGTCAGCCATTGAATCTTTGGAACATGTTGAAGACTACGAGGAGGGAACCTGGTCTCTGACAGTTTGTTTACAGAAAAGTTGTCTCAGGAGGCTATCTGGCCTCTAGGAATTTCAGAAATAAATTTCAACTCTTAAGCAAGAATATATTGAAGATATTAATATTAAGCAATTAGCTTAAGACTGAAACCATTATCATATAGCTAATACTTTGATGTGAACTGCAGTGTTTTTCTTTCATCTTACACTGCAGTTTGGATGAGAAGATAAATAACAATATTTATTGTATATATATATATATGTATATATATGTTTTCTTAGGCTTTCGTGGGTACTTACATGTGTGCTGTTTAGCTTCCTTCGGGTATTATCCCACGTCATTGTAGTTCTGTTAAAGTTGAAGCAACGTTTCAGCAGAATCT
>BLBF01000003.1:90847377-90866975 GCA_015471245.1 Laticauda colubrina | reverse complement strand
ATAACAATAAATATAATATATATAATATATATATATGTAAGTACATACATATACTTAGGTTTTCGCGGGTACTTACATGTGTAAGTACTTACATATATATACTTACATATATGTACTTACATATATATATATTATATATATTATATTTATTGTTATTATAGCATGGAACACTGACATCCTAAATGGCAGTTAATACTGCTAGATTTTTTTCCTTTTTATTTCCCACGCCTTCAGCTTTCTAAATAATAGTAGCATATTGGTAATTTCAATCATTATATATTAACATTACTGTATTGAAACCTGCATTAAAATTCAGGCAATTTGTGACTTGTGACCACAATTGAGCCCAAAATTTCCATTGCTAAGTGAGACGTTTGTTAAGTGAGTTTTACTTCATTTTACGACCTTTCTTGCCACAGTTGTTAAATGAAACACTGCGATTGTTAGTAATAGCAATAGCATTTAGATTTTTCCATAATGCTTTAGCTTTACTGCCCTCTCTAAGCGGTTTACACACTCAGCATATTGCCCCCAACAATCTGGGTTCTCATTTTATCCACCTCAGAAGGATGGAAGGCTGAGTCAACCTTGAGCCATTCAGAATCGAATTCCTGGATTGAGCAGTGAATTAGCCCTGCAGTGCTGCATTCTAACCACTGTGCCACCACGGCTCCTCTAATCCGATTGTTAAGTGACTCTTGCTTACCCATTGATTTTGCTTGTTAGAAGTGTGTAAAAGGGATTACATAACCCCAGAACACTGCAACCAGCATAAATATTTGGATGTTGTCAAGCTTCAAAATTTTGATCATATGACCATAGGGATGCTGCAACAATTGTGATTGTGAAAAATGGTAATTTTTCAGTGCTGTTGTAACTTCAAATGGTCGCTAAACAAATGGTTGTAAACAAAGGACTATCTGTAATACAATGTAACAAGATGCATAACATTACAATAACAGGGAGAAAAGAAATAAAATTAATACATGGCTTATTCTAATATGATTATTATTACACACAGTTCAACTTATTTGATGGTGTTACTATCAGTTTTGTCCTGTGGACATATTTGGTTCCCAAAATTAAGGAAACCATATTTTTTTCTCTATTTTAGATGAAAGGTAGAAGAAATCTTCAAGGGGAATAATTTTCAATGGCAAATAATCTTTACTGTTTCAGGGTTTATTAGATTCCTGCAGACTGGAAGTGAATTATGATAGTGGTTGTGGTATAATAATGACCTAGAAAATGCCTCTAAAATATTTGATACTTTCTGTTGACTTTATTGATTAATGTTGTGATCAGTATGGTTGCTACCTGTCAGCTGTATATGAAGAATTGATGGGAAAAGATGAACATATTCTAGTTCTTACCCTAGGGACTATATGAATTATGGAATAGTGTTGAATTTTTGCATATTGTTCTAGCCCTGGCTCTAAAGATTGTATGTTTTGGGAATTGTTCCTAGTCTGTAATCATGACAATCCTCCTAGCCTGTAATCATGGTAACACAATGGTAATAACCTAGACTTGAAGAATGGAAAAAATAAAATTGAGGGCTTGACAGGATCTCATTTTAATCAGAAGTGATAGACAGGCGCTATGAGTTTTTATGGTTGATTTTCTTATACTGTATTTTAAAAAGTCTGCATGTTCTCCTTTTTCTGTTTGAGCTAGTTTTTTCAAATATATAAATATATTCAGTGGATTAATCAAAGGTTGGAGAAAACAGGAAAAAAAATACTCATGGAATGGCTAAGAATGCAGCTGAAACTCTTGGGAATAAATGCTCCCATAAACCAAATAAAAAACTCATTAGTGAAGTATGCAGAAGAAAGAGCTAAATCTAGCCTGTATTTTATGGTAGCTTTTAAAAAGCAGCAAGGCCTTCAAGTTTAATACTCATATGATGTAAGACCCAGTATTTTTAGTATCATAAATGCAGAATGCCAGAAACTGTTGACCTTGCTAGACACATTTCAGTTGAATAATCTACAGTAGATAGATTGTATGAACAATTTTAAATATTCTGAGTATTGTTAATGAGCCAGTTTCTTCGGTTTTTTCCTTTTCTATTTTGTTAAATACTGTTGTTTTAAAATAGCTGTCCACCAACCCTTGCCAATTGTCATAATTTTATTTTTGTTTACCATCTTTCTGACTACTGTCTCATGTTTGTCTTGAGCAGCTGTCATTTTCAGTACGGGTATTTATATCTTCAAGAGTGCAGCATCTTCCTTTAGAAACTTGATTGCATTTCCTTTATGAGATATTTGATGTTCAAAGATTGAACCTGACAGGGAGAGATCTGCTTTACCTCCTCCAAATTCAGCTTATTTGGCATGACATTTTGAACATTATCATCATGAAAAACCACCCCTGGTTTTTTCTTTCTATGGAGCAAAATTCTTTGTATAATGGCTTGGAATTATTTGCTTGAATGGAACGTAAGGAAAAAATGAATTAATTTGAGGAAGATATGATAGAGTAAAAAATTTAAGAAGAAATATCAAGGGAAACATGATATAATATGAAAGATAGATCATTAGTTTCTACTGATAATTTATCTTGCCTATACCATCCTTAGTTTCCCTTGAAGGCCACTTATATTCCTCCAGAAAACCTTCAGATAAGACAGTATACATGCTACGTTTCCCCCTTCCGACTTATGTTAGGTGCTATAGAGCTTTAGAACATGACGCTACCTCCCTAATCATTCTTGTCAACAATACAATAAGATTTTATGCCATGTTTATGTCAAATTACCTAGGCTAATAGCCGGACCCATGTCATGTGTAGTGAATTGATATTTCCACTGATTTGCACAATCCAACTCAAGTATCCTTTACTGCATTTGGGATTAAGCTTTCAACTTTAGAAATCTTTAATATTGATAAGCAGTAGGTAATGGTATATGGGAATGACCTTGGGAGACAGGAGAAAGACCACAGCCTAGGCATCAGAGCTGAGGTATCAATCATATAAGAGGTAGTTCAGTCCTCACGTAGGGGGAAAGTATGGGAAGCATTTCATAATGGACCCACCCTAATTTTGAGGAACTTAAAAAGAGATCAGAGGAGAAATGCTTACAATCTTGCAAGATTCTGTTAATGTAACCTTACAGTAAAGATAATGCTGATGTGAGAAGTTAGGCTTTTTGTCTGAACTACCTTGAAGGGCTAAACACAACCAAAATTAAAGTTATAATGCAAATTGTCTCTAAAATGATGACATATCCAGATTAATGCTATCAAATAACAGAATATCAACATTTCCTTTTAGATTAAATGAAATATATACCTGGTGGTTGCTTTATCTTTTTTTTGTATGGAATAGAACATTTATAGGGTAGCAAAGATCATAATTATTTCAAAGATGGATTATTAGACAGCTGGGGTGGGTTTGGTAAAAATATTATCCATGGCATATTTAACTATTAAGGTAAGTAATGTACATGTGAGAACCAGAGAAAATCAGAAGACTGTGAGTTCTAGGCCTGCCTTAGGCATGAAAGCCAGCTTGGTGATTTTTGGCCAGTCACTCCCTCAGTCTATCTTACCTTACAGGTTATTGTTGGGAGGAAAATACTGTAGTAGAAGAAAGGAGCACTAGGTATATTTGCTGCCTTTTGATGATACATTAAACGTCATGGTATCTCCTTTAAATCAATCATCTGGCTTATTGAGATGCCAGTGCTTAGTTTTTTCAGAACCTCTCTTTGCTACATAGAGAAGATCTTCTTTGATGGTGGCACAATTATGAAGTTTGTGAGAATTCCCTGGGTATCTTGGGCTTACCAGCTTTTGGGTTTGAAGCTGTAAAATGCTGACTAGAAGGTTAGCTGGATGATATCAAGTGCTATGTATAGCAAGCTGTAGCACCTTATGCCACTTCCTGTATGATTGATTACCTATTGCCGTAGATTCTTTTTTATTTATACTTTGTTAAATTTTTAAAAGAAAAATAGGAAAGAAAAATAGTGAAGGGCAAAGGGCAAAGGATAAAAGGGAAAATGGGGAAAAGAAAATAAAGAGTGATGATTGACTTTCTTTCAACAGTTACAAATATAAAATAGATTATTAACCTGTTGATCAGAAGCCTATCAGAAGTAATAGTATTGTGTGATTTCTACCACTTGAGATGGTATAATTTGTCAAACTAATTAGAATATTGATGATAGATATTCAATTGTTTGAAATAAAAAAAAAATCTTGAATACCCGCACTGCTCTTGCAGAGATTGCAATAAATTTAAAATATTTATTATTTTTTATTTATTATTAATTATTTTATTTATTTTTTAAAAAATATTTATTATTTTAAAGATATTTTGCACTTTAGAAAATGAGATACATCAAGACATTGAGCAATACATTGAGCATTTGAATAGCTTTAAGTCCAATTTTGGCACCAGTAAAAGTGATAATTACCAGTTTTGAACATTTTCTAAAAGTTGAAGATTCCAATTGCAGTTGAAGTATCAATTGCTCTTACTGTATCAAAATCTTTGTTTTATAAATGTTACCTCATTCTGAATTAACCTGCAGAAGAGCAGTGTAGTGGTGACATGCTCTAAATAAGTTGTGAAATTTAAAGATGGATAGCACAGGGTCTTGAAACTAGGTTTACAAAGGGATCTTGGATGAGTATATATTTTCAAGAGCTTCAGAGACTAAAGAAATAGCCTGATAGAAAAATGGACATCTTGATTTTGTTTGTTAGAAATTGAAATGTACCTTTTTCTCAAATGCAATCTTAGTTCATTATTATAACAGTAATTAATAGATTAGCCTAGACTAGCCTAGAACATTTTTATTGTCTGAGTGTGATTGAACACACAAGGAATTTATGTTTCCAAATTTTTGCACAAATATCACAATTGTGCAATTATGCACAAATTTGTACATTGTGCATAATTGAGCAAATGAAACTATCTTGATTGATATTTGGAATTTTAAAGCATTAACATTTAAATACTGTAAAATTAAAATATATGCTGTATTGAACATGGAGTTGTAATTTGTTTTTAAAAAAACTAAGCATACCTTGGGCTTTGTCATTGAAGAAAATATAATAAAGTGAAGGTTTATAGAAGAAACCTTTGCCATTATAGGAAACAAAAAAATGATATTCAAGATCTTGACTGAGCAACAGGACAATAGCAACAGCAACAGCATTAGTTTTGCACACCAAAAAAGCTTTTCAGTTGTTTGTTTTAGACATGTGGTGCTATGTTCTGAACCAGTAGTAAAAGTAATACAATATATATGGCACTATATAATGCCAGCTTTTTTAATGATTGCATGATTTAATATTTTTATATTGAAGTCCAGGGAAATAATATTGTAGAGTTGGAAGACAATGAAGAGTTAGGACAATGAATCCAACTCCTGAAACAGATAGCTAAAATTATTTTTGCAGCCACTTACTAGCTTTCTGGATTTTTGCAGTTTAGACCTGGTAAATTTCTGCAGTGGTAATTATTTAAAACTAAGCAATTATTACATTTATTATTCCCCCTTTTCAGATTACTCTATACACTATATGAGGGCAAATTACTGCTGTCTAATACTGAAGTAGGTTATTAAACTTGAAGCAAGTACTAATTTGTTTAGCTCATGTGAAAGGAACTTAATCCTCACGGTACTGATCATTCTAGTGCAAATTTTGGAAGAGCAGGTTTTCACTGAAAAACCAGCCAAAATGAGTTCAGATAAGTAGCAGATTATTTGAATGCAGTAAAATTCTTCTCTAGAGATCTTCTATATAATTTGTCCATTATTAAATATATATCTGCTGTTGATGAATTATAGTAAAGCAAAGCTCTGCAAGACGGTTTTTTATGAGAATATATTTTATGGGATTAGAATTTTTGCTAAAATTGTTAAAAGCTGTTTTCAGGAAACACTATTTAGAAAATATTGGACATAATTGCTAACATGCAAGTTTGTTACTGAGACAAATATCTTTTTCCTGAAATATCTATTGTGAAATTTGAAGACTTTCTTTTTACTGCACCTCTTGTAAGCAGTTGAAAAGGTAATCATTCAATCATCTGCCAGAGGGGCTTTTTTCCCTCTCAGATGTGGTGGGATATAATCTGGTTTAATTATAAAAATACAAATATTCACTTTTGTTATGTAAAATGAACAGGTGACTCTTCTGTAGTAGCTTTTAATTTGTCAAGTATTCTTCTTGGAAATGCCAGTTCTCATTGTTAGGATGGATCAGTTTTTCCAGTTAATGTCAATCTTGATGTATTCAGTCATAGATCTGTTCCATTTCATTTTTTTAAAATGGTAATTTCAAAATTTGCTTTTAAATTGTACCTAGTGATTTTGTAGGGAAACGCTTCCTGAAAATTTTTATATTTGAAGGATATCCATGTTCTATATTGGTCTGGGAGGTTTGAATTAGACCTATTTAGGCATCCCATATCAATAGTATATTTGGATAATTTATTTCTATTTGTGCTTACCATGATGACAACAAATCCAGTTGCTGGCCATTCTGAAATATGACTGTTTTATTTCTATTTCTATCTTCAAGAATTGTAGTAAAGCTGAATAATCAATTTAGGAAAGCAACAATGGCCCTTTTGCCTGATTTTAGTCTAGATGGACCGAAGAACTCTTTCACAAAAAATAAGTTTTTCAGTAGTTATTTTTGATAATTTGAAAGTCTTTGTTTTCTTATCTGTAACCTGAGTTTTCTTCAAATGAATGTATGAATTGGAAGATAGTTTGGGAGAAAGTTCATTGCTCTTTTTAAATTAAACTGATAAGCTGTTAACAAATGTACTTTTTAAAAATAATATTCTTTGATATTTGGGTGTTCAGAGTTGGAAAACTAAAAATGGGAATGTTAATGTGAACTCAGCTATTCCTTCTAAAGCTAAATGTCAGCTCTAGAAATCTTGGGTTTATTGGCATTCCAAAGTTATAAACACCCTTAAGGCCCTGATTAAAAAAATGTTTCATTTGTTTTGAAATAGGAATGAAGTAAACTAAACCAGATTCATGGATGAAATCATAGTATATGCCGATTATTGTTATAAATGTATATTGAACATAAAATTTGAATTTGCAGATAGTCTATTGTTGAGGTACCAGGCTAGAAACTAGGAGATAGTGAGATCTAGTTCCATCTTAGGTATCAAAGCTGCCTTGGTGACTTTGGGTCACAGGTGGTATTCAGTAGGTTCTCCAGCATGGAGAATCCATGGATGGATTGACACATGCCATTCTGCCTGGAGATTGAGTCCATAATCTTTGCCACATCCCTTATCAACTGTCACTTTTCCCAGTTCACGACTCAATTTTGCCTAAGAGGTTGTGGCAAAGATTGGCTCCTCAATCTCCAGTAAGAAGCGTGGATTCTTCAATTTATCATCTGTGCTGACAAGTTAGCTCTCGCAGCGCTTTTAAAATGCTGCAGAGACTTTTTTACCTTTCTTTTTCCTTTTGTCGGCTTTTATAGCCATTCCCCATAGCTTCCTCCCTCTATTCTCTGCCTCCCGAGTCTCAGCTGATCGGCTGGGTCTTCTTTTGTTGCTCTGCACAGGAGAACAGAGCTGGAAAGCAGGTTAGTGGGGTGAGGAGGGAATGGGGATTTTGCAGTAACCTTCCCTTGGAGTGAGGTGGGAGTAGAGATTTTGCAGTATCCTTCCCCTGCCATGCCCACCAAGCCACGCCCGCCAAGCCATGTCCACCAAGCCACACGACACCCACAAAGCCATGCCCACAGAAATGGTAGTAAACATTTTTGAATTTCACCACTGCTTTTGATCAATCACTCTCTCTCAGCCCATGACATCAGACTTAGCCAACAAGCTTGTCAGTCAATTTCTGTTACAATCAATGGATCAACACTTGATTAATAAAGAAGGAAACGGGAAAATGCTAGGAAGAAGAAAAAAAGCTAATAATTAGAGAAGGAATTGGATTCAGTTATTAAAATATCAAATCTTCTAAAAGAATTTATGAAGAGGTTTCAGTTTGATACAAAATAATTAAATAATAATTTATTAAAAAGTTAAAATAACAAATATAATTACCATACTCACTGCAGCAACTAGTAATATTGTTGGTCAAGTATTTTGCTACGTGCTAAATTTTTGGTGAAAATAGTCTGTACAAGACTGTATTGTATTTGAGCTTAGTGGAATGATAATTCCACAGATTAGGTACCATACAGGCTCTAATTTAATATAAATAAGATCCCCTAAATTCTGGCACAAATACAAGTCAAAATTAATTTTTAAACTTCATTTAAAATTATCATTTTCTCACCATGAATGAAACCTTGAACATTTCCTAACATCTGTTCTTAGCATTGCCACTAGGGGAGTATTAGCCATCATGTCAGGTATAAACAGAAAGGAATTATCTTTTTCCATTCACCGAAGGAGGGGAACAATTGCTTTCTTCTTCCTTGTTCATACTTCCTGCACAAGAAAAAAGACAAGGGTATCATTAGTTTTTTGAGGAGGGGCTTCTGCTGGGCCTCCATAAGTCAAATATGAAATTCTTAGTCTGCAGTCTAAAGCTTTCCTAATGTTCATAACAAATGTGTTGATGTAGATTTTTCTGTATCTCTAATTTTGACATATTTTCATCTTATTTCTTAATTCCTTTTTCCATACTGTAGAAACAGTAGTAGTTAATTACTATTCATTTCTCTCAGAGTAATAACAGGGTAATGTTTTAATAATTAGAATGACATAACCGTCGATAGGGGAGGAAAAAATGGGTCAGACAGCAAACATGGTGTCACATTGCAAGCTTCATTCCTTTTGTGCTTGTGATAATGTGCGTGCATACAAAAGTGTCGAGACTTATACTGTGATGCCATGTCTACCATCCTGCCTGCTTTGACATACATACTGTAAGCATCAATGATTAATGTAATTTGGGTCTATGTTGTCTTATCAAAAAAGAAGTTTGAAGATATTATTCTACTTGAAATGAAAATGAAAATATGTGGGCATAATATATTTAGATTTCAGCAAGGCATTCAATAAAGTAGACCACAATCTACTTCTTAGTAAGCTAGAAAAAAGTGGAATAGAGAGCACAACCACGAGATGGATTCGCAACTGGCTGGCAAACTGTACTCAACGAGTAGTCCTTAATGGGTCTAAGTCTACATGGAGGGAAGTAAGCAGTGGGGAGCCACAAGGTTCCGTCTTAGGCCCAGGACTCTTCAATAGCTTCATTAATAATTTAGATGAGGGAATAGAAGGGGAACTTTCCAAATTTGCAGATGATACTAAGCTGGCAGGAATAGCTAACACCCAAGAAGATAGGCTCAAGATCCAGATGGATCTTGACAGGCTAGAACACTGGGCCATATCAAATAAAATGAAATTCAATACAGAGAAAAGTAAATTCCTACACTTAGGCAAGAAAAACCAAAATTACCCATATAGACTGGGTGAAACCAGGCTTAATAACAGTAATTGTGAGAGGGATCTTGGAGTCTTAGTGGACAATCAGCTAAATATGAGCCAGCAGTGTGCAGCATCCGCCAAAAAAGCTAATGCAATCCTAAATTGTATTAACAGAGAGATACAGTCAAGATCAAGGAAAGTACTAATACCACTCTATAAAGCCTTGGTAAGACCACACCTAGAATACTGCATCCAGTTTTGTTCACCACATTATGAGACTCTGGAAAAAGTACAGAGAAGAGCAACCAGGATGATTAGGGGACTAGAGACTAAAACATACAATGAACAGTTACAGGAACTGGGCTTGACTAGTCTAGTGAAGAGAAGGACCAGGGGAGACATGATAGCAGTCTTCCAATATTTGAGGGGCTTCCACAGAGAGGAAGGGGTCAAGCTATTTTCTAAAGCTCCTATAGGCCAGACAAGGAATAATGGATGGAAACTGAACAAGGAGAGATTTAACCTGGAAGTAAGGAGAAACTTTCTGACAGTGAGAACCATCAACCAGTGGAACAGAAGTTGCCCTCGGAGGTTGTGGGAGCGCCATCAGTTGAGACTTTCAAGAGGAGATTGGACTGCCATTTGTCGGAAATGGTGTAGGGTCTCCTGCTTGGGTGGGGGATTGGACTAGATGATCTACAAGGTCCCTTCCAACTCTGATTATCTGTAACTTATCTGTAAAATGAATGTAGCAATATGTTTCATTTAAAAATAGCCCTGATATTGCACAATGACTGTTTCTCTTGTGCCAGAATGACTTCTGGGCTTGCTTCACATATACCAATATACTGGTAGGAGAGAAGAAATGATTAATATATATATGAAATTAGTTGTTAAAATTGCTCATATATTTAACTAGTGTTAATTTTAAATTTTACCAATTGCCCTCATCTATGTATTTTCCTTAGCAACCTAAATGTAGGGCCAAGTTATTTTATATGAAGAAAATTGCAGTAATAAGAAAACAGTATTCAGTTAAATTCAGTAATCCATTCATAGCATTCAATAAGAATATTTGAAGCTGAATTGCAGAATCTGATTACCTGAGAACCACATACAAACCCATGTATTGATCAAAGAAACTGAGGTTTTTGGAGCATCTGTTTATTAAGTTGATATGCATGCAACAATCTAATGAGAGAAGGATTCAAAATGCACAATTATAGCAACATGTAATATGAGCAGTAAATTTGACTCCAATATGTACTGTGTGCTCAAGAATGAAACCCCAAGAAAGAAAGAGAGAATAAGAAAAATTATAAGTTTGATCAAGTCAAGATGTTGAATATGCCTGTGAAATTTAGATATTAATCTTGCAAACATTTTCTTTAAAAAAAACTCAAAATCTTTATTTCTTATGATTATATTAAATATCATTGATACTTTCAGAAGAGATTAGACAGAAATATATTAGCCATTTTAAGAGGGATTTTGCAAAAGCATAATCGGCTTAGTGTAGTGGTTAAAACACCAGGCTAGAAAACAGGTGATTGTGAGTTCTATGCCTGCCTTATGCATGAGGCTAACTGGATAACCTTGGACTACTCATTCTCTCTTAGCCCTAGGAAGCAGGCAACAACACAGCAGCTGTCCCCTCCTCCAAAAGCATGGGAAAAGTTCTTAGATATCTTCATACCAAGAAATTCTTCATTATTTCAGATTTCTTTCTAAAAAACTTCCTCCCATTAGTTTTTGTTTTACTCTTGGATGCTGAAATGCTATGGAGAATAAATCTGCATCTTTTTTTCCTATGACAGCTCTTCACATGTTGGAAGACTGCTACAGTATTATGGTGTGTCTTCCCTTAGGCTTCTTTTGTTTAGGATAAGTATAGCCAATTGTTTTAATCTTTCTGTATGGGAGTTAGTCTCCAAGAGCCTCATCGTCATTATTGCTATTATCTGCCCTCTTTCTGGTTAATCTGCATCCTTTTTGTACTGTGGTTGGAGTTTGAGAATTGGACATAATATTCTGCCCAGTGCAGCATTGAATGGATGCTGTTATTTCTTGTGGTCTCCATACTATTCATCTATCTCCATGCTATTCATCTACTGTTCAAGATTGCTTTGGCTCTTTTTGCAACTGCACATATTACTGGTTCTTGATTAATTTGTTGTCTACTAGTGTACCAACCACTTTCTCACAATATTACTGCTCAGCCAGTTGCTATCTATTTTATATATGTGCATCAAAGGTCTTACTGAACTCTTAAGGATACTACATCTGCAATATTCCTTCAAGCCACTGGTCTAATCACTTTAACCCTTTCTTCTCCCCAAAAATAATTTCTGACATGACCTATTTTTAACAAACTGATGCTGGGTTCTGGTAATCATATTATTTGTTTCTAAGGGGTTGCAAAGTGCTGCTTGATGGTCTTTTCTAGGATTGTCCCAAATGTTCCCCATTAAATAGATCTTTCTGTTTCCTGTGTGGATTTTTCTTCCCTTGACAAAGATTGGAGTAAGATTAGCTCTTCTGGCACTTTCCCCTGCCATTCTAGAAGTCCTCAAAGATAGCAGTCAGTGGTTTTGAGATCCCATTCATCAATTCCTTTGATATCCTGGCATGCAAAGTTCAGAAAAAGTCATAATGATCCAGAAAGGTGCAAATAGAACTCTGCTGGTGCAGCTTGATTTTGTCACATTGGCATTTTCATGCTGCAGCATCTTCATGCTACAATATCTTCTGCTGCAACCAGGCTGGGATGGAGCATGGGGGGGGGGGAGGGATATCTACAGTGGAAAAGGGATACAACACAGTTTGGAAGAGTTCTGCTCAGGGGTGGGATTCTACCAGTTCGCACCTATTCGCTAGAAGTGGTTGTTAACATTCCAAGCAGTTTGGAGAACCGGTTGTTAGAAGAAATGACTGGCCTAATCCTGTAAGGAAGGCAGGAAAGAAACATTCTGGTGTTGCTTACAGAAACTGCCTCTCCGTTAACTCTTATTACATTCTTGGCAGGACTAGACTTCCTATCTCAGGAACTTCTCTGGAGTTTTTTCCCCTCCTTTGCTGGTACTTTGCTTGTGTGGAGTGACCATTCAAAGTTAAAATGGCACTGAAAAAAGTGACTTATGACCATTTTTCACACTTATGATGGTTGCAGCATCCCCACAGTCATGAGAGGCCAGGCGAGGAGATGCGTGCCTCGATGTGAGTGATATTGAATTGGCCAGCCAATAATATGACCACCAAGCCACCTTCACCCAGTCACATGACCACCAAGCCACGCTCAACAACTAAGCCACACCTACAGAACTGTTTGTTAAAAAAATTGAATCCCACCCCTGTTTCTGCTTGTATTTACATATCATATCTTTGGTTCCAAGTCATTGCATTCTTAGAGTACAATCATATGCATGCTTATCTAGGAGAGTGATGAATCTTCTTTTTAAGTAGATGTATATGAATTTTTTGTTATTGTACTGTCAAAAAGCAGTGGATGAAAAAACGTACTATAGGACACAATTTCCAACCTATTTTGCAATTTAAAAAAATGTTAGTATTCCAGCTAAAAAAAGGGCCAAATGTCTTTCCTAGATCTATCTCTAAAGAACTGAGGAAAAACAGATATAAATTTTAAGATACTGTTTTTAAAAAGTTACAGAATTGTAATAAAATCAGCATAAATGAAGAGGCATGTTATTTGTGAAATATCACATGCGGAGAAGATATAGTTATTTTACTCCTGAAAATTGCTATAAAAGCTCTGGTATAAAGGATAATTTTGCACCAATGGAGGAATTGGATATATTTGCTAGTAATACTGAGTTGAAATTAAAGCCTATTTCCATAATTGGTTTACAACACATGGATTTTAATTTGTGATATTTCCTGGAGATCTAAAAGATGAAACAAATGATTTGATAAGAAATAAAAATAATATAAAGTTAATGATAAGCTGGGTAAACTTTTTTTTTTTTTTTTAAAAACATAGCTCTTAAATGCAAACACAATTAAAAAGTACACAATTCTTTTAGGGAGCATTTCACATTGTTCTTCCAAAAGTATGAAAACTGCCTGTCTGACCATGGCTCAATAAAGCCAAAGTGGTCAAGAAACCAACTGAAAATTGGTATGGGGAATGGGAAAAGATTGCAAAATGGAAATTCTGAGAGAAATAAAAGGCAGGTATGAGATTTATGTTACATAAGTTCACAGAGCACATGGCCTGTTGAAATGAAATAGTAGAAGTTTGTCTATTGGAAAGTTCTGGGAAGGAATCCATCTTCTCAGGATCATGGATGGGGACAGCTGTAGTACCACAATCTTCTTAGTTTTGTTGCAGCATTGACAGGGCTTTTACCAGGTCTTTGATTCCTCTGCCTATCCTCCCCTCCCTGTGTTGACAGCTTGGTTCAAGATTGGATTGCAAAAGTGGCAGAGAATACTGGGAAGCAAACCAACTTTATAGGAGAAACAGTTTTACTAAAGAGTGACACTGAATCATAATAACAAGCTGCTCCAATGAGGGATTGAAAAACCGGTTCCCCATCAGACCTATAACATTCCCTGCAGGTGAAAGAAAACAATTCTCTGACAGGCCTGTTAAAAGTTTTGCAAGTGATCTTGTGGCCTCCACCTCACAAGTCTTCCCTAAAGACTAATTAAGGGCTTGTGCAAGACAGATAGAAGATAGAAGCAGCAAAATACATTAAACTAAGGTGCCCAATTAAATTAAACGATTTATTTGTTACTTTTTTCTTCAGCCTTATCTGATAAAGAAAATTTCTTGCTTGCGGTAGTCAAAATATTATTGACTAATTGGCATTTGGTTTTGTTGCAGGCTGAGCACCTTCCAAAGAAAAATTTAAATCTGTGAAACCTTTATTAATCGGAACATAATACTAATAGTTATCAAAATGGTGCCCTAAAAAAGTTGTGATACCAACAGGGAGGTTGCATTTGTGTGGAATATTTAAAGAATTGATGTGTTTAGTAAAATGCTTTAGCGATTTTACATTAGGAGCCTCCCGATTGATTTGCATTCATTGCTTCTCCATGTGCTTTATGAGAGCCTTATCAATGCCTGCTCACAAGTTCAATTTCCATGTATAGAAAGATGGAACATGATTAAAAGAGATATAGTTTTCTCTAGAAAAAATAATGTCTATTATATTAAACAAATCATTTTGGTGACTTCTTTTTTGCATTGAAAAAAGAATTCCTTATTTAAAATTATTATATGTATGTAATTTTCTTCTTGTGTTCTATTTCTGGCAATAAAAACAATTGGATTGGTGTGTGTGTGCATGTGTATGTGTGTGAGTGAAAAGAACGGATTTTATAGCTGTTATTTAAAGTTGAAGCAAATACTTCATTATTTGGGGCCTCAGTCTGGTGCCAAAGTACTTGCAAGATTTTCTATCCCACCCAAATTTTTACATTTTTAAAAATATTCTTTGATTCCCCTCCTCCATTTTTGTTAAAAAATAGATAGCTGGCATGAATCAAAGCAAAATAATAGCCTCCAGACTCATAGTTACTTTTCAAGAATACTTTTGAGCTGCAGATAGGCTCAATCTATTTAGCTATATTAGAAAATAAAATTAATGGATGGCAGCAGCTTAGAAGTGAGTTTAGAAAATGGAAGAAATGTGTACAAAGAGACGATAGTGGTGCAGGTGAAGGTGGCAGAACACTTAGGTCAGTGCTGGCGTTATAACTGGCAATTTTCTCTGTGGTAGCCATTTTGCAAAGCTACCGAAAACAGTCATTCTGCAAGAGCATTCACAACATGTTTTCAAATTTTCAAATGTGTGTTCTAGCCAAGGCAAAATTGGAATCCTTCCTATTTCTTAAGACAGTGTTTTGTTTCTCTTACAATTAACAGATTGATGAGAAAAGAATAGTGGTGCTAACAACATGTAACTCATTGCTGGAGTTAATATTCATTAACTTTAATAACAGATATTTTAGAAGCAGACTACAAAAATAATTCAGATACTGGTTTAGTTTACAATAATCAGTTTTGTCCCCCAGTATTTCTAATAAAGATGGTTATGTTGAATGCCCTGATAATAAGAGCTTTCTTCAATAGATGGTTATTGAAAATGTCAGTTCAGTATACCATGCTGTGAGAAAAAGACAAAATCAGCAAGAGGGAATAGAGAATGCCAGTTTTAAAATATACGGGGATTTTCAGTAGCTTTGAGAACTAATTAAAAGTGCTGGCGTTCATAATTAAAAACCGAAACTATCAGGATCTAAGATATTTTTACAGCTTCCTTTTTCAATACTGAAGAAGATGCTTCTTGTATTTTTAGACCTTTCCATAAGATCGGCTCCTGATCACAGAAGTGTTGGGAGTATATTTGGAAAAAGCAGGATAAAAATGGCATTACACTCTTCCATCTGTTTGCTAGATTGTACATGCTGGAGAAATACTTTTCTTTATTTATTTTTAGCCGCTTTTGTGCCCTCTGCATTTGATGGGGTTTTTAAAAGAAATTCTTTTAAGTTGTATTGTTTTTTACTACTCCTTAAACAGTTAAACCAGTGTGTGTGCTACTGCCAATGTGGTTTTGAATCACCTGGCAGAATATACATGTTTTAATAAAAAGATAATCTGATAAAATAGATGGGTATTATCCTCTGACTGAAGATAAATCCTGGACTAAATCTAAGAGCCAAACTGGACAATAAATGCCTGCACTTAATGCTGCTGCACCTTCTCCTTCTTTTTCCCTTCTCCGGATCTTCCGGATTTTCCATGTAATGAATAGTTTCCTGACTTTCCATGGAAGAAAAATCAGGTACATTTATGTTCACATTATATTTTGTAATCATATTAGTGCATTTATCACTTTTGGATGAACAAACAGTATACTCTTGCTTGCTGACTGATCTGTCTGGCTCCTCTTCCAATAGGCTTTGAACTTGATTATGGCTTATTAGAAGAGAAAGGAGTCAGAATTCCTGGTTTACGCATAATACATTGCAGATCCCACACTTCTATTTTATTTCGTTTAGCATTCGGAGCCAAATCAAACTTTTAATTAATATGATATCCAAATGTGTTCACATTCATTTGGCTTTAAGAGTCAGGTTTATTTTAGGTTATCTATTGAATGTTGGTAAAATTGACATAAAAATTAGAGGCATTTTAATTCATAATTCAAACTCTCAAGCATTACACTTTACAAACTTCAGTGTTAGAACACTATATCCAATGTAATTAATTGCCATTTGGTGAGTGCACACTTGCTTAAAGGCTAGCCTTCATCATCTCCTCTTTGTTAGTTTTCCTTAGTCTTGGTTTGATGGATTTCTGGTTAGATACAATTATCCAGTTAACATGTGTTGGGACAGGTTTGCTTCCACAAGTTTCATAAGCAAGCAATTACAACCTTTAGGTGTTCAAGGATTTTTGTTTTAAAAACTAAAGTATTTGCAAATAGTTTGATGATCTGAAAATTAATGATGTCATCAATAAAAAAATGATATGTGTATGTATGTATGTATGTATGTATGTATGTGTATGCATGCACAGAATGGGAGGAACCTGCATCTTTTAAATAAACAGAATTGGTGGCCTATTCAATTGGTTGAATTCTTAGGAATATACATAAGCTTAAATGCTTCCTAATTAATTAATGCAAATTGTCAGTCAATCTGGTTTGATATATACTACCATGACAGCACTTGCCTGAGTGCCAGAAAAAAATGTCATGCATCTCTACTATCAGAGATTCTTTAATTACGCATGCTAGGGTCTAAACTTGAAAACTTCAGCAGACACAATATGCAGCAGTGGGAATAGTGATCTGATTTTGACCTTTTGGCAGAAGTTTGAGAAGTTTATCTTTTTGGCAGAAGATATTTCATGATCCATTTCTATCATTCACAGTTTATGAGTTGCTGTCAAAAGGGTATTCCTGGGAAACAAGTTGGTGTGTTAAATATTTCAATTTACTCAAAGGCTTAACTAGGTGCAGTATTACATAATGTATTGAGAAGAAAGTGTTTCAGTTGACTGGTACAAGAGCTCTGTTCTATTCAAGAATTCTTTTGCTCCTCCATATAAATTTCTGTTGCTAAAACTCTATTGAACCATTTTTATTTCTCTTGTATTGACTGCCTCACAGCATTTCTTCATCTATCTTTTCATCTATCTTTAGTTGTCAGTTAAATTCTTCTGGATCTACTTTGATTGCTACTCAAAGTCCTGCTAATTTTTCTTTCTACAATGTATATAATTGTTGGTCCTAAATAGGTAGGTAAACTACAAGATAAACGGGATATTATCTTCAAAATATATCCTGTTAAAATTATATTAATATTTAAACTGTATTTCAGCCAATACCTGAACTTACCTACCTATCGTAGGTAGTTCAGTGCCATTTTAATGGCTTCCCTTTATTGATTCTAAATTAGATTTCATATTTATATCCAATCATTCTAGTTTCTTGTGTGTGTTCATTTGTGTATGCGTAAGACATTTTTCCTTTGGGAATAATAACTACCTTGGCTTGCATTTATGGACATGCTTATTCAGTATTTTGTTAGGAGAACAATGGATTAGAACAGTTATTTGAAAAACTGGACAGTATAAAATATTTTTCAGTGTTAGGCTAACATAACATCATGTATACACTCGTACGTATCATATATGCATGCTTTTATGTCATAAAGTTTCTCCTGACGTTCACTTGGAATCCATGACCATTTCCTGCATTCTGAAGTCAATGGAGAACTGGAATTTGAAGAGTGCTGTCATAATCTCCATCAGTATTTTTTTCCTCAATGCTAACAATTCCGAGTTCCTTTAATTTTTCTATGTAGGACTTCATTTCTAGCATCCTTGTTGCTTTTTGTTGCTTGTTGCTTGTTGCTTTTCTCTGAACATTATAAAGTGAAACCCCCCCCCCCTCCAATATATATATGTGCTGTTCAGCTTCCCTCGGGTATTATCCCACGTCATTGTAGGCTACAACTTTAACAGCACTACAATGACGTGGGATAATACCCGAGGGAAGCTGAACAGCACACATGTAAGTACCCGCGAAAGCTTAGAAAAACATATATATATTGCTAGGATTATTTTTTGTTCCAGCATTATATTTTTTTCCTGTAAGAATTTAGAATCTGGGTATATCTACTTTTTGTTTGATGAAAGTATTTTTAATGTAATCTGTATGATGGCACTTTTCTTGATTAACCAAAAACTCAGGGAAAGAAATTCTTCAGTAAATAAGACAGATATTCCACCATGTCAAAAACATCTTGGGAACTTTCATAAACTTCCTCTGAATCAGTGTGTTTAAAACCATCAAATAATTGAAACTTAAATCTATACTTCAGTTGGAGCAGCTTGAAATTTATAGAATATTTCTAAAAGGAATAGCATGTTCACCCTAATCCCAGACATGTTTTGAAGCATTGCTTCTAACATCCTATAGATGATAGAGATATGGGCAATACAGATTTACTGTAACAGTAAATTAAAAAAAATAGATGCAAATGATTAATATCTTGAAGTTGTACTTTGATTCAGGAAGTTTTGGAATCTGTAGTAGCAAAACTTCCTGCAACTCTCTCTCTCTCAGATTTTTGGGTGTGGTTACTGTCACAATGTTTTTATGGCACACAAGTGACAGAACAGTCTGGCATTTTAACAATACTGTTATGGGCCTCAGTAGGAATTGCAGCTATGTTGACCAGCCTGTTAATGCACCAAGCAAGGAAAGTTATATTGTACATTTAGTTTTGTTACTCAGCTATAGACCACAAACATTGATTTATGGCTTTTTAGGAATAGAACACTTTGAAGACCACTTGAGCTTCTCTAAGCACATACAAGGTGGCCTGTTGTAGCTGTGCTTTTATTTTAAGAATAACAGAATCACTCTAGGCCTTTCTGCATCTATAAACAGTGGAATGCTTGATGTGAAGAGAAATAATTGTCAAGACCCACTTTCCAAAAGGTCTGTGCTGAGATTTAAACTTCTATCAGCTAAACAGTTAACAGTTTTCCTTAGTTCCACTTCTCTGAACAAGCTGTTAATTTTGTTTCATTGGGCTTTGACTCTTCCTGAAGGGTATTCTAATTTGTCTAAAGACAGACAGACAGACAGACAGACAGACAGACAGACAGAAAGAAAGAAAGAAAGAAAGAAAGAAAGAAAGAAAGAAAGAAAGAAAGA
>BLBF01000003.1:90836310-90847367 GCA_015471245.1 Laticauda colubrina | reverse complement strand
AGAAAGAAAGAAAGAAAGAAAGAAAGAAAGAAAGAAAGAAAGAAAGAGAGAACTGATGCCAAGTAGTAATGCGAGGGACAGTAAATATGGTTGAGCAGGGCATGTTAAAAAGAAAGTAAGCAGATGTTTGGGAAGAATTATTTTTTATCTACCTCCTCCTCTCAGAGTTAATGCAAGCGATTCTTAAATAGTAGATTGGGATTCTTTTTTTACAGCTATATACTCTATTAAGGACATTATGATGCACGAGACTATCTTGGTCCTTGAGAATTCTAGAAATTACTAAAAAAAAAAACTGTTTGAGGATTTCATACATTGAAGAGCTTTTAGTGTGATACATCAATTGATGCTTGGAGGGATATAACCAGATTGTAAGATTGTTTTTTCTTTTTCTTTTTCTGATCGACATCATTAGGATGTGGCTGTTAGTAAGCATTGCAAGCTAGAATAGGGTGAGAAACATGGAAACATAAGATTTAAGTTTGTGCATGGTCCTTAATTCTTTTGACCTCACCTTCCCCAGGCATTTCAGCCCTGTTGTTTCCTGCCATGCTGTGAAACTCAAGAATAGTGGGAGCATTAAAAGCAAGCTTAACATAGCAGTTAAAACCTGAATACTTTCTGCAAGCCCCTTTCCCCCCATTTTAGCTCTATTTGGCTTTGGCCACAAGCATAAATAAGATTTGTGTGACTACTACTTTGTATCATGTCCCCAGCTACTTTCTCCCAGATGTTCAATGCAGTAGCTAAATTAAAAAAAAATAAAAATCCCACCTCTGACCTCAAGTGTTGATACTATTTTTACACAGCCAAAGTTAAAGAACAATCAAGTACTGTAAAAGGAATCCCAGTGTTGTCTATAGAAAGCAATCCATTGTAATGTTTGTTTTCTAGTCTACAGAGCATTTCAGTTATTTAGCCCAATGGCTAACATTGTTTAAAACCAGCTTGCTAAAGGGTGCGATAAACATGTTAATGTTTCACATACATTAACATTCCTAACTCTGGATTCATGGTAATCACATGTTCAATTGCTTCCCTTGTAAATCTTAATTGAAGATATTGGCTCACTGAAAACAAAATATGATTGTTAAGAAACTGATAGACTGATCAAAATCCAAGGTTGCAGCCTCTTAGAAATACCAGATATGCTAATAAAGTTGCAATCCATTGGATACTCTAGTAAGCACAAAGCAGCTAAAAGGTAGTATTTTAAAAATTAGATATCTTTGTTAGCGGTTCTGATGTGTTTGAGATTTTTTAAAAAAACTATTTTATGTGGTCTGCACTGCACTAATGCTTGACAACCACTGAGACTATATGGAGGTGAAATAGCGTATCTTTTTTCTCTATCTCTATTTAATTTTTATTTAACAATGTTTGAAAGGCTGTTTTTCTTCTCATTTGACATGCAGCAAGGACATATGGGAGAAGGCGAGGTAACAACATTCCTCTTTAATTTTCTGATGTTTAAAATGTCTTATGGCATCACTAATGCACCAGCTGTTTCTGAAAGATCAGAAGTTTTTAAAGGGGACAGGTGGATGGGGCAGGCTTCCTCAATGTGCATGCTGTGGTAACGTTACTCATTGAAAGTAGCACATCCCAGAACATGATGGAGAGGCAGAATTAATATATTAAATACAGAGTGAGTGGGTAGCAAACAGTATTTTTAGCAAGAACTTCCAAAATTAAAAAACACATTAATGATAGCTTCAGCTGGGTGCTAGTAGAAGAGGGTTTCTTACTTATGGAAGCACCTAAATGACTTGAATTTCCAGGTCTCTCCCCCAGGCAACATTAATTGTCATCATAATTTATTGTGGCTGTTAGCACTGGCATTCTTCCAAACATTTTTTATACTTAGTAATGATTTGCATGTCCCTCAAGATGTTGAGCCGTGTGATAGAGGTAATTTCACACTGCATTTCTCTTATCTAACTTCTGTGATCAAGCTGAAATTCTCTGCATCTGAGCAATGTCTTTGTTTTGGAGGTTCTTCAATAGCACAAAACTGCCTTGCAGGCACTAGCAGGACCACAATACACAGTTTGGGAGATTTTACATCACTAAAAAAGGAATCCTGGCAATTAAGTCACATAGGTGCTTTTTAAAAATCTGTGGGATGAGAACTAAGATGCTACAACCATATCTTTGAACCGTGCATGCTGACCTAACAATCATAGACAGATGCCACTTTGTTAGCTTCCTTGGTGCTGTCTGGACCGAGATGTTGATGAGGAAATCACTAAGAAATCTCTCCCCAAAAAAGGTCAGCGGTTGGAGAATTCATGCTAAAAAGAGGCTCTGCAGCACTATGGAATTCAAATTATTAATTTGAGAGGATTCAATTTTTCAGAAGAATACAGATCATGAAAATTGATTGGCACAGTGCTTTTTTTTTCTAAATGGAGCTTGTTTGTTTGTTTTTTTCAGTTTTGGTAGGTTATGGCAAATTGGTAAATTGTTATGATTTCATTAGTGATCAAAATGTTGTTCCCCGTGTGCATGTCTATACTTTCTATGCCTCAACCTTTTCCTGAAGCCAGTGTCAGAGCTACTTTATCAAAGATAGTAAGAGATGGCGAGGGGAGATGGAGATGTTTACTTCTTTGCCCTTCAACTAAGAACAGTGGCTCCAGGATTGGATCCCTGGAACTGCCACTTTCCCTGCACTGCACTTGTTCAATGCTCTTGTTGTGCATGCACACTGGCGTTTGGCAGATGAAACGTCACAATTCCATTTGGTGCATCTGGATTTCACTATTGACCGGTGGTGTATCTTTAGCATTTTATAATACATATAAAAGGAATGAATTCTACAGCTTTTATATTACTATAATTTCAACAGACATGATGTACTGTATACTAAACAACATGGCATCCTCTGGGGAGGTATCAGATAAAGGGACGGGTGTTATTACATGTCTGTATTCATTTCATATAAATGTTAATCCTATATGAACTAGAAAACTAGAGAGAAACACAAGACCAGTTGTAATGGAATCACTTTTATTCTAAGGTATATTGTGAGAACAATACTTAACACTAATACAGTAATTACAATAATAAAAAAATGAACAGCAAAAATAATGGTGTAATGTTCCTAGATGAAGCACTAACTAGTCTAGTGAAATGTGCCAAGAAAAGAAGTCATTGAGGTCCAGCTCCCCTGAGATGATTTTGAGTGGTGGTTACATATGATTCTAACTAGAACCATCTTTGTTAACAACTGCCTTCAGTCTTCAGGTCCTATTTATAGTTTTGGCATGTTATAAAATGATAAGTTATTGCCTCATTTTAGAATTCTTAACCTTAAATCTTCAACTTATTTTTTCACTGTTTCAGTGGTGAGCATGCTCTGGTAATTGTAAAAGCAAGCTTCAAGTAGAAAATAAGCCCTTCTTCTGTTCTCCTTTTTAAAAAAACCCAAACAGCATTCTGATCACATTTAATAAGCTCCTGGAAAAGGACAATTTTAATAGACTTGGGTAAATAATTTACCTGTGGGTACTTGTGGACCAGGGACCATTAACTGACTTATAATACTGATTTCTTTATTATTGAAACATATATTACATTTCTTTCCTATCTATTTTCTACAGAATTTAGAATATACATGAAATAAATAGTGACCGGTATGAGGACATTGACCAAGTTTCATGACCAAGAGGGATGGAACTTGGTTGTCCTCAGCATGATAATCCTTTAATTGTTCTCCACTAATTGTCCAGTTTTATTAGACCTGCCATACTTATTATTCTTATAAGTATGGTTATACTATTATATGCCACTTCAGTGAGAATATAGGTAAAAGGGTCCCGTCATTTTCCTCCATTTTCCTTTGGCTTTTTATTACTGTTTTTGTCAATAAAGACAAAGAGCTGTGAGATTTAAATGTAAGATAGATGCGGAATATTTTACTTGAACTGTATGATCGTATGGATGTGACTAAAATCTTGTACTTGCAAAGTCCCAAGATCATTGGGGCTTGATCAATAATTACTTGGTGTAGAATATTTTTGAAGCATATACTTGGGAGGAAAAATAGTCTCTGTGTTTGGAATAGAACATTTGTCTATGACACGCTTGGCATAGTGCACCATTTAATGATACCAAGATTCAGCCAGCTTTTCTGTACAAAGTCATTCAGATAATATTGTGTATTTATATAATTAATAATGGATCTTTGTGACAGGAGGAAGAATAAGAAAATAGGCAGCTATTATTCTGTCAGTATGTTTTGAGAAATACATATATGCATATTATACATGCACATACACAGACACATTTTGTCTTTTCAACTATAGGTCAGTCCTCCCTGTTCCCAATGGAAGATGGGTTTCTGGATGATGGACGTGGGGATCAGACTCTCCATAGCGGCTTAGGATCACCACACTGCTTCTCTCATCAGAATGGCGAGCGAGTTGAACGGTACTCTCGCAAGGTGTTTGTGGGTGGTCTGCCACCTGATATCGATGAAGGTATATTTGGATATTAGTGTTGCCAAAAATACACACCCATGGCCAAGTGCGGCCCTGTGGAAAAGAGGATAATCATGCCAGATTGTAGCATTTTCATGAGCTCACTTTGGGCAGTTTTTCAGGCAGTGTAAATTATACAAATCTATGAGTTGCCAAATATCCAAGCTTTTAGGTTATGAATTGTGATGATAAGGAGGTGTGGGTTGCACAGTTTATGAGATATGTTTTATACATTTGCTTCATTTCGTTAGATATTATGACATTATAAAACTCTTTATGAAGGTCTTTTATTAAAGATGATTATAATAGGCACACATTTTAGTCCGTATCTGATTTAAAATACAGTGCAGTGCTTCATCTATTTAAGGGAACAATATGTAATGCATTATTTCTTTGCTATCACCATATATTTCACCAGAGGGATGAATTACTGCTGAAAAAAAAATCCATTTAAGCATAAGGAACATGCTGGGCATATGAACGTTAACTGTAACTGATGGCAATATTTGCCTTGATTTAAAAGTCTACTAGACAAAGGGAATCTTCTTATTTTATTTTAATTTTTAGGCTAATTCGAATAACAGAGTGCTGCTTTTTTCAAAAAAGAAATGTAAAGAAATTATTTAGGGATTTCTAGCTCTATTTTTTAATCCTATAATTCTGGGTAATAACTGTATAAATTTAAGCTGTATACATAAAAAATATCTATGACATTTCCTTTTCCCCCAGAGAAATATTTCTGTTACTTTCATCATGATAAAAACATCAGATTATGAAGAAATAAACTCTGACACAAGTATATGAAGCACCCCCCTCCAAATATCTCAGGAAGAATTTAACTAAAATAGAAAATGCACATGGGGAGGGCAGATCAAATAATTTTTCAGGCTCTGTGTTGCGTATAAATAGCATTTCAGTCTGTTCCCCAGTTTGTTTTAAAATTAAACTGAGTGAAACAATTCCATGGTGCACTTTAAAAAGAATTGTGCATGTGGGTGATATTAACCAATGTGCAGATCACCTGAGCTGAATTTAGAAATTGAAGAAAGGCTTTGAAGCCTTTGCTTTCTGCTAATGAATCTGCATTCTCGCCTCTGCAGCAGTTACATAATCGCTTTGTGCAAGTGCTGCTGAAGATAGTCTGAGGTCCAGCTCAGATGATGTGCACAGATACACTTAGGCCTATGTCATAAGCAGTAGGCGTGACTAGGCTCTGCTACATTCTTTTTTCTTTCTCCCCACTTTTCGCAAGTCCATGCTGAACAACTTGCTCTTGATGCAAGCTCTGCAAGTTAGCTGTGGGAGAATGCCTGAAGCTAGGCAGTAAAAACTGCTCAAATTCAGTCATTAATTACTTTAAGTGGGTTGCTGCAAATCTTTATTTGTAACCTTAAAGTCATAGCTTTGATATTTGAACTGTTTGCTTTTTTATAAATATACAGTACTTGGATTCAATTTTTTTCCCTTTTGAAAATACTTGCTGTCTCTCATATTTGGGTTTCCTAGTATTACCTGAGTATTCTCATCAAATTGCTTAAATTGCTTTATTTGGGACCCTTCCCCTTAAAAAAAAAAAAGTGAAGATTTTTTTTTCTCTCTCTTTGTTTGGTTCACCAATTTGCAGATGAGATCACAGCCAGCTTTCGTCGTTTTGGCCCATTGATTGTAGATTGGCCTCATAAAGCTGAAAGCAAATCGTATTTTCCTCCTAAAGGTAACTTTTGTTACTTCATGAATCCTGTCCTTCTCTAAAATTGTTCAAAACAAGTAATAGTTTCTATAAAAGCTATTTAGTTGAAAGATTATCTCTCCTCATGAAAATATTTTTTTAGTGCTAGGAAATTTTCTTAATAGGAAGAGCTGTGGACTCTTAATTGGATCTGTTCAAATAGGGGCTGGATAGCCATCTGCCATAGATGCCTTAATTCTGGATTTCTGCATGGAGCATAGAATTCTATGTGATAGTCTGAACCTTGCAATTTTATAATTCAAAGAGTGAATTTTATCATTTGAGATCTTAACATGGATGTCTCTTCAACACATTTTCTTTTATAGACCTGAATTTCCATGATCACAAAAGCATATTTCAATACTACTGCTAATCTTAAAGTAATATGAAGTGCTCATTAGTCCACTTTCTTATTTGAAGTGTTTTGTCATTGCTGTTTTGACTCCGTTTTACTTCTGATCTTCAAGTTGGCGCTTTTTATCTACACTTTTCCCTTTTTTTAATTTGAACTTTTTATCTACTGTTCAACTTGCTTCCCTTCCTGTTTTTCCCCCGTGATTTCTTTGGTTTCTTTAATCCCCCTTCTATTTCTTCTCTGTAGAGTAAAGTAGTGACATTCAGATTAAATTTCATTCTAAGGAAGGAAGGAATGAAGTTTTGTAATTTATTTGTTATCTCTCAAATAATAGCATTTGGGTTAGACTATACCTACTCCTATTTTGGAAAATGACCATCGCCTTACCACCCCCAACCTATTTTTTTAAATATGAAACCATGATTTTTCTTTTTTTTTTGGCATGGTTATATCTAAGTACACACAAAATAGAAAGTTTCAATCGATCATATACCATACAAAGTGAACAAATCATGTTTCTTTCTTCTCTATCTAGGATATGCCTTTTTGTTGTTCCAAGATGAAAGCTCTGTACAGGCTTTGATTGATGCATGTATTGAAGAGGATGGAAAACTCTACCTGTGTGTTTCTAGCCCCACGATTAAAGATAAACCAGTATGTGGCTTGGAGATATATGAAGTTTACAAATTATATATGTATATATATATATGTATGTATGTATGTATGTATGTATGTATGTATGTATATATATGTATGTATGTATGTATGTATGTATGTTTTTTTACGTTTTCGCGGGTACTTTCATGTGTGCTGTTCAGCTTTCTTCGGGTATTATCCCACGTCATTGTAGTTGTGCTTTTAAAGTTGTAGCAACGTTTCGGTAGAATCTCATCTGCCATCATCAGGCTTCTGTATTGAGTTCGTCTGTGGATCAGGCTATCACAGCCATTAGTTTTAGCTAGCCCCAAATTTAAAACTAACGGCTGTGATAGCCTGACCCACAGACGAACTCCATACAGAAGCCTGATGATGGCGGATGAGATTCTGCTGAAACATTGCTACAACTTTAAAAGCACTACAATGACGTGGGATAATACCCGAAGGAAGCTGAACAGCACACATGTAAGTACCCGCGAAAACTTTAAAAAATACATATATATGTGTATGTATATATATATGTATGTATGTATGTATGTATGTATGTATGTATGTATGTATGTACAAATTATGTGTATAAGTATTATTCATATACTAGAAAAGCATGTATGTCCATGGTTTTTCACTCAGGAGGAACAGGATTTGTTTTTCCTTTCTCCTTGAACTATTGAGTCTCGGGCACTACATAACTACTGGCTAATTGTTGCTTATCAAACTGCAAGTTCAGGGTCCTAATTCCTCCCTGCACGATAATTTACTGTTTAGTCTCAATGCCCTCTCTTTCCGTATAGATTATTTTTGAAGTTTTTCCATGCATATTTGGTCCTCACCTATGTGCACAGCCAAAATCTGGACAAATCAAAAGGAAGAAGCATAAATGGAAGAATTTTGGGAGAATTCTTTTTGGGTGGGAGTGTTAATTTTATCTATGGAAGTTAATTAATTGGGGGAAGAGTGGATTTTGTCTGTAGTGGGATCATGATAAAGTAAAGATACAGATTCTAGTATAGTTTCTATTGAGACTTTGTAGAATACTTACATGGTTATTTTGATGATCAAGCAGGTGTTGGGCATCTCCATCCTGCAGACTAAATATTAGGGCTCTGCAGCTCTTTGAATCTGAAGGAAAAATGATGCAATAGTGACATGACCAGGACTTGTGAAGAGCTTCTTAAAGCAATTCCTCTTCTCAGCAATTCCTTTCAGTACCTTCATGGTTATTTAATAAGGCTCTGGGATTCATTCAAAGAGAAGCTTTGTGAAGTAACTTCCTATCTGAATGTCTTGATTATAATGTTGAGGTGCTATCTTCCTCTTGGAAGCTGGCAAAGCCTCTTTGAGGATTTCCTATCATTTGACCAAGCATGTGCATGTACAGATGACACTTCCGTTAATGGATTAGCTGAAGCAAATGGATAAATAACAGCAGAGGAATGTGGAATCTCTCTGTTCTCTGTATTACTGGGATGCGACTGTATTGCTGTGAGTTCTAGGCCTCATTCAGGCGTGAAAACCAGCTGGGCGACTTTGGGCCAATCACTCTCACCCAACCTACATCACAGGGTTGGTTTTGCAGGGAAAATAGGAGGCAGGAGTATTAGATATGTTCATTGCCTTGAATTGATATATACATGATCAGACACAAAATAATAATGTGTTAGTGCTATGCAAAAAATCCATTCTGATTCATAGTTAGAACTGTATATAAAGTCCTGTTTTCTACTTGCAGGTTCAGATCCGACCTTGGAATCTTAGTGACAGTGATTTTGTGATGGATGGCTCACAACCTCTGGATCCACGGAAAACCATTTTTGTAGGCGGAGTTCCACGACCCTTACGAGCAGGTATGGAAATTGGCTTGTTGACTTTGTCCAAGTGACCTTGCTGTTGAGAATTTCTGATATGGAAATATGCTTACTAACTTTTGCTGACATTCTCATTATTTTCAGATAGAAGAACAGAAATTTAGATAGAAGAGTAGAAACTCCATTGCCCAGAGCCTAGGAAAAAAAAGGGGATTTATATGCATATTTGTTGTTACTATATTTTAGTGGAGCTTGCAATGATAATGGATCGGCTGTATGGAGGAGTTTGCTATGCTGGAATTGATACTGACCCTGAACTGAAGTACCCAAAAGGAGCTGGGCGTGTTGCATTTTCCAATCAACAGAGTTATATAGCTGCTATCAGTGCCCGCTTTGTTCAGCTGCAACATGGAGAGATAGATAAACGGGTAAGTACGAGAGCATATTCTATTTATTACACAGCATTCTTTTGTTGGCTTATGTCCATATAAGTGCCATTTCATGATAGGAACAACAAAAACAACTGTTTTTGTTTTTGACTGCACCCCCCCAGTCATCCAAAATATCAAAGAAATGATTTTTTTTACTGCCTTTTGACTCCAAAGCCAGTTGTTCCCTTTGGAGCCTTTTCTACGGGCACAGCAAATAAGCCTGTGCTTTTAGTTTTACCCTTTTACATCTGCATGACTTGCTTACTATTAGCCTTTCTTTCACCCTGCCTGAATGCTTTGTAGTAGAACAGGCAGCTGCTTTATCAGAGCTAAAGGCATGCAGCTCCAGTATGTTTCTGCTGGATTTCTAAGTTTCCTTGCACACATTCTATTTTAATTCAATATAATCTGTACAGCAACAATAGTTGATTATTTAAACATCCATCTCTGTTAATGTTCAACACATTTTCACAAACCAAGTCAGCACCACTAAGAATATCTTTGCAACATAAATTCACTTCTCCTTTTATCACATTGACATGTACGCTGAAAAGAAGATTGGAAAGAAACTTGTTGTTTTGACACTGCGTAAGAAAGCATTCCCCAACTTTGTGCTCTTCAGATATACTGAGATTTTTAACTCCCAGAATTCCAAGCTAAAAGCTGTCTGGGAGTTACAGTCAGGTTAGGGAAAGTTGGTGTAAGAAGTTACGAACCATTTCAATTTTTGCTACACTGTTTTTCTCTTTTCTGGCAACTAAATTGTTCTAACCCAGCAATTCAGAATGATGCCATTCTTAAAAAGTAAAAGTAAAATGAACATTGATTTGTGTGGTTTGTCTTCCAGTTCTGGAAGGCGTGTAATGTCCTACTTCTGGATATGTAATGTATTACTGGCAGAATCTAAGCAAGAAGTTCAAACATTTCTACCATAGCTTTTTGTAAGGTGAATTGATTCATAAGTAAATGTTGCTATTATTAAAGTTGTGGCAGCTTTGTTTGGCACATGTACACTTGAGAGAAATTAATAAAGAGTAGCTCTCCCGTTCCTGTGTTTTAGATCTTGATATAATATGATCAAGGACTTCCTTAAATATATCTTCTTGAAATTCAGAATTTATCTGTGGACATACATACTTTAATAGTCACAGATACTTTACATCTATAGAAATGTATACATATATGTATATACACACACATACAGAGTTATTAAATAACATTTATAGCCAAAGCATTTATTCACATGATGTGTAAATGGAGTCAGGGTTAATTAATTGGTTTATGTTTATATTGGCAGTTAAATTTTAATTATTTGATACAGAATATCTTTTGAAATTTATTTTAAATAGCAAATGAATTTAATTGAATTCTCCTACCTTCTAATGGTGGAAATGGTACAAATAAGTTGTACTTTCCATTTTTTGTGATTTTGAACCATTTTTGTGATTCTGTGGTCCAAATGACCCTCTGAAACAATGATATCTTCACATATTTTCTTCATCCTGATTGGTTGGGAGTCTTGGTCTGTATTTATTGGTCTTGGAAGTTGCTGTGTTCTGCTTGATTGGTGTTTCTAATATCTTCTGTCTGTTTTGT
>BLBF01000003.1:90808515-90831080 GCA_015471245.1 Laticauda colubrina | reverse complement strand
TAATATAATATAATATAATATAATATAATATAATATAATATAATATAGAGAAGAAAGGGAATGTGAATCAACAGAGTTCAATATTGAAAGGACCCTCCTACTCTGCATTATATTTCAGTATTTCCAGCCTTGGCAAAGTCAACGTGTTTGGACTTCCATACCTAGAATTCTCAGCAATAACTATGATGGTTGGAGAATTCTGGAAATTGAATTCCCATAACAATCTATGATTGGAAAATTCTGGAAACTGAATCCCAATATGCCAAAGTTACAAAACAATGCTAATGTTCTTATATCTTTATAGCTTTTATCTTTCTAAAAAAAAAATCAAGGGGATCCATTTGTAGATCCTCTGAATTGTGAAGTTGTTTATATAGAACATTCCTACTAATAAATTTTAAATCAAGGAAAGGGGTAAAGATTTAATTTCACCAAAACATTATAAATCTCTAATTCTCAGGGAATGTCTCATTGTACTTCAGAGTGATTCAACATGATCAGAATTGCCTTGAAATAATGTCAATTTAGTACAATTACTAATTTAATCAGATTCCCCTAGTGCAGTGTTTAAATAATGGGTACAATCAGAGTAAAGCTCATCTAATTTGAGAAGTCTTTAGTTGTTTTATCAGACAAACACCCACCTCAGTAGAAAGTATATATTGTGAAACCCAAAGTTAATTTGATAGACATCTTAAATAATAGGGAAGTGTCTTCTGTAGGTAGATATGATGCCATCATGTACAGGATGTGGTAATGGCCACAAGCTGGGATGGTTTTAAAAGAGGGGTAGGTAAATTCGTAGAGAGTGTAGCTTTATGAAATATAACTCAACAAAAGAAATGTAATTTCCTGGGTTTTTTTTTTTCTTGTGTTCTCCACATAAACTCAGAACATGAGGTATATTCCAGACCCCAATTTTATTCTTTTAATCTTTGAGTGATAATGACTGGTATATGATTGTCCAATGAGTTGAAAGCTGAAGCCAGCCTGTCAGGAACAGTATTTACTACATCTTTTGATGGAGACCATACAACAGGGAAAGGCTACTGCTTTTCTGTTTTGCTTGTTCAGCCAGTACTAGGAAAAAAAGATCGTGAGCTAATTCCATGTCTAGTCTGATCTAGCAAAGCTTTGTTTACTGTGCAGGAGAATGTTTACTGAGGTGTCTGTTGGATGGTAGAAATATAGGAAGAGAAGGAAAAACAACAACACCTGGACTACACTTTTGTCTAATGAGGCCAAACTTAAGAAATGTGTACATTTTCTCCCCTTCTTTCATCACAGGTGGAAGTTAAGCCATATGTCTTGGATGATCAGCTGTGTGATGAATGTCAGGGGGCCCGTTGTGGTGGAAAGTTTGCTCCATTTTTCTGTGCTAATGTGACCTGTCTGCAGTATTACTGTGAATATTGCTGGGCTGCTATCCATTCACGCGCTGGCAGGGAATTCCACAAGCCCCTGGTGAAAGAGGGAGGAGATCGCCCAAGACATATTTCATTCCGCTGGAACTAAGTGATTACTGCAGTGTGTTCATATGCAGGCCCTCAAAATAAGTGCACTCTTCTGTTCTCCTGATTCCTTTGCCCTCCCTTCCTAGTCCCTCTTACTCAAGATAGCATGTCCTGCTGTTGTAGTCTGTAACTTAAAAATAGTGTAACAAAAGAATGGCCTATAATCCTATAGGTATTTTGTAGAATCTTGTCATTAAACTTTATGGGGAACTCCTTTTCCTATGGATAACACAGTGCATGGAAGCCAGATTCTCTTATCTTCCTGGCTCCCCAGAGGACACTGCTTTCCTGCTATCTTTTCTTGAAGGAAGAAAGAACAATATTAAGAGAAATGAAACAATAGAGTATTTTGTTTTTTAATTAAATTATTGCTAATAACAAAATCAATAGACTACTTTTATTAAAGTAACCATGAGATAGGAACACTATGAATCTTATCTGACACTTTGTCCAACCGACCCGCCCTTTCCTTCTCCTTGCCCCCTTCCCTAGCCAAGCCTCTGGGAAGCCTGTTTTCTTGCCACCGATGATTTTATAGCAATGGAAACAGTTAGCTGTTAACTTAGTAACAGAAAAGAGCATGTTTAAAGCAACAAAAATGCATGAGCAAGGTTTAAAGCAGCATTAAGTTTCTTTTTTGTTTGATGTAAGGGTTCTGAAGCTAAATCTTTAGCACAGTATTGTGTCTCACCGTGCCTCCAACTTCCCACCACATTCAAATTTTTACTAATTGAGTAGGCAGAGCTTAGATCTGTGTTCTTCATCCAAGCAATCACATTTTTAAAGTTCCCGAATGTAAATCCTGGGTCAGTTTATAACTGGGGGGTGGGTGGGGAGTGCACTTATTCTTTATTATTGTGGTTGTTGTTGTTGTTTTGAAAGAAATTTCATTATCAGAATACAGCCCTACAAATCCTACCAAAGCTAAAGTAATGACAACTTGTGAACTGGCATGTCCTCTCCTGAAGAACAAATGTATAGATTTTATTTTTGATGGCTATATAGAACTCTATATCCTAATTTACTAATGTAAATCAGAGGCCAGCCTTTGCTCTCCATTTTGACATGAAATACAAGAACCTAAAGATATACCTCAAGAGTACATTTTAATTCCCCCCTTCCCCCCCAATACTATTAATCCACTCTTCCAATACATATCAAATTTTGTCTGCTTCTTGAGCTTACTCTGGGATGTGAAACTAGTTCTAACCTCCTGACAAAGCTGTGACCTAGCAATTTATAAGAGGGCAAAGTAAAGTTTGTTTCCAGGTATGTTTTGCACTGTTGGCTGAATGAATAGACATGCATATCTGCAAAGGATATGCTTGTCTTTCAACAGAGAGCAAGTGAGTAAAAGGAATCCTGACTCCCCAAAAATTGTTTGGGACTTAGCACAAAACATAAACCGTCGCAGGACTCCAACTTGCTGAGTAATGCATAAAGTGTTATAAACATGTAAGTGGGGAACACATCATATGTTAAAGCTAAGGCACAAGGTGGTGTTGATTAGACTGAAATACACTTGATAAAATTGATAGGAGGGAATGTATTCATCTCTTAACCACAGTAATGGGGTTGTAGCAGTGTGTAGAAAAAGCCAGTTGGAATCTGAAACTGGCATGATACCACCATAGACTCTTAAACCAAAGACTTGCTTAAGCACAGCTACAGAGAAAAAGCATCCCTTTTGTAAGCTCTCTTCCTCCCCATCCCATTCCTCCATTGCCAGTTACCTATCAGAGGCAGTTTGGTTTTCAGTACATGATACATACCCTTGTTATTTTCCAAAGGTCAAAATGGAGACATTTGCTGTCTACTTGTCAAGTAGAGAAAGGGAGCTCCTTTTAATGAATCCCTGCAAATATTGACAACAGGAAATGCAAATGGAGAGTGCTCTTTTGTAGACTGTCAGGGACCTTTTTCTCTGAAGTACATAATTATAGTTGGAATATTCCTTTTAATTTTTTTAAAAAATGCTTGTAGGTGGCTTGGGGTGTCTTATTGTGCCGATCCTATCCAGTGAACAGGTGAGATGGGTTACCATTACAAGAAATAACACTGTTTGAGAAGTAGCTTTGAATAATAATTTTTTCCCTTTGTACATGACCTGCTGAATTTCGGTACAGTGTTTTTGTAGCTAACTTATTTTGTCATGCACATAATGTATATTTGTTATGCACTACTTTTGTATATCTTGTTTTTCCAACAGTGAGCATTTTTAGGCACACTTTTCACTGACGGGATATCTCTTTATGCAATACCTCAATTTTTCATATTGCAAAGAGTAGCTTTTTGTACTTTTATTACTGAGAGATCTTCATATACTTCATTTTTTAATATAAATAATTTTAATAAATTTTATTTTCTTATATTCTGCTTTTTATACATTTCAGTGCTCTGCATACATTTTGAATTATGGATGTTGTGCACTGGCAATGCTATTTTAGAATTTGCAGAGAAAAGAAAGCATGTTGCTTAAACATCTTTAGCCCAGCACCAGGTATTTGGTGTACATATAATTTAAGAAATACTTATATGTAAAGTTGAGACTTAAAAAAAAGAAATTTTTAAAAAGCATGAAAGTGACAAATGAGAGAGTTTGTCTTTAGACTCTTGAAATTTAATGCATAAACATAGAGTAGAAGTTTAACAGTAACATCCCAAATTGTCTACTGCTTCTTAATAGATTTTTAAAAATAATACACAAATGCAGATGTTTTTTGGTGAATGTTTAGCCATTTTTAATCTTAACAAATTGATGTTAGGTGTTTGCAGAGATGTGTCTGCGCTTTTAAATCATATTTAAGGAAATAAACTCAAGCCTGCCCAATGGTGGGCATGTAATGTTAGTATGCATGACTAATATTAAAAAATGTTATTCTACTAATATTCACTTGTGGTGATTGTGTGAAAAGCGTGTTTACAGATTATTTGGTTACACTTCAATTTACAGGGCATAAATGATTATCTCTATTACTCTGTACTCGAAATAGTGCTAATATAATATGTCCTTCAGATTACATGGAAAGTGGAGTTGCCATGTCACTCCAAGCATAACTAACATGTAATTAGTTTTAAAATCCTAGGGTATCACTTTATTTTAAAGGGGTGTAAACAAGCATGTCATTTTCTTTCAGAAGCATGGCACTGGCCATGTACTTACAATGTAGTTACAGAGTAATTACATGGTTATTTTTGCAATGTAAAATAAAGTGTTTCTGATTTATTTTATATGTAAAAGAACCCCACTGCCCCGTGCTTTTTTGGTATATAGTATCTACTTCTCCATACACAGACCTCTGCAGAACGCAAATCTAAAACTTGCAGTGAATGACTTTAGTGTTTTATAAGGATGCTGTTGGAAAGACTTGATAATTCACCCCTTTTTGTTTCTTGAAGAGTTAAAGCCTTCTGTTTTAAAAGGTGATTTAAAACTTGAATGTGATGAATTGTGGCAAGTTAACTTCAAGTTATGTGCAATACTTATTTCAGACTTCTGGAAGATCTTTGCAGTGTAATTCTTTGTTTTTAATTGCAGACATTTAAAAATGTCATTTTCTACTGTTCTAGTAAATCCTCTTTCTTGCTGGTGTTTCTAAAGAAAAGAATCAGAAATCAATCTTTCTACTAATGTAAATTTGAGATTATTTTTTAAAAAAAAAGGAATAAAAGAGGTTTTGGTCATTTGCTTTATTTTATTATCTTATTTTAAAGCTACTGTGATTGATAGCATTGTAAGAATTGGGACAATATTGTATTCAACTGTTTTATTTTTTATATTTTTAAAATTTAAAGTATAATTAGTTTTTATAATTTTCATCAGATTCTTTTGTTATATTTTTTGGAAGTGAAACTTTTAGCAAGTGGGTGTCTAGTTTTTACTAATCCCTAATATGTTTTTCCCCAATGTAATGCTCATATTATCAGAAGGAAAAGTTATTTAAGTATGTCAGTTACTTGTACTACTTGGCTGAATTTCCATATAGTTTTTACTGTGTATGGGGAGGTTGTAGTATTTATTATAGCATTTTAAATAAGGGTAATTCATTTTTTATTAAAGTCATTTTCACAATTTAAGTTCATATTTTTGTATGTTCTACTCTAAGTTATAACACAAGTTTCTTTTTTTAAGAGAGTTCATTTGTTGAAGTGCTAGTGGAAAATTAATGTTATTAAATAGTTTGCAAATGACTATTTATAGCAGTATGCATATAATTTTTAAATATTTGTAATGTGAGATGTTGAATGAATAAAACTTTTAACTCAACAGTTGCTTGGTCTGTTATTTTGAACTCTTCAGGGCCAAGATATAACTGGTGCTCCTCTGGATGGAATAATCTGCCCTCATTAGGTATTCCATTTAGGCCCTCCATTGCTTTTAGATTGTACAAACCAAAACTGTTACTGGGGGGGGGTATGGGCGACATTTTTTAAGGCTCATTAGCTTAAGCCCCTGTCCCACTGCACCAACGGATGCAAAGACGACGTAAAACGTTAAAAAAAGCTTGCCATCCATTGGAAAACACGATGCATCCATTGTGTACTCACTGAAAACGTGTTTCATACGCTCTATCCCTCCAGCATCCGTCCACTGTGATTTTATCCACGCAAGAAGTTTTGAGCTGCACAAAACTTTGTGAACGGATGAACTTTCCACTGTGTACGATGTAAATCCGTGATATCCAAGCAACAAACGTTCTATGTCCATTTATCATCCGTTAAATGTCCGCTGTATCCTCTCTGCATCCTCTGGGCATCCTTGCAACTCACATCCGTTGCAGCTGAAAACGGAAAGAGGGAGGAAACAAAAGGTACACGGAACGTCTACACAGCGTTAGTAGCACGGAAGTAGAAAGGATGTGCAGTGAATGTTTTGCATCCGATATGCATCCTCTAGGCTTCCTATGAACATCCGTTTAACATCTCCGCTACATACTACCCACATCCGTTCTTTTCCGTTCTTTTCTGTTCTTTTCCATTCTGTTTATACAAATTTTTGCCACTTTTTGGAGCGGATGACAACGGATGGAGCCACCCCTGAAATTTTGCTCATCCGCTGTGTCCTTTATGCATACGTTTTGCGTCCGTCGGCCAGTGGGACAGGGCCTTTAAGGGACAAAAAAAGTGCAAAAATCTTGCAAAGGTTAAAGAGACCATTAAAAAGTGAAAATACCCTGGAGGATTTTTCCCACCTGAAGAGAAAAACTGCACCTATTTTGCCTTTCCCATACCCTCTCTGGTGATATTACATCACTGTCCATGATTCCAGGTTCATAATTTATGAATGATTGGTAGGTTGGAGTAAAAATAATTAAAGTACATAAGCATTGCAGTCTCAGATTTTAATCCCTGTCCATCCCTTAAATGCAATACTTGATTATAATAATTGCTCAGTATGATTCACATATTTAATACTACTGTTACTGATAAAACCTGTACAGCAATATATATAATATGTTATGGAAATTACTTCACTTCTGTGAGCTGATAATTAAGCTGGTAAACTGGGAGCAGGTGGAATATATTATGGTTAACCTCAGCTACAGCAGATGCATGGACAACTTTGGTCTTAACACTTTCACCTACCATACAGGTTTGTTGGCATAGGAAAAAATAGGAAACTGGCATCTTAGCTTCTGATTAGCACTAAGTAACAACTATTATTATAAGCTTGCCCAATTCCAAAACTCTGGCTGGGTTACAAGAGTCAAAGTGAAGATGATCAACTGACCAGTCCAGGGAAAACTCCATGAAAGAGAGTTTTCTATGGACTGAAGGTTTTTCAACTTATTAGCAAGGGAGTTTAGTTTATATGACACTCCGGGGTTAGGGAAAATCCTAGAATCATCCACAAGATCCTCCATGCAGCAGCAGTCTGCAGGACAATTCGGGGAGCTGTGTTTCAGAGCAGCCCATGAGCCATTCAGCTGGGGTGGGGTGGGGTAGGAGGAATGCAATCACTTTTTTGTTGAAAAAGTTGTTTCAGTGTCAGGTTGCTGTTCAATACTACCTCTATACTGCAGTGGTCATGATCCTCATTTACAACATTATTTATTAAATTTATATGCCACTCATCTCACTGTTTGGGGTGACTCTAGGTATTCCCTAACATCTTCCCACAACTCATTTGGGAAGCTTGCAGGAAAAAGTTGATGCGGATCACTTAGGTGATGGTGGGATCACAGTAGCAGATTTCAACTTGCAACTTCCTTCCTGGGAAGCTTGCAGGGAAGGTTGCCAATTCTTCGGATAAGTCTCCAGTCCCCACACAATCACACCCAGTCCCTCTGCACTTGCAAATACCTGAAAGAGTGATCCAAAAATTCACAGGTTGCCTGGTTATAAAATAACAGAAATACATCAACATTATTAAAAAATAGACTAATAATAATAAATCAATCCTCTCTTGAGATGGATGCCAGTAAAATTTAGCTAGATTTGAAGGATCAATGTATTAAAACTATCTTTAAAGATCCTGTAAAAATAATAAGGGAAAGAGTTTTATGGACTTTTTGGGTGGGTGTAAACTTGTCTGTATATGTGTAATGTTTTAAACTGGAATTGGCAAACAAGAACAGAGTTTTACTTATTAAAAAAATAGAATGGGAAGAATGAATAATGAAATCAAATTTGAAAGATGTTTGGTTTGGTCAATGTGTTTAAAGGTTATGATTTCTTTAAGGAGTTCTGGTTAAAGACCAACATATTAAAGTCCAGTTTTTCAGTGTCATGTGTTCATTTCATTGTTGTATTCTGTAATATTTAGCCATTTGCCTCTGGTTGTTTGACTGGCTTGTAACCTGTACGGAATAGACATCAATTTATACTAGTCCTAGCAACTTCAGTCATGTTGGAACCCTTGTAACATCAGTTGATATCACAGGCCCAACAATAGGAGAAAGTCCTAAAGTAGACATCAGTGCACTGAGGATAAACCTTCAGCTGTCTGCTCACATGTCAACTGGGTGGGGGGAGAGCCAAATGCTATTTATATTTTGTTAATGTGGTACTCAGATATATATTGATGTCTCTGGCTGGAATCTCGTGACTTTGGCATGAATATTCAGCAAGCTCAGCATCCTGGCATTTATTTTTAAACTTACAGCCCTGAGTATGTCAACTAGGTCAACAACAAGGAGCCAAGTGTTCAGTCACCTGCTTCCACTTAATGTTCTGCTGCTACTTAATCACTGGGGTCAAAAGAAACCCAGAATGAGATGCTCAAATAATGGTAAGTTGGGAAAGGAATAAGACATGCGATTGTCATGTGCATCTGGGGGGAAAAAGAATGCAAAGCATTGGGAAAGTGAGCTGCTTGGCAGAGTGGAGTAAAGGCTTTGCCAGGCCTGCCAGGCCCACACCAGGATTCTTATGGAGAACTCCGTTGCTGTAGCACTCTGGGAAAACACTGGGGGAAAGTGAAAAGCTTTTATGGAATGCTCACAGCTGGGGCCTTGAGCTTCTCATTGGGATCTATTTCAGCACTGGTCTGTTAGTAGTGAGAATATTCCACCCAAGAATATTTTGGATTTTACCTGCAGATACACAGTTGAAATAATACAGATTGGCACAGAAATTTCCTCTCCTAATTTTTTCATGTCTCTATTTTCCCAAATGACAACTTTGAAGTATGACAAAAACATTTGCTTCATATATGCACTTTCCATGTCTATGAGTTCCACATAAAACTTCAAAAGTAACATGGCCTTTATTCTGTACATGAAGGGGTCAAATTTTATATTATACCAACCTATTATCCTTTAAGATATAGAGCCCACTCTTTCCATTCTGCAAATATAATTAAGACGAAGGGCGGTCCTGGGACACACTTAACATTTTGCTTCCCTCTCAAAAACTTGTAATACAAATTATTTTCAGCTTCTTACAGAATGACTCACGGCAACTTATTGACAGGTTTTTTTAAGTGAGATTGCCATCTCATGATACTCAGTCTACTCAATTACCCAGACCTCACATTTCAGTCAGAAAGTAATTCTTGCCACCTGGATATCAGACATGTTTTTAATGTGGGAAAAAGAATGAGACACTGACATTTCTCCCCGTTTTCTTCCAGTCTTGGAATTTTTGCTACACCAAACTATATGGCAGATAAGAAAACAGACTCCTCAGGAAGAGCTGCTTTTCCAGTTTAAGCTAGCCTTAAAGCAGTGGGCTCCAATCTTTTGAGCGCCAGGGACCGATTCCCTGGAGAGAGGCTTTTCTATGGACTGGAGCGAGTGTGGTTTTATGTGTTGCCTGCATCCCGCACATGCATGAATGGGGGCGTTGCTCATTAGCATGGCTGAGTTTCTGGTGCGCTATGGACCATTCCTAGTCCACAATCTGGGGATTGGAGACCCCTGGGTTAAAGTATTAGATGAGATCTTACTGAGGAGTTCCGGTTTGCAAGGCTTCGGCAGCGGCAGGAATCCACAATTGTTTGCTATAAACTTTTTTGCTATAAGTGGGAAGGGAGAGGAAAAGAATGAATATTAAGATTTTGTTGGAGGAGGCTGCTTGGAATTCATAAAAACAGAGCTAAACTGTAACAAGACTTCTAAAAGATATATTTTAATTGGAGCTTTGCAACTGAACTATAACCCCAGGAAGAGAAAGTATAAAAAGAAGAAAATGCTAAATGAAACAGTCTGTGTGTATTTGGATTGCTTGGTGACTTTGGGACTTTTGGAAATCATTATTTGAAAGACTAAAAACATTTGGGTTGTATAAAAAAACTTTTTACAATGGCACTACTTGTTGATGAACTGAAAATTAAATTTAAAAAGCTAAAAGAAGAGGAACAAGAACGGAAGGGCTCTTCTGGATCTGTTTTTCATTTTTTAGAAATGGTGATTTCTACCTACCAGAAACTACAAGAACAAGAAGACTGGGATGAAGAAGAAGCCATCTTTAATGAATAAACAACTCTAGCTGGGGAAGAAAAGGGAAAGAGGGGAAAGAGAATAGAGAATTTAAGACTAAAAAAAACCACCAAAAAAGGAAAAAAATAAGGTGAAAAATACAATGATATAATGTCAGAAAGCAACAGGAAAGAGGAATACAGAAGAAGGTGGAGATTAAGAAGGTGGAGATTAAGAGACAAGGGGGTAAAAAGGCAGGATTGGAGAAGAAAGGGAGGGTAAAAGGGAAGAGAAGTTACAAAGGTTTAAAACAAGATGTAAAGAAACAAGATTTATTCAGAGATAGTGGGTAAAAATATGATTAAAAAAGAGATTCTGCAAAAGTACATAAGATTGTACTGTTGTATTTATATTTGAAATAATGTTAGAAAACTGGATTTAATAACAGCTTAATTTGCTATGGATTATTGTTTTAATTATATTATAAACTTATAATATTATTATTTTATAATATAGTATGTAGCTTTAGAATGTACAAAGCAGAATCAGAATGAAAAGTATATATTATTTTAAGTGTTAAATTTAGGGGAAAGATTTAAAGGCGTCATACTTCAATCAGTGATTATAGGAGAAATTTTGTGTTTTAATGAGAAAAGATAACAGAAAATTGAAATAGAACAGACAAAAGATATACGAATAATGATTTAAATTGAGATGAAATAAATAAAATAGAATTAAGAGAGTGAAAAGAGGGGAGAAGCTATTTAGAAAATGTTGAATGGTAAATAAGATATGAAATGGGATAAAAAGTGAGCATGAATTCGAATTTACGTCTACAAAAAGATGTAACCCAGGACTAAGCTGCTTTCCAAAAAGAAATTTTATGTTTTTATGTTTTGTGTTTTGTTTGTGTATGTTTGTTTATTGAAAATCAATAAAAATTTTATTAAAAAAAAAGTATTAGATGAGATCTTCCTGTACATCCTAAGGCCTTTGGAGATACAACTGGTCATATAAACAAGAAGTCTTGGAGACAAAAAGACCAAAAATACCCCTGTGTAGAAAGTCAGGTTATCTTCTAATGTTTAAAGTTTACCTTTTTCATCAGGCCTTTAGTGGTGGGTTTTTTTTTTTTTCTACTTTAATTATTCTTGGGGTTTTAGCTGATATTTTATTCCTTATCACATTGGATTTTTGGTATGTTTGATTAAGCACATAGGTGTTTTCAAATAATATCTTCTGTAACCTGCCCAGAGCCAATGTGAGTTAATTGAGTAGTTGTATAAATTTTCTTAATAAAATGTAAATATTACAACTTATTATTATGGAATTGAATAATAACAGGCCTGAACTGAAAGTAGTTGCAGCTTTTTCTGTACACCCCTGCATTTCTTTTCTAAGATGATTTTAAATAAATAGCATGAGGTAGAAAGATTACAAGTGTTCTGGTAATCCTTTGACTTGACAAATTTATAATGAGTGATTTTTAGAAAGCCAATCTAGAAATGCTGTCTAAAGTATGCAATACATAATTAATATACACCATTCATTTGAGATGAAAGCCTTGATATTTTTCCTTTTAATGTCTCTATAAAAGAGGCTTGGTTAGTTTTGAAAACACAGTTAGTGTATTCCAATAATAAAACATATGGGGGGAAATGATCATGGCCAAAGTTCACCCTGACCTTGAAAATACCAGTAGTTTAAAAGTATTGTTGATTTGTGGGGCTGTTTACATCAGGTGTTAGTTAGCATTCATCTTTTAAGGTTTAATAGAGACCTCAAGGTGATTGTTCAATTTCCCTAAAAGATTCAGGTGGCTGGAAGCTGATGTGGCAACACAGAGGTGTTTTCATCTGATTTTCTTGGCTCGCTGTGAGAAATGTGCCAGTCGAGCTGAATACAAGTAGTCCTCAACTTACATCAGTTCATTTAGTGACTGTTCAAAGTTACAACGGTACTGAAAAATGTGACTTATGACCATTTTTCACAGTTATGACCTTTGCAGCATGCCATGATCATGTGATCGAAATTCACTTGCTTGGCAACTGGTTCATATTTATGACCATTGCTATGTCCCAAGGTCATGTGATTAGAAAACAGCTAATCAGAGTTGGAAGGAAACTTGTAGGTCATCTAGTCCAACCCCCCCACCCAAGCGGGAGACCTTACACCATTTCTGACAAATGGCAGTCCAATCTCTTCTTGAAGGTCTCAAGTGATGGTGCTCCCACAACTTCCGAGGGCAAGCTGTTCCATTGGTTGATTGTTCTCACTGTCAGAAAGTTTCTTCTTATTTCCAGGTTAAATCTCTCCTTGTTCAGCTTCTATCCATGGTTCATTTTTATGATCTTCTGACAAGGAAAGTCAGTGGCGATGCCAGATTCACTTAACAATTGGGTTACTAGCTTATCAACTGCAGTGATTCACTTAACAATTATGGCAAGAAAGGTCGTAAAATGGGGCAAAATTCACTTAAAACTATCGCACTTGACAACTTAAATTTTGGGCTCAGTTGTGGTTGTAAGTTGAGGACTACCTGTAATATGTGTGAACAAAATGCTATCATTTTGTAGTGCTTTAACAAATCCCCTCCTCCTTGAACTGACATGCTCAAATAGGTATATATCTACATGTGGGATTTATTTTTTAAAAAAAATCAGTTCAGAATAATTAAAACATTCTTTTTTTCACATTTTTTAGAATTTTAAATGAAAAGAATAAAAGTCAATACAAACTACAAAATATACAAATTGAAAAATAAAAAAGGGAAGTGAAGGAAGTAGTGGAGAGAGAGAGAGAGAGAGAGAGAGAGAGAGAGAGAGAGAGAGAGAGAGAGAGAGAGAGAGAGAAGGAAAACGAGAAAGAAAACAGAAGTAATTTTCCCCTTTCATCCCAGAAAGTTAAAAATAAGTTTAGTTTATTGCTATCTTTAAATAAAACATAATCTCTTTTTTCCCCATAGCTCCTGTTTAAGGTGAAGAAAGCAAAGTCCAAATTCTATGTCAACCTATTTTTGTTAGCAAAAACCCAGGCAACCAAATATAATTATTTTCTTCTTTTACCCCTGGTTGAAGAAGCCAATTTAATAAACTTTCTCTGAGTTTTTCAAATCATTATTTTAACCCCTTCAAAAAAAAAAAAAAACACCTATCTCAGAGATAGCTTATTAATTATCTGGATTCCAAAGCAAAAATCCATCAGAATTTAAATGGATTTCTTTTGGTATCAATAAAAAATATTTTTATTTATCACTTCTAAAAAAGTTCTTCCAAATCTTAACAGAGTTCATTTGTATATACAGAAGAAGAAAAATATCCAAATCAGTTTCCTGTTTGAATATTTGTTCATCTCCTTTAGGGAATAAGTCATCCATCAAATCAATTTGTATTACATTTAAATCTTTCTTTGAATTAATTTCATGTTCTTGTTTTATAACTTTATTAAATATATTCTGTCAATTTGATTAAGCATTTAATCCATTCTCTCTCTCTCTCAAAAAAAAAAAAAAATGACTGAGAGGTATTTCAAAGTTTGCACTGAGGCTTTCTACTCCCTTGTCTTTATCCTCTGGTTCAAATGTTGAATTTTCAAGATCTCAGTTTGAAGCAATCTCTATTTTTCCATGAGAAAATGTAATAATTCAAAACTATAATTTTAAGATTTGGAATATTTGTTCCTGTTCAAAAATACGTGGCATAAACCTGTGGTGGGGATTAGTACGCTTCTCTTCCCTCTGGGAAGGTGGGAAAGTTCAAGTCTGTACTGTTCAGTCCTGATCCAGATTTAATTTTAAACTTAAAATTCTCCAAAACTTTATTAAGAGCCTGCAGTCTTTGTCAGATATGCAAGAACTCATCAACTAATGTTCTCAGGTGAATGCACTACAAGCAGACTTATATAGAAAAGTTCACAGTAGTGATTTCAGATGATGAGATTTTTTGATGACTTATACATCTCTTAGCAAGTGGAACATTCCAAAGGTTCCTTTGCATGTCATAATAGTGCCATTTCTGTAGTATTATTTTGTTATAGGGTTGGTTTCATTATCTGTAGCAGCTGTTTCACAGTGTAGTGTGCAGTCCCAAAGCACCTGGGGTATGTAAGCATAGCACTCTATTCAATGCTGTTTCAGTTACCTTTCCATCTTAAGAATAAAGGCTCTCTGGTTAGGGCTATCCCTTTTTATTAGGACTACATTCCTCGTGAATTCCCCAAATCCCTCTGGGTTCATCCATCTCTTAAAATCTGTCTCAATCTACAAAAGAGCCCGATGTAACAACAGTGACCATACATCCTTTACTAGAAGAGCAGTCCTTAATTTCAAAAAGCTGTCCTTTCAGATTTATTTTTCACAATACACCTTTGTCTTATATTTTGGTCATTTAACATTTACTGTACAAATTATAGCACTTAATTCACAGTCTTTCATATTCATGTGGAAAGTAGGGGAATTGAATTGATATATGTGATCAAAATATTTATTTTTATAAAGTTTATCTTGGTTTTGTTCTTAAATTTTCATTTGTAAAGAAAAGTTAAACATTTTTTATCCTTATGAACCTCCTTGAGATTTGTTCCTTTTTAAAGTTCTTCTTTATTTTTTCCCCCAAATTATAGTCATAATATCTATAACTCAACTTATCAGAGACAAGATATGTTAGAAATGCTGTAATAAGCAAATAATGCAAATGTGAATCAGTTATTTGGAAATAGTCAAAAACATGGGTATAATTTTTGTGGTAGGGATGTAGTCATTATATTGAATTGAAATAGGCTTGCTCTGATTGGTGCAGGTATAAGAGATCAGCATGGGCATTGGCAAGGAATGCTGGGAAGTGTAGTTCAGTAACATCTAGAGAGCTACAGATGTGCATTCCTTGGTTACTGCTTTGACAAGGAAGTGCTGAAAATGCAGTGAATATTATTTGCAAGGGATATTGCACTAGCTAAACTTTTTAGGTTTATGTGTATGATTATTATAGCATTTTCTATTAGGTTAGATTATTTTTTTCTCCTGAATAGAGCCTTCTCCTTTAAAATGCCATTTTGTACTAGTTGTTACATGAAAACCATCCATTTTCTCTGATTTTTCTTCTCACCCATGTCAGTGCAAACACACACACAAACATACACAGACATCTCCTTTTGGAAGTGAAATGGGAGTAGATCTCCACAAAATAGTATCTCTTCCCATTGCTCTAAAACAGATTACTCAGAAGGAATTGCTGGCCAATAAATGCTTATAAAGCAATTCCTTAGCTGCTCTTTATTCAGCATCCTGAAAGGCAACTCTGACAACAGTCCCAAAGGCCCATTGCCTGCCTACAGGAAATCTGAGACAAATAATGGCCACAGAAAAAGAGAGCCAACCAGAAAACATTGCCTTCTTTTCTTCAGAGAAAAATAAGCCAATTCAGTTTGTCTTTATGAAAAAGAGGGTCCAGGATAAGGCTATGTATTCAGCTGCCTTTAAAGGCATAAAATGACATTAAGTAATCCCAGCCTATAAATGGATCAAGGAAATACCATTCATCATGCATTTCTACAATGTGATATAATGGATCTCTGTATAATCAAGGTGTTATTGCTTTTAAGGGGGGGGGGGTTGTTGATTTTTAAAAATCTATTGGTTTTTTTATATTCAAAAGGAACCAACCCATCCAAGTATATGGAATTAATAGCATTATACTCCCTCTGCTGGGCTTTACTATACAATTCTACTGTTATTATTTTTTTCCGGACATATGTTAAAGGTAGGATTAAATTCTATGTTTTTGAATCTGAAAATATTCTCCTTTGTGAATATTAATTAAATATTGAATTCAAAGGGAAAAAATATGAAGCTGAGAAGGACAGCTGTGGAATTTTTTTCCTTATTTTACCTTTTGGGTATTTTCCTGTTTTCTTAAAGGCCCGGTCCCACTGGCCGACAGACGCAAAATGTATGCCTAAAGGACACAGCAGACGAGCAAAATTTCGGGGGTGGCTCCATCCGTTGTCATCCGCTCCAAAAAGTGGTGAAAATTTGCATAAACAGAATGGAAAAGAATGGAAAAGAACGGAAAAGAACGGACATGGGTAGTATGTAGCGGGGATGTTAAACGGATGTTCATAGGAAGCCTAGCGGATGAAAGCGGATGGAAGCAGATGACACCTCTGAAGGGATTCCGGGGGATAATTTCGAAGCGGACGCATAGCGGTTGAAGCGAATGCATCACGTACACCTAAAGGAAAGAAAGGGGATGCCGCACGGATGTATATCGGATACAAACCGTTCACTGCGCATCCTTTCTATTTCCGTGCTACTAACAATGTATAGACATTCCGTGTACCTTTTGTTTCCTCCCTCTTTCCGTTTTCAGCTGCAGCGGATGTGAGTTGTGAGGATACCCAGAGGATTCAGAGAGGATACAGCAGGCGTTTAACGAATGATAAACGGACATAGAATGTTTGTTGCTCGCACGTCACGGATTTACATCGTACGCGGCGGAAAGTTCATCTGCTCAAAAAGTTTTGTGCAGCTCAAAACTTCTTGTGTGGATGAAATCGCAGTGGACGGATGCTTGACGGATAGAGCGTATGAAACACGTATGCAATGAGTACACAACGGATGCATAGCGTTTTCCAACGGATGGCAAGCTTTTTTTAACATTTTACATCCTCTTTGCATCCGTTAGTGCAGTGGGACCAGGCCTTTAAAAAAAATTGCAAAGGATTCATTGAGGTTTAATTTTCAGTCAGGGTTAAATTTAAAGCGGGAATGAGACATTCTAATCTGATGTATGAAGTTTTCATACATCCATTAAATTGGATGTAAATTTCATACAACCATTAAATCCAACTTTCTTCTTCTTCTTCTTCTTCTTCTTCTTCTTCTTCTTCTTCTTCTTCTTCTTCTTCTTCTTCTTCTTCTTCTTCTTCTTCTTCTTCTTCTTCTTCTCCCCTCCTCCTCCTCCTCCTCCTCCTCCTCCTCCTCCTCCTCCTCCTCCTCCTCCTTTTAAATGCTCCTTGCTTTGCTCTTCTGGATTAGAATATAATGAAATTTGCAATGATAATAATCCCCGTAATGGAAAACACTCATACCAAAGTTGAGGTTAGGACAGCAGTAGTAGGCATGCAAAAGTTATAATTGGTAAGAAATTATGCTGGCCCCTATATATGATGAACTTAATATTGAAATTAATAAGTATAATGGATTCACCCACTTACATGCACTCAAAAAATAGACAAATCATTTACCTAAGTTAGCCAGTGAATTTGACTCATACGGTGCCATCACATAAGAATGTAACACATAAATAGACAATAGTGAGGTAGAAACATGGAAAAATTAAGGATCGCTCTCTTAACCTTTCTACTCTTCATGACACATTCATCAGGCTAAGATCATTCTGATCTGAGAGCAGACCTGATGGACATTAATCCCAATATTTTCCTCTCCCATACATCCTGGCATATTTTATAGGTCATGATGTCTTTTTCACCTTTGTGCATTCCACTATCTGCAAAACTAGTAGTCAAGACTCCAGGCTAGAACTTGGGAGACACTGAGATTTAGTGTGCCTTTAGGCTTGAAACCAACTGGGTCACTTCGGGCCAGCCATTCTCTCTCAATCCAATCCATCAACAGGGTTATTGTTTTGAGGAAAGTAGGAGGGGCTTTTTTACAAAAATAATAAAGGTGGGATAAAAGTAAGTAAATAAATAAATAACCCCAAGGAAATATTTCAAGATTACCCAAAGGTGCTTTTTCAAGAGGTAACTGGACTTTCTGGTTTTTCTTTGATGACGTTTTGCTTCTTGGATGAGAAGCAAAACGTCTTCAAAGAAAAACCAGATAGTCCAGTTGCCTCTTGAAAAAGCACCTTTGGAACAACCATGTTCAATCTCCATCGACATTTTAAGACTATCAATTCTTTGAGGCCCCAAACTGGAGCAGAACAGTTGAGGCCTAAAAGAGTCATTCATATCAGTTCTTTCACATCAGTTTATATTTAATTTGACAGAAGGAAATTTGCTTTATTGGGAATTGAATTGAAGTACAGGTTGAAGGAAAATCTTTATCTACTCTTTAAGGATGAGAGAGTGCTTAACATATATGGCAGCCTAGGCTTAAAAAGTTCTGAAAATGGATACTACAGAGTAGATGAAGGCAGGCATATTCATTGAGTCTTTCAGGAAGTAGTCAGTTTGGATTTCCCATCAGTGAATTAAATACAACCACCCAATAATGAGATGCTGAAATGTATTTTGCTTCAAATTCCTATTCACTATTTGCTGAGATTGAAGTAGGAGATAGACCACAGATATACAAGAAGCTGGGCAGTTGCTTAACAATGAATAATGGAGAAAATAGATATTTAATGTATGAAATTGAAGTGGAAGGTATCAGATTGATGGTAATTAAAAGAACCAATAAATATGGTAGCTGGCTTCTTAGGCAACTACTTAAAGGGAGAAACTTGGTGGAAAACCAAATGAGATGTGGGTTCAAACCAAGTGATGTGGGTTCAAACAGCATAGGTGGATGATTTTGTCCCAAATTAGATGTACAGTCAGGAGATCTATCTATGCTGCCATTTCTTATCAATGTAGCAAGTTGATATGTAGCTAGCATCTAGGATACTAAGTCATGGATTCAGATTTTCCTAATCATTGCATGGGTAATTGAATAGTTCTCACAAGTGAGGAACTAAGGGACAAATTGCCAAGTTGGCAGATTCCCAGACAAGAATAATTGTGCCTAGAATATCTTTATTATATTACAAGAAATGATAGCCATGCAAGACACACGTTTCTAAGTGAGCCAGAAAGATAATTCAGAGTTTATACCTGGTCAAAACCTTTCAAACCCTTCATGTTCCCTCTCACAAAAGGAAAGTTGGACTTATCCTTATTTTGGATAAGAGATGCTTATTTATATTCCTTGCATTCCATTCAAAAGAATGGAAGAAGAATTAGACCGTTATCTTTCAACCATTAACTTGAGCCTTGGTATGATTAATACATCAGATGAGGTGAATATAATCTTGAGGCATGTGATTGGGATCTGGTTCTAAGAACAACACATTTTAATTATGGCTTCACATTGCAGCAAAGGGGCCACCATGAAAAGGACAGCCTATCAGTTTATCATTTACCAATTGCATCTGATTATGTGGGATAAAATATGGGAATTATGTGGGATAAAAGTCTTCCCACCAAACACTACTTGCCACTGTTATCTTGTGAATAAATGTCATAAAATTATTTCTACTGAAGTATGGAATTGAAATATTTGATCAATATCAAGCTCAGCTTGTCCTGTCCTTGTTCCTGATCCATAAAGATGTCCCCACCTGGGAGAATTTTATCCATCTGCTGAACAAGCAGCTTCTTCAACATGAAATATTTACACATTACAAGGCAAGGGAGACTCATAGCTCAGCCTATTCCTTCACGCAGGCTGTTTTTTTCCAATGAACCAATCCAATACAAAGAAATCTGCACAAAATCAGAATCTGTGGGCAGGGGTGGGATTCTACCAGTTCACACCTATTCGCTAGAACCGGTTGTTAACATTCTAAGAGTTCGAAGAAATGGTTGTTAGAAGAAATTACTGGCCTAATCCTGTAAGGAAGGCAGGAAGGAAACATTCTGGTGTTGCTTACAAAAACTGCCTCTCCATTAACTCTTATTACATTCTTGGCAGGACTAGACTTCCTGTCTCAGGAACTTCTTTGGAGTTTTTTCCCCCTCCTTTGCTGGTACTTTGCTTGTGTGGAGTGATCATTCAAAGTTACAATGGCACTGAAAAAAGTGACTTATGACCGTTTTTTACACTTACGACTCTTGCAGCATCCCCACAGTCATGAGAGGACAGGCGAGGAGATGGTGCATCGATGTGAGTGATATTGAGTTGGCCATGCCCAGCCAATATCATGACCACCAAGCCACCTTCACCCAGTCACATGACCACCAAGCCACACCTACCAACTAAGCCACACCTACAGAACTGGTTGTTAAAAAAATTGAATCCCGGTCCTGTCTGTGGGTAAACCCTGGTGAAACTTAATTTCTGAGAACATTAGAGTCCAGTGGAGACCTCCTTTTGCAAGGGACTTTACTGTATTACTGTAAACTAGATGAAGCATACCTAATGAGGCATTAATTAATTAAAATTAATTTTAAAAATTCTTAATTTTCCTATAAGATGGAAGAGACTGTGATTTAATCACAAAATATGCAAACAGGACAACATCTATAATGGGTAACATCTTTAAAATCATTAAGTTTTGCTCAGCCTTTCTATTTATGCTAAATTTGTAGCAATCCCTTTGCCTCCAATTTCATGCTATCTGTTTTACACAAATCACATACAGGTAATCCTCATCTGACAACCACAATTGGACCCCAAAATTTCTGTTGTGAAGTGAGACTTTCGTTAAGTGAATTTTACCCCATTTTATGATTTTTCTTGCCACAGTTGTTAAGTGAATCTGGCTTTCCCATTGACTTTGCTTGTCAGAAGGACACAAAACAGGGACCACGTGACCTTGGGAAACAGCAACAGTCATAAATATGAGTCAGTTGCCAAGCACCTGAATTTTGATCACATGATCATGGGAATGGTGCAAAGGTTGTAACTATGAAAAATGGTCATAAGTCACATTTTTCAGTGCTGCTGTAACTTTGAACGGCCACTAAACAAACTGTTGTAAGTCAAGGAGTACCTGTACTACCATGTCTGTTCATAATTTTCATTTCTGTATCTTTTTCAGGTACAACATTGTCGAAACTAACTTCAGCCTTCGTTTTCTTTATCTCTCCTTCTGCTGTATTTTTGCAACACTAGCCAAGTCTTTGCTGAGCCTTTGAAGCCTCACCTGTCTCATATGTCTACTGCAGATTAATTTTGTTACCTACCCAACCCATTGATTGTTTGTAATTTGCTTGTCCCAGATATGTACTTATACCAAACCAGTAAACAAGCTGCTGTCAGTTTTGTTCCCACAATATTAAATATACATGATGCACAATGTTGTATGCATTAGCAGAAAGTGGCTACCATGGCAAGAGTTTTGCTAATTCAAACAACAACAACAACAAGACTATGATTATTAAAGAAACTAGTCACAGGTACTAATTCATCAAAAATGTGACTGTCATCCTTTGCACTTCCCTCAGATGAACTGTTCTGATTCAGGCTTTGCAAACTGTAATTATTCACAAACTTGTTTTAAAAACAAAACCTATTTTATTGCAATGCTGGGAATTGTTTTCATTCCCAGCCAGAATTAAGCTCAAATAGTCCCCCAAGATAACTACACACCTTTCAGTTCTGTGAAGTACTGCCAAAACAAAAATATCAAATTAATTAGAAAAGAAACCAACTAAAGTACAAGAAAAACCAAAGTACAAAGAGCTTCAAGGATGACTCAGAACCGATCGAACTACTTCGCTTCCTGCAAAGGTTTCATCATCTTGGCCTGACTTTTATCCCTTGTGGGAGAGGCAATCACGTTCTAGCCTTACTCCCAAGTTGCCCCTTTTGTTTTAGCTGCTCTCGTCTTCTGGCAGCTCTGCACATATGCACACTGGGAACAGGCTCCCCTGTGTCCTCTGCCTAGCTGCTGCCAGACTCCAAAGGCTCTGAAGGCAGCACCCCACTCCCAGGTGGTCCTGGCCCCATCCCTGCCCTGGATGCAGAACTCTTATCTGAGTCCTCTCCAGACTCTCTGATTGGTCCCCATTCCCTCCCACTGTCTGATTCTGCTGCTGTCTGCACTGGCTGCCAGCAAACCACAACATGAACTGTATATATCTCACTCCAAAAGAGTGAACTATGTCTTTTATTTTTCTAAGCAATACCTGTATTGTTCACATCCCTATAATGTTGGAGACTGGTTAATTTCCAACTAACATGCCAGGGTTTTGTTTCTTTTTAAGTTGAAATGAAAGTGGAGAGAGAGAGAAAGGGGAGAGAGGAAGAGGGGAAGAGACAGAGAAAGAGAATATTTGTCAAACAGGCAGGAAAAAAAAACCAGTCAGGCACTAAAGAAATTTGTTTATTTTTTGAATAGATAAACATATTTCATGGAATTCTTCTGAAAATAAATTAAAGGATCACTAGGAGAAGGAATCAAATATTTTTGTTTGACATATATATATATATATATATATATATATATATATATATATATATATA
>BLBF01000003.1:90772456-90808505 GCA_015471245.1 Laticauda colubrina | reverse complement strand
TATATATATATATATATATATATATATATATATATATATATATATATGTGTGTGTGTGTGTGTGTGTGTGTGTGTGTGTGTTTGTGTGTGTGTGTGTGTGTGTATCAATCAGAGCGAATAAAAACATATTGATTCTGTTTTAGTGCTTAAAAGGAGAAATGTGATAAACTATATGTACTCATACATATACAATCATTTGGTCTGGGCTGGCTTTGAGTCTCTCTCTCTCTCTCTCTCTCTCTCTCTCTCTCTCTCTCTCCCTCTCCCTCCCTCCCTCCCTCCCTCCCCCGCCCTCTCTCTCTCACCCTCCCTCCCACTTCCCCTGACAGATGCAGAATTTCCAGTGACAAATATAAAGTGCTTTCAAATATTTAAATTCCCAAATTGGATTCAGACAGTTTATGACATGATGCATTCTTCCTTTTTTTCCAAATAGCAATCAGTTAAACAATGTAATTGCTGGTGTTTTCTTACCAGGATGACAAGTTTGCATTTCATAAGGGAAAAATATGAGCACCTGGTTCCTTGAGCAGAATTACCTGTTTGTCAACATACTAGAATACAGATAGCAAGCCAGCCCTACCTACTTGTTTCACCCCACTCCCTTTTTCCAGAGGGAAAATGTTGTTCTCTGCAAGTTTATACGTTATTAAAATAATATTCTTCTCTTGTTCATCTCTCCATAAGATGAGGTTCCTCTTGGCTGCAAATGCCTCATGAAAGCCTTTGGGTAGAGTTAATATGACAAGAAGAACAATATTATTGAATAATGAAGAATAGTTACTTCATATTTAATCTTCTTAATTGACATTTACAATTACAATTAAATCAAATTTAGGTTTGTTTTTTTTTTTAATTCTCATGGACTCTCCCATTTGTTGGAATGTGACCCCTGGAATGCCCTTCAAAATCCAAGTGTGGTCTTTTGTCTAAAAAAGGTTGCACACTTCTGTGCTATATGATCTCATTTTAATGGAATGAATTTCTTCTGTGTTGCGAAAAACAAATCCCTATCACTCATAGCAAACCATCCTGCCATGTTTTAACAAGCTGAGTTCATGCCAGCAAACCATTTTTACCTACAATAGATTTGCCATCCAGGGAATCCCTTTGGGATGGATTTGTTACAATGATTTCTCTCCAATTACAAGACTGCATTGAGATTCTTTCTGGTTTCACAGTTAAGAGTGCCATCTCATGGTTTGTTCTTGAACAACAGTTTGTATCCTTTTAGTTATACTTTTTGTTTATTTTTGAAACTCTAGTACATTCTATTTTGGGAAACTTTAGAAAAACAAAACAAAACTTGTGCATGCTTTAAATATTTCAGTAGACAAATCAATGCATTTGTAAACACAGAATGCATAATCAAATATGGAATACATATCCACTATTGACTTTTATTGCAAAAATAAATGATGGCTCTGGAACGGAATAATTTACATTCATATGAAAAAAACAGCAAACATGATAGGAAGATGGCTGGGAAAAAATAGATTTGCTTAGGTCTACCACACTGTTCTGCATGCTTGACAGATGACTATCCTCTGTTTAAATCAGTACAGCAGAGAAGAACCCAAAAACCTCAAAAGGCAGACAGTTCCACAAATGGACAAATATTATTAGGGAGTTCCTCCTTGGTTTTGGCCCACACCTGATTCCCTTCAGTTTTCACAGAGCATAATTTGTGAAACTAGCAAACCTCTATTTGAGCAAAAACCTGTCCATTGGATTATTCACCGGTCTCCTCCTAAAAGTCTTGTTGGTTGGGAATACTGGCAAATGTGAGCTCATGCCACTCAACAGTTGACATGGCATTCAGCCAGTTCATGCAAACTGGATGCTAATTTTTTATTCAGCCAATTTGGCAAACCAGTAGTTCCAAAAACCAGCTGGCTTCGCCCCACCCTTCCCAGGAGTCCCCACACACCTGGTTCTGGCTCCCAGGTAAGTGCAAGGAGGTCTTCTAGGCCCAAAACAAGGATGTGGCATGGCCCCTGCACCCTGTTTTGGCTCCCAGGAGGCTCCAGGGAGGCTTTCTAGGCCCAAAACATGGGGGGCATGGGGGGTGTGCCAAAAGAAAGAAAGAGAAAGAAAGAGGGAGGGAGGAATGGGAGAAAGAAAGAGAAAGAAAGAAAGAAAGAGGAAGGAAGGAAGGAAGGAAAGGGAGAAAGAAAGGGAGGGAAGGGAGATAGAAGGAAGGGAAGAGGAAGTGGGAAGAGGATGGATGGATGGATAGAGGGAGGGAGGGAGGGAGAGAGGGAAAAAGGAGAGGAAGGAAGGACCACAAACTCTGTCACTAGATGCAGCTTCAGAGGATGCTTTGAAACAGCATAGCAATCCAAGGCTGGAAGGGACTTCAGAGGTCATTTAGTCCAATCCCCTGCTCCAAGAGCATTGTTAAAGTGAGCTTCTCTCTTTTGACCCACCAGTCACATGATCACATAGCCACGCCTACCCAGTCACATGACCACATAACCAGTAGTAAAATGTTTTGAATTCTACCACTGCATCAGACATTTGGTAACACATGGACTTCATACTTCAGCAGTATTTCTCAATTTTGCAACTTTAATTGTGTGGACTTCAACTCTCACAGTTCCCTAGCCAGCATGCTATCTGGAGAAGTGTGGGAGTTGAAGTCCATGCACCTTAAAAGCTGCCAAAGTTGAAGAAGACTAACTTAAATGGATCTGGCAACCCTTTTATTCTGCTCTTTCATTAACATCCTTTTATAAACCTGGACATCTTATGTACAAAATTGTGAACTTTTAAGAAACATTTAAAACAATTAGGATTGAGGTGGAGATTTATGACATCAAGCAATGTTGAATTACTTCTATTGGAAAATGTGACTTTTGGGGGCTGTTTTTAACTTTTAATATTGGATGTAATTCCAGGTTGTGTCAGATCCGGAATTCCCATGGACTTTGCCAATTTGATGCTTTCCTAAATAAAATAAATTGTCTTGGAAGATGGACTTTGTTCTTTTCTTTTTAAATGGATTTCATCACTTGGAAACCTGACATTGGAATTTATTATCCCTTCTAAGTTCATATCAATTGAGAACAGAATAAAAGTGTAAAGCATCTGTTTTTCCATAATTACTTTTTGGCAGCCCAGACATTCCATGAATATCACAAGTAGCCATATCATAATATTCAGTGGTGGGATTCAATTTTTTTTTCTGGTTCTCTGGGCATGGCTTGTTGGACATGGCAGGGGAAAGATACTGTAAAATCTCCAGTCAGAGGTGGTATTTGCCGGTTCTCCAAACTACTCAAAGTTTCTGCAAAATCACAATCTGCACAGAAATGGATAAATTAACAAAAGAACTAAAAAATAAGGAAGATTCGGATTATTATAAAACATGGGAGAAATTTTATGGTTGGCTAGAGACGAGGAAGATCAGTGAAAATAAGGAATGATTATATGTATATTTAAAGTGTATAGAGAATTATGTAATATTACTATTGGATTTAGCAAAGTAATGACAATGATTGATGTTAGGGAGACTGTGCCACATTCAACTTTTTTATTGTAAGAATTGTCCGTCTTTGTGTCTGTTTAATTGTTTAGTAAAGAAAAGTTTTTTAAAAAACTGGCCAGAACCTGCTGAACACCACATCTGATAATATTCCTGTGTTTCCCACTGCACATCAGTTATTGGTCCCACTAATAACTGTAATGCACTTTATTCCCTGAGCTCAATAAACAGATGCTATTAAGTATTATTAAGGCATAAATGTATTAATTTCCAATAGACTTTATTAGATCAGCAAATTGTGGGTCAGAATACCTACCTTGTTCCATTATGGATTAGCATATAGCCTTTTAAAAAAATTATTCAGATTTGTTCTGTTTGAAACTCTGACTCCTGGACAATATTCTAAATGTCAGCTAAAAAAAACGTGGATGTTAAAATGCTCTCCCTCTTATTCTTTCAGATACTATAAATTGCTTACTCACTGCTACTGCAGTATGAGTCATCCAGGCTTCCTGTTATTGAACAAGCGTGTTATTTCTCCTCTCCCTTCATGCTGCAGGCATTACAACTTTTGCTCTCCCTGCTGCCCTCATGGGCTCATCCTGAGTCTCCCCCCCTCCTGGTTTATTGGTTCAGTCCAGAATCTCCTGGTTGAATTTGTGAGTGATTAGGCAGGAAGATGTGCCTCAGAGCTTGCTAGTCTTGTATGAGTATGAAGCCCAGTTCTGGGCCTCACTTTGGCCGGCAGCATTTTCCAGTTATTTATGTCACTCGTTTTGGGAAACACCCCTGTGGCACAAAGACTTGTTCTGGTGGCAAAAGTCCTCCTAAAACAGCAGCCCAGGAGGACCTCCACTCCTGCCTTTCTGATAAAGCTTCTTCTGCCATTTTGTACAAAACAGGCCCGTTGGGTGTCATCCTTCAGAGACAAAGGAGGCACCCAAGCTTGGGACCTGGGACGATGCAAGTCCGAGGAAGCCAAACTAGACGTCGACAACCACAGAGTGAAAGCTGGAGTAGCAGTATGGCCAAGCTCCCAGGCCGAGAAGCTTCTAAGCTGGCCCCTTCAAGGAAAAAAGGCCAAGGAAGCAAAAGGGGGGCAGCAAATTCTACAATCTCTGGTAGAAATGCCTGGGCTATCAGCACAACCCAGCATGTACCAGATATAACACATTCCAGCATGTACCAAATATAACACATTTCCCCAAACTGCTGCTTTCCAGATTCAAATGGCTCTTAGGCAGCAGAAGCCAAGACAATGGAGGGCTGACAGATTAAAGCTTAAATACACTGTTCTTTCTGTGAATAAGAACCATTAGTACACATATATCCCCCCTAGATGGGTCATTCTCATGGAGGCCAGCCAATCCAGCTATTTATTTATTCATTCATTTAGCATATCTTTCATGGACCAGCAGTATATATTAACATTTCAGCTAGATTAGTAAAGCACAATATAAATGTTCAAATATCAAAGTCTAGGCCATCTAACCATTGAACCTCAGCATTGTCTATATTTTAAAAAAATCAGATACTGGACTGGTATATTCCCTCAGCTTACAGCCAGTCATGATGTGATTTATAGTTTGACATGGGACTTCACAGGCACACTAAGGGAAAGATATTATGCTCCATTTATACAGAGTGTCCCAGCAGATGCCATGTGAGGTGTAAATCCTATTCAGAATTGTCCATTGCTGAAGTGGTAGTTCAAAGCTTGGCACTTTTTTTGTGAGGACATTTATATGTCTACCTACAATAAGTCTGGGTGTTCAATCCGGTGATTTTACATAAGTGATGAGCAAGGATAGGTTCCCTATGAATTTTGTATTAGCAAGTGGATTTTTCTCTTCCTTCTTGGTTACTATGAGGCCACAATAAGTGTTTCTCAACCTTGGCAACTTTAAGATGTTGGGACTTCAACTCCCAGAATTGTGGGAGTTGAAGTCCACACTTCTTAAAGGTGTTAAGGTTGAGAAACTCTGACATAGAAAATATTGCCTACTTTGTGACAAAGGGCAGATCCTCTTCACACCCTTAAATGGCTCCTGTCCTGTGCTCATGCCAATTTGACTCTAAACTGGTTTTAGAGAATCCTGTCCAGATTGAGATACTTTGGCAATAGCTTGTATAATAATTCAGTCCAGATTACAAGTTACTGTGTCTTACACTGCACAATTCCCCTTTTCCCTCATAGCTTTATGTTCCAAAAAAGCAGTTGCCAGCAGCTTTCCTTCCTGTGAGTTTTCATAAACTCATATATTTCATAGATATATGTATATATTTGTGTTTATGTCTATATATCCACGAGGTTAAATTGAATTTATATACATAAACATAAAATAACAAAATGCATTCCCATGTGGCACAACTTGCACAACAATTCTTTTTTTTTTTATAATGGCCCAGGCTATCTCTAATGTTTTCTAAAATATCTTTATTAGGAATGCCATTATAACATTATGGTTAAAACACTTTTTAAAATAGAAAGTTCCTGGTTTAATACACATCAGATTTTTTTTCTTTTAACAGCTATTATTCCTGCATCTCCCCATGCAATTGCTATTTTTCCCACAGTTTTTTTAAAATAAAAAAAGTGCTCTGGAACAAAGTAAGGAAATGCTCATTTTCTTTAAGTCTACAGAGCAGTAGCTTATTTGGAAAAGAAAAATAATACAAGGTTCTTAAAACAATACTTCATGGAAGTAGAATATATTCAAAATTTAAAAATTGAATAAGTTTCTGCTTTCCAAATTAACTTCTAATAATTAAATAACAAAAATGTACAACCTAACTTTATATAAGCTATCACATCAATCACTAGTTATAATCTAGGATACAGACATAAAGAACAATTTTAGCATATCTAAAAATACAAATAAGCTTTTAAAAACTGATTTACCTTAGAAAGTCAAAAGGTTACTGCCTTAGCTACAGACAACATAGTGAATTTCTCCCTCCATTTTACCTCATTTTGATTTTCATCTTCCTTTTAGTTTCAGCCGCTGTATGAAGGAAAAGATGAGCAGTATATGAAAACTTATGGTATCCTCTGAAAGGTTTTAATTCTGCTTTCAACTGATATGAAGTATTGATTTTTCAAAATAGTTTGTTAAGATCAACACCTAAACATACACCTTAGTTATAATGAAAGAAGAAAACATATATTTCATACCCACATGGTCACAGTAGCTTAAATTGAATCACAAAATAAATATAATTAAATTATTTTAACAGGTGGCTTCAAAGAGAGCGGAGCAGATGAATATGAATTCTCTACACCCAAAGAAAACACTAATGGAATGATCAGGGAACAAAAGAAAAAGGTAGAACATCAGAATAATACCAATATATTGAAAAACACTTTGGCTAGTACATTGGTCTCATTAATGGTTGAAAATGGTTTTTTATGTATATTATATTAGTGCAGAAAAAATTATTAACTTTAAAAGGGTGTTTTAAAAGCTTATCAAAGAACAAGCAGAGTAATGCCTTCATTATCAAAACTGTAGCGACATAGATTCTCATAGAGAGTCATTTTCCTTGATGATGATGATGCAATTTATACCCCATGCAAACAGTGGTGTCTTGGAACATGTTGTTATCCTGCCTTAAAATGTGTGTGAATTTAATAATATTTGATGTCATTGCTAGCTAGCCTATTAAAGTTAGTATATTACTGTTAAAATGCTGAGGAATGATTTTTGAATTATATTGTTAACACAGACCCAAATTGCATTTTAAAAATTCCCTTATGAGAAAATAAACTTTTTGAGATACGCATAGACATACTTTAGGTTTCTTTGCCAAGTATACATATTTTTTTGAATTCACCTCCGGCTGGCCAAAAGGTATTCAGAGATGGTGGTTGATAGGAAATGATTTAGAACTAGAGTAGGGAAAATGAGTAGAAGAAAATTCTTGATACATGAAGCAGTATGGTTTTGTCCATGTTTCTCACATACCTTATTTTTTTCTAGTCTGCAGTGTGGCTTGAAGTATCTGAAGTAATTTTTAAAATGGTAGAAGAAAATGGATACTTTAGGAACAGATTGGTGTCTAATTTTCATTTTTCAGGTGAAGGTAAGTAACACGTGAACTCTTTTCACAAGGAGAAATTGTGAGATAATTGAGCGTAATTTTTACAAAATGCATTGGTTAGGAAGGATTTTCAAATTAATTTTATCTTACTGAAAACAATAATCCCTTTTTCCTAATTTAGACCAAAAAGCTGTGGTCCAGTCCATCTAATGTTAATTACAGTACACTTAAAGCTTAAATCCAAATTAAAGCATACTCAATGGATAGCCATCCATCTGCTATTGTACAAACTGGTAGAATCTACTCTTGAATTTCATTTTTTCATCATGAGAGTTTTCTAACATTCATATCTACAAATAAGGTAACCTCAGGAGGGGAAAACAACTGCTTTATCTTATCTAAACTCAAAAGGCTAAGCATGGGAGAATGGAGAATCCCAAACTGAGGTGGATGAATGAGTATGTGAGGCTGAGAAGTCAAAAACAACCTGTTAGAAGGCACTTCATGAAGTTATTAGCATTTGCACTTGACTTGAAGGAAGGAAGGAAGCTTTATTATCTAGCACAATTCTGTATCCTGCATTCTGAAACAGTAGAAACAAGCCTTGCTTTTTTTATGTGATAACCTTTTAATGTACATAAAAGTGAACAGATCAATTTTTCATTGATTTGAGTGGAAGCCAATCTATAGAGAAATTTAGATGTGTTGTATATTAATCTGAACTATTCCATCATGGCTTCCCAATAAAAACATCATAAGGCTTACAGTGCATTTGATACAGAATTGTATGGATTTCTTTTTTCAAATAGTTTTCCCATGCAGTCTCGAACACTGGTACTAGTTGCTTAGGAAGCCATCAAAGCAACGTTCGCTCTAGAAATTATCCCTCCAGAGAATAAATGCCTGTTTTATTTGTTTAACTGATAACCTGACTTTTCTCTGAACCTGAAAGTGATCTACTTAGAACTCTCTCCTTCATTTTTTTTCACAACTTGTGGGGAATAGTGGGGCTAGGAAACAATTACTGGCCCAAGATTATCTCTGGGAACTTCAGTTGCTAAGAATAGTTATGTATCTGGGTTTCTCAGCTTCAAATCCAATACTTTAATCATTTTACTGCAGTGAGATGAATGGAGCTTTGAATCATCACTCTTTTTTTCTCACACCTTTTTTATCATGTGGAGTAGCAATCTGAAAAGAGTTAATTCTGACATTATTTTTACCTGATTAACAAGGGGATAGACAATTTATTCTTGCATATTTATGCAAATCTTCCTTGGTTAGAAGTAGTATAACTCTTGTGTGCTTTGACATGTGGCAGTTAAGTGTTCTCTTAAAGTGTATTTTTAAAAAATTCATAAGTGGTATTTATTATTCCATGCCTTAAAGATGATTGAGATGCATTTCAAAATAAAGAATTTGATTTGTTGGTTTCTTTATTGATTTGTCCTGGTAATTGTATTTCTTGCAACTTTGGAATTCCCTCCCCAGAAAGGCAATATTTTCCTGTACTTTCCATGCTTTCAACTGGCAAGAGATTAAAGAGAGAAACAAAGAGAATCAATGTGGAGCAGTTGGCTTGCAGAATTGCTTCTGGCCTGGTCCTTGATGTTAGATTCAAAATCAACTGCCTGGGGATTTGCCCATTCCAAATGTGCTTTTCCAGCTAGAATGCCTGATATTTAAAATAGAAAAGTCTTGATCACAGAGTGGACAGAAGAAATTTCTGTTGTCAACTGCTATTGTCTTGCCTATTTGACAAAGGCAGATTTTTTAAAAAAAAATTCCCAAGCTTCTTATAATGTGTAAATATTATGGCAATATTTTTAACTTTTAATTGCTTTTACTCTCCATTATTATATACTTTACTGTGTGAATTATTTTGTAAATTTTTGCAGTTTTTTGACAGTGTTTCATAATTTTGTTAGCCTTTTATGAATCTAAATTTTACACTACTCAGAGATTTTTTAAATAGCAAATAATGTACAAGCATATTAAATAGTCATTTCTTTAAAATTAAATGAAAGGAAAGCTGTATCATCATGAAAGAATCAGTGTTTGATACAGAATGTAATAGTAAAGTTTCTCAATCTGTAAGATTAGAATAAGGATCATTCGATAGAACATATGTGTGATTTATTGATAAACTACTTCATTGTGTATGCTGATTCTGACTTAGAAAAATGTAATTTTAGAAAATTTTACATCCAAAGGTGGCCTAGATGCAGAATTTCATTATGTGAAAATGAAGCAAAGATTAAAACTGACATTCTATTGATGTAGTTTCCATTAAAGCTTTGTTGCTGCTGCACAATTCAAAGTAACACAATATTAAGCTTACCAACTTAATTGGAATTTCTAGCTTCAATGTTTAATTAGTTTTAGGAAGCTGATTTACCAATCCATTTAGTGTTAAATTTATACTGACATATTCCCTACCTCAATTTGCCTTTGCTCAAAGTAACATTTGAGTTTGTAAGTTATGTGAGAGCAGAATATTTATCATAATAAATGCTGGTAGATTGGAATGCTTCATATTTCTTTGAATTATTAACATAATAAACAATACCAGCTAGCCAGATTAAAATTCTTTATTTTCTTTATTGTATATGAAATGCTTTGGGATGATTTTTACTAGTACAAGAACTCAGTTTTTTAAAGAAATAAAAATAAATTTAAATGAATTGACAATCCATATTATACATTGTAGAAATTTAATATTAATACATTATGCCAATTATCATGCAAACATTCATCATAAGATCTTATATCTATTCTAAATTTAAATCAGTGTATGTCATACATTTTTGGCTGTTAACCATGACCTGTAATTTAACCTATTGTACCATTTTATAGAAATCTTCTGTATCTGTAATTTCAAAATTATAGTTGGCTTCAGCATATTGTCTATGCTGCACAGATGAAAGAAGCATAGGACCCAAATTGTTGGGGGCAATATGATGACTCTGTAAATCGCTAAAGCAGTATATAAGTCTAAGTGCTACTGCTATTGCTATATGAAAACATGGAATTTGTTGAAGCACATTCAGTACACCAAGTACAACTGGAATATTGATGGAAATCTAAAAAGAACTATCTTGAAAGACCTATCAGATGTACCAAGTACTGTTGCTTGGAAGACATGTCAGATATATGAAGTACAGTTGTTACATATGTGAATGGAATAGTCGTGCAAGAGAGGCACAATGTCAGGTTTCCAAGTGATGAAATCCATTTAAAAAGAAAAGAACAAAGTCCATCTCCCAAGACAATTTCTTTTACGAGGGCTATCCACAAAATAGATTACGTTTTGCGATACAAAAAAAACAAAGTGTAGGAATTTTTTTTTATTATATATACTTGAAAGTGACACTTAAATACTACTTTTCAACATATTCACCAAACAAATTGAGGCACTTATGATAGTGGTGAACAAGCTTTGTAATTCCATTGTTCATAAAATTCAGCCGCCTGAGATTTGAGCCAGTCAGTCACGCCCACCGGCAGTTCCGCATCGTTGTCAGAGCTCTGTGTTCCAAGCCAGGTCTTCATTCTCAGAAACAAGTGGTAGTCGCTTGGTGCAAGATCAGGGCTATAGGGCGGATGAGGAAAAATCTCCCACTTGAAAGCATTCAGGACTTCTCGAGTGCGATTTGCTATGTGTGGTCAGGCATTGTCATGCAAAAACAAAATTTTTGAGTTTAACTTTCCTCTAGCTTGTTCTGAATTGCTTTTCTTAGTTTTTGCAACATTTCACAATACTTCACAGAGTTTATTGTTGCACCATGTTCCAGAAAATCGATAAGAAGCACACCTTGCCTATCCCAAAAAAGTCACTATAATCTTCCTTGCAGATAATTTTTGCAAACATTTTCTTATTTTTGGGGGGGAATTTGTATGCCCCCACTCCATAGACTGCAATTTGGTCTCGCTGTTCACATGTTTGATCCAAGTCTCGTCTCCAGTTACAATTCGATCAAGAAATGAATCTCCATCTTTGTCGTAAGAGTACAGAAATGTCAATGATGCGGCCATACGCTGACTCTTGTAACCGGTTTTCTATCAGGATTTTTGGTACCCATCTTGCACAAAATTTGTGGTAGCCTAGCTTTTGTGTAACAATTTCATGCAACAAACTGAGTGAAATTTGTAGAAAACTAAGTGAAAGTTCCGTTACTGTGAAACGGCAGTTTTCACGAATCTTGTCATCAACTTTCGTGACCAGTTCATCAGTCACAATGCTTGGACATCCACTCCGCTGTTCATCATGAATGTTAGTTCATCCATTTTTAAACTTAATGCACCAATGGCGTACTCCACCTTCAGTGATGATGTTGCCCCCATACACTTCACACAGTTGACGAAAAATTTCAGTCGGTTTATGGTTTTTTGCCAACAAAAACCTTATCACTGATCGCACCTCACAACTTGCGGGATTTTCAATTGCAGCACACATTTCAAATGTTTGCTGTGAAATAACGGGCAACGATACGAACCTCCCAGTAGCACGACTAGATGCAGACTAAGCGGTGGACGCACAAACCAAAGATGGCCATGCTAGCTCCGCCCCTTCTTGCTACAGACAAAAACATAATCTATTTTGTGGATAGCCCTCGTATTTAGGAAAGCATCAAATTGGCAACGTCTATGGTAATTCCGGATCTGACACAACCCAGAATTATCCCACAATATCAAACATTAGAAACAACTTCCAAAAGTCACATTCTCTAATTGAAGTAATTCAATGTTGCTTGATATCATAAATCTCTACCTCAAGGGGCCTAAGCACAGACAGCTCGCTTTCCCATGGGAAGATGAATCACCTAGCCAAAACAACTCTCTCTGTCTCCATTCCTCCCTCTTTAGGAATATGACAAACCCAAAACCCTTCCCCCCATGACTGCCACTGAGAAAGTAAGAAAAAGAATATATACTAAGCCTAACTAAAATGGCTACACATATGTCAGTTTCAGGCTTGACTGGTTGTCCTCCCTCATTTGAAAAGAAACACATTTTAACCTCCTCCGCCACCTCGGTTTGGGCCTGTGTGGATATTTTTCATGGAATTTCCCCACCAATCAATCAGCATTTACTTTCCAATTATTTACTCAAGTTGCTTGTGAAATTGGATAGCCTTTCCAATAAATTAAATAATGTAACTTCCCCCTGAAAATCCTAGAATCCAAAATTTTCTTAACCTCATAATGTTTATGCCCTGCAATGAACAAAGGCTTCAGAGCTACACGTTCTGCTGGCCTCAATGAAGAATCAACAAATGGCTTTAATAAACTACTATGAAACATGGGATGTACCTTCCCCAATAGCCTAGGGAGATTAAGGTTCACTGGGTTTATTACTTTAATTATCTGAAAGGGCCCTATAAATTTTGGATTTAATTTCCTAGAAGGTAAGTGTAACTTCAAATATTTAGCTGACCAATAAACTTTATCCCCCACTTTAAATTGTGGCTGCTGGGAACAATATTTGTCAGCTTGCATTTTTTGGATTTGTGCTGCCTTATTCAAAGCTTTTTTTGTGTTTTCCAAAGACTCCTTAATTGTGTCTATCCACTCAGTTACTGACATGGGTGGTGGGGATTTTCCTTGGCAATTCAGGCATGGGAACGAACTCCATCCCAGTATTAATTTGGAAAGGTATTAACCCAGTACTGCTATGTACAGCATTATTATAAGCAACTTCTGCAAACAAGCAGCAAATCAGCCCAGTTGGTTTGTTTACATAACATCTTAAATATTGTCCAATAGTTATGTTCGTTTTCTCATACAATCCATTAGTTTGTGCATGAAATCCTGAGCTTAGACCTTGAGAGGATCCAATTGTTTTTATAAATCCCTCCAGAATTTTGCAGTAAACTGAACCCCACTATCAGAAATAATTCTGCGAGGCACTAAGATCATGGCTTGAGACTCCCAGGCTGCAGTTAGCAGCCAATAGGGTCAGGAATAGGTCAGGAATAGTTGCTTGGCCAAGCAGGTCTCCTTCCATCTGCTGGATATTTGTGCTTCCAAACCATTCACTTGGGGATTTTGGGCAGGCCCATAGCTGGTGTGCAATATCCTCCATGACCGCCATTCCCCTGATGGTCTCCTGGGGAATTTGTTGGGAGTCATACTGCCCAATCGGCAACTTAACACAAGCCCCCCCCATATTAAAAAAAAAAACTGGTGAAAGAATTTGGTTTCAATTTTAAAAAATGTGGCATGTGAACTGCTTCTTGATCCATCAAAGATACTTTTGCCTCTGCTTCACATAAAACTTGGGCTGATGAAAAATTTTGTAAAAGTGATGATCAAGGATGGTGAAGGTTTTTGTTATTTGAACAGATGTTTCCAAGAATAACTGATGCCAAGATTAAGGAAAACATTTTTGTTGATCTGGAGATTAGATATCTTTTCATTGCAAGTGTTTTGGTGATGTATTAGTGGGGCTAGAGAAAGTTGCCTGGAAAGGGTTCAAGGATCTTGTTGGGAATTTTCTTGGCAACTATAAAGCAGCAAATTCAGCACATTCAGCTGGTTGATAAACTTCTTACAACATAGAAGAACATGAAATGTAACATGTCACTGAAGATTCATTTTCTGCATTCACATTTGGACCTCATTCCCAAATATGTGGTGCAGTCAGTGACAAACATGGTGGAAGGTTTCACTAGGACATTGCCATAATAAAAAAATAGTATCAGGGCAACTGGAATCCATCAATGCTGGCTGATTATTTTTGAATGCTGCAGCAAAATGCATCAGCAGCAAAATACTTTTAGCCTGTTGAATGCATGCAGCATGCCAGAAACGTTATGCAATTAAATACTTTATAGTCATTAAAAGTTAATTTCATATTTCTCAAGATTCTGCACGATACAGATATTCTGAAATTATGAATATGTTTAGTTTGAGAGGGTCTATCATAATCACCACAAGTTTTTTGAGGAAGCAAAACCTTTTGAAAAAATTGTTATTCAGTGAACTAATGTTTATAATGCATCTTAATTCAGTTTGTGCACAATGAACATATTTACTACTGTTTGAGCTTTATTGTAATCCTGTTTACCCACAATATAGGTTGCTATATGCATTCTGTGTAGGAGTCAAGACTCTTGAAATAGGAGGATCCCTTGCAGCTTTCTCCTGCATTGCTTTCTTACAATAAGTATTATATTGCTTGAATGCACTTCTATTTTTTTTAACAAAAAAAAAAAAAAAAGACTTTATGGACACACAATACTTCCACTTAAAACATGTTGTCACACAATTGGTCCTGAAAGTGGTAAGAACTGTTTTGTCAAAAATCTGTTTATACCTCTGGAGGAAAGAATGAATATGAGTAATACTCCCTACCTCTCCTCATTTGTCATCATTCATTAGAAATTGCATATTGGCAATTATCTTTGGCTATAATTTGCATTTTTAAAAAGGCAAATTACTCTCATCACTAATTGTAGCTCTTTTTTTTTTCCAGAGCTTTGATTGTGGCTCACTTATTAAACTCTATTTAGCCGAAAGCTCTTGATTCTAATGCCTTTTTTCTAATTACTAGATTTTGTACAATATTGCAAAGAGATAAGTTTCCTATTGATCTGAATTCTTTATCAGATAAATTGTGAAAATAAATGGATTGCAAGTAGGATTGCAAGAAACAGAATAATAAATCTGAAGAAACAGGTTCATAAGTGATGTGCAAAGTGTTCTCTTATCTTTATCTAATATAATTTTAATAATATACATTCTTTAATGGGGATTATGAGAGTTATTTTCCCCATAAAACAAAGTACTGTTCGCTGTAGTGACTAAAGTGCTGGGTTAGAAACTAGGAAAATGTGAATTCTAGTCTTAGGCATGAAAGCTGATTAGGCGACTCTGGGCCAATCTTTCTCTTTCAGCCCAATCCACCTAATAGAATTTTTGTGAGGGAAAATAAGACACAAGGGGATACAAAAATACAAGGCAAGATAAAAAGAAATAAAAATAAATCTAATCTATTCTTCTATATTTTCTCATCTGAAATTCTTGTACAGGTACAGATATAAATCAGAATTTGCAAAGTGAAGTTTCTTTTATTGAGACAGTAAGTAAAACAAGTTTTGTTTCAATGACAAAATAGGATTGTTTAAAATATATAAAAATATGGCATTTATACACTTTGGCCCAGTGGAAACCATTCATTAGATTTACTTATGGAAATACTTTGGGTTATGGTTACATTATTGCTTTGTATATTGTATATAGTTTTATTTCTTAACATATTTCTTTTATTATATATCTTCTAGCATTTGATTGTTCTCCACTGTAATTTTCACTCCAATTTTGGTATAGCATGTTAGATCCTTTGTGCTCCTTTTTAATAATTGTACCCACTCCCTTATTTTGTAACAATAATAAAAAAATGGTTTGGAGGGAAACATTTTTTTTGGCCAACCACATTTGTTTATATTGATCAATGCTAATTTCAGAGGCAAATAAATGTCAATAATAGAGTCAATAATAACAATGGAATGCTGTGGCAGTAGGAAAGTTAATATTATGGTAAAAAGGGTTAAGTTATTGAACAGCTATTGTAGATGTTTTTTAAAGCTGTTACAAAATGCTATGAGCTTGCCTTTTCATCCAAGGTCGTATATACACTTCTATTTCAAATAAACTAAGGAGACTTTGTTGATGCAATTTTTCATAATGGTTTTCTCAAGAGATATTATTTATTAATTAAAAATATATTATCTTTTACAATAGACCCAAGACATGGATATGTCTATCATGAAACTATAGATTCCAAACATGTACAATTTGAAGTTACATTGCTTGCCATATTTCATTTTTTAAAATTGCTAACAGAAGGAGGCTATCTAGTCAAATATTCATTATTTGAATTTGTAGAATATAGTATTAATATTTGCTAAGTACAAATCCCAAGGAATAGATTTGTTGGTTTATGGTAATTTCTCCTATTATACTTTAATGTTAGGAGGAGTTTTTGCTCGTATCAAATATTACCATTTAGGGAATCCAAGATATATAGGGAAAATCAATTTTATTCCATGCCTATCAGCCCTTCGAGGCAGATTATGTCAGGAAACAAATTACATAAAAATGTTAGAAATCTACCTTATTGATGTAGACTATATAGCAGAAACTTGACAGCCAGAGTGTGTTTAGCTTTCCTTCATTTTATAATCCAGGGATTTAAGGTAAAATCAGCTTGAGTTTCTTTTTAATGGTCTCTCATTCTAAGGCTTAAAACATTATTATTTTGCATTTCAATTCAAAAAAGCTCTTTTTCATTTTACTCTCACCACCCTATGCAATGGGTTTGGATTAGAAATAAGATGGGCTTTTCTACAATATGTGCAGAATATTCTGCAGTTATACTATATGTTCTGCAATATATATATCTGTACACATAGAAGGCCCTTAATAAATTATGATTTTGCAGATAGATAAGTAAAAGTCTTTCAACTTGATATACACTGAAAAAGAAATACTTGGTACATTTGTTTTAACAAGCTGTTCCTAACCAACATATTTAATCTTTTTCTTTTAGGAAGAGGCAATTTTTGGATGGGTATAGAAAAAAAAAAGAAACAAGGAAAAGAAGATGTATTTATTGTTCATATTTTCATTGTTATATATAATTATCACCAAACCAGTCAAGAGAAAAAACATTCCCACCATCAAAAGTGCTGGAACATAAGTGCCATATAATTTATATGAAGAATGTACAATATAAAGTGCAAAGTGTGCATTTGTGATTACTGCATTTAGTGCATTTATGATTATATTACACTGTTAAAATATTTTGTTTAAATTTTAAGGAAGCAATGCTCTTTGTTAGTACAGTATTTTGTATAAATTCTCATATAAGAATATAATATCATCTAACACTACTGAAAGAACATTTAGAATTTCAGAAAAAAATAAGTTTGTATGAAATAAATATATAAATTGAAACATCTGAAATTCTGAATTAATTTTATTCCCATGCAATTAAAATTGTACACCTGAATCTTTGCCCGTATGTTGAAACATTTAAGTAGCAGTCAGTCATCAATCTCAGCTTGCCATAAGTAAAGTTCAAGATAAGTGAAGCAGCAAAGTGTGAATTCATAAAGGTGATGGATTTGGGGTGCAAGTGGCAGTATTTTATTATTGCAGTTAGGCATCCTAATGTTATTCAACCATGTAACCTACTGAGTGTTAAAAGGAATGGTCATTCTTCTTCCAACATTCACTGTCATGATATAACTTTTAACTGTTTCCTTGCCTCTATGGGTTATTGCCTGGAAACCTCTTGAGTCATAGTGCAAAATTATATTATCTAACAGTAATATGTTTCCTGAAAACCCAAATAAAAATGATCCTTTCCTGAACAATAGAACACTGTTACATTTGTTGTTGTTTATTGTAAATCATAATACTAGCATTTATAATATAATTTATTTATTTAGGTTCTAAAACAATAAATTTTAATATTTCTGTCCCCATCTATATCTCCATGTCTTCATCTTTAAGTTCATGCCTTCAACATGTCATTCCACCTGAGAATGTTGTCACAGAGTTGATATTCAGCATCCACGTACCAAATATAGTTCAGATGTCGGTAATGCATTTCCATTTAATTTCCTGTTCTCCAGTGGTAATACACAAACACTCTTCTGCATGAAATTCCTTTAAAATAGAGATGTGATAGTTTGGTAATTTACAGTGCAGGAAAGTAGCACGCAATAATGCCCAAAATTGCTGCCTGCAATATATAAACTGCACAAATAGGAAAAGCAAAAATAAGCCCCCTCCCCCAAAAAAACACCCCACATCAAGTTTGACTTCTTTACTCATGCCCTTTTCATTGGGAATTTAATGTAATATTAGTTAAAAGTAGCTGATGACTTCATAGTTAATTGACTAAATGCAAGATGTACTGTAATTAATTTCCAATTTGTGCTTTCAGATTACCACATGTTAAAATTCAGCTTCTTTGAGAAATCTAAAACAATCAACCCAAGAATAAAAGAGACACAAAATCCAGAATTTTCCATCACGTCATTGAACTTTCCTGAAATACAATTTATCCCATTCAGTGCAGATCTTTAAAAGGTTATACTTGGATCTGAAGAAAATATCTACATTACAGTCACATAGTACTGTTACAAACTTGGGCATTGGTCCAACCTCAAAGTGGAGAATCTGGAGCCATTAAATTCCTGTTTCCTGCAGTCTGGCCAAGGATAAAAAATGTTGGAAGTTGGAAACTGCTATTCAATAAGACCTGCAAAATACATTGATGCAAGACTTATCTGATCGAATTATAACTCGTGTATAGTTTGGTGTAAGGAGAATTGAATGTAGCAACAGAAAGTATATAGGATTATATTTTCATTAAGGAATCCTGCAAGATATTATTATTTATGACAAGATAAAGTCTTTTTAAAATTTGTTGATTTCTTTCATCCATCCTTGATATTAACATCCCTCAGGAATGAAACCTTGTATTAATTATGTATGTAATATATGGTAGGCAAAGGAGGTGTATGTACATAGATTCTACATTTCAAAACTGAATGTGGGAAAAAAAACCCACACTGCTTTTATTTCTTGAACTGAAGTTTTTTGAGTTGATGATGAATAAGTCTGATCAATAAGATAAGAGTGAATTGGGAGATAATTAATTATTTTTGTTTTACAAAGGTATACTTGAATGAGAATGAGAGAAAACATTCATCTAAAATCATAGGTCCAAGTAAAAATTGCACCCAATCAACACCTGAGGTGTTTTATTTTATTAAATCCTTATAGCCTCAAGGAATATATCTGCCTATGGAATCTACAGCTATGGGAATATTTTTTTTCTACCAGAATGAGCTCAAGCATTAGGTGCAATGGAGTAAACTAGAGGCTTTAGACTGCAAATATAAAATAGGACCTAGCCCAGGGGTCCCCAACCACCGGCCCCCGGACCAGTACCGGTCCGTGGATTATTTTGTACCGGGCCGCAAAGAAGGAATAATCATGATATATACATATATATATCATATATATCAGAAGCCTGATGATGGCAGATGAGACTCTGCTGAAACGTTGCTACAACTTTAACAGCACTACAATGACGTGGGATAATACCCGAGGGAAGCTGAACAGCATATATATATATGTTTTTAGTAAAGAAATAGTAAAGAAGCCCTTTACTATTGGGGAAAAATTGATTTTGCCAGTCCTTGAAAAAGTGTTTCTGTGTGAAACTGGTCCCTGGTACAAAAAAGGCTGGGGACCACTGGCCTAGCCCACAGCCACTGCTACTCTGATTGTTAATAACTCTATCTGCTGCTAATGTTATTCACTGAATGTGATTTCAGTGGAATCTAAGCACCTTCAACCTCCATCTTTTTCAATGGATTTTGATGCCTTACTTGGAGAAGCCTCCAAGTGGAGGCATCAAGGTCATAAAGACTAAAATAAGCATGCTGCTACCATCTCCTTAATCTGAAGAACACCTCAAGTCCTGCCCAATACATGTGGTTGGCCTGGCCAGTTCTTTGGATACAGTCTGAAATCAAAACTAATTATTTCCAAGCTTCTCAATGAATTTTTGCTAAGTTTATTGAGATGAAAGGGATAGGATTATAACAAGCCCAGCAAGTGAATTATTTCCCATTTAGAGGAGGCAGATGATTTTTGGTTTCTAACAGCCTTTATATGTTCTAATGAAGAACAGGACTACTCACTAGTAACAAAAATGCTTGCAATACACTATTTACTTAAGAGTCTACAGACTTGAGCGCTCCTTGGTGCTCTCTGAGCTTGGTTGTTTTTTTGCAGCTATTTCATTACCCAAGCTAGCATTGATGATGTTACCAAGTTTGGTTAATGAAATGTCTGCAAGAAAACAACCAAGCTCAGAGAGCACCAAGTACTCCCCCCCCCCCACCATGTAAACCTTGAGCTACAAATTGTCGTGTATAGAACTTGGTAGACTCCAAATACCTTAAACTGATTGGCCAATCCTCTTGGATTGGTTAATGAAGAGCCGTTCCAATTGGCCCGCCGGACGGCAGGAATACTTGAAGTACTGTCATTGGCTTGGGAAAACGTTCCGGTTACCAGTTGCTTTACTGTTTAATAAAGAACTGTTTGTTGGAACCCGGTCTCGCACGCCTTATTTCCAAATGGAACACTGGCGACGAAGGTGGGATCGTCCTAGAAGAGTGAGACCGAAGCACGCGCCAAAGAGAATTGAGGGAGAGAGATGGCTGGTAACAATGTGCTGCCCGCACCATTCAACCCTGATGAGGAAGATTGGGAGTCGTACATCGATCACTTTCTAATGTTTTTAGAAAGCAACAAACTGCAGGAGATATCTGACCAGAGGAAGAGGGCTGTCTTCCTCACACACTGCGGACCAGCTGTTTTTAAAATGGCAAAGGCACTAGCCAAGCCAAGAGACGTTAAACAGATGACTTGGCCTGAGCTGAACAGAATGCTCTGAGCACATTACGTGCCTGTGGTTTCCAACTTGATAAAAAGGCACAAGTTCTACAAAAGAGACCAAAAAGAAGATGAGAGCGTCGGAGATTTTGTAGCAGCCCTAAGACACATCGGAGGAACCTGTGAGTTCCAGAACATGGACGAGGCCATGAGGGACCTCATGGTTCTCGGATTGAGGGACACTACACTCCAGAGTAAGCTGCTAAATAGACCGAACATCACTGTGGCTGAGGCCATCGCAGAAGCCACCACCGCCAAAGCAGCAAAGAAATCCGCAGCCACTATGCACCAGATGAATTCAATTCTGGATCTGCCGAATCAACCCAGAGAAAAGAAGGTGGAGGGAAGCAAGAAACAGCCCACAGCGACTGCCCACTATGAAGATCTCGACTCCCCGAGCAACACTGATGATGACAATGAAGATATCCATAGACTTCAATCAGACAAAAAATGGCAGGGAAAAAGAAGAAGCAGGCAGGAATTCCAGTGTGCCAGATGCAGAGGTAACCACCCATGATCTGAATGCATGTTTATAGATGCAATCTTCAGAGCTTGTAACAAATGGGGGCATATCGAAAGGGTCTGCTGAAACAAAAAGAGCTATAGTCCTAAAAGACACGGCAGCCCCCCCCCCCCCCCAAAATGAAGAGAGACAAGCCGGAAGCAGATGGAACCAAGATAGTAGAAATAAAAGAATGAGCGACAGAGAGGAAACGCACCAGACGATAACAATAGGAAATGCCAGGGCAGCAAACATAAAAAAGGTCCGGATAGAGGTGAACATCGAAGGGAAGCCCTGTGAGATGGAAGTCGATTCCAGATCCTTTTTGTCCATGGTGTCTTGGAACACCATCCGATGCCTGATACCAAACATCAAACAAAGAGAACTTCAAAAACAAAAGCTGATTTTAAAGGACTACCAGGGAAATCGAATCCCGGTTGTGGGACTTGGACATTTCCTCATTGAGTTTAAAAATCACACCGAAATTTTGCCTCTGACCATCGTCGACTGTGATCGACCTAGCCTGCTGAGAATCGAATGGTTCACGCCCCTGGGAAGTGGGATGACCGGAATCAACAACATCATTGCAGCCAACTGGGAAGAGAACCTATTGCAAGAGTTCCGGGATGTTTCAATGGGACTCTAGGCAAGTACAAGGGGACCCCAATATCGTTTAGCCTAGACCCGAAAATAGTCCCCATCCGGCTCAAAGCCAGATGCATTCCTTTTGCCTTAAAACCAAAAATTGACAAACAACTAAACAAACTAATAGCACAAGGGGTGTTAGAGCCAATCAACCAGGCCAGGTGGGAAACACCCATCGTGACTCCTGTCAAACAAGACAGGTCAGTGCACATCTGTGGAGACTATAAGGCAACCCTAAATCATGTGTTCCAAGAAAACACATACCCAGTACCGGTAGTTCAACACCTATTGCACTCATCGGGGGAGGAAAATTTTTTGCGAAACTTGATCTCTCACAAGCATATCAACAGCTACCAGTTGACCCTGAAACCACAGAGGCACAGACTATAGTCATGCACAGAGGGGCATTCAAGTGCAACCAATTTCAATTTGGCGTTAGCGTTGCCCCGGGCGTTTTCCAAAGCCTCATGGAGTGCCTTCTAAATGGAATCAAAATTATTTTGATGATGTATTAGTATCAGCAAAAAAATGCAAACCAATTAGAACATAGACTAAAAGGTTTTGCGAAGATTCAGAGAAGCAGGGCTTAAAGTCAAGAGAGAAAAATGTAAACTAGCCACCGACCAGGTCGAATTTTTAGGCTACCTGATAGATGAGCAAGGGATACACCCCACTGAAAAGAAAATAAAGGCAATAAAAGATGCACCCAGACCTAAGAACAAAACTGACTTACAAGCATTCTTAGGTCTCATTAATTTCTACAATGTCTTCCTGCCCAAAAAAGCAACCATAGCAGAACCTTTACATCGACTGTTAGATAAAAAAAACTGTCTGGAAATGTGGCCACCGGGAACAAGCAGCATTCCAAAACATCAAGGACTAATTAACTTCTAACACCGTTTTGATACTGTACAGCAACACCCTGCCTTTGACGGTCACCTGTGATGCATCGCCTTTTGGAATTGGCGCCATCCTGAGCCACAAGTTACCAGATGGCAGAGAGGCACCAATTTCCTTCTATTCAAAAACACTATCTAAATCGGAGAGAAATTACAGTCAACTTGACCGAGAAGCCCTGCAATCAAAGCCGGAGTCAAAAGATTCCATGAGTATCTTCATGGCAGAACTTTTTCGATCATCACTGATCATAAACCCGCTAGTGATTCTAGCAGGAAACAAACCAACCCTGAACATTCTGTCCTCTAGAATGCCGAGGTGGTCTGAATTCCTCGCTGCCTACAACTACATACTGATCCATCGCCCAGGGAGGACCATCACCCATGCAGACGCCTTGAGCTGTTCCCCGCTACCCATCACGGAAGATGACCCAGCTCCCACTGTCTCCATGCTCCAAATCGAGGCCTGGCCAAATCTGCCACTAACCGCAGTGGACTTTGCAAAAGCCACCGCGAAAGACCCACTGACAGCTCACATTCTGCATTGGGTAGGTAAGGGCTGGCCGGACGAAAACAAAACTGAGACTTTTAGACCATTTCGCACCCAATAGACTGAACTGTCTATCGAAAAAGGCTGTATTTTGTGGGGGGACAGTGTGGTAATCCCTGAAAAACTATAGGAGAAAGTACTGTGCATGTTGCACGAGGAGCACCTGGGCATAGTTAAGATAAAAGCCCTGGCCAGGAGTTATATATGGTGGCCAGGGCTGAACAAAGACATTGAACGTTGGGTGGCAACATGCCATGACTGCCAAAAATCGAGACCTACCCCCCCCCCCACTGGCACTAGTCATGGAATGGGAAACTCCCCGAGGCCCATGGTCAAGACTGCATATTGACTTTTCTGGGCCAACAAAAGGCAACACCTTTTTGGTAGTCATGGACACCTACTTGAACTGGTTGGAAGTCATACTTATGGCATCCACGACCACCGAGGCAGTAATTGAAGCAGTTAGACAAACTTTTCGCCACGCATGGACTACATGATGTGTTAGTATCGGACAATGGGCCCCAGTTTACCGCATTGGCATTCGAGCAGTACTAAGCTGCACAGGGCATCCGACATGCCTTAACAGCGCCGGCTCATCCGGCTGCAAATGGCAGGGTTGAATGCATGGTTCGGTACACTAAGGAGGGCCTAGAAAGAATGGACAAGGGGGATGTGCAAGAAAAGCTAAACAGATTGTTAACCATGCAACATATTACCCCTAGCAGCACCTCCAACAAGAGCCCAGCAGAACTCATGGGTAGGAAATTGCGCTCCTACCTCGACAGACTGCACCCTACCTATACCTGGGACAAACCCCCTAACTCCTCCAGCAAATATCACTCATTCGAGATAGGCAATCTGGTTTATGCTAAAAACCTTACCGAGGACCCATTATGGCTTCCAGCCACAATCACAGGCCCCCGGTCTTACCGACTCGTGTTGCACGACAGAAGAGCATGGAAGTGGCACATTGACCAGCTTCCCTCTCGCACCCTAGAACGCAACACCAACCAGTCCTGCAAATAAACAACCCAACAACAACCGAGGAAGGGGGGGAAATACAAAATAATAAAAAAGGGAGAGACGAACCTGCCATAACACGACAACAAACACTACACAAAGATACCCAAATGAATCAAAAAAAGCACTCACAATTAGATGACCTCCAGAAAAGAAGTCCGGGGACAGGAGAATGAGGCAAGGCCTTCCTGGAAGGGGACAGTCAGGCCAGCTCAATCAGCCCGGACGAACCAGGAGGGAGTGACGGAGCCACCTCAACCAGCCCAAGAGACTCAGGCGGGAACAGCAAGGCTGACTCACCCTTCCAGGAGGTTCCATGGAGAAGGCACAGAGAGAAAGTGATCCCGTCTGAACCATTTGAGGACCACGCCGAGACTGAGTTGCACGGTCAACCAGAACTCGAAAAAGCTCCACCTACCTGCATGACTACGTGACACACGTTGGATGAAACCAAGGGGGGGAGGGGTGTTGTGTATAGAACTTGGTAGACTCCAAATACCTTAAACTGATTGGCCAAAAAGGCCACTCTCGGAATGGTTAATGAAGAGCTATTCCGATTGGCCCACTGGATGGTGGGAATATTTGAAGTACTGTCATTGGCCACAAGCCGCTATAAGAAGGACTGCCGTGGCTTGGGAAAATGTTCCGGTTACCAGTTGCTTTACTATTTAATAAAGAAATGTTTGTTGGAACCCGGTCTCGTGTGCCTTATTTCCAAACGGAACACAAATGTTTTCCTTTATTGGTCTACAGACTGTTCATTAGCCTAGGACTTCATTATTACAGGTATAAACTGTGCCAATAAAGTTGCCTTTTGCAACTGACTGATGGTGATTTTCTCAGGTGGTGGTCTAGATATTTTGGATTGCACCCCAGGTATCATAAGTACTGTTTTTTTGCCACGGCTATTCTACTTCCACTTGCAGGTCTTTGAAATTTGTGATTTTCTCCAGTTATTTCTCCTCTATTCTGCTGTCTCCAGGTCAGAGGTGGTATTCAGCAGGTTCTGACTAGTTCAGGAGAACTGGTAGTGGAAATTTTGAGGAATTCGGAGAACCGGCAAATAGCACCTCTGACTGGAGATTTTACAGTATTCTTCCCCACCACACCCACCAAGCCCATGCCCACAGATCCGGTAGTAAAAAAATTTGAATCGCACCACTGCTCCAGGTACTGCAATATCTACTAGATTTTTTTTCGGGACAATTGTTAATCTGTTAAGTAGTGCTTGTACAGTAGTTTGAACTCTAAAGTCTCTGAGCACTTTCATTTCTTCATTTTCTATTATTTTGTCTATTTTGTGGTGCCATCCATTCTGCTTATAGGCAAGTTGTATTTTTTGCAGATATTCCAAATTAACCAATTTTGCTACTTTGCCATGCATGTTTATATTCAGTCTGAATGATTTTCTTGCAGCAGCTGACTAGGGAGTCCACAATTTCTTCAGCTTCTTTGTGCAGGCAGAATTTGTTATCTGTTGCTGTCTTCTTAATTCAAAAGAATTAAGAAAATACATTTGTATTTGTATACATTTGTTCTGAAGGCTTGGTCTTGTGCAACCACAATCAGTCCCTTGGTCTCTTTTTTCAATTTTCCCTCTCTTAGCCATTACCAGGACTTGTTATTATCTAGGGGCGTGTGTGTGTGTGTGTGTGTGTGTGTGTGTGTGTGTGTGTGTATGCGCATGCGTGCATATGCACTGGCCATGTAATCCTCTTTTTTGGCATGTCTCTTTTCTATTTTTCCTTTGTTTTTTCTTGTAAACCAGTTTGGTCTCTTTGGTATTCAGTAAGCCTCGATGGTGTACTAGGTTCAGTGTATCTTCTTCACTGTGTTTCAGATATTCTTCCAGTGTCCTTTTTCTTCTTCCATTTTCTATTTGCAATATCCCACACCTATCTATACACTTTAGCAAGTAGTCAACATTGCTGCATGGATAAAGGTCATGATTCATTGTCATTATTTTTCTGCTCCAGGGCTCTAGTGTGTTAATTGCTATTATTATTTTAAATGTATTAAATGTATTAAATGTAACAATGTTAGGGATAACATTGTTCACCCTAACTGTTTTAGGTGAAATACTAACTATGAATCATAGTTAGTGTATGCAGCTTTAAATGTAAAATAGCAACTGTGGGTGTGGTTATGAAAACCATATAAAAGTAGCAAGGCTACAGCTTGCTCTCTCTCTCTCTGGCTTTGATGATCCCTGATTACTGCTTGGAATCAAGACTGCATTGCTCGAACGGGAGAGACAACAACGGACTGATTTATGTGAACTGACAATAGGATATTCTACATGGACTTTGCTAACTGAATATCCCTGAATGGACTGACTACATGGTAAATGAATATTGGACTGTTTTTGACTATGCTATAAACTTATACTGGAATAAAATATATTCTTGATAGCACAAGCGTATCTGTTATTTTTACTGTATGTTAATAAACATACAAGCTTAGCTCACTCATTTATCTGTGTGCCTATATGACTAACGCTGCACATTCTGTTTAGCTTGTCTACCTAACCCTGGTTGGGGAACCCAGGCTTAACAATAGTCATTCAACTTCAGTGGATACTGGGTGGCATATAAAATAAAAAAAATCATAAAACAGACATAAAACTACATACAGTAGATAACCTGGACTAAAGCAATCTGAAAAACAATACAGATCAAAACCCCATCCCAAAATATAATAACATCAGCCCCAGTCTTGGGGCCAAAGTCATATTTTGAAGGCTTTCTAGAACCCTAGCACAGTCCATATTTATGATGGGATGCTGTTCCTGAAGACAGGGGCCACAGCAGGCATGCTTCCTAAATCTTGCAAGTTGACAACATTTAGTAGAGGGGATCTGTCATATGATAACAATCATGTCTGCATGTTGAGGGTTCAATTTACTGCTTTATTGTTCAAGCTTATACACAGGAATCTTCTCAATGGTTTGCACCTGGGTAAAACTAGATAAGGTTCAATAGCACCTCATGGGTGTGAGTATATTGGACTTCACTCTCTTATGACTACATTGAGACTATAAACTAATACCCCTCTTTACTCCTCCCCCTGGCTCTGCAAGTCTGTCTCCAATAGCACTCCCACTTTTCCAGAACTTTTGTCTTCTTCAGGTAAAAATGATTTTTGCCCCTTGAATAATTAATTTGCCCTTGGTTTTAGTTGGAAAACTTGGGGTTCTAGTAATAAAAGCCAACAACAAAGAAGATCTCATAAACCTAAAATCTGCCACTATTCTTGATCAAAACCATGTGGAAGGAGGCTATTGGAAATACTTGCTGCATTGCAGCTGTACAATTTCGGTAGGTTTATTTTTATATTTCCTACAGCTGTTGTCAAATTACCCCTGTTTAATAAGCTATGCACCAGCCTTTGTTTCCTGTAAACTACCCCTTTTCTTTATGGTATGCTTTAATTAGAGATGAAGTGCCTAATCACAGTTGCAAAAACTATGACAAGGAAGATGTATCTCAATTTATTAAACTGAAATAGGATTGTTTGAACTGAATATGTATTAGTGCCTCCTTTATAAATTTTGCCCAGATTTTGCATGCTATATGCCCAAGCTATGGCATACTATAGTCACACTTCCAACTATAATTTTAGTTTGATTCAGAATTTGAGTTTGAGTCATTATATAATTAATCTTCCAATCCATTTTCCGTGTTATTTGCATTCACCATCACTCAATGAGAGTGAACAGGCTTTGTTTATAGAATGAAGAATATCCAGCCTCTGAAAACTGTAAGGAAGACAGAAAATTATTTGTCCAAAATTCTTAAAAAGCATATTATGCCTTTCAGATAGGTTTACTTCAACTTCTCTGGTGATGATGGGGAGAGCTTGTAGATGACACTGTCAACTGTCCGACTAACAGACCCAATAAAAGCAGGCATCTTCAGGAACTTTAAAATCCCCAAAGCAAGTCTTTATTGAGTACATCATTTTGGCACAGAAGAAAGCAAAACCAATTCTAAATTTTCCCATGCAACCCTACATAGTTCATCCCCTGCTCCCAAGGGACAGGTCACATTGTCTAATTAAGAATCAGCCTGTTGTTTTGATAACAGTCAAATGTGGCAGATACCCGCAGAAGTGTCTTTGGTTCTCATGGGTGAAGATTGTAGCTTCCGCATTCCAGCTCACTCTTCCCCCCACCCAGTTCATTGGCAAGTTGAAAAGCAATTAACAGTCACAGGAAAGGTAAGAATTTTTCAATCTTGACAGACATTTCCTATATTAAAGATTGGTTGAAGTTGAAAAATTTTATTTATTCATTTAATCATATTTATATAGTTACCCTTCACACATAAAAACTGTAAATGGTATAAATAATAATAATAATAATAATAGTAATAAATCAAACCATTAAAATAAACCATTTTGAATAAAAAGAATAGAAATCAGTTAAAAACAAAATGCTCGCAAAAATATACAGAGTGTATTGTCATATAGCAGGGGTGTCAAGGCCTATGGGCCAGATCCAGCCCACAGGGTGCTAAAATCTGGCCTGCTGGGCTGGCCTAGAAATAGCAAAGATTGGCCTGAGGTGCCTCTGGCACCCAAAACAGGCCCATTTTTGGCCTGGATATCCCCCTGTAGCAGCCAATATGAGGCACGGGGGGGGGGGGCGCTCCCGTTTTGGCTGGCAGGGTGCTACAGGAGGTGTCTTTCCCATCTCCCCCCCCCAACTCTGGCTGGCCCACAGAGAAGTACAATGCTGATTCAGCCTTCGAAGAAATTCAATTTGACATTCCTGTCATATAGCCATCTGGTAGCTTCTATTGTGGGATCTTCAAGCTCAGTGACAAAAACCAGAAAGACAATGGATTTGGGGCCAAGTTCACCTCAAGGAGAATGATGTTTCACAGGGCAGGAGCTGTGGTAGAAAAGGCTTTCTTCCTAGGTTCCACACAATAATATTCCCTGGCTGATGGAACCCATGCTTCTCCTATGGGGCCTGGATAAATATAATTAGGGGTGGGTGGGAGATGGTTTCTCAAATAACCTGGTTACATGCCATTTAAAGGTTACAACCTTGAATTAGACCAAGAATCTAACTTTCAACCAATGCAGCACACCAAATAAGAGATGTCATGTATACAGATCTTGAAGCACATACAACTCTTGCGCTGTGCAAATGTAAAAGTGTGCATTAGTGTTTGAATCTAACTTGAGCAATAATTATATTTTATAACTGTAACAAAAGGAGATCCATTTATAGGAAATACATTATAAGGATAGGCATAGGCTATGCAGCTGGCTAACTAAATGCTACCAGAATATCTAAAAACGTGCTCTGTGCAGGTGTATCTGGGAAGAATGGCAGGAGGAAGTAACCTCAGATTAACAGTATTTTGAACAAAGAACAGATGGATTGATAGACAACAATAGGTTCCAGAGATGATCCTTAACTATTTATACTTATTGCTGTTTTGGGGCCATGAGGTGTTGAAGAGTCAGTGTCAGTGGATTTGACTCCAACATCCCTACGTCTGCCAATCTACAGCTCCCACTTGGTAATTTTTGAAGAGTTCTCTGTTGATCTCTGGGGAAAGACTTAGTAAGTGGATCTGTCAGCAATGTATCAATTGAGAGATCTAATCTGATTTGTATTCCACTGCAATAAAATGATTGCTGTTTAAACATTTCTTTGAGTTTAAAATCAGCAACCTGTGTCTTTAATTGTGAATCTCTTTTGAAGGGTGGTGGTTCAATTCAGGGAATTTTACCTGAGCATCTGTGCATGGTGGAATTTGGTTTTTATGTGCTTCAGTCACCTTTTGTGCAGCCTTTCTCCATCCAATCCTCCTCTTGATACGCTGTAGTTAGCTAGATGCTAGACTTTGCCTATTGCTATAGTTTGTTTCCTATAAATAATCTGCTTTCTGTTAGGCTTATACAATCTGTTCATTAATTATTGTTTGGTCATAGCCTGACTTTCAAAAATGCTTAAATGTATGCGCAGAATGGTTCAACCTTGAACAAATAAAACTTCTAGGCTAGCTCTATGGAATTGATTTCCTTATTAATACGTATACTGTACATACTCAATTAGAACATTTTGGTGCAGGTAAATACCACTGCAATGTATAGATGCATTCTCAAATGTTTTTCAAGAGAGAGAAAGCTTTAAGTTTTTTTCTTAAAATATTACAAAATATGGCTGCTAGAAAATGCATATACAAGTAGTCCTTAACTTATGTCCACCACTGAGCCCAGAATTTCTGTTGCTAAGTGAGACATTTTGTTAAGTGAATTTTGTCCCATTCTAAGACCTTTCCTGCCACAGTTCTTGAGTAAATCACTGCAGTTATTAAGTTAGTTACATGATTGTTAAGTGAATCTGTCTTCCCCATTGACTTTGCTGATCAGCAGGTTGCAAAAGGTGATGGCATAATCCTGGGACACTGCAACCCTCACAAATATGAGTCAGTTGCCAAGAGTCCATGATTACATGACCATGGGAATGCTGCAATGGTCATAAGTCACTTTTTTCCAGTGGTGCTGTCACTTCAAACATGTCACTAAATGAACTTGTTGTAAGTCAAAGACTATCTTTATAGCTTGTATAGCCATTTCAATTTTTAACTGCAAATCTAATTTATTTAATAAAAGCTTTATTCTGAGTAATACGAAGAAGAATTATAAGAAAAAATTATTTGGAGTCTTAAATACATTTACAAGAAGAGAGAAAATGTGATTGGTTATCCATAACACAGACATGCTAATAAAACTAAAGAGTTGGTTATATTAACATAGTAATATAGATATGAACAGTGCTGATATTGGACTAATCCATCAATTTGTTTATGGGCATTGTAGTCGTGCTACTCAGCAAAGATAATTGTAAAAAGTAATAACTTCTTGGTTTGCTTAAATTGAAAATGATATATTTCCCATGCTGAGAGCCATTTCATGTAGTGATCAAGGCACCAGGTTAGAAATCAGGAGATTGAGAGTTCTAATCCTGTTTTAGATCTGAAAGCTGGTTGGCCATTCTTTTCAAATAAAATAGACTTTGGGCCATTAAAATAAAAATTAAAAAAGACTTTGGGCTGGCCATTCTCTCCCAACCCACAATGTCAGGCTTGGGGGTGATAAGGTAGTTGGTCGGTTGATAGTCGGAGAAAACAAAAATAATCTAATTCTATGGGACTCTTAATCACAAAATAAAATTAGGATACAAGGTACTGTGGCAGTAAGCAACATTCAGTACTTCCATGATCTTCTATTGCATATTTTGGTTCTGTTTGGATGGATGTCCGTTCATATTTAATATGTAATATAATCTCCAAATCACTCTTTTATTTGCTCCTTCCAAGTTACGTTTCTGTTTGCTTTTTTTAATGGTGTTCATGTGTTTCCCTCTTTCTCTCTCTTTCTCTCTCTCTCTTTCTCAAGCTGATAGCTTCAAACATGAAATACCAAGTTTATATAAACTCATTACTGTTACTTCATATAAATGTATAAATAATTGATTTGGCAAGTTGTAATGCAACCTTAAAATCAGCCTTTTGAACTTTCAAAAATAGCCATGAGGGCTTCCACAGCTTTTAGGAGATTGCACAAATTTTTCTTCTCAAATTTCCACACTTTATTTCTAGAAATACAGAGAAACAGAATTTTATGTTTTGTCCAAAACTGGTTCTGAGCAACAAAATAAAAATCCAGGTCAGATAGTTTCTTTTTAATTGTCATGATGAATTTAACTATCATATTTGATTTAATGGCAATTTAACCTCATGGCAATTAATCAAAATTAATTACATTTAATTTAGTTTTGTTATCACTACATCTTATTAATATTCAGTTAATACAATAGTGAAGGAGCAATATTTATTTGCCACTTCTTCTCTTGCTCATTCTCTCACTGTTTTGTTTACAGCTAGGTTTCTAATTAATTACCAAATGAACACAAAAGACTTGAGACATGAAAAATAGAAATCACTGGATTTTCAGCTGTGCTCCTGCATATGGTGTTCATATTGTACATGGATAATTCATCCTGGCTTTGGCTATTGATTGGAATAAAGAATTTCAGAATTTTAGTTCTTATTTGGGATCAATTTGAGAGTTAATATGTGTCTGTGCATGGATTATTCACTATCTGCCCTTAATTGACTCCTTCTCCTCTCCTCTCCTCCCCTTCCCTTTCCTCACCTCACCTCTCCCCTCTTCCAATGAAAAGTTGAGCAATATAGTATTATCATTTGTGAGTGTATGGCACTGTTATAACCTTTAACAACCTTAACAATTCTTAACAATACCAATAAAAAGCATGATACTAAAGGGGAAAAAAGGTATCTAAAGTAGTACTAGTGCGTCAGTGCTCTGGAATTCTGTGCTACTAAAATGGAAGGGCAGGAGATTGTTTCCCACCAAAAGTTGGAAAGGAAACTTGTTTCCTTTGCCAAATATTTCCCTCAAGGAAATAGACTTGAAATTTAACAGCGAGCACCGATCAGTGATCAAGCTGGAATTTAAGCAGAAACAGCTCGGAAGCAGGTCGACATTCAGAGGAAAGACCTGCTTCCAGACACATCGACTGCCTTGCCTGCCCTGCCTGCATGTCTGCCTGCAAGCCTTGCTGCCAGCCTCGCTACCAGCCTTGCTGCCAGCCTCCCTGCCAGCCTTGCTGCCAGCCTCCCTGCCAGCCTTGCTGCCAGCCGGTCTGCCTGCCAGCCTTGCTGCCTGCCTTCCTGCCAGCCTTGCTTCATGTCTGCCTGCCAGCCTTGGTGCCTGCCTGCCTGCCAGCCTTCCTGCCAGCCTTGGTGCCTGCCTCCCTGCCAGCCTTGGTGCCTGCCTTGGTGCCAGCCTTCCTGCCAGCCTTGGTGCCTGCCTGCCTGCCTGCCTGCCAGCCTTGGTGCCTGCCTCCTTGCCAGCCTTGGTGCCTGCCTTGGTGCCAGCCTCCCTGCCAGCCTTCCTGCCAGCCTTGGTTCCTGCCAGACTCCCTGCCAGCCGGCAACCCCACAACCATGCGGAAGCACAGCAAGCCTCAGCCATCTGCTGCCAGCCCTGGCAAGAGGGACAGGGCTACCATCCTGCCCCCTGGCCCTCACTCTGGTTCTGCTGGGGCTTCTGCAGCACGGGCTCGCTCTTCTGGGGCTGGCACTTCTGCTGCTTCTGCTTCTGGAGGAGCTGATGACAAACACTCCAGCACCAGCCACCTACACAGCACCTGCACCCTTCACCCCTGAGACTGAGCGACCAAGAGGAGTGCCAGAGACTCATTTTTGTCTTATAGCTTGTTGTTAATAAAGTCTATTTTTGATTCACACACTTGCTTCATTTCTTTTTTTGAATAAAGTCTTGCTGGAAACTTTTAGAAATGGTTTAAGCCTTTGCATGCTTGTGGGATGGGTTAAGATAGCAGTGGGATGGGTTGAGATAGCTGTGGGATGGGCAGGGATACCTGTGGGATGGGTAATAGCTGTGGGATAGATAAACCTCCAGTGCAAGCAAAGTGGGACTGTATGGTCCACCCTCCCAGGTGCCACACCTACGGCCCTTTATTATCAATAATAATGTAATAATTATCCACACATGTCAACATAAACACAACTCTTTATTAAACGCCCTGTTCATTGTAGGCCAACCAAACATACATGGCCCAATCTCATCCGTGTGATGAGACAGGCTGAAGGAAGCATCCATTAAGCATCTACCATCCTGTCTTGCCACTCCCCTGCTCCAGCTGGGGAGTTGCACCATTGTCTCAGGAGGTTGCACTGCTTCTTCGCTTCATGTGAGGCTCTGTTGGGGCCTTGCACATCCTCAGTGTCTATTAGGTTTTGCCCTTGCCTCCATTCCCCAGGTTCCATGTCCCCATTGCCTTGCTGGAGGTCCACAAGCCTGTTCTGCAAGACTGGGTAGCGGGTGCACATGAGATTGTGTAGGATGCAGCAAGCTTCCATGATCCTCCTCACGGTCTCTGGGCAATGCTGCATGGTGGTGAGAAGTACCTGGAACCTGTTGGCCAGGATGCCAAAGGCGTTCTCCACCACCCGCCTTGACCTGGACAGCCTGTAGTTGAAGATCCTCCCTTTACGGGTGAGGAGTCTGGAGGTGTAGGGCTTCATGAGGTAGGTTGTTAGGGAGAAGGCGTCATCCCCCACGATGAAGTAGGGCACATCTTGTGTGTTGTTGGGCAGGGGTTCTGGATCTGGGAAGCCCACGATGAGGTTGCGTTCCAGTTCCTCCTTGAGGTGACTGGCGTTGTATACCTGGGCATCTGAAGATGAGCCGTAGCCTGAAGCATTGATGACATTAACTTGTAGTCAGCATCGGCCATGGAGAGGAGGATGATGCTGAAGAAGCCCTTGGAGTTGAAATAAGTGGACCTCGACTTGGCTGGAGATTTGCAGGCCACGTGCTTGCCATCTATGGCTCCAACGGTGTGTGGTAAGTTCCACTTCTGATACCACTGCTCTGCAACTTTCTTCCATCCTTCTTCAGTGGAGGGGTACTGGAGGAGCTCCTCCTTGTATTCTTCGATGATGGCCTGCACCACTTCTCTGACCACAATGCTGATGGTGTTGGATGGCACCCTCCAGCCGTACTGCATGCTCCTGTAGGTGGTCCCTGAGGCCAGGTGGCGCAGAGTGAGTGCCACCTTGAGCCCAGGTTCCAGGCTGGGCCGGAAGCTGGTGTTTGCCTTGGTCAACCTGGGTGTCAGCCGCTGCACAACTTCATCAAACATGGCTGGAGGCATCCTCATGAAGTTCTGGAACGCCCGAGTGTCTTCGTTCCTGAGCTCCACCATCAGCTTGTTGTACAGTCCGTCCTCTGCTCTTCTGGCGAACCATCTTCGGATCCAGACTCTTTTTGGGTGGCTCCTTTTCTTCTCGCAGTAGAGTTCACAGAGCCTGCAGATGGCTTCGCACTGTTGCAAAACGATGGTGGCTGCCGAAAGGACTTTGTTACAATCCACAGTGGACATGACTGGATGCTGTGGAAGAGGAAGAGGCAGATGAAGACTGCAGAGGTCTGCACCGTTGGGCTGCTGTTCTGAAAGTGAGATGCAGGCGAGTTGCTCCCCCTTTTTATAGGCAGTATAGGTTTTCCGCTAGGCATCCTCTAGGCATCCTCTAGACATCCTTAATATCCGAGATAGGTCACCTCTGCGAATGTTTTTTCTGTTTTAAACGCTTTGTTTCCGTTCTGCATCCGCTAGGCATCCGTTCTGCATCCGTTCTGCATCCGTTCCGCTTCCTCCCTGCGTCCGGGCGGATGGAGTTCCGCGGATGTGTAGTGGACGCCTAGTGGATATAGCGGATGCATAATGGATGCGTAGCGGATGCGCAGCGGATGCAGAACGGACGAACTGGATACATTTTCCGTGCAAAAGTTTTAGGCAGCCCAAAACTTTCGGAGCGGATGAAACATCAATAAACGGATGCTGGA
>BLBF01000003.1:90753661-90772056 GCA_015471245.1 Laticauda colubrina | reverse complement strand
GGGGGGGGGGGAGAGAGAGAGAGAGAGAGAGAGAGATCAAAGGGGCTCTCAGTATCTTTCACACTGTGTTTCATTTGTTAATTTGTTCATAGATTATAATTCATTCTGGAATATGTCAGTCGCCAGAGAAGAGGGGGTTGTAAAAGAATGATTGCTATTAAGCATTACTTTTCAAATGTTTTGTGAAGTTTTTAAAAATAGGTGTAATATGCAGGAAAAAAAACCTGGGCCAGATGCATCCCTTGTTCAGATATTTTCTGTTAGCAACAAAGGAGCCAAGCTAGATTCACTCCTACAACCAGATCTTGATATAAAGCAATCCTTGTTCAGAGCTAAACCAACAGAAGCTTAGCTGAACTCTCTTGTGGGTGGTTTAGACCTGATGATACATTCTTTAAAGCAAGAAATAAGGTAAAATGCTTCCCCCTCCCTCTCCCCTCCCCCATTCAATTTTACAGAAATATGCAAGTGGGAACCATATGACCTGCAGGGTGATTGAAATATGGCAAGCTGACATATTCTGTCCTTAATTTCCCCTCCTTTCTGTCCCATCCTCCTTTTTTTTACTCCTTTAATATTGATCACATCAATATGTTGTAGGTCTGGAAAGTGAGATCTAAGGATGGTGAAGCTGGGAAGCAATTTGAATGAAAAGAACAAGCAGCAGCCGTCCAATGAGGATGGTTTTCAGACGGTTCCTTTGATAACACCCTTGGAAGTCAATCATTTACAGTTCCCAGCTCCCGAAAAGGTAAATGGAAAACAAAACAAAATCTAAAGCAAAATGAGAAAAAAAGAGAGAGAATAGGCAAGATAGGCTTTCCATCTATTCTCTTCTATTGCCTCTCAGAAGCATAGAAAAAAAAAACCATTGTTCCCTTGAAAGGGGTTGACTTTTGCTGGGTGCACCTGTCTATTTTTAAAAGCGGAGCAGACCAGCATATAATAGAAATGGATTGTGTCTCAAGCCTGAAAAATGGCAGAGTCTGTTCATCCTTTTATCCAACAAAACAGAGAGGGGGAAATCCACTTATTAGAACAATTACAATGCATTTGTGTGTTTTAAAATCAGCTTTAAAACTGCAATCCCACTTGTTTATCTGACATGAATGTAACCTGCTGCAATGAATTCTTTTGACAAAGTGTTGCAGGGAGATATTTTATGCCTATATTGCTATATTACCTCCACCTCTATTAGTTTATTGTCAAGCAAGTCAAAGCTTAGATTTTGAATGGGATCCTCAAAAGTCAGTATCATTGATTTACTTCTTACTGAGCCATTATTTTAATACAATTTGCTGTCTAACCTGTACACATCATCCTATTCTTTAGTATTATTATTATTACTGGGGATGACAATGTAAAGTCATAAATATGTGTCAAATTCATTTAATCTGTGTTTTATGTGGTTAGAAAACCACTGCAGTGTATCTGTGTGTTCAGTTCTCAACCCCAAAATATGTAGAAAACACACTACGTGGACTGTAGGCATGCACACAAAGGTGAAAAGAGCAAATTAAACAAATTTTGCTTAATTCATCTCAATAATGTCACTCTCCTGATAAAACATTAAAAGTTCTCTCTTTAATACATTACAATGTCATAATGTCTTTTCTTATATACAGGAATTTTACTAAGTAATTTGGAGATGCAGTGATTGAGAGATAAAAATGTTAGAAAAGATTAACAATCCATAAAATTGCATTTCTGATTGCAAAGTGGTGTGATGTGAATCAGTTCTTAGAGGCATTGGGTTTGGTAGAAATATTGTGATGATAATTTTTTATTATTTTGAACCTTGAAATGTTTGTTACTTTCTAATAATTTTAAAAATGTATTTATTTATTTATCCAATTTATATGGATACCTGTCTAAGAGCCTCCAGGCAACAAACTAAAGCAGAATTACATTAAAACAAAATAAAGAAACAAACAAATAAAAACAATTAAATGGCACTGAGGCTCAATAAAAAACCCCAAAACTACAAGACACCTATCCCCATGCCACAGATCCAATTCTAATGTCCTAGATGTCCCAAAGCCTGGAGGAAAAGTCAAGTCTTCATGGCCTTGCCAAAGGCCACTAGAGAAGGGACTGCCCATGTTTTGGGAGAGGCTATTCTAAACACTTCAAGAGTAATAATCTTAAAAATATAGAAAAGAAAAATTATTATTTGAACCTGTCTAGGGTGACAGAACAACATAAGATGTTACAGAATCATTATGATTTTTATTTCTATTACCCAGACTTCCATTACAGTACAGTATTTAAGCCAAACACTGGGACTTTGCTTACTTATGATCAATAAAGACATGAGCAAAACTGAATTATGCTGTCATTTCCCAACTGTTGCACTGTGAATGTGTCAGATTTTATTTGGCCTTCGATCAAGACTTGTAAGTCGTATTAGCCCTGCTTTATAGAAGAGGAGGATGTTAACTATACATAGAAGTATATACCACAATGTATGTAATTATCATATTTTTTTAAAAAATAAACTCATTCAATGCAAAATTCTGGTAGATTTCCCAGGAAAAGGTCCTTGGAGGATATTAGGAAATGATTACAAATCATCAACTTTACCTCACAATATTTTTATAACAAACAAACAAGCTCAATTTCCTATATAGAAGCTTTGGAAATTAACAGTAATTTCCTACATGCGGTGCAGCTGATTATTTTCCCCCCAAAGCAATAGTTAAAATTCTGTTACTCGGTCTTTTGCTATCTTAAGAGCATTAAAAATATCTGTATATGCAAAGATAACTGATAATAAATACTAACAGAGCATAAACTATAATTTGATATCTGATGATAACTAATCTAACCTGAATGTAGATGGAACTTATATTTACCTACAAGTTTCCTGTGTATCTTAATTATATCTGAATCTTAGTTTCATTTATATTTAAGATCAAATTAGGCCTTCTCTAAGAAGCTTTTAGTGAGGGAAAGCAAGTTCACTGATGGCACTGGAAAGAAAAAGAAAGTATTGTTCTGTTATGATCTATTTTAAAAAAACAAATAGGAGAAAAGATCCTTCTGAATATTTTATTTAGTGTCTTGGAAAAGGCAATAATTTTCTCAAAATCATTAAAAAATAGGGATATCTCAATTCCAAATTTGCCATTCTTTTGTCAATTCTTCCATGCATATATAGCTCATAGTATCTATTTGAGTATATCTAATCTATTTCTATACATGTGTGTAGAGTATTCCAACTAAGGCCACACAGCAGTTTATTTTCTAGCGTACTGCCTAAAAGAACAATAGTGTGGATGATGCCCTGTGTCTTAATGTACTATAACTAAAAAAAAATTAATTTTAGCCAACCCAACCAGTTCTTCTTCTTTGTTCACAAGAGAATCTAAAAAATGGGGAGTTTAGATTGTGGCACTCTAATAATCAGACTAATGTTCATGACAACACATTGCCTTTTGCCAAATCAAGAGTTACCTTGTAGACTGTGAGGCATCCACTGCTATGGTCTGGAAACAAATATAGCCCTATATCTGTTGTTTACTACTTAGTATCATATAGAAGAGAACCAGCTTGTTGCAGTGGTTAAAGACATTGGACTAGAAACCAGGAGACTGTGAGTTCTAGTCCTGCCTAGGCATGAAGTCAACTGGGTGATTTAGGGCCAGTCATTTTCCCTCTGGGCAATTTCAAAACCAGCTCTGAGAAATGTTGCCACAAAAACTACATGGCCTTGTCCATGTAATCACCAGAAGTCGAGACTGACCTGAAAGCATGAAGTCACCATTATCATATAAAATCAGACTCTAGCATAAGGAAAGGAATGAGGTTTTGTCTTCTTTTGGAAATGTTTGATAATATCTGTGAAGTGTCTGGTATGGTGTAAAAAATGGAGGTAGTTTAAATGACTCCATACTTTATTTAGGGCACCTCTGTCACTCAATGAAGCTCCTCATTTGCCTACAAAGCACTCCAGATTCAGTGCTTGTGATCTTTTGTGAAAAAAGGCTAAGTATGTCATGAAAAGGCCTTATCTCGAAACAGCCTAGGTTGTTTTGTATTCAATGAACTAATAATGGGATATGATATAAGACCTTATCTAATGCCTCATCATCCCCCAATGTATTACTATATCTGAATGCACTCAGAGTCCATTACTAAATATAACTAAAAGCTATTTTGCATCTCAAATTCTGATCAATGTCTATTTTTGTCTTTTAATTCTTTTAATTGATTGAAATGCACATTTTGCATTTTCGGAAGCTCTGAAGACTGCAGTGGCTAAGGATGCAAAGTAGATAAAAATAGGTCATCATAACTATCCACAGGGGTCAGAAAATCAAAATGGCAATACAACCATGCAATTAAAACCCTGACCATTTTAAAAAACGCATTGCATGTACAAACAGATGTAAAAAATAAAAGTGGAGTTTCAATTGGCAAACACAGCCATCGTCTTGACTTTTAAAATCCTTCCCTGTAGATGCCCCAACATATCACTAAAATTTTCATGACATGGTAAGTTAGTTTATCTTCTTTGTTTTTCAAATAATAAGTTGAATTAAACATGTAAGCCATATTTAGAGTTTATAGAATAATGATCTTCTACATCCCACTTCACACATGCCACTGATAGTTTGTCATTGTGGTCAGGTTTGGTTAGGGTTAGGTTAGGTTCAAAATGTTGTTAACTTTTTTTTTTTTTTAGCATCTTAGGTCTTGAGTACAAAATAAATTAGTTGCCGAGAAGCAGAAGCATGGGTATTTCTTTTTCTTTTTTTATCAAACTCTTGCTATAGTTCTTGATAAAAGAAGGGAGGTACAATGTGGCCTACTCCTAGGATTGCTTTTAAGCAATATGATTTCTAGGATTGCTTTTAAGCAATATGATTCAGACAACTCTATACTATTTTTAACCCAGAAATTGTAGGTGGTGGACATTTTGTTCTTTGTGAGAGAATAAATAATAATGCAGTTAATGAAGGAGAAATGGAAATAAATGCATAATAATACTGTTGCTTTTTCTATGCAAGCTCATAAAAGGAAGGGGTAAACTTTTATTTAATTTAGTGAGGGGTATAGCAGATTTGTATAAACTTTCCCTCTTAAAAATGATTGCTATGACTTTGAAATTGCATACCTTTCTCTTTCTTGACTATCTATATCTTAAGTCTATTTGTTGCCTTCAAGAAACCTTAGATGTTATTTAAGCTACCAGGGACATTTACAAAAGATTGTTTGGCTGTTATCCTCTGGAGATTTTAAAATTAAATATGAAATTCATTTTTCAATTTTAGTGGAAAATCTTTCTACATTCTTACAAGTATTCTTACAAGTATTACAAGTATTTCTTCAGAATAATCAATTCAAATAAAGACTTCAAAAACTATTGTGATCAGCTCAGTGATACCTTATTCCTTCTAATGTAAGGATTCAATTTTTTTTAACTACCGCTTCTGTGGTGTGATTTGTTGGGCATGGCAGGGGAAGATACTGTAAAATCTCCAGTCAGAGGTAGTATTTGCTGGTTCTCCGAACAACTCAAAATTTCCACTATCGGTTCTCCAGAATTGGTCAGAACCTCCTGAATACCATTTCTGAGGGACATTGCTTTTATTATTTCCTTTAATGTCCTTTTTAACTGAAGCAATTTTGGAAATTAATCTTTTTGAAGTTAATTAGACATAAAGAGAACTAGTGGCACTACCAGATCAAAATGTTTATTTCCATTAAGTTTCACATTTCTATATTAGGAAATGCGAAGCTTGCTTAATTTCAGCAATTGTTTGCATTTGTTATTTATTTGCAGGCTTAGTCTAATCAGAATACCTCAAGAGTAGAAATATAAAACTACACAAAGTAATACATGAACTCTAAATATTTCTCCTAAGAAAATGGAGCACATTCAATAATGACCTAAGATAAAAAGCTGAATGAAAAAAAAAATTGGCTGTTTTTCAGAATATCACAGATTATGGGAAAAAAACAGAAAAGGTCTACCATTTGGTCCACAATCTGTTAATCTCCAATGGACTGGGAAAGTGGGTACCTTAATGGCTTTATTAAGATATTCATATAAGATGGGCAAATTCAATCCTGGTGAGGTGGTGTTTGAGGTGCATTGTGTATGCTATATAAGATTTTAGAAGTGGTGATCAATACTTTGAACTATTGATATAATTCAGAAATTTTAGAAGAGATATTATCTTGCAATGGTGAGGTTGATATACAAGTACATGTACATTTTGGACCAACTGCAGTTATCAAGACATCTCCAAATAACACCCCATATAGAGTACAACATATTAATTAGGCTGAGCTTGAATTAGCATTACTAAAGAATCCTGGCATAGGTACGGTTGCAAGTAGAGCACTAGATAACACTGGACAAAGGACCTCTAGCCATGACCTGTCCCTGATGCTGAAGCTGTATAAGCCCAAGAGGACTGTTAGACCATGAACCAGTTCCTTCAGAAGGAGCAGGAGGCCATCCAAGGACCAAAGTTCTTGGATGTTCAGAAAGTTCGGATTTAATCTAAATTAATTTTGCTCTATGCAGATATCAGTTCAGACATTTAGTGTCATTCCCAGTTTAACATGACAAATTATACCACCAGAAGCCTGATGGTTCCTCATCCCAAACTGGTGAGTGTCTCTATTTAGAAACTTCATACACATGTTAAATACCACATGGGGAGAACCTTGCCTTACCTCACATCGGAGCAACTATAGCAGCAAATACTGTGATAACAAACTAGAACTGCTCATTCAGGAAGATACAGAATCATTGAAGAACTGTACCAACAAACTCCAATCCCCATACTTATTGAAAAGAAGAAAAAAAAAAACCTTTCCCCCAATGAGGTCCTGACAAAGCAACAATGCCATGCAACAATGCTGTTTAGGTTCTCTGACCAGGTCTGACTACTGATTGATAACAATTCAAATATATCTCTGAAGGCAAGCTACCACCACCTTCTTCTTCAAATGGATTCTCTGTGTTTTTGCATCTACTGTATATGTGTTAGAGAGAGAAAGCAACCTCCAGTTATCAAAAATGTTGGCTCTTAAGAGGACTTCATCCAACCACATACTTGCAAGCAAGTGCCATCCATTTTCATTTTTGACAATCTTCCTAATCCAATTACTCACATCCTATTGGACTGCTTGTATGAGCTAGCAAGATCCAATTTGCAAGTGGCACAATTCATCTAAAAGAAAACTATTTATTTCTTTGAATGTAATAAACTCAAAAGAAATATATCAAAAGAAACTCATATATAGAAGATCCTACCTCCATCCTACAACATTCTGGTTTTAGCCTATTTAATTTGTTTACTTCACATTTAATGTTTGTACTTCTATTTTTATGATGCTTGTAAGCCAACTAGAGTTGCTTGACAATAAGATAGGTTGCTTATAAATTTAATCAATAAATCAATAAAATAAATAAACCCAGAAAGCAGCATAAGGCTCTGCCTTGTTCCCTTGCTGGGCTCCATCCAGCTGGCACCCAAACCAGAGTATATGCAAGCAATTTTATCTACCAAGAAATCACAAATATAATCTAGCATGCATGCAGGCATTTTATCATATCCATTTTTCACAAAAAGAGTCTAAGTAAATCTACCAATTGGGAGTAGCGGATAAATGCAAAGAAGAATTGACATTTTGCTGCTCTTATCACAAAACTTAAAGCTCAGAGATGAACTCTTATCACTGTTTTATCACATCTGCTTGTCCTCCACTTATTACATGATACTTTCAGATAATGTATTTCAATAAGATAGAATAAACTAGAGTATCGTACTAGCATTTGTCATAACCATAATCATATCTGTCAATCTTAGTGCATTTTGCACAATATGGCAAAGCCCAGTTTTATTCCAAATATATTTATGCTATTCAATACATAATAATACTCATATCTATCCAGTTTGGACATACATGCATGATACAGCCATACTAAGAGAATAAGACTAGGACAGTTGTGATGAGATGGAATTAAAGGCCCAGTCCCACTGGCCAACAGACGCAAAACGTATGCATAAAGGACACAGCGGACGAGCAAAATTTCGGGGGTGGCTCCATCCGTTGTCATCCGCTCCAAAAAGTGGTGAAAATTTGCATAAACAAAACAGAAAAGAACGGAAAAGAATGGAAAAGAACGGACGTGGGTAGTATGTAGCGGGGATGTTAAACGGATGTTCATAGGAAGCCTAGCAGATGAAAGCGGATGGAAGGGGATGACACCTCCGAAGGAGTTCCGGGGGAGAATTGCGAAGCGGACGCATAGCGGATGAAGCAGATGCATCACGTATGCCTAAAGGAAAGAAAGGGGATGCCGCGCGGATGTATATCGGATGCAAACGCATCCTTTCTATTTCCGTGCTACTAACACAGATGTGTAGACATTCCGTGTACCTTTTGTTTCCTCCCTCTTTCCGTTTTCAGCTGCAGTGGATGTGAATTGCAAGGATGCCCAGAGGATGCAGAGAGGATACAGTGGATGTTTAATGGATGATAAACGGACATAGAACGTTTGTTGCTCGTATGTCGTGGATTTACATCGTACACGGTGGAAAGTTCATCCATTCACAAAGTTTTGTGCAGCTCAAAACTTCTTGCGCAAATGAAATCGCAGTGGACGGATGCTTGATGGATAGAGTGTATGAAACATGTATGCAATGAGTACACAACAGATGCATAGCGTTTTCCAATGGATGGCAAGTTTTTTTTAACGTTTTACATCCTCTTTGCTTCCGTAAGTGCAGTGGGACAGGGCCTTAAGGATCTCTTCTGTTCTTGCTTCTCTAATAACAGCAAGCCATGATCAGGAGCAGCCATGGTCAGGTGATAATGGGGATTAATTGTAAGATTTCTATTGAGACCTGGTCCCATTAATTGCTTACATAGATCCTTCTACCCACTTCTTAATCAGAAGATATCTTTTACAGCTGAACCAAGCAAACATATCACTAATTGTCAAATTCAGCATGAAAAGCAATGAAAACAAAACAAAATGAATCACAAGACCAACAACAACAATTCAAAAGCGTACTAAAGAATTACACTAATAGAACCAGCCAAATCTGGTCACTGTAGACAGGGTATATAATAGTTATCCTGCAGCATCTGAAGGCTGCTGGTTCCTTGTCACTAATTGTTCCTTCGGTCCCTTATTGAAGAATAATAAGACAATGCAGCCTGAGGTAGAGCAGCAAAGGTCCTCTCTCTATTCCCCAGTCCTCCAGCCCAAGTTATTACATGTGATGTGTAGCAATTGGCTGGCATTAAATTGGATGGGGGAAAAAAAAAAAACTTTCTCTGTTGCTAGACAGTCAGCATCTTTGGCAGAGGCAGTGGTGGGATTCAATTTTTTTTTTGCCAGTTCTCTGGGCAGGCTTGGTGGGCGTGGCTTGGTGGGTGTGGCAGGGGAAGGATACTGCAAAATCTCCACTCCAGGGGAAGGATATTGTAAAATCCCCATTTTCTCCACACCCCACTAACCTGCTTTCCAGCTCTGTTCTCCTATGCAGGGCAACAAAAGAAGACCTAGCCGATCAGCTGGGACTCAGAAGGCAGAGAATAGATGGGGGCAAGGCCAGTCAGAGGTGGTATTCCAAACTACTCAAAATTTCTGCTACTGTTTTCCAGAAGTGGTCAGAACCTGATGGATATCACCTCTGGGTAGAGGGCTTTGTGCAGAAAAAATATTTTGCTATTCAGTTGGAATTTCCCTGAAGGAAATGGGATTTCTTTGGCTTTATGCTAATGATGACACAATAAATTATGGGAAAAGGTACATGTTCAGATATTTGTCTTTGAAGCAACTTTATGTCAGACCAAAAAGCATCTTCAGAGGAGTTTTGCTTTTAGTTTTTTTGGCTTTAAAAAACAATGTTTCTATTATGGGAGAATATATTCACAGGGATTCAACGATAAAGGCCAGTACTTCAAAATGTCAAACATATTAGTTGGCAACCTTTTTCATAACAGAATAAAGAAAAGGGATGGGAGAACATGAGTGAAGACAACTCCTTCTCCTCCCAAAGAGCTTTTATCACCAAATGGCTCTGTAGAAAAAAAGGCAGTGTGTTCATTTGTGTTTTGAAAGATATAATTTGCTGGGCTTTTCATTAGGATTGTTGATTGTACTTAATAGTATTTGTATTGTGGGAAGTGTGATGTAAAATAATGGCAATAAATAAAAAAGAGAGAAAACCAGTGAGAACTGTATGCATTTTCAGTGTGAGGACAAGGAGCCATTTCAAATTTAGATACTGGCCATCTCACTCACAGAGCAATGTACAGTTAATAACACCAAAGGTTAAATCAAAGGTTAAAAGCCATATAAAAATATCATGCATCAATAAGAAGAGCCAGATAAAAACAAAAATAGAATAAGTTAAAAAGCCACCCAGAATTGTTCAAAAATGAGATAGATAGGTATACATTTAATAAATAAATTACATATAATAAATTTATATGGTCATCCAACTCACCTCAGTGACACTGGTTGTCTTATAAAGATAAAAACCCTAATATAAAAAAAAATAGGAAAGCAATAACTCTCCTGGCAATGAAATAAAAGTTAAAAGGTGGGGCAGGAGCCATCAAGGCACTAATCATTCCCATGATTGTGGGCTGCTCAGTGAGCTCCAGGTGAGTGGGAGTGGAGGCAAAGGTGAAGCCCTGCTAGAGCCAGGGCTTCAAAACACCTTCAAAAGACCAGGAAGTGGAGGCCTGCCTGACCTCCCGAGAGAGAATATTCCAGAGAGCAACAGCAATGGCAGAGAAGGCACTTTTCCTGATTAACTGATGGAATCCAATCAGTTTGATCAATGAGGCAGACTGAGGTGATGGGGATGAGTCAGTTCCTCTGGCAACCTGGTCCCATGCCATGTGTATCTCTTCATAGCAAGAAATTTTTCAATGTAGGATCAAACCAGATTCTAACCACTCTTCGAATTCTTTCCAGAAGTCCCTGGTTAGGGATGGTTATGATTCCATATTTCCTGAGTGGCCAAACAGAAGGTTTCAATAAGGTAAATCTCTCTCTCTCCTGATTCTTTAAGAAGGGACCCAAGAATCAATCTTGCTAAAGGCAAATCAGCATGGATTCTGCAAAGAAAAACCCTGGCTCACTAAAATAGAATTTTTTAAATGAGGTTAAACAGGCACATGGATGGAAGTGACCTATTGACATTGTATTCTTGGATTTTCAAAACATCTTAAATAGAGTTCCTCAGCAAAGGATTCTGAGTAAACTTAATAATTATGGGAGGGACCTCTCTGGCTTTTTAAAGAATTACTAAGAATCAAAAAGTAGAAAGCAAAGGGTAAGAATTCATTGGCAATTTTGTCAATGAGAGAAGCTAAGAAGAAACCTTATTCTGACCAGTGCCCTTCAACTTCTTTGTACATAACCTTATCTTAGAGTTAAGCAGCGAGCTATCCTAATTTTCAGATAATAGAAAACTATTCAAGGTAATAAAAATCAAAAGTAGCTGTAAAAAGTTCTAGAGATGTCTGTTCAAACTGAGCGAATAGAAAATGTGGGTCAATTCAAGTAAGTATAAAGTGAAAGCACTGGGGAAAAATTGCCCTGTGTTCTTATATACTGATTGAGTCTGTTGTTTTTAACCAGTAAAAAAAAGATCTTGGGGGTCATAATAGATTCTTCAGAGAAGATATTGATTCAGTGTTTGACAGCTGTGAAAAAGGCAAGGGTTATTTAGGAAGAGGATAGAAATCACACTGTGATACTGTCATACAATTCTATGGTAAGTACACATCTAGAATATTGTACAACTCTGGTCATCACATTTAAAATAAGGATTTAACAAAGGGGGTAAAAGCTATGAATTTCCTTTAACAGTTGGTGTGTAAGCATTTCCAGTTTTGCAGAGTGTCAGGGGAGGGAGAGGGAACAGTTCTGTGTGTCTGGCCAGCAAGTATGCACACACAGCTCCATTTGTGTGTGTGCCTGCCACTCATGCAAAGGGAGTGCGAACACACTCACACACTATTTGTGCAAGTGAGGATGCATTGCATGCACACGTGGTCACCAGCTGTTTCCATTGCCTGGTTGTAATCCCCTCATGGGCCACTAGTGGGCCATGGCCCACAGGTTCGGGACCCCTGTCCTAGACAGTACATGTGATAAAACAAAACCAGGTGGTAGTCATTGAACTAGATATCAGTTTGAAATAGATTTAGACAAGTCAGGAATCTGTCTTTGGAAAAGCAAATATATGGAACCTCCTATGGTTTGTTGCTCTTTTTCTCCCTAACAAAGGGAATGCTCCAGCTATGTGGACAACCTTTCTAAGGATGAGTAGACCAATTACAAACCAGGAATTTTAATTTCTTTTGGCATTGTTAATAATCTGGAGAAGAAAAAATTAAAAATTCATGTTTGGTGCTTCTTATGCCGCCTGACCTGCAATACATGATATACTCCATTGCTGCAAAGTGGGAATTACATGTCCTTCCCTTAAATGAATAATTTAAGAGCATTCATTGCACCCAATCATGTTAAATATTTCACTCTGTCCTTGGTAGAAAGAAGAGAGTTTAAGTGCAAGGATAAAGTGCAAATAAATGGTACTAAATGTCCTAAAATGAAAAATAATCTTCAAATAATACAAGCCAAGATTCTGAACAGCCTTATTCTTTAGCCTAAAAATCTGGGGTTTTTTAAACATGGGAAGTAATATATCCTTGCACTACATTATATGCTTTATTTCTTACTGTATCTCTCCAATTCCCTTTTTAATTTGAGCATCCATTAAAGTTTCAAACAAAGTTCATGGGGTTCATGCTGGAACATGTAGATTAAACTTAGAAAAAAGGTGAGTGAGCATTGCAATTTTAAGTCCTTCTTCAGCATATATTAAACTTTGATCTGGAAGGAAAGTTTCCAGTTTATGATCTTCCTGTTCATCCTCCTGAATGGAAGTTCGTAAAGCAAGGAGATAATTCTTGGAGGGCTTTTTCTGACTAAAAAAACCCTGTCAATGCTAGCTTTGGATGGAAGAGTCTGACATATTGGGATGTAATAAAATAGCTGGGTGGTGGGGAAAATCATTAGAAATACTTCTCTTGTCATTAGAAATACTTCTCCCAAAGATCCTAGAACAGAGTTCTCCAACCTTTTTGTGGCTTTGAGGACCGCTTGTGGGGGAAAGCTTGTGCAAATGGAGCACTCAAGCACACATTCACCCACCACTTCCAGTTCCAAAAGGCTCAAGACCCAGTGACTGGGCACCCCATCCTAGAAAATAAACTGTATTTTCTACTGTTTTTGCTTGTGACTATATCTCCCCAATCATGATTGAGCAATATCTGCCTTGGGAATTGTTTATAGGGAGAAAAGGTGATATAGCCTCAAGAACAAATTGGTGCATGTTATTGGGTTTCTTCTTGGTGGCTTAGAAAGAATACAGTCATTTTGGACAGTGAGATGGGAAGCATATACATTTAATCAATTTGCAAACTGGAATTGCCTGAGAAAAGACAACTATAGTGGTATCTCAATACCAGAGGTGGTGTTCAGTAGGTTCTAACCAGTTCTGGAGAACCAATCGCAGAAATTTTGAATACTTCTGAGAACCAGCAAATATCACCTCTGACTGGTGATTTTACAGTATCCTTCCCCTGCCACACACCCCAAGTCATGCCCACAGAACCGATAGTAAAAAAAATTGAATTCCACCACTGCTCAGTACTTATTGTTAATTGGTTCCAGGAGGTGTGATTAATACTAAAAATAATGAATACCAAACAAACCATGTGATTTAAGTTTGTTTTGACCGGAAAGAGTCACGAGGCAGCCAACAATGACAAGTACTAGCTTGTGCATTGAGTACCAAACAAATCACAATTTCTGGGACAAAATTTACACATCAAAATGTTTTGAGTACCAAATTCAATGCATTTTAAAACAACCAAGTACCAAGTTATGACTATAGATATCTGGGAGAAGTCTGCAATATGTCTGGAAATATAGTGGAAACATATTACTTCAGTGTATTTGGATGATACCATGGCACTAGGTGGTACTTAGCAATGGGACTGACTCAATTCTTGTAAAAAGGTATTTATTAATTTGAGTTCCTAAAGGCTGAATCTGAGCTTCCATTCCCCTATGTAACCAAACAGAATAATGATTAGCCTTCTTAAATAAAATTAACTATTAATATATCATTCTATGGTGTTTTTTTGTACAATAGCAATTAGCAAAATCAGCACTATTACTAAATAGCAAAAATTAACAATAACTGAATAGCATAAATCTATAGTATATAAATAAAAGAAAAATAAAATCACTAAAATATAGACAAAAATTAAGGGAAACAGACAATAAACTTCTTAACAGTTATCATGCACCATAACAATTTCTGTTAATGAGACTGTTACAATTCAGATAATGCATAAAACCCATCCTGATTTGTTAGAATCGTGATTCCTAAATTGTGATTTTTCGTTATTCAGAACTAATCTATAATCTTTTCTAGTATGCCAGAAGTTTTACTGATTGTAGAATCCTAATTGATCCACATCTTAATTGTTACTTTCACGAAGGTTTTCCTTTATAGGGTGATAAATTCAGTTATTATTTTAACAGCAAAATTAAATAGGTGATAAATTCCTTATTTTTAAACTTAACAATTTGACTGAATAAATTAATGCACAGCCATAACGCTGGGTAGCATTCAGTTCTCTGCCTGATAATAATACTTACACTTAACACTTTTTAAGACATCATCATCATCATCATTTTTTTTTGAAAAAGACCCCATATTATTGTATGCTGATGCTTGTACTACCTAGGAAAGAAAACTAATGATTGAAGGGTCCTTCCTTCCTTCCTTCCTTCCTTCCTTCCTTCCTTCCTTCCTTCCTCCCTCCCTCCCTCCCTCCCTCCCTCCCTCCCTCCCTCTCTCCACACATTTATTCTCTATGACTCTACCAAGATAATTTTGCAAAGTATTTTAAAGGGGTTATAATGTAAATGCTAAGTATGTATATCTCGGCATGTCCTGTGAAATAGTATTAAAGCTGCAGCTGAGCTTGCATTTCCTCTTCAGCATGTAGCAGGAACAAAGGGTGACAGACATATGGAATTGTGAATCATTTAAAAAGTGTGAAAAGCCAGAGGACACAATCTTGTTTAGCTGTTTTGTTGCACCCAGTTTGTTATACTATGAGCTGGGACACATGCTTACATTAGTTCATCATAACTCTTTCATTATATATGAAACATTCACGCTGGGTGCTTGACTGTAATAAAGGCTCCTTGTATTGATCTTAGCTTCAGTTCTCATATGCTCCCATAAGATTCGTTTGATTTTATTTTTATCAGATTTTTTCCCCACATAGTTTTTAAATAACAATTTCACCTTCATTCAGATTTCTGTTTTAAGAGTTCTGGGTAGTTAAATGTATTATCTCATTCCTCATCCCAGGAAATATTTTTTAAAAAACCCAGTGTGTTGGAGGATTTTTGAATCGCCCGTGGTTGCTCCTGGTTGCTATTACTATTATACCAAGCTATGCTCACAGAGCCAGTAGGGAAAATTTTTGAATTTTTCCCCGGTAGGTCTGCTATAAAATATTTTTAGAGGGTTTTAACATTAGTAAACTCTTGCCCAATTCATCCATCTATCCATCCATCCATCACCCACCCACTCACTTACCCACCCATTCATCCACCCCACCCATCTGTCCATCTATTCTATTCTATCCATCCACCCATCTCTTTAAATCCTATTATAAGGCTGTGAAATTGACAATCATCTGCTGTATCAAGTGTAGGAGTCAATGGCACTTTGGGAAAATAAATATTTTATGTATCAAAAACTATTTTAGGGTCTTGAGGGAGATCCTTTTGTTATATTTTAATGGCTAACATTTTAGTTTAGGTCTATAGAGTGTATCCAATGCAATTTAGGGACTGGATCGAATAGGATCTGGTGAAAGAATTTTTTTAACTGAGTGGTTATGATGTTGGACTAGGAGCAGGAAGACTTAGAATCTCATCCTCCCACATCCACATAATTTCATTGGGTAATGGGGCCAGTCTTTCAGACCAACCTTCCTCACATGTTGTTGCAGGGAAAATAGGCATAACAAATTCCATAGCTTTTTTAGAATACAGTGGCCTGAGAATTGAGAGCTGAATGGTTGTTAATTGGCCTTTGGTGACATTCAAATTGTTAACTGTCACCTTTAAAACCCTTTGTGGCTGAATGTCTGGAGATCAGAGGGCTCAGCAACTCTTCATAGTATTCATCTGTTCAATATCATCTGTTAGGGTGGGGCTGCCTCCTCATCCTTTTGCTCAGAGAATGGCATCTTTAGGGACTATGGGAATGAGCCTTTAGGGTTTCTACCACCTTCTGTAGAGAAGCATTCTTCCAGATAGCAGAATGGTCCTATTTTCTCCTGGTTTCAGGAAGGCTATTAAAATGCCAGCCATCTAAGTCAAAAGATGACATATACTGTTCCTTCCTGCAAAATGAATATCCAGACTAGAGGTTTACTTGTGTGTTCTATAAAGCAGGGACAGGCAATTAATTTCCCAATGGGCCACATGATATAAAGTGTGCCTGTTGTGGAGGGCCACTGCCATGCCCTCCACCAATGCCGTTTCGTACCCACTGATGACACCCTGCTCTTTCCCAACAACAAGCTGCTGCAGGCCGGATAAGGACAGTTTGTAGCCTGTAAAATGAATAGGTTTCAGGGGTGAAATTCAACCACCTCAGACCACATTGGGAAAGGTGGTAGGGACAAATTGAATTGCCCCTGGTTACTCCTGGTTGCTATTACTATGATAACAAGCCACGGTAACAGCCATGCCAACAGAGCCAGTAGGGAAAACATTTGAACTTCACCCCTGATAGGTCTGCTATAAAATGTTTTTGGAGGGTTTTTAACATTAGTAAACTCTTTTCCAGTTTTCTAAAAGTCAACAATGCATCAATATGCATTCAACTGATGAAACATATTGAAAGAGAGACAAAGGAATTCAATTTGAAAATGAATCAGAGATTGCAGAGAGTTGTTCTGATATGCTTTCATTGCATTTTATGATTAGAGAAGGGGAAGGTACAACTAAGGACTACAGATGGGCAGAGTTGACAGGGAACGAATGCAGTGCTTGACTTGTTTATAAAAAGAGCATGGATGCATCCACAGAGCATTACTGAGCTTAGTGCTAATGATCAAATTTTCTTTAATTAATGGTCCAGGCTTTATAAAGCATGGAAAATATAAGTATTGAGGTCCAACCAAGAATATAAGTGGAAAGCAGGAAAGGAAAGAGAGGTGCCACAGCACTTAATGGAAGGAGAGCTTTTTTCAGTTTAGTTAGACGGTACTTGTGGATACAAGACAGCAGGGGGCCAGCTTAAGAGGATCACATTTAATTTACGCCAAGAACCTTCAATATAAACAGGAAGACCAATTCAGGGCGAACTCTTAATTAGAAGCTCTTAGTTCCATGTTGCCTGGCCAATAATTAGAATTAATGACATTTTGTCACCTTGCTAGCATAATATGGTACTTTCTTTTACAAGCTTTCGAAACCTCTCCTGTATTGAAAAAGTCCAACAATTTATATTTTAAAAATGCTTGTTACTTTGTCCTGTTGCAGCCGTGTTACTTGTGCATTATATAATATTTATTACTTCATTGGTGAAGTCTCAGTCCCTTTATTCAATTGTGCTGTTAAAATTGAAGGGTTATTTATACATACTGATGATGTTATTGTTAGTGTGATGTGGATTAGCAAAGTGGAGCAACCCAGACAGCTTGCAATGCATCTCCATGGCACTTAAAGCAGATACACCTTGATTTCTGAGATGATTTCTGGGGAAAAAAAAACTTATTCTGAAATCTCAAAGAAGGAGATTGGGCAAGCCACTGATTTATTGATGTGTGGCATCTCCCAAAACTGTCCCATTTTTACATTTGAAAATATCTTTTGTACTGTAAATAAGGCAGGAGGAGGTTTCCGGAGAATTTTGCTTTAGTCAAAATGATAAAAACACCATTATACTGTTGTGCAAACTCCTTCCTTTGTGTACATGCTCATGATGGCATGATGCACGTAGAAAGAGAATTGAACTTGTGGAGGCAAAATTGCTTTTGTCATTGCCTCCCTGTATCTCTGAGGGCAAAAAACTAACAGATAAATGTATACATATTAATAAATTAATTATTAATTATTCATAGCCAATAAACAATTCTGGGCAGCTAATAAATAAAAAAACAGCAACATATAAGAAGAATACAGCAGACCAGAAGAGCAAAATGGAAAAACCAATTGAACACATTGATGCGAAGTGAAGTGAAGCGAAGCAAAGCAAAGCAAAGCAAAGCAAAGCAAAGCAAAGCAAAGCAAA
>BLBF01000003.1:90703647-90753651 GCA_015471245.1 Laticauda colubrina | reverse complement strand
CAAAGCAAAGCAAAGCAAAGCAAAGCAAAGCAAAGCAAAGCAAAGCACGAGTTTGTCTCCATTTCCCAGAGCTTCTCAGCTCTTTTTGTGTTTTATTTCCCAGATCTCCTCAGAAAATCCAGGTACATCTGGGATCTGTGCAGACAGAAAGGCTACATAGTAGCAATCCAGTCTAAGGCCCCAGCCAGATGCCTGGTGTGGTTTGCTGGCAGCAGGTGTGGACGGCTGAGGTCTCTGACAGCGAGGACTCGGTTGAGGGGCCTGCATGTGAGGCAGGGATGGGGCCAGGAGTATTGGAGTGTGGGGTGCTGCCTTTGGAGCTTGTGGAGTCTGGCAGCAGTGTTGAAGAGGACCCTGGGAAGCCTGTGCTCAGTGCACATGCGCACAGGGCTGCTCAAAAGAAAGAGCAGATGAAGCAGCACAGGCAGTTCGGGAGTAAGGCTGGAAGTTGATAGCCCCTCCCACAAGGGATAAAAGACAGCCTTCAGGGTTGGCTTCTTTGCAGGAAGCAAAGAAGCCAACTTTATGCTCAGATTTCTCATCAAAGCCACTCCGGTTTGTTTTTGGAAACTTCTGGCTTTTATTCTTGGCAGCCTTTTGCAACCTTGAAAGGACTTGCTTTTATCTGGGACAATTAGTTTTGAATGACTCTTGGCTATGAATGCACAGAATTCACAGCGCTGCATTAAAAAGGTTTGCTTTTACAAATACTCTGTGTTTGTTTTATTTGAACAAGCCTTGGGTCAGAAAAAAAACGGCTTGCCTATTCCAAGCCGTGAGTAGGTTCCTACCAAACTGCCTAGCAGATCTTGGAGAAAACCTGAGCTCTGTTTAAAACCCAGCTTTGTTCCTCCACTCCAACATTTCCCAGATAAAAATGGGATGCTACTCAGTAGGATCTGATATAATATAACGACTGGAAGGGTCCTTCTTTTGTTCCATTTCAATATTAGCAGAAATACATAAGAAAAAATGCAGTAAAACTAAAGGTAGTATTCCTCAGATGGTGCCACATCATCATCATCCTCTTTTAATGATCCAATAATTCCATGCAGGATGGAGTCTGGCTACTGAATATTTACTGACCGGATGCCCTTCCTGTTGCCAATGTGATTTTTTTCCCAGCAAATATATTCTCAGCATGCCCAGAGAGAGAAATATCTTCTCTATCGAGGATCAAACTCACAGCCTCCTGATTGTGAGGTGAGAGTTCCACCTCTAGGCCACCGCTCCACCTCAGGTGGTGCTACATCTCTTTCCAAAAAAAATAAATCAGTCTCCAAAGACCTTCTGGAATAATCAACTCTTCATAAATCTCCAGAAGGCCACAAGGGTCAGTCTTACAAATGGTTCTGTAGAAAGAGAGGCCTCTACAGAGAATATTCATTTCCAGGAGTTCTTACAGCAAATAAATTGGGAGCTTCAGCAGGCATTATAAACCATATAACTGTTTAGAGGTAATAATCAACATTTTATATTATACACAGAAACAATATATTGCTAGATGGGCATTGGGCAATCAAACCTCATGCTCCCAGCTACCAGAATGTAGGAAAATAAATCAGACACAAAATTCACGTGGCATTTCTGTCTCTCTTTACAGGACACTGTTTCCGTTTTATGATCTGAAACTATGGTTAATTAATCTATATCAGGGAATTTTGAAGCAAATACTTTTTTTTTTTTTTTACAAATAGAGAATCTTATAGCTAAGCTCATTGCTTTTTCCTCTTTACATTGGTCATCTTTTCTTCCATATATTTAGGAAAATATTCAAGGAGTGCTTTCCATTTTCTGCTCCGACTTCATCTCCCTAAGGACAGAATTTGCATTGTTGGCATACTGCATAGACACTGTACAATGAATGCTTCATGCCTGTCTGTTTTGAAATTAAACATTGAGGCAATCTCCTTGTAAAGATACTACAAATAGAAAATGATTGATTTTTCAAATAGTTCAATTTTTGTTACAAAACTAGGTAATTTTGTCCATAGATCTCCCTTCATCCTTGTTATAGGCATCACACCCTTCTTACACTCAAGGTGCACCAAGATTTCCCAGGGTTCAAACCATTATTGCTTTAGGGAAGGATTTAAACTTGCTCCTTTCAAACTTATCTGGAAGTAAGTCACATTGATCCCAATGGATTTTCTTTCTGAGCAAATGGCCTAGATTTGTACTGCCAATAAAACAATGACTTTTAAGACCAAATGGATTGGAGGTGAGTAGTAAACAGCAGAATAATTTACAATAAATTATTAGCAGTCTGTTCTGCTTAGAATTTCCAGCAGAAAAGTTATTTGTCCTGAGATATTACTAAGGGCAGTGACCATAGTATATTTTTTGTTGGCAAAGCAAAACAATTGGCAAAGCAAAACTGCCTTTCTTCATGTATAAATCTTGAAAATAAATATCAAAAATAGTATTGCCAGTTTTATTTTGAAGGAATACAGTCACATTAAGATATAAAGAATGGCTTCTCACTTATCAGTGACTTTGCCAGCTCTTAAAAATAAAACAATGCAGAAAACATAGTCCAAAATTATTCAGATATGTGGATTGATGTGAAAATGGCAGCTCTCCAAATTTTGTAGCCTCTGGAACAAAACCATCTGACCTGGCACCTAAATTTTGGATGAAATTCCAACATTTGTTTCATTATCCACATATAATTCTGTTATTTTTTAATGTGTCATTTTCTCAGCCAAAATAGCTTCCAAAGTAGTAACTGTCTAAGCCCAATGCAAAATATAACACAGTGTTGAAAAGTGCTTATATGTATATTATATAAGTGAATTACAGTGGATATTGCTCATCTAACATCAGCCATAAAGTTTGCTATTTATAAGATTAATAAACATGGTAGGTAGCATACAGCATATTTTTAAACAATTTTGGCAATAGTTCATAAAAATCTGTAGGACTATCAGAATCCCAGTAAGACACTATGTTCTAAACATAGAAAGGGGAGAACGATCATTATGGAATGTGGGTAAGATTTAAAGTAGATCATAGCGATATACTAAAATAATACTTGGTTCAATTATACAGTTGAATCATTGTAGACATGAGTAAATAGCTTTGTCCATGCTCCTTTTAGGTAATTTCACTGTCTAGCATGCAGTAAAGCAGTGTTGCATGCTTTAGAACAGGCATGTCAAACTGTGTCAAAAAGTGGCAAAAATTTGCATAAACAGAACAGAAAAGAAAGGAAAAGAAGGAAAATGGGTAGTATGTAGCGGGGATGTTAAACGGATGTTCATAGGAAGCCTAGAGGATGTATATAGGATCTGGCCCGCAGGGTGCTTAGATTTCACCCATGGGGCCACCCTTGAAACAGTGAAGGACCGGCCCATGGTGCCTCTGCTAGCAAAAATGGAGCTTGCAAGGGCCACTTGTGGCCCTCCCAAGCTCAGCTTTCACTGGCAGAGGTTGCAGGCCATCCCAGCTGAAAATAGAGCTCAAGCAAACCATGTGCGGCCCTCTGAGCTCTGTTTTCACTGGTAGGGGGTTGCAGGAGGGCGTCCCAGCTAAAAACGGAGCTTGGGAGCCTGTTTTTGCTAGCAGAGTGCTTGGGCCACAGGTGTCCTGCAACATGAGTGATGTCATGTTGGCCAATTCTATCCAGGCCACACCCACCATGCCCCCCCAAGATCAAACACAACCGTGATGCGGCCCTTTATGAAAATGAATTTGACACCTCTGCTTTAGAACTACTTCAACATTTGTTGTATTAGAGAGAGAAAATATTGTACTCATAAATTTTGAATGTGCAAATTCTGATCATGTGTTTTATTTCAAATGCAAGGAATACTGAGGTGCCACATTATGCCAGAAAGTTGCACCTTTACTTGCCATTAACTATAAGGGTTATAACCTGTGCTTTAGATTTGAAAAGAAAAAGACTGTTGGAGCACACACAAGCATATACATTGCTTCTCAAATCAAATGCATGTTTTCTTGAGAATATTCGTTGAATTGGTTTCTATAGCTGCCCATTTCTATCCAGTTGACTGTTATACTAGACTAGTCAGATTTCAGTATGGCCTAATCCCTTATTGGATGTTATTGGATGTCCCTAAAGAAGATGGACGAAGAAATAGAAGAAGAAATTCTATACAAAATTATCATTTGAAGTGCTATCTTCACATTCCACCTGATTTATGGATTATTAATTAGCAACACTGGCAGAAAATTGGTTGAACAAAATATTTATAATGAAAAATACATATTGCTTTAGCCAAATATGATATGATGTGGCTAAGTAAAATGTACTCCGTCAAATAAGGGATTCTTATTGCATGTGGGATGGTTGTCTTTGCAAAATGGACTCCCCATACTTTCCAAAATAGTCAAGGGTAAGGCTCAGGCTTTTAATCTATAATTCTCAGAGCATCTCTGCTGAAATTCAGGGCCAGAATGGCTGATGTTCAGCTACATAGTTTTTAATAGTCCTAAAAGTCCCATGTCTTTTGTATCAATCTGCAGCATTTGAAGACTAAAATAATAACTTTTAGGTGGCATTTACCCCCAATGAGAATTGCAAGAATGTTCAAGAACAAATTGGATGAATGTTAAAAATGTTATCAGATACTTGGTTCATATTACCATATGTGGTGGACATGCTCGAATGCAAAAAGATATTGGATGAAAATCCACACATGGCTGGAAAAAATGACAAAACATACACTTTAAACCAGAGATATTTTTATTGGGAATTATACCGGAAATATATAATAAAGAATTGAAATATTTGATTGTTCATGTTTTAACAGCAGCTAGAATTGTATTTGTTAAGATTTGGAAAAATGAAAAAACACCTATGCAGGAGAAAGTTATTCAGAAAATTATGGATTGTGCTGAAATGAGTATATTGACATTTGAAATTAGAGAACAAGACGATAAACAATTTTATAAGATATGAGATTTATTTTATCAATGGTTAGACAAAAAGACATGGTAATGAAATATATTAGGAAATTTCATAATATAAGACTAGTAGAATGATATAGAATATAATATAAAAATATATAATCATTGGATGAATGCATGATACAAATTAATATAAAATTTAGAATATTGTGTATAAAATGGTGGTATAATAGTTTAGTCAAATGAATGATTAATAACTGATAATGTATAAATATATATTGGATTGATAATGTGAGAATCTATACAAATTGAAAGTGAGGACTATGAAAGGATAGCACAAAAGATTTGTAACCAACTGATATACTGTACGTAAATAACTGGTGGATGGTTTTATGTTTTTTATGTTTTGTTTGTGTTTTTGTTTCAAAAATAAAAAAAATATATAATAAAAGACTAAAATAATAACTTTGAAAACACAGATGCCAGGAGGAAGATGTTATCTGTATTTTTTTTCTGAAATAAAGTGATTTTTTTCATCTTTCCTTATCCCCAGATGTGAACTGCAAGACACTAGTAGGTTTAAGGAGGGTGACTTAATTTAGCTTCTCACCATCATGGAAAATGTTGTCAGTTAATTTATTTAACCTTCGTTGTTTGTCCATGTTTGTGTGTTTTTACCTACAACAATGACTTCTATATGTATAAAGTTATTCACAGAGATGACTTATTAAAAATCAATTCTTTAATAAAGCTGCATGTTTCTTTTTAGCTGGGGAAAACTGAGGATGTCAATGTTTGTGTCTTAGGTGATTGTGAAAACAAGAACAGAATATCAACCAGACCAGAAGAACAAAGGAAAACTTAGAGTGCCCAAAATTGCTGAATTCACAGTCAGTTTCACTGATGGTGTAACAGAAAGGTTAAAGGTAAGAAATGCAGAGGTAAATGTCCAGTTTTCAATTGTCATGGAATAATTAATAGACGGCAGCTCTCCTACTCTGATTTAAAAATGGCATACAACTCAAAATCACATGGAGTTAAGAATTCTTGGGTTGGAACATATAGTTTACCAATGCATGGTAATGCACATTAAAGATTGGATAAGATGTATGACATGAAGAAGAAGAGGGATTCAGCCAGGCCAGCCTCGCTCTGCCAAGCTGCTATGAGAAACCTACAGTGATCGTCAGAATTTAGTTGGGAAATCAAACTTCTTGCCTTCATTATAACCATTATTTAAATGTTTCCTTAATTCATTAATTACCTTAATTGTCTGAATTTTGGTATGTTCGACCTCAAAATTACAAGATATTTCCAGAATCTAAAGTTAAATGATTCTTCACATTTTTATAAAAATCATGCATTATATTAAATCTATGTTCTACTCCATCTGTTTCTTTTTGGCAAAGAGGTTTCAGAGTTGTTAGGCTGATTACATAGTGGAGAAACAGACCTGATTATGCAATAGATTGAATTTGGGCTCAATTGCAAACTTTTATACTGTTGCAAAAAATCCCGGATTAAAAGGATGTCATCTCCCTGATGCAAGATGATTACTGATAATATTACTACTGTTAGGAGGACATAATCAAAAAACAGAAATTGCATTTGAACATGAAACTCATGCACGCAGACTATTTCTATCAAGGTCTGTTCATTGGCAGGTATGATCTTGGCAAGGTCTTTGATCTGGGTTTCTCTAAAGGATGAGATGAAAAGAGGAATCATAAATTTTGGTATGAGAATGAGCTGCAGCAAATTTTAGAGTGATCTACTCCTGCTCCTGTAATTTCTTTTTTCTGTCTGTCTTGAGGTATTTGTTCAGTTTGCATTTTGATGTAAATTTACTTAATTTGAAGCTTTCAAATCAATGTGAAGCCTGTGAATATATATAATTGTATATATTAAAGAAAATTGTGCATGAAATGTCTATATTTTTCTGATGAACTGCACATGAATATATATGAAATTTGAAAATAAAAGAATGATAGTCTGATTCTATAAGGAATTTAATTCTAAAAAAATTAGGACCTGAAATGTAAGTATCTTATTTTCTATAGAAAACGAGCAGCTTCCACTTTTGATATTAAATTAGTATCAAATGCAGAAGACTTTCCTGTGATCTTCAGCCTTGATTTATTTAAAACATGTTATCTGGTATAAAACATTTTTGAAAGTATTGTTTGATCCCAATGCATTGCTAATTCCATACAAATCATACCTCAGAATTGCATGCATAATTGACAACCCTTCTGTAGTTATACAGTATGTAGGAAACACAGCTTCTATATCCATGTTGCCATATGAATGGCATCCACATCGAAAAGTAATCTTATAAGTATAGTATTAGCAACCATGTGGCATATGAAGTTGCAGAATAGTTCCGTTGATTGGAGTTCTGTTTTGTATACCACTGAATCTTGTTTCAACACAAGATCTATAAGAGTTAGTTTGAAATGAATTATGGACATGGGAATCAAAAATCTGCCAACAATCAATACAAAATGTAAAAATTAATAGCCGTTGGACTTAAATCAATGCAAGGGCCAAATTTTATCCTTTGAAAAGTTCTGAGAATCCTTTGAAATCAGTATCTTATGCTTCCTTAAACCAGGAAAATGATTTTCTTCATCAGGACTCTATAGCCTGAAATTTGGAGGCATATTTAGTTACAAAAACACATTACTGACAACATAGTTCCTTATCATTTTTATTTCTCTTTAATTGATCTCCAAAGCTTCTGTTTTAACTCTCTTTCCCTTCCCAAACATTTTTCTCACATTGGTTGTTATCTGGGTCAGCAAATAAATCCAATGATCTGTCATTCAATAGAAAATGTTAGTGCTATTTTCTGACTCTTCATTTGATTTTGATTTTGAGCTCTCTGCATCACCTATTAATCACCTATCATTAATCACATAAAAGAAGGTCAATCAGTCTTTATTGTCAAACATGTGTACAATGAGATTGGCTAGAAAATAGATTGGGATGTAAACTTCTGCCTGCTTTTTATAGATACTCCATTGTCTTTATTTATTGTCTTTATTGAATTATTTCCTGATTAAAATAGGCTGAGATAATAGATCATTTTTATTATATCTTATATGTTTTTAAAAATTGTTCTCCATTTTTATTCCAGTGAATATTGTAAGGAGTAAATATACTTCCTTCTGGTTATACACATATCTTTTATCTTGTGCTAGAAAAATATATTTCATTTGTGCTTATGGAGAAAGTAAGTGGCACCAATGTTTTAAGGTTTATCGATTTTGATTTTGGTACTTTTAAAAATGAAAGGAAAGATAAGAAAAGGGGTAAAGGAAATAAAGACTAGCAGATCTTGCAAATGAGATCATCATGTTTTCTGTTTTTAGATAGAAGTTTGTTACTCACCATAACTCTCCAGTGAGCAATGTGCTAGAAATTTCATTTTCATCTTTCTGGAACAGTAAAAAGGGACTTTTATCATATATATAAGCCATCTTTTTGTCTTTTCTAAATCTTTGTATGATTGCTTATTAAGAAGTAATTATTACTATGTTCAGTGGAATTTGCTCTTAAATTGGATGTAAGGAACTGCAGCCTTCTTTGTCCTTCCACCCAGTGTTCATTCATAGAGCTTTTCTATAACAGATTCATGGTGTCTAAATATAAGGAAGGAGCAGGTGGTTTGATTAATATTAGTGGGATTCATATAGCTGTTTGAGAAGACTTCAGTTTCTAAAATGACCATTTTCTTGCTTCTCCCGTTTTACTAATTCTGATGCACATTTACTTTTGAGTAAACTCATTTGAATTTAATGCCCTCCCACTTATATTGTTGATCTACAGGATTTCCTTCCTAAAGCCCATGTCACACTGAACCAACGGATGCAAAGAGGATGTAAAACGGACAAAAAACCTTGCCATCCGTTGGTTAATGCGATGTATCTGTTCTGTACTCACTGCCTCCGTTTTGCTTCCTCTCTATCCGTCCAGTATCCGTTTATGGATGTTTCATCTGCTCCGAAAGTTTTGGGCTGCCTAAAACTTTTGCGCGGAAAATGTATCCAGTTTGTCCGTTCTCAATCCAATACGCATCCGCTATGCATCCGTTACGCATCCGTTACGCATCCGCTATATCCGCTAGGCATACGCTGTGCATCCGTGCAACTCGCATCCGCCCGGACGTAGGGAGGAAGAGGAACGGACGCGGAACGGATGCAGAATGGATGCAGAACGGAAACAAAGCATTTAAAACGGAAAAAACATTCGCAGAGGGGACCTATCTTGGATATAAAGGATGTCTAGAGGAAGCCTAGAGGATGCCTAGAGGATGCCTAGCGGAAAACCTATACTGCCTATAAAAAGGGGAAGCAACTCACCTGCATCTCACTTTCAGAACAGCAGCCCAGTGGTGCAGACCTCTGCAGCCTTCATCTGCCTCTTCCTCTTCCACAGCATCCAGTCATGTCCACCGTAGATTGTGACAAAGTCCTTTCGGCAGCCACCATCCTTCTGCAACAGTGCGAAACCATCTACAGGCTCTGTGAACGCTACTACGGGAAGAAAAGGAGGCACCCAAAAAAAGTCTGGGTCCAAAGATGGTTCACCAGAAGAGCAGAGGACGGACTGTACAACAAGCTGATGGTGGAGCTCAGGAACGAAGACACTCGTGCATTCCAAAACTTCATGAGGATGCCTCCAGCCATGTTTGATGAAGTTGTGCAGCGGCTGACACCCAGGTTGACCAAGGCAAACACCAACTTCCCACCCAGCCTGGAACCTGGGCTCAAGGTGGCACTCACTCTGCGCCACCTGGCCTCAGGGACCACCTATAGGAGCATGCAGTACGGCTGGAGGGTGCCATCCAGCACCATCAGCTTTGTGGTCAGAGAAGTGGTGCAGGCCATCATTGAAGAGTACAAGGAGGAGCTCCTCCAGTGCCCCTCCACTGAAGAAGGATGGAAGAAAGTTGCAGAGCAGTGGTATCAGAGGTGGAACTTCCCCCACACCGTTGGAGCCATAGATGGCAAGCACGTGGCCTGCAAAGTGCCAGCCAAGTCGGGGTCCACTTATCACAACTACAAGGGCTTCTTCAGCATCATCCTCTTCGCCATGGTCGATGCTGTCTACAAGTTCATGTACATCGATGCTTCAGGCAACGGCTCATCTTCAGATGCCCAGGTATACAACGCCAGTCACCTCAAGGAGAGGCTGGAAAGCAACCTCATCATGGGCTTCCCAGATCCAGACCCACTGCCCAACGACAAGCAAGATGTGCCCTACTTCATCGTGGGGAATGATGCCTTCTCCCTCACAACCTACCTCATGAAGCCCTACACCGCCAAATACCTCACCCGTGAAGAGAGGATCTTCAACTACAGGCTGTTAAGGGCAAGATGGGTGGTGGAGAACGCCTTTGGCATCCTGGCCAACAGGTTTCAGGTACTTCTCACCAACATGCAGCATTGCCCAGAGACCATGAGGAGGATCATGGAAGCTTGCTGCATCCTGCACAATCTCATGCGCACCCGCTACCCAGTCTTGCAGAATAGGCTTGTGGACCGTGAACAAGGCAATGGGGACATAGAGGCTGGGGAATGGAGGCAAGGGCAAAACCTGATCGACACTGAGGATGTGCAAGGCCCCAACAGAGCCTCACGTGAGGCGAAGAAGCAGCGCAACCTCCTGAAACACTGGTGCAACTCCCCAGCTGGAGCAGTGGAGTGGCAAGACAGGATGGTAAATGCTTAATGGATGCTTCCTTCAGCCTGTCTCATCACACGGATGAGATTGGGCCATGTATGTTTGGTTGGCCTACAATGAACACGGCGTTTAATAAAGAGTTGTGTTTATGTTGACATGTGTGGATGATTGATTATATTGTTATTGATAATAAAGGGCCATAGGTGTGGCACCTGGGAGGGTGGACCATACAGTCCCACTATGCTTGCACTGGAGGTTTATCTATCCCACAGCTATTACCCATCCCAAAGGTATCCCTGCCCATCCTACAGGTATCACCCATCCCAAAGGTATCCCTGCCCATCCCACTGCTATCTTTACCCATCCCACAAGCATGCAAAGGCTTGAACCATTTCTGAAAGTTTCCACCAAGACTTTATTAAAAAAGTTAATGAAGCAAGTGTGTGAATCATAAATAGACTTTATTAGCAAAAAGCTATATGACAAAAATGAGTCTCTGGCACTCCTCTTGGTTGCTCAGTCCCAGGGGTGAAGGGTGCAGGTGCTGTGGAGGTGGCTGGTGCTGGAGTGCTTGTCATCAGCTCCTCCAGAAGCAGAAGTAGCAGAAGCGCCAGCCCCAGAAGAGCGAGCCCGTGCTGCAGAAGCCCCAGCAGAACCAGAGTGAGGGCCAGGGGGCAGGATGGTAGCCCTGTCCCTCTTGCCAGGGCTGGCAGCAGATGGCTGAGGCTTGCTGTGCTTCCGCATGGTTGTGGGGTTGCTGGCTGGCAGGGAGGCTGGCAGGAACCAAGGCTGGCAGCAAGGCTGGCAGGGAGGCAGGCACCAAGGCAGACAGAAAGGCTGGCAGGAAGGCTGGCAGGAAGGCTGGCAGCAAGGCTGGCAGGCAGACATGCAGGCAGGGCAGGCAAGGCAGCCAATCTGTCCGGCAGCAGGTCTTTCCTCTGAATGGTGACCTGCTTCCGAGCTGCTTCCGTTATATCCGCGGGGCTGACGCAATGCATCCTCCCCGCATGCGTAATTAACGCCAGGCATCCATTAGGCTTCCGCTGTGCATCCGCTGTGCATCCGCTTCATCCGTTCGGAGTCCGCTCTGCATCCGCTCATTCCGTTCCGCATCCGCTTCGCTGAGGCCCCCCGGAAGCCCTGCGGTTGCGCCATCCGCTCCCATCTGCTTCCATCCGCTGGGCTTCCGTTCCGCATCTGTTTTGCATCCGCCCTGCGTCCTCCCCGAGTCCGTGTTATCCGATCCGGTTATGCAAATTTTTGCCCCTTTTGAGAGCGGATAACAACGGATGGAACATTTTGCTCGTCCGCTGTGTCCTTTTTGCATCCGTTGGCCAGTGTGACATGGGCTTAAAATGTCATGTGGTGCTTGAAACATTTGAATCTGTTTTTCAAATATAGACAAATTAACCTTTTTTAAAATTGTTTGTTTTTGATAAGATAGTCTAATGAGGAAAAATGTAGGTTTGCAGATAGTTTCTTCGTGGTTTAAGTTTATAAATACAGCTAAATAGGTGTCCCATTGTGAATTTATATTTTTAAGAAACTTGATTTAATTGCTGCTATTAGGAAAGTTATTAAATGTTTTATATTTTTAGATAAAACAAGAATAATTCATTTAGTTTGAAAAAAGATATGTTTTCTTGTTTAGATATTTAACTAATGCATTTCCTTTTCTTTCGTTCCCATGTGAGTGAAAATTTCATTGTGGCAGCAGCCATATTTATTTTCCCAAAACTTAAAAATCACTTCAAAACAACATTTTAGGGCCAAAGGTGATAATGTCTGCTATCACTCCTTCCCCTCCAAGGAATATTGCCTTGCCCCCAAAATATAGGTAAAAGAAAATATCTAACATTTAAAAAGGGATCCTTCTCAATTAGACTCTGTCCTATGTTGCTTCTAGCTTTTCCTTCCATCTCCCACTTGTAGAAACAGCTTTGTATTTCTGCTGAAAATAGCTTGCAATCACATGGCTACTGCAGAACTGTCTAAAGTATGCAAATTGAGCCAAATAGTGTGCTGTTTTTGCTCAGTATATTCTGATTTTTCCTATTAGAGTACAGAAATAGAAATTCCCAAGGATATTGATGTTCCTTTGACTTCCAGAAATCTTTTTAGCTATGTCCTTGACATAGAAATTTCTGCATTATCAAACATCACTTTCCACTTTAGCTAAAGGGTGAAAACTTGCCTAAAAATAATGAAAATTGAGAGTGAGGTTTGCCTTCCAGCATTATATTCTGCTTACTTTGCGCATTCTCTGTCACATTAAGTTTATCCAAATCTTTGCCTTTAAACATACTAATTTTAAGAACAGTAATACCTTTTATTTAAAAAACTGCATTCTTTTATTTCCAAAAATAAAAGTAGCCATCTTCCCTCCAAAAATATGAAAATGATATGCTTTCTATAGGGACCCAGAATGCGAAGAGACATCTCCTCTATATCTTGTTCAAGAGATTTTACTGGGTGGGTTGATGAGACATTGCAAAAACTGAGATATACCGAACTACCATATTGTACATTAAATATACCTACCTGACAAGGAAGGGGAAGCCTGGAGAACTTGTAGAATCTTTTTGAGGGCCTTAATAATCGTACTGTTCTGCATCACATGACTTGAAGGGAGAAGGAAGGAAGTTTGGAACAAAGGATCAACTTTGATGCCCAACTATTTTTTATAGGTAGAGATTTTTAATGACCCCTTGCCAGCTCTGGCTGGACGGAACCTATTTTTGAATTCAATCTTTATTTTCTTCCTCCAGGGGCAAACATGGCCCAGTACTCATCAGATTCCAAAGATTTATCCATACACATAGAGAGAGATAGCCAAGAGTTGTGACCCCATTCATATGCTTTCTTTCCGACTCTTTGTCAGGTTGGGTAAAAAGATAATTATATACAGAAGATCATATGCCTGCTGTATCCTTCACTATCCATTAAGGTTGGGCCACAGATTAGTTTTATTAATTCCATAGATTAATTCATATGAGCAAAAAGTACTTAATGGGTGGCTTCAGTTTTCAGTCAGCACTGAAAAAGAAAATAAATAAATGGCCGACCATCTTCTGTAGCTTTAGAAGCTCCGTGTTTCTCATTCATGGTAATGTAGGGTTTGCCTGTCTGTTTCATCTGTTTAGCCCATTTGGTAGAAAATCAATTATTTTTATTCAGAAGTTTTGGGGGAAGGGATAATTCTATAATGGAATGGAGAGGGTTTAAGATGCATGCTAGACATCAAGAATGTGCTTCTTTCTATTTTCCTTTAGTTTTGTCAGTATGTGAATGGTAGCCTATGTAATTGGTGCAAGATTGATAACATATGTTTCAATGACTTTCCTAGTGTACTTCAATGATGGTTTCTGAACTCTCTTTAAAGCAGCTCCTGCTCTTGCACTGAGTCAAGCAAACTGCATCGAAATATGCCCCCAATAAACATTACAGTAAAGACTGAATTCAAATGGGCAACTGTTATAAGACTATCCCACCTTCTTTCTATTTGCTATTCAGCAATGTTTTTTTTATTACATGTTCATATCTTTTCAATTTCTTGCATAGTTTTTTTCAAAGTTCAAAATGTTTTGTGCTGGAGGGTACAAAAATACCACAGGAGTTACAAATATTATCACTGATACTTTTCATGCAAAAGAACCATATTGATCTTGCAACATAATACACAGTATTTGATATTCCAGTTGCTTTTGCAAGGCTTGCAATTCTTCAGAAATAGTATCTATCCCAGGACAGTATTTGTTCAATTTCAGATGATGGAGGAGCCCAATAAAATTACAGATATCAGAATGCTTCAGTGAGTTTCCATCTCTTTATTTGGTAAATCTTTTCCAAAAATTCATCTGATATCCTGACTTGGGTGAGTTTGAAAGAGACGTGGAAATTTATTTGATGTATTTCCTTACAACAAGACCTGTGGCTTCCTCAATGTTTTCTTATTCTAAAAACATTGCAAAACAGATGTAAGGAACTAGCTGTAACTGCTGTTTGAATTGGTCAAAAACACCCTGTGCAGTGGGAATGTTTGGCCTTAGGGTGAGTCTCTTCAATCAGAGCTGCATAGTTGCATGTACAAGATGGAAACTGCATGTACAAGCCAAGAAATACTGTATATATTAGGGTAAGCTATAATAGATGTTATGAGGAGGGAGAGAAGAATGAATAATACATAACTACTTTCAATATTTCTTGCCTCTTGTAGACTCCAATTCTGTCCTCATCCTTGTCAATTAGAACATTTTGTTTTCAGGATAGTCATTTCACCTTTGTAGGAAATATCAGAACTCCTTGTACTTTATAAGTAATTCTGAATGTATTCTTCATTCTGAGCCAATTGAATAAACTGACCTGTTAATAGCATTGAACTTTGATCATGAACAAGACAAAGTTTCTTTAGGAGATAATACTATCATCCACCTTGGCAAGAATATTGGTGGGTGGGTGAAGCAGGAAGATTCAAGATGTTGGCTGTGATCAAAGCCCTCCCCCCCCACCTTTTTTTTTGTATGCATCACAATCACTAGCTTTAATTGTTTGCTCCCACACCTATGTTACAAGAATAGGGTTAAAGTGGGTAGGAGAGACTGAGAAACTGAAGCCATGCTCACAATGGCTGGTGTGTCTGTAGAAATCTTAGGCAGAATATGCTTATATCCCTGTCCATATATGTATTGAGTCAGCACACACTCCATTGTGCTTTTGTTATTTTAAATGCAGATACCTACATAGGGCTCTGGGATAATTCCCCAGAGGAGTTGTCTCTGCAAAACTGCTCTGATTTTTGTCTTACTGAAAACTTATATTATTTCAGGAGCTTGTCATTTATGAAATATGATATTACATGTCTGTGTTGCTCAGCTTAGTTATGGAGCATTCTGGCAGCTTGACCAATTATTCTTCAACTTCATGACTCATCCTGTACATACATTATGACAAATGTCTTCACACAAATGTCTTCTGTGTAGGTGGAATGCAGGAAAATAATGTTAAAACAACATTAAGAACCAGCCACCAAAGTCCCAAAGTAATTTCTGTTCTGTTCTGCTCTCAGAGAAGACTTGTCAAAATTTCTTTCTATGGAAGTTTTATTCGTTTGCTGTGGAAATGTAGTGAAACAGAAGCCCATGGGAGGTTTTATTTCTCTACAGTGTCCTAAATTCTCTGTCAGGAATCTAGAAATCATGATGAACAAAGTGGCTGAATTTGTAAAGTAAGCATCCTATGGATTTCCCTTTACTAAATGAAGGTGGGAAGAGAGGTAGGGTTTGGTGATCCCTATATTTCCCCCAGAGCTTCTGACAAGGAGCCTGGGAGATCCCGTGGTGAAAGAGGAGCTGATATTTGCCCCAAGTGACAAATCATTCTTGTCCCACAGATGACATTCTTGATTGGATCAAAGAGTTTTTGGTCATCAAAATAACACCAATCAGAACCAACCCACCGTGGTCTTGTTTATGGGTGCTACCATTCATTTTTCAATATTAAGTTATATACTGAGCTTTTCTATATGGTATATTGATATTCAAAAAAGTACAGAAATACAGAATTATTATAATATATGTGGATTGATTTACCTCATTCTGTCTCTCTGCCTGAAATGAAGTAGAACTTCATTTTCCACTAATCGATCTAGATTTAGGTACAATTCAAAATTGGTATTTTGAAGATTAAAATTTCAAACCAAATATTATTTGTGTTTCCTCCTTTGTTAAGACAAATTTAGTCATGGGGTATATACCAAGGAATCCTGAATTTTGACAAATATTAGAGACATGGTTTTTAGCTAAATGAGCATTCCAAGGAGTTGAATATCCTTTTTTTTTAAACTTCTCATAGATTGCTATTTTTACTTTTCAGTTTATATTCTGTATTAAGGATCAGGTAAAATACTATATTCTTACTAATGAAGGTAAAATCTTGTCTCTTGATCTATTTACTATATATATATATATTCCATAGGCATTAGAGAAAGTAAAAGTTGCATTGGGCATCAACAAATTATCATCTATCTATATTGTATTAATTTTGAGAAATTTATATGTTAACTTATTTTTATTGCAAATAAAGAATAACAGCATAGCAATTAGCTATGGTGACATATGATTTATTCTTTCACTCCTGCTTTTTAATACGATATGAAGTCACTGGGAGAGAATATCTTTGTGATTTGGGTACCATATCATCAGTATGAGATTGAGACTCCATTGTTTATTGTCATCTTGAGCCACTCCAGAGACACTCTTGGGGGTTTACAATCTGAAGGTAGTTGGAGTCTGGATGGGTCAATGTAGGCTAAAATTAAATTCAAAAAATATATATTTTGTGACAGCATTCGTTTTGTCTCTCAGGCAGAAGGCACTTCCCTGATAGAGTAGGTCCACAACTTGAGGATCTCTTGGGTTTAGCATCGCTATTGCTGGATGGGTAGGTGGAGGCTGTGATCAGGAGACCCTTTGCTCAAATTTAATACCAGTTGCAACCTTACTTAGGTCTGACTCCAATGGCTCATTCTATCAACACCCCTTGGTTAGACTATTGGAACATCACCTACAGGAGACTGTCCTTAAAAATTATTCAGATGTTTCAGATGGTACAAAATGCAGTGGACTAGGTGTTTGCAAGAGTTGACCATTGCAGTAGCTGATCACGCGTGATTTTTGGACCCTGCATCAGCTTTCTATTAGCTTTCTAGCATGATATATACTTTGATGGTATTTACTTATAAAGCCCTTTATATATTGGCACCTGGTGATTGCAAGACTGCCTCTCTTCATTAAAGTCAGGCTGACCACATTGGTCATGCTGAATGAAAACCTTGGCTTCTATTTTGGAGAGGTTGGGGGAGCCAAAAAGTGCTGTTTTTGATGATGACATGACCACTCCTTGGAGATCTCTTTATCTGCGAACTTTCTGAAGCTGGTATTTTCTGGAGGGCTTTTTGGACATGCTACACATGCTATATGAATTCCATCTGTCTTATTTATATATATATATATACATGAAATATCCACATATCAATATATAAATATCCATATATATATGGATATATATGCCTTGGTTTTCCAGGTCAATTTTGTCTTTGGGGTTCCTCAGGATGGCTGCTATTTTTTTGTCTGTTTTGAAGGCAGTCTTGATGTGATGATGCCTGTGTAGTATCTTACTGATTTTAGCTGTAGTACCTCTTATGTAGGGCAAGACAGCTGTTCCATAGGTCTGTTGGTCTTCTAGGTCTCTGTTATGTCTTGGTGTATTTTTGTGGATCAGGTTGGTGATTTTGTTTTTTTGGAAGCCATTGGCTGTCAATACTTCAGTCAGGGTGCATAGTTCACCTGGAAAACCAAGGCATATACGAAATTCCCTGTACATCATGCCCGGCCACATACATTGGACAGACCAATAGAAGAATAAGTACCCACCTAGATGAACACAAAAATTCAGTAAAAAAGCTGGAACACACCTCCTCACTAGTCCAACACATGAAAACCACAGGTCACAACATCAACTTCAATGGCACTAAAACTCTAGCCACTATAGAAAACCCCAGCCACAGAATCATCAGAGAAGCCATAGAGATTGAAAAAAGACCTGAAAGCATGAATAGAAGAGATGATTCCAGCAGACTGTCAATCATTTGGAAGCCTGCACTCTCAAATAGAAAGATCCCCACACCACAAGCCAGGCAAACACCTGGGCACAAACAGACTCCCTCTGATAGCTCCAACTCAAACACCCCCCCACCAGGCACCCAGGTGAAACCCAGCTTGCTAATGAATAGCAGCTTGCTAATGAAGAGCAGCCGTCCTTTCACACGGAGCCAAGCTGCACTGAAAGCCTCCAACACAAGAACAGAGTGTTGCCAGCCAATCAAAGCCACAAAAAGACAGAAGAAACCAGAAACACCAATCAATCAAACTCCAAGTCCAATGAACACAGACCCAGGCTCCTAGCCAATCAGAATGGACCAGCCTCAAATTTGAAACCAGGAACTAACTCTATACAGAAGCCTGAAGATGGCAGATGAGATTCTGCTGAAACGTTGCTACAACTTTAACAGAACTACAATGACGTGGGATAATACTCGAAGGAAGCTAAACAGCACACACACACACACACACACACAAACACACACACACACACACATATATATATATATATATATATATATATATATATATATATATATGTTTTTTTAAGCTTTCGCGGGTACTTACATGTGTGCTGTTTAGCTTCCCTTGGGTATTATCCCACGTCATTGTAGTGCTGTTAAAGTTGTAGCAACGTTTCAACCGAATCTCATCTGCCATCATCAGGCTTCTGTATGGATGTGTGTCTCACAGCTTTTGGTTTCAAATTCGAGGCTGGTCCATTCTGATTGGCTAGGAGCCTGGGTCTGTGTTCACTGGACTTGGAGTTTGATTGATTGGTGTTTCTGGTTTCTTCTGTCTGTTTTGTGGTTTTTCCAACACAAGAACAGAGTGTTGCCAGAAGAGCAGGGGACAGAATGTACAACAAGCTGATGGTGGAGCTCAGGAACGAATACACTCGTGCATTCCAAAACTTCATGAGGATGCCTCCAGCCATGTTTGACGAAGTTGTGGAGCGGCTGACACCCAGGTTGACCAAGGCAAACACCAACTTCTGGCCCAGTCTGGACCCTGGGCTCAAGGTGGCACTCACTCTGCGCCACCTGGCCTCAGGGACCACCTACAGCAGCATGCAGTATGGCTGGAGGGTGCCACACAACACCATCGGCATTGTGGTCAGAGAGGTGGTGCAGGCCATCATCGAAGAATACAAGGAGGAGCTCCTCCTGTGCCCCTCCACTGAAGAAGGATGGAAGAAAGTTGCAGAGCAGTGGTATCAGAGGTGGAACTTCCCTCACACCGTTGGAGCCATCGATGGCAAGCACGTGGCCTGCAAAGCGCCGACCAACTCAGGGTCCACTTATTTCAACTACAAGGGCTTCTTCAGCATCATCCTCTTTGCCATGGTCGATGCTGACTACAAGTTCATGTACATCGATGCTTCAGGCAACGGGTCAGCTTCAGATGCCCAGGTATACAATGCAAGTCACCTCAAGGGTAGGCTGGAACGCAATCTCATCGTGGGCTTCCCAGATCCAGAACCCCTGCCCAACGACACACAAGATGTGCCCTACTTCATCGTGGGGGATGACGCCTTCTTCCTCACAACCTACCTGATGAAGCCCTACACCTTCAGACTCCTCACCTATGAAGAGAGGATCTTCAACTACAGGCTGTCCAGGGCAAGGCAGGTGGTGGAGAACGCCTTTGGCATCCTGGCCAACAGGTTTCAGGTACTTCTCACCACCATGCAGCATCGCCCAGAGACCGTGAGGAGGATCATGGAAGCTTGCTGCATCCTGCACAATTTCATGCGTACCTGCTACCCAGTCTTGCAGAACAGGCTCGTGGACCTCCAACAAGGCAATGGGGACATGGAGCCTGGTGAATGGAGGCAAGGGCGAAACCTGATCGACACTGAGGATGTGCAAGGCCCCAACAGAGCCTCATGTGAAGGGAAGAAGCAGCGCAACCTCCAGAAACACTGGTGCAACTCCCCAGCTGGAGCAGAGGAGTGGCAAGACAGGATGATAGATGATTAATGGATGCTTCCTTCAGCCTGTCTCATCACACTGATGAAATTGGGCCGTCTATGTTGGGTAGGCCTACAATGAACAGGGCATTTAATAAAGAGTTGTGTTTATGTTGAAATGTGTGGATCAATGATTACATTGTTATTGATAATAAAGGGCCATAGGTGTGGCACCTGGGAGGGTGGACCATCCAGTCCCACTATGCTTGCACTGGAGGTTTATCTATCCCAAAGCTATTACCCATCCCAAAGGTATCCCTGCCCATTCCACAGCTATCTCAACCCATCCCACTGCTATCTTAACCCATCCCACAAGCATGCAAAGGCTTAAACCATTTCTAAAAGTTTCCAGCAAGACTTTATTAAAAAAAAGAAATGAAGCAAGTGTGTGAATCAAAAATAGACTTTATTAACAACAAGCTATGAGACAAAAATGAGTCTCTGGCACTCCTCCTGGTCGCTCAGTCTCAGGGGTGAAGGGTGCAGGTGGTGTGGAGGTGGCTGTTGCTTGAGTGCTTGTCATCAGCTCCTCCAGAAGCAGAAGCAGCAGAAGCCGTAGCCCCAGAAGAGCGAGCCCGTGCTGCAGAAGTCCCAGCAGAACCAGAGTGAGGGCCAGGGGCCAGGGATGGTAGCCCTGTCTCTCTTGCAAGGGCTGGCAGCAGATGGCTGAGGCTTGCTGTGCTTCTGCGTGGTTGTGGGGTTGCTGGCTGGCAGGGAGGCTGGCAGGAATCAAGGCTGGCAGGAAGGCTGGCAGGGAGGCAGGCACCAAGGCTGGCAGGAAGGCTGGCAGGCAGGCACCAAGGCTGGCAGGCAGGCTGGCAGGCAGGCAGGCAGGCAGGCACCAAGGCTTGCAGGAAGGCTGGCACCAAGGCTGGCAGGAAGGCTGGCAGGGATGCAGGCACCAAGGCTGGCAGGAAGGCTGGCAGGGATGCAGGCACCAAGGCTGGCAGGAAGGCTGGCAGGCAGGCAGGCACCAAGGCTGGCAGGCAGGCATGAATCAAAGCTGGCAGGCAGGCAGGCACCAAGGCTGGCAGGCACCAAGGCTGGTAGGAAGGCTGGCAGGCAGGCAGGCAGCAAGGCTGGCAGGGAGACTGGCAGCAAGGCTGGCAGGGAGACTGGCAGCAAGGCTTGCAGGCAGGCAGGCAGCAAGGCTGGCAGGGAGGCTGGCAGCAAGGCTTGCAGGCAGACATGCAGGCAGGACAGGCCAGGCAGTCGATGTGTCTGGAAGCAGGTCTTTCCTTTGAATGGTGACCTGCTTCCGAGCTGCTTCTGTTATATCCGCGGGGCTGACGCATGCTCCCCGCATGCTCAATTAACGCTCGGCATCCGCTAGACTTCCGCTGTGCATCCGCTGTGCATCCGCTGTGCATCCGCTGTATCCGTTCCGCATCCGCTTTGCTGAGGTCCCCCGGAAGCCTTGCGGATGTGCCATCTGCTCCCATCCACTTCCATCTGCTGGGCTTCCATTCCGCATCCGCTTTCCATCCACCCTGCGTCCTCCCCGCGTCCGTGTTATCCGCTCCGGTTATGCAAATTTTTGCCCCTTCTGAGAGCGGATAACAATGGATGGAACATTTTTCTCGTCCGTTGTGTCCGTTTTGCATCCGTTGGGCAGTGTGACAGGGCTTTAAGCTTCTGCACCTTTAAGCCACCACACCACTCAGAATCTAAGAATTAGATAAATGTCTATAAATAAATTAATATATTGCTAACATCACATTTTATTAAAGAAACTGACAATATAGTCATTCAGTATCTAAGAAAGCTTCTGAACATTTCTCTTTCTCATGTTCATCTCTATATATGCACTCTCACAGACCCACATACAGAGAATTTTATATGATTATGTCATCTGTCTTTATGTTCAATTTGGTGCATTGCTTCTGTTTAAGAATTAACAGAAGAAGACATTTGAAGGAAAAAGTAGTCTTCTTCCAAAATATATTTTCAGTTTATCTGTTTAGCTCAATTCATTTAAACAAATTGTCAACAGATTAGTGACCAGCTATTGAATATAAAATATTTAAAATATATTTTAAAAACACTGTATGTAATCACTGTGTGATACTAGGTAACACAAGAGGGAAGTATTTGAAGAATCAGGGTTGAGTCAGAAAGAATACAAATATTATGATGAATATCAGAGGTTGTATTCAGCAGGTTTTGACCAGTTCTGGACAACCAGTAGTGGAAATTGTGAGTAGTTTACAGAACCAGCAAATACCATCTCTGACTAGAGATTTTACAGTATCCTTCCCTTGCCACGCCCAGCAAGCCACATCCACAGAACCAGTAGTAAAAGAATTTAAATCCCACCACTGATGAATATGGATTTTTTTTTCTTTCTTTTTAGGTCTGGAAAGCCTTGGTCAAGTCAGCTAAGTTTTTTAAGGACAGGATTTGGTGGGATGTTCAAATGTTTATGTATTCCAGGAGAGTTGGAAACTAACAGAAGTCAATATGAATATGGTTAAAGTGGTATTGAAAGGGTACTAAATGAACAAGGATACACATATGGAGAGGGGAAAGACATCCTGAAAGCACTGATTGGAAAAATGGAGCAAAAATCCTTTGACTCAACAGGACCTTCTTGCCCTAGGAATGGATTTTTAGAAGTGTATGTGAAAAAAGAGATTTGCATAAACATTCCATTGATGGATTCCATGTCTTCAAGTTGAATACCATCACTGGATATAGACTTATTTAAAGGCATTAGATCCTCTATAGAACCAGTATGAGAAAATGTTGTAAACTAGGTTACATTCTAACTCTTCATGGTGTATCTGCAATTGGGACATTTAATTGTTAAAATATGAAAACGAGTCTTGCTGGATGTGTGAGAAATACAACAGCAGTTGCAAAAACAGTACAAAGAGATGATCATCGGGGTCTTCCAAATCAATAAAAATAATAACATTAATAATAGTTTCTGAAGAAGAGAGAATAACATATGTATGAATGCTAACAATAGATTTTTTTCTTGATTTACAGTGATCCATCAGCATTCTCAGACAGAACTAAAATGCTAGAATGTAGCAGTAAATATGCTATTACTGCTTTTCATCTCATCTCACATGAAAAGGTCACCGCATTTGAGGTAGAGAAATTATTTCTCTGCATTTATATGTAAACTAACTTCTTTGTACGGCTCTTGCAAGTGACGCTCAATTTTGAGGGATATTACATTAAATGTTAGAGCCAGTAGAACACTGAAGTGTGAAAAAATGATCTGAGGATACAGAACAGAATACAAAACTCAAATCTCCAGAAAATTAGCCTTTGTTTGCCCTCAGCTGTTCAATCTACTTTGTGAGAGTGAAGCAGCAACATCTATTTTGATGCTCTCATAAAATTTCCTTTTTAAAAATTCCCTGTCATAACTAAATGAAAATAGGCTATCAGTAACAGAGGAAGTAAGTTGGACAACAGTGACTCAGAATTTAACAAAGGTGCCTTTTCAAGAAGCAACTGGACTTTGTATTTTTGAACTTGTATTTTATTTTGTTTGTTAAATTGTCCAGATAATTTTTGTTTACAAAGTGGCATGTTACTACAAAATGAGAGACTGGATTCTCTGTCCGTACAGTAAAAAAACCATATTTTTCAATAGATATTACCTCTACTCTACTCTAATGCCTGATACCAACACAACCCCTTATTGCTAGGAATAGTAAAGAGGTTGTAAATTGGAAAGTTCCAACATTCATCTCAGAAGGATTTCTGGGGACAAAAATATTTCTGGATGTCTTTGTCATAAATTGATTTCCTGAAAAAAGCGACCATGCAAAATAGGTCATGAGAAATGGAAGCGTTTGATAGAATGCCATAATTTCACTTGAAATTGGAGGTGATTACCCATCTGCTTTTGTTGTATCCTTAAATGTTCTTTCCCCCAAAAAACCTTTATTAAATTTCAAAAAAGTATAAAATAGAAAAAAAAAGAAGAAAAGAGTCAAAAAGAATGAAGAGGTAATGGAAAATACAAACAATAGCTATAGAAGAATGATAACTTCTGACTTTCTTTGCGACAGATATAAAACCCTCAAAATCAATTATCCTTTGAACTAATATAAACCATAAGCTATAACTAATATAAACCATAAGCTATAACATTTGCAGATGATACTAAGCTGGCAGGAATAGCTAACACCCAAGAAGATAGGCTCAAGATCCAGATGGATCTTGACAGGCTAGAACACTGGGCCATATCTAACAAAATGAAATTCAATGTAGAGAAAAGTAAAGTTATACACTTAGGCAAGAAAAAACAAAAGTACACATATAGACTAGGTGAAACCAGGCTCAATAGCAGTAACTGTGAGAGGGATCTTGGAGTCTTAGTGGACAACCAACTAAATATGAGCCAGCAGTGTGCAGCAGAAGCCAAAAAAGCTAATGCAATCCTAAATTGTATTAACGGAGGGATACAATCAATGTCAAGCTTTAGTAAGACCACACCTAGAGTACTGCATCCATTTTGGTCACCACATTATAAAAAAGATGTTGAGACTCTAGAAAAAGTGCAGAGAAGAGCAACCAGGATGATTGGGGGACTGGAAACTAAGGCATATGAAGAACAGGAACTGGGCTTAGCTAGTCTACTGAAGAGAAGGACCAGGGGAGACTTGATAGCAGTCTTCCAATATTTGAGGGGCTGCCACAGAGAGGAACAGATCAAGCTACCATGTTTCTCCAACAATACAGCCTCTACCAATGGGAAGGCCCAGCATGATTTCTAGGAATGAGGTGAAATTAAGCCCCACCCTCAAAATTTAGGCCTATTTAAACCATGCGTTTCCCTGCCATTTCTCACATTGTCCTTTTGAACTACACAAGGTGAAGAGAAATGGGGGGAAGGGCAAGGGCGGGGTGGGGAGAAAACTTGTCTTTAGGAGTGCCCTGCAGGTAGCCTAGGCTAGAATACCCCAATGTACTACCAATAGAACATCAGCTGATAGAAGTTCCCTGAAGGCAGAGTCACCAGCCGCTTTGATCAGCTGGTAGAAGTGGCCTCGGGGTGAGCACCCACGCACAATCCCCTCTCTGTGAGGCTGTTTCTATCAGCTGATGAAAGCTCCCCAAAGTCAGAGTCCCCGAATACTTCGGGGCAAGGCCTGGCTGCCCGTGTCCCTTCGCCATTAGGCAGTGTCTTTTGGGCGATGGAAGCTCCCCAAGAATAGTCACCAGCCACTTCAATCATCCAGTAGAAGTGGCCTCGGGGCAAGCCCACATGCACACTCCCCTCGCCGCAAGGTTGCTTCTATCAGCCGATGAAAACTCCCCGAAGGCAGATTCCCCAGCCGCTTCAGGGAGAGTCATGGCTGCCCATGTGCCCTCACCATTAGGCAGTGTCTTTTGGGCAATGGAAGCTCCCCAAGGGCAGTCACCAGCCACTTCGATCGGCCGGTAGAAGCGGCCTCGGGGAGAGGGGATTGTGCTTGTGCGCTCACCCAGAGGCCTCTTCTACCAGCCGATCAAAGTGGCTGGTGACTGCCCTTGGGGAGCTTCCATCGCTTGAAAGACACTGCCTAATGGCGAGGGGACACGGGCAGCCACACCTCACCCTGAAGCAGCTGGGGACTCTGCCTTTGGAGAGCTTTCGTCAGCTAAAAGAAATGGCCTCGTGGAGAGGTACGTGCACATGGGCTGTTCTAGATGGGGGAGGAAATTAAGTCACCCCTGAAAAGACGGCCAAGCCATTTTTTGGGGGGTCAAAAAAAAATAAGGCCCGGCCTTATTTTGTGAAAAACACAGTATTTTCTAAAGCACCTGTAGGCCAGACAAGGAATAATGGATGGAAACTGAACAAGGAGAGATTTAACTTGGAAATATGGAGAAACTTTCTGACAGTGAGAACAATCAACCAATGGAACAGAAGTTGCCCTCAGAAGTTGTGGGAGCGCCATCACTTGAGATCTTCAAGAAGAGATTGGACTGCCATTTGTCAGAAATGGTGTAAGGTCTCCCGCTTGGGTGGGGGGGGTTGGACTAGATGACCTATAAGGTACCTTCCAACTCTGATTATCTATCTATCTATGTTGGACTTTTGGTTCTGTGTATGCCCCATTCTAGAGTATTATGATGTTGGTGATTTATTCATTTATAGAAGAAAACTGAATTAATGATATCAGTATGTGTGGTATTGCCAATTATGAAAAAATAAGATTATAAAGACAGATTAATCTGAAATAGAAATTCCTCCAGGGAATAATAAGATAGTTGCTATTTATTCCCCTTCCCCCAAGTTTAATACACACACATACATACACACTGTAACATGCAACCTTGTGGGTTTGTATTCTGGCTTAAACTCTGGGGATTCATTGTAAAGCATGCAGTCAAAATGCCATGTCTTCTTTCACAATTGGCTTAACAGACTGGATGGAGACTTAACTCAATTTTGTAGATTTGAATGAAGCAAGCTTTTTTTTTCTTTTTGCAGTTTGCTAAAAAGCTAAGTCCTATAAATAAAATTGCTTATATCTGCTCTGAATAAGAAGCTGAATAGGTTACTGAGATGTTTCTGAACAAGTAGCCCAAAGGGTTCTTTGTAGCATTATCTCCAGAATTTGTGGACTTAACCCCTGATCTTCCTAGCTAGTTAATTGTTTGAAGATAATGCTGGTAACTTTGAGAGAAGCAATGTTCTGCCTATAGTCAATAAACTGCCTTGGATTAACTTATTTTGGGAAACCATCATCCTACATCCAATTTCTACTATGTGGGGAGAGTGGTAGGATAACAGTTGCAGAACCCTGGACAAAACTGATTGACCAGATCCATTGAAACTGAGGTTCAGACCTGAGCATGGGTCTAAACTTAATTGGTGACTCTTATATATGACTTGTGGCTAAACTTGGGTGAAGAAAGCATGGCCATCCATCTTTGTTTTATAAGAACTTTTGCCATTTGTATAATCCTGCTTGATTGCTTTTGCAGTTGGGATTTGATATTATAATGATTCCATTTCTTCTTGAGTTATGGAGTTCAGTTGGCTGTCAAAAAGTATGTTGAGAATGATCAGGTTGTTGGTCATTCCCTCAAGGGAGGCGAATCCTGGATCTTCTCCCCTCTCTGATTTAACATCAACTTGAAGCTTCTGAAAGAGGCAGTTCACTAGTTTAGGGTGAGATCAGTGGTTGAATTTTTTTTTTACTATCGGTTCTGTGGGCATGGGCTTGGTGGGTGTGACAGGGGAAGGATACTGTAAAATCTCCAGTCAGTGGTGGTATTTGCTGGTTCTCTGAACTACTCAAAATTTCCGCTACCAGTTCTCCAGAACTGGTCAGAACCTGCTGAATACCACCTCTGGGTGAGATATTATCAGTATATAGATGATATCCAGTTGTACTGAGTCACTAACACTATCCCAAGGAGAGCAGGTCCACAATTTGGAGATCCTCTTCAACTTATAGGTCCTAAGAGTGGAAGCCAAGACAGGAGTAGTCTTACCTAGAGCAGGAAGCACTAAATATCGAGCCTTTGTCATCTCCAGTATTGATTACTTTACATGGGGCTACCTTACATGGGGCTAAGGCAATGAGTCTTCTCTGTCACAACCTCTCTCCACCAAAAACCTTAGTTGGAGCAAAGCATAGCAGTCAATAGCCTAGGTGGACAGTCTTGCTACTGCCATATAACACCATTGCAATGGGATTTGCACCGGATATGTTTCTAAGTACAGTTCAAAATGCTAGTTATAACCTGTAAAAAAGTAGTGATTCACGACATAGGTATCTTTGAGATTTTCTGACCATGGGGTCAGAAAATGCTTACTGAAGATCTCTAACTATAAAGACATGAGAAGGGACAGGGCATGAAAAGGGCACTGTGTGGGCACTGCCCTATTTTGGAACAGCTTGTCTCTGAGCCAAGGGCAGCATCTGCTCCAAAGTTTGAAAAATTATGGTTGTTCTGCAAGCCTTTGGGATTTGAATAACTATTGTAACTATTTCTAAGACTAATTGGGATGTTTAACTGTAATTATTATGTTTGTTTCCATTATATAGTGGAATTTGAAATACACACACACACGTTGTACACACACACACACACACACACACACATTATATAGTGGCAATTGAAACACACACACACATATATACAGCATTGGCTTTGGATGTTCTTGCACAGTATTTAGAGTCAATTGACTGAACAGGTTATAGATTAATTAAAACATTTCCCTATAGATCCTATTATACTCACTCCATGTCCTCCAAGGGTGAGAAGAATCCGAATAACAGAATAATGGAATATTTTAACGTGAAACCTCTCACATCTTAAGTTGTGCATGAGCCAAACAAGTTTTCCATAGAACATTTTTAAAAAAGCTGCTACCATTTTGGTCCCATTAACCTTCTTCTATGTAAACCTCCCACCCAAGTGTAAAACATTTATCACTTTAGTGCATTCTGCTTAGAAAAAAGCATTTTATAACTCACCCAGTGCTTATTAAGCATACTGTAATTGTTATTCCTTCACTGGAAATTTAGGACTTGGCAATGAAATATGTCTCCTAACTGCAATCTGGCTCCACAAACACTTAAAGCATCAAATCCATTAGGATCCAAACAAGCTCCAGAAATGATATTATGTGATGGAGTTTGGCCAGTCTAATTGAGCCCCCTCCTTAATTTAATTATTTGACAAACTACTTGGAAACATGATGTGCTTGTTTGTTCTGTCATTTCATTGCTATCTCAGAATAGCAGGGCAGGGAGAATTAATGGCAGAGATATCATCTCAGAAAGCAGGCTTTGTGGTGACAAGATGTGTAAAGCAAACTGGGCAATGGTGACATAAGAGGTTCCCAAAAGAAAAAAAATGTTGGAATAGACATCGTGGTTTTTTGTTTTTTTTAATGAAAACATCTTTTGAAGAATAAGAGTCTCATTTAATTCTATCCATGTTGTGCTTTTATTAAAGAAACATCAAATATTCATTCCCACCTTAAAACTCTCCTAAATATTATGCACAACCTATTTTGAAATAATATTTCCTAGCCTAAGGATTATAAAACTTTCCAAATAGTGGCTGGATCTCTCCTTGGAATGTGTAGAGCTGTTCTCTCCAATTGTACCAAATTTTAATTCCATGCTCCATATATTGTGGATGTTAGAGCAGGGATCTCCAAACTTGAAACTTTAAGACTTGTGGACTTCAACTCCCAGAATTTCTCAACCAACCATGCTTGTTTTTAAGCATTGGAAGACCAACTTATCCTGATGTAGGGAAAATATTACTTACAGTAGAAAGGGGCCATCATTCTGCCACAGTAAGATTATGATGGGATGGCTGTTAATGAAAGAGGAAAAAGAACTGTAATACCATGGAAAGGATGAATATTTTTATTTATTAGGTTTACATGCAGCCCATCTCATCTCGAGGCAACATAAAGATTCATTTTTCATATTATAGAGATTTAGAGGGTGTATCTTACTTATCTCTTCTGCCAAACCTTCTTGGCAGCTGTATGTGAAATTTCAGACAAATACTGAACCCTCCAATTTGGCCAAATGGGAAATTCATTAAATTTATGCATTCATTACTCAGCTTCAAATAGAGCCAAAGTGTTTTTCTTTATATTGTCAAGCTTTCCTACATGCTTCTGTCTTTTATTTTTAAACTTTATTTTTGTGAGAGGCACTCTTAATAGATGACTCACCTCTATAAGACATCGATGTTCAATTATTCCTACAAGCATTAAAAATGTTTCCTGAGTTTTCTAAAACCAGCGGAGATGTTAAGAAACACTGTGATATATATTTCTAATGATTTTTATTTTAATGAGAATTGCTGTGGACAAGCCTCTTTAGGTTCATCAATGGAAAAGAGGAGGAATGGGATAGGAAGATGTAGTCCCTCTTGGAGAACCCCATTTCCAAGACATCTTTCTGTCATTCCCCTTTCCTACTTCCCTTCCTCTCTCCAGGTTGCACCCACATGCAACTAACAGTTGCAATGCACATGACTAACAGTATTGACTTTATGGGTTGACTCTGAATCAGCTCTAAGTAAAATAAGGTTATTTGAACTGTCCAGATCAAGCCCAGGTAAGCTATATTTCTTTGTTCATTAGTCAGGGTCATTCCATTAGTGGATCAGATCATGGAGTTATGATAACAATAAGTTAAAATAAATTAAATATGTGGCTTCCACTTTCAATTATAAATTTATTTTATCATGCAGGTGAGTCTAAGAGGAAAAAAAATAACATGAAGTTCCATGTGAACATGATGTATATCTGGTTTTGAGAAGAATGGGAAATGATGTTTTCATATGAAGACACTAGAATTCAAGTATCATGAGATATGACAAAAATAAGAGGGGCATTTGGAAAAATAAAAGTGCTGAAACATAAGTTATTATTAAAAAAAACTCCTGCCACTGTGGATTAAGGAATTTTAATTAAAGGTTCCTTCTGGAGATAGTTCAGATAGTTCATTTTCCTGATCATATGTTATTTCAATAATAATCAAGTTCTGTATTTTCAAGAGAATTTGGAAAAAGGTAACTTACACTTATTACTCTCATTTTTTTCTTCAGTCCATAAAGGGCTTGATTTCTTTACTATACTGGATTTTTGTCAACTTTACTATTCTTTAAAATAATATTACTATTCTTTAAATTACATGATTTATAATAATACTTGCAAACTTGAAGCATAGCTGTATTGGAGGCTTTGTTGGCCACAATCTGTTTCTTATAATGACAGGTTTCAAACTAGTTCAAATGTTAATTGTGAACTGAGTATAGACATGAATAAATATTTATTTTGCTGACTTTGAATTTTGTAATTGGCTGAGAGAGTGAAAGAGATTGCAACCTGGTGATGGAAGACTGAGGCAAAGTGAACTGAAAAATAGGCTGGAAGTTAATACGTAGTACATCAGGGGAAGGAAGCGCTTGAATGGAAAATACCACTAAATAAATAAATATCTTAGGATAGTTTTAACTTCTGTACTACTGGTTCTTCTTTCCATTTGATAGATTTATTGTTTATATTTTATAGAATATTTTAGTACAGGCTTTAGCTTACCATTATAGTTGCTTGAATTGTACTATCAACCACTTTGAATTTTTTAAACAAGAAGAGGCCTATAAATGTTTATAGAAAAAAACAACACCAGAATGGAAGTGGTTTCAATTTTGTAGGTTGTGGTGGAAGTATCTAAAAGGAGATAGCAGTAGGGTTGGGTGTATAGAATGATTAGTATGACAAATCTCCTGGATATCACAAGATATAGAACCAATACAGCTCCTAAGAATCTTTACTTCTACAGAATTTTAATGAGGCAGAATTTTTATGAGATACCCCTTTGAAGCCCTGCTGAAAACAAAGCAATGGTCCCCTATATTTTTCCCCATTGTGTGACACAGCAGCATTGCTTAACAACTTTTACAGACAAGAAGCATCTGATTGAAGCAGATCAGCACTGTTTCAGTATTTTGTTAGGGCAAAAGCTGTTTGTCAAGGCATAAATATCTTTCTCAACCCAAAGTTGCTTTTTCATATGGTTCAAAGAGCTTTTGGATGAGAAGCAAAATGTTTTCAAAGAAAAACCAGACAGTCCAGTTGCCTTTTGAAAAAATGCCTTGGAGACAACCATGACCTGGATGACTGAGAATTTACATAGATATCTTCTCAACTCTCTAGATGATTTTGCATCATTGAGACAGGGGAGCTCAACCCCAGGATCACTTGAGGCAGTTTGCAGTCAGTCTGCCTTAGTTTACAAAGCAAAACTATTGGAGACTCTTTAAGAAAGAAGAACAGTGATGCTTTGGCCTTAAGATAGATTGCCCTTGGACAGAAGTATATCTAGGCAACTTTCCAGGTTTTTTAAAGATTTTATGGAAGAAGACGGTCATAATATCATATCTTCAGTTGTGAAACTCAATGTTCTGTTTACAGTCATACTGTCTTTCTAGGTTCAACACTAGAATAGAATAACAGAAGGGACTTTGGAGATCTTCTAACCCAACCCCCTGCTTAGGCAGGAAACCCCATACAGTTTCAGACAAATGGTTATCCAATCTCTTCTGAAAAACTTCCAGTATTGAAGCATCTACAACTGCCGGAGGAAAGTTGTTCCACTGATTAATTGTTCTGACTGTCAGGAAATTTATCTTTAGTTTCAGCTTGCTTCTCTCTTTGATTAATTTCCATCCATTGCTTCTTGTCCTGCCTTTTGGTACTTCAGAAAATAGGTTGACCCCCCTCTTCTTTGTGAAAGCCAATCAGATATTGGAACTTGCTATCATGTTTTATTGTGGTTTTACTGAGTACTTGATATATTATAACAAACCAAGTTTTTGTTTTTCCGAATAAAAATGGTTATCAGTTTTGTCTCAACAGATATTTACAAATTGGCTTTCTTCTTGTTGTGGCCAAAACTGTCTTATCTAAAGCAATCAAATCACTTTGAAGATATGACATAATCTTATTTGCATACCTTGCTTATTGGAAAATCAATAAATAATATATTCTGGACTCCCAGGAAAGCATTGACACTTTGCTGAAGAGTCATGAGCCAAGGCAAAATCAGAGTTTAGCTACATTACAAGGGCAAGAATTACAAGGGCAAGGAAAACAGAAAGGCAGACACAGTGGCAATTACAGCATGATATTGAATATTTTAGATAAACACATCTGTGTGACTATATTATTATTTATAGCCTTCTTACCTCAGCATGCTAGTCCTTCTGTCAGGGTTCTGACCAGTGCCCTAATGCAATTAAGAGTCTCAAGCCATCTGCTAATAAAAATCCAGGCTTTTATTAGGAGCACCATGTCAGCATTACTTAGGTGAAGCCAACTCTGACTTCACCCCCTTCACGCCTTGCCTCTGACCCTGTTTCCCTCTCCCCCCAAAGTGTGTCACCCGTCACATTCCTCAATGAGGTAATTTTGCAGGTTGCAGAAGTCACTCCCTCCAGGCATTACTGGTATCCATTAGAGATGGCCTTGATTTTCTCATCCAGACTGTGTCATGTTAGGACTGAGGAGTAAATTCCATGGTGCAGCTGTGAGGCACGATTTCCCATCCCCCTGCCTATGGCAACTCAGGAGTGGGTCAGGGAAGCTTCATGAGTTGACACCTACTATCTTAGAAATATGGTCAGTGAATAGTTTATTGGACCACAGATTCCTGCCTGATTTACCTTGACAAGGACGCTATAAGGAGTTGGTATACATTGGGGAGGGGCATTTCATAAGTTTGATAATGAATTCAGCATACTTGCATATTGGAGTGCATACGATTATATTTAGTTATTTTTGCCACTACTTTTTCTTTAAGATAAACAATACATTTTAGAAGTGAAAATAGTAACATACTCTGTGTTGAGGATAGGCATGCCCTACCAATTGCCCTATTTATAATGCATTTTTAAAAATGAAAAAGAGGGAGCAGGATGCAATGAGCATCACTGTTTATGGCTTCTTCAAATCAGGTACTGAGGCTGGATCTATTTCCTGCTTCCTCCCTCCTGCCTTTGTCTTCTATACTCAATATCAGCCAACATTTATATTTAGAGTGCATTGCAGCCAATAATGCCTCTGTAATTTTCATCCAGAAAATCCTGTTTTCACCTTGAGCTGTTCCCAGATCAATCTCAGTGGGAAACTGTTATTTTGACCCTTGGCTTCCTAGGTGTTATTGTGTTCTTATTGCCAGATGGAAACAAATCTTCAAAAAGATTACTGCTTTTGATTTTAACCTGATTTATTGCTTTAGAGGCACATTTTCCTAAGCCAAATACCATTACTATAGCTGTGGCTAAAAATTCTTACAGAGTTTATCAATAATTGGATTTCAATTTCTGATTTTCTATAAAGCTTTTGGTGATGATGATGATTTAGTTTTATCACAATTATCTCTCTATCTCTGTGATCTCTTATCTTTATCTCATCTATAATCTATCTATCATCTATTTCATGTATGTATGTAGGTATGTACAGGGGTGGGATTCAACTGGTGTTACTAACGGTTCAGTGACTACATTTTGCTGTGCACGCATGTAAAAAACCTTAAGCTGTGCCGCCTGTACAGCTGAAAAGCCACTTTCCCCTTGCTTTTTCCCCACGCAAAGCAGCTTTTTCCCCACGCAAAGCAGCTGAGGTTGTAAAAGCAGGATATAAAGGACAGGTAAGAGCCTGGGTTGGCAGGTGGGCCAAACAGCAGCAAATACAGAACTGGTTCGGTGTTTGCTGCTCTTCAGAGTTACCGGTTCTGTACAGCTGGGCAGAACCGGTAGCATCCCACCCTAGGATATGTAATTCAAAGCAGCAGAGATACCTAATATTCTTGTTTTCTATTTTCTTTGCAACAGCATCTTTGTGAGATGGGTTGGGTTGGGTTGAGAGAATTACTGGATTAAAGTCACCCAGTGGTTTTTATGCCTAAGGCAGGCCTAGAAATTGTCTACTGATTTTAAGGCTAGCACCTTAATCACTGCATCAAACTAAAATCTCGAATATCACTTCATGAACACTTACTGCAATCTGTTCTAGTTTAGCTTTCTGTCTTCGATATAGCTCCTCTATAGTTATTAATTTGCTTTCCTAGAGTTAATATACCCTTTCAGAAAATATACCAGTATTTATTTTAATATCTGTGATGATGGGAGTTAAGTACTGCATGTTGTGCTAAAAAACAATCACACCCACAAATCTGTTAAAATGACTATAAATGTCCATTATTTCCTAGGGAGCTAACATTCATGGCGCGATATTAATTTAATTGTTAATTGTTTTGCAGGTCACTATTCTCATAAGCCTGGCTCTTGCATTCCTTGCCTGCATAGTCTTTCTTGTGGTATACAAAGCGTTCACCTACGACCACAGTTGCCCAGATGGATTTGTTTATAAGGTAAGAAGTCTGGGATGAAGGAACGGTCTCAGCTAGTGATAGAATCTAGTTTACTGCATGACTACAATTTAATCCTGCCTTTCTCTGTCAGGACTGAAGATATAATTTGTCAACAACATGCTGAAAAGTGGCTAGTGCTTTAGGAAATAAAGGTCTGCAATACCCTCCAACAGCCTCAATTATTCTGAATTTGACAGGTATAAATCTTCAAGCAGACTACAGCCAGCCACCTCCATCTATTTTTGAACAGGCTGACAAAAACTAGGTTTTTGACTCAGCTTAGTCTCAGTATCAGATTAACAATGTAGATGGGGGTGGCTGGCTCTAGTTTTTGCATACAGTTACACATTATGCATTTTGAAAGTTTTGGGACATCTTTATTGATCCTCAGTTTATTGTCACAGAATAAAAGGAGAAATAGGAGTAGGAGTTATAAAACTGAGAAAAAATTACCTATTGGCAAACATAATTCACCGTCTTGTTGAAAGACATTTCATGTCTATGTCTTTACATCCAAGGACAATATTCTGTCAATCGGCCTATACCAGTAGTGTCCAACCTTTTTGGGCTTCTGTGCCAAAAATTGTGTGCGTGCTTGCACACTTGCGCTTGCATGCAAGCACCCAGAAGGCAATGCACAAACCCCCATGCCCCCTATGCATGCACGCGCAGTCCACACCCACCCACCACTCACCCCCATCGCTCCCTTACCTGCACTGCACCACACAGCTGATTTTTGATTGGTTTGAGACCTTTTTTGGCCTCCCAGAGGCTTCAGGAAAGCTTCTGCAGGCCCAAAACTAGACCTGGTATTTTCGGAAAAACAGAAAGTGAAAAAACAGGCCTGGTTTTTGGCCTGCAAAGCCTTCCTGAAGCCTCTGGGAAAAAGGCCTCAAACCGGTGAAAATCAGCTGTGAGGTGCATGCATGCATGCACAGTGAGGTAAGTTTGCCTGCAGTTTGTGTGCCAGCACAAATTGCTCTGTGTGTCACCTGTGGCACACATTGCCATAGGTTTGCCATCACGGGCCAATTCCATACAAAGAATTGGAATTCAGAAACACATTTACTTGTAGTTCTGCTGAGAGTTTCAGGACTATCCTTCCAGAAAAGAAAATTTTCTTTTGAGTCAAAAATCAACTGCTGGTGATATTTGCTCTATGGATAGATCTATGCAGTTATTTTGGCAACAATGCAGAATGGTATCCCATTGCTCTTTTTTTTTCCTTTTTCTATTTGCCTATTTCTTATTTCCTATTGTTTGAACTACAGCCTTGGGCTTTCAGCCATTCAAGTAATAGCCAGAGACCCAACTCTAGGTTTAGCTTTTTGAGATCAGCCAGTAGTGAACTGTTGTGGAGCTGAGATTGGTAGCTAGAATTCCACTCAAAATATTTAAACTTTTGCAAGGGGTTCAGAGTGAGCTAAGCTGATGACAATAATTAAATAAAAAAAGTCTTTTTGCTAAATTAGTATTCATGGCTCCTGTTTTTTTCCTTGATCTTCAGCATAAGAGATGCATTCCTGCCTCTCTCGATGCTTACTATTCAGCTCAGGATTCCAACTCCCGGGGCAGATTCTACACCGTCATCAGCCACTACAGCATGGCTAAGCAAACCAGCTCGCGGTCTGTATCTCCCTGGCTTTCTTCAGGATCGGTAAATCATGAAAATAAGGCCACTAAGACAGAAGGCCATTAAAGCCATGTGATGGCCTGGGGATGGAGGGATTGGGAAAACCACATCATGTCTCTAAGTCATTGCTCTAGTTCACAGAGGGCGCCTTGCTAATCGGTGTGACGAGAATACACTAACTCCAAGTGCAGGTGTCATCTTAATGGATAGTTTTATCTCTTTCATTCATTCTCACCCTCCCTTTTAGTGCATTGTTCTCGTTTATTTGTAACTAAGTCAGGATCTTGTACAAAGGCATGTTAGGTGTTGACTATATCTCACAATGTACAAATATTTTTAAAACCATTGCTAAGTATTTGTTAAGAAAATAAAAATGAAACAAAAAAAGCAAACCCAGTAAACATTGACAAGAAAGAAAAAGAAATCATAAGCATAATTTATTAGGCCTTTCTTGGCTGAGAAAACAGTCTTGAAATTTGGCAAACAAAGGTGGGTAATTTGTTTTTCACAATGTGACATGAAAGGAAAGTTCAGATTGTTTGAGCAACTTTATAATGCACAACCATCATGTACAAATAAAATACATAATTGTATGGGCAAAAATCCATCTCAAAGAGTTTTCAAGGGATGGTGATGTTATATGGATGCTTTTAAAGCAGTTTAGCACCATTGGTGCTCCAATGTGCATTATTTTGTCCTTAACATTAAAATGAATGGGAAAGACCTTACATACAAGGAAACTCCTGTCTCTTTAGCAAAAGCCCCACACATGCATTAAACTATTGGATTGTGGCTACTAATCTTTGGTTGTTTCTCAAGAGGGAAATATTAGCCATGAGAGTGAATGCAAGCAGATTCCTATGTGTCTCCTGACTGTCAACCCAATTTTGAACACAACAGTTCTGTCCTCCCACAATCCAAAACTGACCTCCAAAGTTAAAAAAAAAAAAAAACAAATAAAAATTCGGCTTGGAGAAAGAGGGTGAACTGCTGTCCCAGAAGGACCCGGGTATTTTTTGGGGTGGGTGTTTTTTTTTGGTGAATTTGAGATAGAGGCAAAAAAATGTAGAAGTGAAACAGACTTTATTTTGATTCTTCAAAGAGTATAAAAATCTTATATCTCCTTGGCTATAGGGAATCTTGTTCAATAGGACAACAGACAGATGCCACCACAAATGCCCCATCACATGGCCAGCCACTCTTACAATAGAGAGATTTAAAGTTAAGACAGAGATAACCTGTTTTCTGTATGTTTGCCAAAATACGTTAAACATAAAAAATGGTTACCCAAGTAGGTGTGTTATGAAATAATGCATTATGATACCATGCGGCATATGACTGCCCTTTCATATCCCAAGATTAAATACAAGTACAAAAGTTATTGGTTTTGCCTGGTAATATTATGGCAATATTTAAACACTTGCCCTCCTTATGCCAATGGGTACCAGATAGCTTCAGAAAATTCTCATCCTCATTGGCAAGGCCCATTTTCTTTCCTGAGAATCTGAAAGAGTTGGATAATACTGTACTCTCCTCAAAATGTAAAAGACAGAAAAAAAACAAAAGAAAACCCAGCCAGCCAACCAAAACAAGCAAATAAACAAACTTGCAAGCAGTAAGTGATTTTTTAAAAGTGGAAATTAGATTAGAAGTAGCATAAGCTGAAACAGTGATATTGACTATTCAGCTTCACATTTTCTGCAATAGGGATCGTGAAGGAGGTACTGGTTCTCCTGTGCATTGGACAGTATTTGATGAAACATATCAAATTAAATTAGCACATTGTGTAGATGATGAGTAGGTTACGAAAAGGATTTTAGGAGTATAACCTTGCTGTTTTATGCCATATTTGCATGCTGGAATTTTTAAATTCTTCCCTCTTCAATTTTCCTTTACCCTATACAATGACTAAACATTTTTTTAAAGAAATGCAAAATAATTTTAAAAGTCACCCATGAAATAATGTCAGAACAGCTGTGGAATAAACCACTACCACCGCCAAAAGAACCCATGTGTATTTCTGTACAATTTCATGTAATCATGCCATGTACCTATTGCAGATCATAGCTTCACTCTTTAAGAAGATTCCCCTAACTGATTCTGTGGGTTCATTTTTACTAATGAAACCAATGTCTAATATCACTGTCAATATGTAGGTGGTAAGGAAGTATGGAACTACTCATTGTAAGCCATTTTTTCCTCCCAGGAAAAGAATCCACATATGTTTCAAAAACTAACCATACACATTACTCTTAATGGAATATAATGCCTGTGTTCATTTGTACCAAGTCCTTGACATCATCTAAGAAACTGTGTTATACAAATTGTGTTATTCAAATATACAGGCTACTAGTGCAGCTGGATTAGTACTAGTAACCTTGACAGGCAATGGCACTTCATAGTCTCCTAAATAGTACTGATTAAGGTCACATGATTCAACACTTCAAGGTCTGATCAGTGCTTAGATGGAAGATTCAAGTCACATGAGTCCAATCATAGGCATAAATGTGCTACATAAATTTATATTACAGCTACAGTGAGTTCATCTTCAGTAAGTAAAACATGCTGAATTTTTAACAGAAGTTCTCAGAACCCCACAAATTGGTAGAGCCATTTAGAATGATAAGAATTACTGAATAAATGCATAGGAGGAAGCAGTTGAAGAGTGCGCTTGATCTAAGACATCATATTAGGAAACTGTAATCTCATATAAGTTTATACTTTAATACACACATACACACATACACAGGTTTGAATGAATTATGTATTTTGCAGAACTGGTTTGTGTCAAATTAACCTTCAGTTTCATGAAGAAAAAAGAAACCAAGGGCATGCTCCACCAAACTCTTAATTTGTATTCATAGGAATTACTTGGGAGTGGTCAGTGGGGGAATTCTTGACTATGCCCAATTTATGCAAATTCAATTAACCTGACTGTAGAGAAAAATTAAGCAAACAACAGCTATTTTAAAATTAATCAAATTGTCACTAAGAGCCCTAAAAATGGGCCCCCAAATCAGATTTCTGATTTATATTTTACCTGCAAGAAAAAAGGAAAGCCTACTCTACTGGAGATGGAAAACAAAAGAAGTAATGATAAATGGTTGTATAATGTAGCCAAAACTGTAGTGCCAAATCTCAGTGTCTTTTTATCCCTGTCTTTATCTCTTCCTTCATACTACATCTGTAAATCCATTTCTCATCTAAAAATGTAAAAAAAAATCATTGGAAAAAAGTAAACAATTTCCAGAACAGCTACTGGATAATTTATAATTTTATGGTTGTTGTATGTCAGTAGGTAGAAGAGACTGAAGTATTTTTGGTGTAGTTCTTGACTTTTTCTGACAGGACAAATAAAATTAGATGTGTCTGAGATGTGTCTCAACTATTGTGGTACCATTGTTTCCTTCCATTTTTTTCACTAATAATTTATATGGACATGATGAACATGTTAGGAATGATAAAATATGGATTGTGCATGTTTATTTCACCCCTCACAAAACACAATAGACCATTCTTACATTTTTGACACACCTGCATCTTTTAGAGAAATATATAGGTGACTGGTTTACCTCAGATCAACTTTACTTCAGATCAACTCAATTCATAGGTTGATCTGGCTCACAGTGATCCCAACTTTCAGTTTCAGGACTCAACTGGCATCTGCCAGTCAAGTATATTAAACATAGCATGATTGCAATGAATTACAGTTCAAAATGAGTGGATCCTTCACAGTTCAAACCTGCAGCTCCTGACAACATTGCTTAGACATCAGTCACCGACATGTACATGCAACCACACTACATGCCTGGAATATGCCCTTTTCTCTTGTGAACATTTTGCAGCTCTCATTTATTTTAAGATCCAAGCTGAACTTATTCTGCAGAAACTCATACCTTTCTGGGAAAAATTGTTCCTGAAAACTGCTCAAACTCTGAGAAAAGTCAACAAAACTATGATTTAATCAACATCATACCAGAAACAGAGATTATAATCAGAGTCTCCTCAATATCAGCCAAGGTAAGTGAGATGTATAAACTGAAGCCTGTTCAATAACATTTTTGTCTATCTAAAAATATTTACTTTTAATAAAAAATAAATCAGACAAAAAGAGAGTTGTATATAAGACTGTATCACACAGCTCCAGCAATTAGGGAGGACTTTAAGTGAGCAAATACTGTATATGTGCAAATACATTTTACTGCCAATTAGGGGTGAATGAGCATGTATAAAGGCAAAGTTAGTCACAGTGGTTATTATATTATAAGAACACACATACATCTTACACATTGTCTTTATTCACTGCCTCGTGTAGGATGAGCTTTACTTATCAGAACTTTGCCACTGCAAAGCATAATAATTACACACTTAAACATGTGTGATTAAAGTTCTAGTTTGTATGGAGGCTGTTGTATTTCTGCAATCTCTCTGCTACAAAAAAAAATCATTGTAAATGCAGACATCACAGTGTGACTCAGAGAGAGGAAGATGCTGCTTTCCATGTGTTGAATCTATTTCATGCAAGCACATCCTTTGATCACAGGACAAGGGATGGTTTCTAACATGAAATAAAACCAGTTCATGGAAACTATGGCAAAGTTAGTCACAGTGGTTATTGCAGCCTTTCAATGCTAATTGTTGCAGGTAACATGATTGGGAAGTATCAGTTTTGAGACCAGCTCTTGGGTTTTCCCCAAGTATGTATTTACCAATGGGAAAAAATACAGAGAAGGTGGAAACAAGGCAGTCATTTTCTCAGGTTTTCCTATAAAAAAGGAAAGCTATACTAGTGGCAGGATTCATTCTGACTTTACTTAACCCCATCTCCTTTTTCCAATGCCCAACATTATGTTTGTTTAAAAAAATATTAGTAACATGTTTTGAAGAGAGGTAATAACAGAAATAATTGTTGTACTAAAATCAATGCAAAATTAGTCTTAAGAAATACAGATAGTTGATATTCCAAGGCAGGTATAGGTCTATTCTTCATTATGAAATTTCAACTTGGAAAATAGGGGAAACACTTCAGTCTAATCCCATATTAGTCTCTTTTATAAATTAAGCACCAATTGGGAATACAGATAAATCAAGGCTATAGATTAAAAATAATTTAATTAACCACCGTCGAGTTCTGTAAAAGCAGCAAAGATATCTTTGAAATCATTCTGTGTGATATTCATATAACAAAATTGTTGATTAATAAAAGTTAAAACCAAATTTTTCTCCCATTGGGCAAAAACTTTGGGAACATGAGAGCTCAGCACTAGCAGCAGGCAAAAAATGACCAAGACCAAAATACAAATATTTATGACATTACTGTATGAATGCCCAAATTAAATGTGTATGTTCAAGAGGAGACTTTAACAGTCCAATTTTTTTACACGTGTGTGGCACCTGACTTGGGTTTACTGTAAAGTAACTATTCACTTCATTGGAAGCTAAATAAGCATGCATTTGGAGGTGTATTCAGATATAAGTTTCACTGAGTTTGGTGAACTATTTAATGTGGCTGAAATTTTCAAATCCCGTAACTTTTTTCTCAAAATACCCAATGAGTTGGACACAAATGTCAAAAGAAAGATACTCAGAACTGCAACTTAAGTTCTCTTAGCTGTGGAATCTGAATTACAAAGAACCTCCATTCCTCACATCATAGGCACAGAATTATAGATATAGAAGTAAAAGAGAGCATAAGTCTTATATTGAGCCATTTAAATTATCTCTACAGAAAAAAAAAAGATGTCGGCTGTTTGTCAGTATTTTCTCTTGCATTTTCCTATGGGTTCTATTTCCAATCCCCTCCTCTCCACCAGCAAATCTCTTTGGCTCAGTTGTGATTCTCTCTGATACTGTTAAGAGGGAACATTCTTCTATTTTCAGCCCACCCTTGGGATTTTGTAAGTGTGATGCTGATAGTGAGTGTTAATAATATTTTGAAGCAAAAAGAGCCTGAAATTGGGACAGCAGAGACATTCAGCATCTTGCAGTAACTGATGTCACTGTCAGGAGTTTGTCTGATAGGCTTAGTCCACTTAAAATGTAGAATAATTGGCATCCTTGAGTCCAAGCAAAAGTGGCTGAGTTTTTCTGCATCAAAATAGTTGGCAGCAGAAAATTGCCATCAATTGTTCTTGGATAAACATTTGTACATAAAAGAAATGCAGGCGTCTTGTGATGGCTTGCTTTAGCCTTCCAAAATGACAGCAGCCAGGTGGGTGGGGGGGAGAGAGAGAGAGGGAAGGAGGGAGGGAGGGAAGTATTGAATGTTTTCATTTTATGGGGCTAAGGAAACCAGCCTTCTCTGTCACAGCCTCTTTCCAGGCAGCATCAGGACAGACCTATCTCCCCTGGAGTTCCAAAAAGCAGGGGTTTTTATTGGTTTATATTTATATTTGTAAGCTGCCCAGAGTCTTTAGGAATGGGAGGCTAGAACAGTTTTATAATGAATGACGATAATAATGATTCATGTGGATAATATTAAGAATTTATTGTTAAACACTCATTAGAAATATTTTACATGATATCATCAAAGCGATACATATCCAATCACACCATATTTATTGACTTTTTATCTTTTGAAATCCATGATCCAACACAATAGACTCTTCAATCACATGGATGGGAGCAGTGATTGGAGTTTGCAGCCAGGTATTGTTCTTGGCTCAATAAGTAAGTTGACCAATATGTAAAATCAATATATGTTTATGAATAATGCATTCAAAACATGCATTCTTTGACTGAATTGTACATAGTAATGGCACTTAGACTTATATACCACTTCACAGTGTTTTATAGCTATCTCTAAGTGGTTTACAGAGTCAGCTTATTGTCCCCAACAATCTGGCTCCTCATTTTACTGACCTCGGAAGGATGCAAGGCTGAGTCACCTTTGAGCCAGTGAGAACCGAACTGCTGGCAGCCAGCAGTCAGCAGAATTAACCTGCAGTACTGTATTCTTACCACTGCGCTACCACAACTCTTGCTATCGTGCACAAGCATAATGACATAATTTATACTGGAAAAATGCACAGATTGGGATAATAAAATATCTGCATGAAAGCAACTCATTGATTTTCCAGATATTTCTACAAAAATGGATTTGTCAGGAAACAAATGGAACAGAACAATAAGTGCATAGATGTGGCGGTGGCACAAATTGAATTTCCACTTATCATTACATTCCTAATAATTGATGTATGTGCTATCACATCAAGAGATTTCATCTGGTTAAAAATACAGGGTTCAGATTTTTCTAAAAAAAATTCCCTGGAACATCATTGTTGTTATTTAAAGATCTCACTATGTTTCTATGTTAAGCATGTATACAAATAGCAGTCTATTTTTCAAAAATCTATTCTTCTGAATTAATTTAATTCCTGCATTAATCATTCAGATATAGAGAACACATTCAGAGGAAAGGGAAGTGGCCAAGCAAAGCTTGCTATTATATATGATAATCCCTGAAGTGCACCTTGGCATTAGAACTTGTCATGACTGAGTAAACTGTAACCAAGAGGAAGAAATCAAATAATAGTGCTTTATTCTTGTTCCTCTCATTTTACATGGCTCACCTCTATCAGAATATAGGGAAGATAATTAGCTCTAAACATTTGCCTGGGTTCATGAAACTAAATCAATAATAAACTAAACTAAATCAATAAAAGAATAACTGTGGAGAACATTAATTAGTTCTGAATCACAGGATTAGATCAGGGCTGTCAAACTCCTGGCCTGCGAGTCAGATGCGTCACATGCTGGCCATGCCCAGTTTAATGAAGGAGAAAAATATCCTGACACATCCTGATACAAATCGCGATACATCACATGAAGCTGGTGCGATGACATGACTTTGATATTGATATACCTGGTTTAGAACTTGATTGATTACTATTGTTCAGTAGTTTCACCTGGGGGCAACAGGCTATTTCAGGGAATGCAACACAAACGTTTACCCCAATAGCTTCTTGCTTGCCATCTCCTGACATCTCTACTTGAGGTTAATTGCTTCATTCTCCATAGTAGTAAAGCAGAATCTGTAGCCTACTTTGCAAAGCAGAAAGTAATCCCCCAAACCAAGAATGGTGGATATGTACACTGTTCAACTCAGAGTTGTGAACTAGTAACCAGGTTTCTTTGTTGAAATGGCAACCATGCTGCGGAGGATCTTTTGTAGTCATTCAAATTGTTCAATTTTTGAAATCTGTATTTCTTTTATGTACTGTAACCTAAAAACATGTCTCCCTAAAATGCTGATCCCTAATTTGTGTGCATAATTTGTATCTATCATATCAAATAATCATTTTGCTCACATACACCCACACAGCATTTCCTGGGAATCAGAATTGATATTTTACATTTTCTCATAAAAAAAATATTTAAAGTTTATATGTGGCTATTCCAGTCAATAGAATCTGCTGTAAATATTTTTTTAGCTTGACACTCTCCAGAGTAGATACTGAGGTTGACTACATGAATAGTCTTCGAATTAATGCTTTTTTTTTTTTTTTCAAACATCAATATATTGTTCCGGAAAGGAATTAAAATCAACTTCTTATTCTTATCACTGGGTAATACTGCAATGTGAACATTTACAATGATTCCTGCAATGATTCTAGTTTCTCAGCGTTGCATTAATGAAATCAATTTATGCACTGACATTCAAATCAATATACTTGAAAATCCTACTGAAATATTTTTCATTGGTATTGGACAGAATTTCTTTACTCTATACTTGATTTTGCTTTTTTCACCTAATTAAATTTAAATCTTTAAATTAAAGCATTTAAATAATGATGTAGAGCAAGGGTGTCAATCTCACATTGTCATGGCAGTGTCATGTGACATATTTGCACTTCCCCCCCTTTGCTAAACCTGGTATGGGTGTGGCCAGCCCATGATGCATCCAGCCCTGATGTAGAGTATTTCTACAGATTTAAGTCTGTTCGTGAGGCTACTATTCTCCCATACAAATACTGTATTTATCCTTTGTGATGCTTTATGCTCTTTCAAGCTCTGTTATTTCTGGTTTGACCTGCTTCTTGAAATATCACTGCTATGATGTCACAAAAGTATTTGGAGCAATCACAATTCATCTCTCTGAGATGGTTTCATGATAATTTTGAAGTCAAATTGATAATGTAGTTTATAGTGTACTGTGTAGGACTTTAGCATTCTGGGAGCACCAATAAAAAACCTAACATTGATCATATGGTAGGATTCTTCAGCTGATATCATAATTTCAATTGAAATGGCCCATGAGATGCTTAGATCTGACCCGCAAGGCCACCTTGGAAAGGACTAGCCCATGGTGCCTCTGCCAGCAAAAACAAGCTCCATTTTCACTGGCAGGGCACTTGGGCCACAGCAGGCACTCCTGACACAAGTGATGTCAAGCTGGCTATGCCCATTCTGGCCATGCTCACCTGGCCACCCGAAGTCAAACACAACTATGATGTGGCCCTCAATGAAATTGAGCTTGACATCCCTGATTTATTAGATTGCATTGAGTTTCAGATACATATGGAATAGAACTATTGAAATCTATGAGCATAGCTTATTAATGTCTAACATATTCTATAGATTTCAGTGACTCTATTTCAAAAACGACTACGACTGGTCTCAATCCATTATCATGCACATATATCTATCATGACATTACTTTTTCGGACCTGCAACTTTACGTAAGGTGAAGTAAATGATTACAAAGTAGGAAGCCAATTGAAAATAAAGATGTGAGACAGGAAAATGTCACATATACATACATTCCCATTACCAACAGTTAAATATTCTGTTAATAAGCCCATTTCCCAATGTAGCATACTGATGTTTGAAAAAACAGTACTTTAGGGGACAGGAAAACTCTGTTCGTATCCTTTAGGCCTGAAGAGGCTGTCATTAGTCATGTTTGGTCCCCTGTTATCCAACAATGTTTGATGAGTTTGACTTAGATTTTTAGCTTGCAGAAAAACATTTTTCAAAGCCAGCTTTGGGAATTGGTTTGAAGCACCATATTTTGAGTTAAAACCCATTCTTGAAAGTTGCAGAAACTTCTCAAAATATATACTGTAGCTTGTTTCAGGGTTTGCCAAACAACAAAATGTCTTAATATTCAGTCAGCCAGCACAAGGAGAAAACTCTATAATATTACCATCATATATCTTCCATATTGTTAAAAAAAAATAATCAGATCTTTTGTTCTGAGACAGTTTGGTTGAAGTATGTGAGTGCATGCATATGTTTACTGCATACTTTTATTTTTAATAGCAATGGATTAAAAAAATGACTTTTCAGGATTCATCTTTCGGAATATACTACTAAATAGACTATAGGTTATCACTTGACTGAAGTTTTTGGTGACCAGCCCTTGGGAGAAGCTGGCTTTCATATATGCATGTGTATGTGTATGTGTAAGGCAGGACAAGACCTCTTGCAGAAATCAAACTGAGATTATCCCAAAGTCTATCATATGAATATGGGTCAAAATTATTCTTCAATGCCAGAAGCTTCCAAATACATCCTACTGACAATGCTGAAAATGCAATAGAACTGAGTTTAAAAATGGAGACAAGTCTATCCCTTGATATTGGAGGAGCCACAAAATGACTTCCAAGTTGTACCCAGAGTGGTTTGTGCGGGGTTTGTTTGTTTGATAACTTTGTTTGATTACAAGAGGAAAACCTACTCACCAATTCCACCACACTTTCTACAACTTTGTAAACAACAATCTAAAAGACTCAAGGTCCATCCCACCCCTGAAAAGACCAAATAGTAAAGACTGCAATGATGACACCATTAAAGCCAACCTTTCTAATACATTATTTGGCTCAGTATTTGTAAACAGCAATGTATCATGCCCAGTATTTCCTAGTTGAACCACAGATAACTACAATGATCTCATACATATCGATTTTACAGAAGACAATGTTGAAAAAGCACTACACAATCTAAAGCCATCTCTTTCTATTGGACCAGATGGAATATGTGCCTACTTCTTAAAACAGCTATCCACTGCCATAGCCAAACCTCTAAGCATAATCTTTGAAAAATATTTCAGGACCAGCTCCTTGCCTAACCTATGGTCACAAGCCACGATCATCCCCATCTTCAAAAAGGGAGACCCCAGCCTAGTTGAAAATGACAGACCAATCTCTTTATGCTGCATCACCTGTAAAGTCATGGAATCAGTTATTAACCAATCCATCATCCTCCACTTAGAGACAAACAACCTACTCTCTAATAAACAATTTGGTTTCAGAAAAAAAACTATCCTGTAATCCGCAACTCTTACACTGCAAAAATATATGGACCACACAACTCCATCAGGGCAAAGCAATAGATGCAATCTACATAGACTTCTGTAAAGCCTTTGATTCAGTGGTACATGACAAACTACTCCTAAAAATAAAATTTTACGGTATCTCTGGACACCTGCATAACTGGATAGAAGCATTCCTGTCAAACAGACAACAAATGATCAAAATTGGGAGCGTCCTATCAAATTCTGTACCTGTCAACAGTGGTGTTCCCCCAAGGCAGTGTTTTATGACCAACTCTTTTCATACTCTACATAAATGACCTCTGTGATCATATTAACAGCAACTGCATTCTCTTCTATCATTGTAATGCTATTCAACACCACAGACAATACTGCTACCCTTCAAAAAAAACCTTGACTATGTATCAGAATGGTCAAACAAATGGCAACTTCAAATCTCAACAAATAAATGCTCTGTCCTACATACTGTCCTACGTATTCAAATCTCAACAAATAAATGCTCTGTCCTACATATTGGCAAAAAAAATATCAGAAAATAAAATACAGGCTGAATAGTCAAGACCTTATTGATGATCCAAACTTTGTCAAGGATCTTGGAGTACTCATCTCTAATGATCTAAGTGCTAGAGCCCACTGTAACTACATAGCCAAAAAGGCATTAAGAGTTGTTAAGCTAGTCCTATGTAGCTTTTTCTCTGGTAATATTACACTACTAACTAGAGCATACAAAACATTTGCTAGACCAATACTCTAATACAGCTCATCAGTCTGGAATCCACATTATATATCTGATATTAACACAATTGAGAAAGTCCAGAAATATTTTCCAAGAAGAGTTCTCCACTCCTCTACTTGTTGCAGAATACCTTTTGCCACCAGACTTGAAATTCTAGACCTAGAAAATCTAGAACTAAGCCACCTTTGGTCCGATCTAAGTTTAGCATATAAAATCATATATTGCAATGTCCTACCTGTCAATGAATACTTCAGTTTCAACCATAACAATACAAGAGCACACAATAGATACAAACTCAAGTTTAATCACACCAAACTTGATTGCAGGAAATATGACTTCAGCAACAGAGGGATCAATAGAGTATTGCAGAGGGATCTGGAATACTCTACCTGACTCTGTGGTTTCTTCCCCAAACCCCAAAAACTTTAATCTTAGACTGTCTACTATTGACCTTACCCCTTTCCTAAGAGGTCTGTAGGGGGCATGCATAAGTACACTAACGTGCCTACCGTCCCTGTCCTGTTGTTTCTTTTATTTTTTTTATCTTTCTTATATGTATCCATGTATTCATAACTATGTTTTTTCTTATACCTATTAACTTGTAAGCAATTGACAAACCAAAATAAATCAAATATAAAATAAATAACTTACATTTCACAAAGAAATGGAAGAACAGGCTACTAATGATTACAATCTGGCTGGTTGTTTACTACCTTCAGAATCACAAACAGCATAAATATCAGGGTTTTGGAACAACAATAAAAATGGACTTTTTGTCTATGCTTCTAAACTTCTGGGATACATTTGGTTGGCCTCAGAATGGCATGGAAGAATAGAATGGATGGTCCTTGACTGGATCCAACAGAGCTCCTCTTAAATCTCCAACCAATTCCAGGTGAACATTGAGATGACACAATTCTTCATGTAAATCTAACAATTCCACTTCAGGGTTTTCCAGTTTCATCGCTAGCTCTACATTTGACCCTTCAAGATATTTCTAATCCAGATGGGCTGTATGGATTTACTTATTAATAGGCAGAGCCCTGAAAGTGGTATTAAAATATCTGAAAGTGGAACTAAAATATCTGTTTCAAGCCTTACTGTCAGCATATATACAACTAATGTATATAGCTATAATGTCCTAGTATGGTATTGTACAGTATAATAACCATTTGAGAGAACCTTCTGGACTAAAGTACTTTTCTCTTTAAAAAAGTACTTTAGTCCTGAAGGTTCTCTCAAATGGTTATTATGCTATGCTATGCTATGCTATGCTATGCTATGCTATGCTATGCTA
>BLBF01000003.1:90692267-90703637 GCA_015471245.1 Laticauda colubrina | reverse complement strand
TATGCTATGCTATGCTATGCTATGCTATGCTATGCTATGCTATGCTATGCTATGCTATGCTATGCTATACTGGTAGTCCTTGATTTATGACCACAACTGAGCCCAACATTTCTGTTGCTAAGTGAAACATTTATTAAATGAGTTTTGCCCCATTTTATGAGCATTCTTGCAACAGTTATTAAAGTGAATCATTGCAGTTGTTAAATTTGTCACACAGTTGTTAAGTGAATCAGGCTTCCCCATTGACTTTGCTTGTCAGGAGATTAGAAAGGTGATCACATGACCTTGGGACACTGCAACCATCATAAATATGAGTCAGTTGCCAAGTGTCTGACCAGGGGGGTGCTGAAAGCATGAAAAATGGTCATAGGTCACTTTTTTTCAATGCTGTTGTAACTTTGAATGGTCACTGAATGAATGGTTGTAAGTCGAGGACTACCTGTACTATACTAAACAAATAAATAATATAAGTAACACAATCAAAATTAAGAAGCAGTGGCTTGGATCTTATCACCCATCATCTTTCATGTCATGAATAAAACAAAGTTTGTTTAGTTATTTAAAATATATGCTTGATTGCCTGTCTTAGAACATAACTATGTAGGTCATAACAAACATATGACCAAGAAACAACAAAAACCATAAAACAAAAACACGGTGTCTCAACTCTCCTCCTTGGATATATCCAACAAAATATATTCCAGGAGTTTAAAAGGCCTAGACATGGAAGTTCCTCCCCCACATCATCAGTCAACACTCATTACAACTGGCCCCAGAGAAACCACTGCCAAGCTTTGCTTCCTATTGCCAATCCCTCATGCTAGTCCCAAAAAAATTCTGTAAACAATTATATTGAAAGCCCCTGAAAGGTTCCAGAGGGTCAGGACAATTGCATCAATTCCCCAAACTGATATATAAATAACAGTTGTCCAATGTACTCTTCTCCTCTGTAGTATCTTCTTTCTTCCAATAAATTGTGAGTTGATGAATCCTTTGACATGACATAAGATAGAATATGGAGGATTGCAGATGAAATAATAAAGAACAACCATTTCCTTATAATCCCCTTACTTGAATAGAGGTTTTGTTTGGAATCGAAACCATTATATTTAAGCCAACTGATTTGTTGCTGAATTACCTTGCAAATGCCATTGGCCTTGTTAGAAAAGAGTTGATAATTTGTCTCTGGGTATGCATTATATTGCTAGACTTTACTCAGTCTCCTAATGGGATTACATTATGCATATTATTATTATTAACATTCTATTGATATTCTGGATTCACATCAGCTCATTCTTCTACCATTCCATATTTTTTTGGTCATTTTAAAAATTGTACTCTATGTAAAATGTCCATATTGTACTTATTTGCTTGCATAAGTATTTTTTTCTTGCAGGACTTAATCTTCCTCTGTTGGGTGTTTCATTACTAGCCTCTGGCCTGCTAGTGTAAATTTTCAATATTCTTGACTGCAATCAATGTTTCCCCTGCTTAGAAAGGTGTGTGGATGGGTGTGAATGGACTTCTTAGCAGACATAAAATAAAAAATACTGTATTTTATTTCCATGTCCAATACTTTCAGTTGACTGAAAATCCAATACAGACATGCAGGAATACACTTTGTAAAACTCCCATGTTACTTATTTAAGTCTTTCATATGAATGGACTCATGTTGCACAAATGGATCTTGTTCACATGGGAAGTTCTTACTGGTGATGTTTAACCTGGTTTTCCTTGTTGTTGCAGACATCTGCTAGTTTAAGCCTATAATATTATTTGACATCTTAATATTGTGCTTTTTGCTCCATCCACTGTCATTTCTCACTCAGCTAAATTCTGACACCCTTCTCTATAGAAAGCAGATATTTATCACCATTAGCCATATGACAACAACAAGAAGAAGGTCAGTGAGCAAAGACTGTAGTCAATCTTCCTTGCGATGTGTCACTTTTCAAGTCCTTAGGCCTTATTGCCAAGGAAAGCTTTTGAAATCCCCATGTTACTAATTCTTTGCTAGATGAAAATACTTTCTCCTACACAGGGACCTCATCTGCTGGTTGATATGTCTCCTGTTCTTAGTTAAAGTGGGGTTGTTGCACTACAGGTGGTCCTTGATGTATGACCCTGATTGAGCCAGGGGTGGGCTTCAAAAATTTCAGCAATGGGTTTTCTGCCCAATTGCTGGTTGGGCATGGCCATGGTATCCATGGCCTAGTTGGCTTTCAGCACCTCAACAGGGTGGGCATTTTTGCCTTCTTCAGGCTCTGGAGGCTTTCCTTGAGCCTCTGGGAGGACAAAAATGGCCTTCCTTGGGCTCCGGGGGCCACCCGGAGGCCAGAAATGGGCCCATTTCTAGCCTTCCAGAGCCTTTGGGAGGCCCATTTTTCACCCTCCCCCAGCCTACACATGGGCCTTGCACTTACCTTGCATCCAAAATGGGCCATTTGGTGACTCCTGGGAGGGGGGGAAGGGTGGGTTTGGGTGGGAGAGGTCAGCCAAGGGTGAGATTAGGAGGTTCTCAGAACCAGCCATAATATTAGCTACAGGTTCTCCTGAACCCAGGCGAACCCGTAGCAGCCCACCTCTGGATTGAGCCCAACATTTTTGTTGCTAATTGGAATATTTGTTAAGTGAATTTTGTCCCATTTTACAACTTTCCTTGCCACAGTTGTTAAGTGAATCTCTGCAGTGACTAAACGAGTAACACATTTGTTAAGAAAACTCTATATTTTCCATTGCTTATAAGAAGGTTGCAAGAGGTGATCACTTAATCCCGGGAGAGGATCAAGCATCTTAAATATGAATCTGTTGCCTAACCGTGGGAAGGCTGCAATGGTTGTAAATGTTAAAAATGGTCATAAGTTACTTTTTTAGTGCCATTGTAATTTTGAATGGTCACTAAATGAACTGGATTACCAGTCAAGGATTATCTACAGAGTCTTTTTGGAAATTTGCACACTTTATTGTATATTTCTTGTTTCAAATGGCAGATGTGTTCTGTAGTTGTACAGAACAGGAAAAGGAAAAAAGGGGTGGCACTTTGAATTGGTCATTGTTCCAAGGAATCCATTGATCTAAGGAAAATAGCAATAGCACTTAGACTTACGTATCGCTTCACAGTGCTTCACAGCCCTCTCTAAGCAGTTTACAGAGTCAGCATATTGCCCCCAACAATCTGGGTCCTCATTTTACCCACCTTGGAAGGATGGAAGGATGAGTCAACCTTGAGGGAGATTTTAAGAATACCCTTTACATGAAATTTAACTTTTAAGATAGTAACTTTGAAATATGTTTTTGATCAATGCATTCATTACGGATTGCATGTCTTAATTCTTTCCTCTAAATTATTTTGGATAAGGCAATGAACCCTGAAAAGTGGTTTAGAAATATATTCATTAATAATCAGGTTTTCAGCATGCTAGCCCTCTTTACCTGTTAATGAGTTTCCTGGTTTATCAACTTCAGTACATTTTGGATGAAGAGGGAGATAAATTATAATCTATATTGTTATAGGAACCTTTCGGTTAGGTTGGAAAGTTGGTGGTATAGTTATGGTTTTCCTGGCAATACAGGAGTGACTTACCATTGACCTCTGGATTTATTTTACCTCCCATTCTAGCTTAGAGAAGGTTTCCACCTGTGTATTCATCAGGATTGGTCCTGCTGAGCTATTGGGGAGCAACCAAACTTGGTTGGCTGCTGCCATGAAATAACCAAGAGTTTAGTCTGCTGGAAAAAAAGAAATTACAGAAAATATTTAAAGGAATATATACAGTATGTAATTAATAAATGACAATTAAGAATAACTGATTGCTTCCTAACTATCAAAAGCCTCTGTCTCAAAATTTACCAAGTTTGCAGTGACTGTGTTGCCATCAGAAAATTGCTAGAATAAGACATTTGTTAAGCTTAATAACTCTTGTTTCTTTCAAATGCCTTAATAAACTCAATGAATCAAATAAATAAAAATAATTTTTGAAAGAAATTATTTTCTTTAATAAAATTAAGGACACTATAAAATGGGTGAATGGGTTTATCAAAGTTGTCTAAAAACAGAATTATGTAATCATTTCTTCCTTTCATAAACTAAGAATATAAGCAACACATAATAACCTGGAGAATTAATGTACGTACAATTAAAGAGGAAAGAAGTGGAAGGAAATCCACGTTGTCATTTTGCAAACATTTGGGGTTGTAAGTTAACTCCAAATATTAGTTTATATTAGTTCCACTCTAATATAAAAACAGGCAGAACAACCAAAACAGGTAATAAACAAAAATTCAACTGTTTTGTTTCAGGGAAAAACTGAATACACATGTTGGACTTTCCCATTGAAATTAATGAGCCATTTTCTTATTGATTGCTAGGCAATCTTCCAGCTCAACAACTTTGAAAAGGTCTCTTGATGTTGCACAAACATTTCAAAGGTTAATAAGACATAATGGGACAAGAAACTTCATGGAAATGGAAAGACATGGGGTGGGAGGGGAAAACATAAATCAACAGAAGCACTACTGTAGTTCTAATAAGGTGGTGGAAACAAGTTATTTCCAAGAGTGCCATAGGTTGCAAGAAGAATTAATTAATCCTGGAAGAAGAAGAAAAACCTGATTCCTCCCTTGAAGCAAAGGTTGCCAAGCAGAATTACAAATTTTTGGTGTGAGCAGGTGATGGATTAAAAAAAATGATGGTGGTCAAAGTTTAGGTGAGTAGAAGAATGAGAAGATAATTGATAAGTGTGGATGGATGGATGAAAAGAGATCACCACAATAGGCCTGGAGGAGCTACAGATTGGCTGAGATTATAATTGTTACATGGAACCATGTTGTCTTATTAAAGTTCTTGCAACCAGCATAATTTGCAAGTTACAGACTATTAGGGTTATTTGAAGGATTTCCTCTTCCCAATTTCAGTTACCCATATTATCGCACCCAGCAGAAATGTCTTGTTATGGGTTCCACTGCCTCAGAAGTTACATTTAGTGGGCCATAGTGGTGGGTCTTGCCTGCGCTATGGAATCTTCTCTCACCTGAGGTAAGGTTATTAGATTCGACATTGTTGAGCTTCCAGAGGTCCCTCAAAACTTGGCTATATCAATAGGCCTGAGGACTCCAGGGGACAGGTGAATTATTGAAGTGGCTCTGCTATTTTAAACATCCCTTCATCTATTATTCTTTGTTTTATCTTAGTTTTTATACCTTTTAATGTATTTATTAACTGCTTTCAGTTAATATGTTGTATGCCACCCAAATTGCTTATTTGTGAGATGGACAGCTACATAAATTGGTTTAATAAATAAAATAAAATTGTCCAAAAAATTCTGCCACCCCAATAGATATGAAGCTAGATGAGAATAGTGGAAAGCATTCTAAAGTGGGTGAGATTTTTGTTAGATTTTCTCCTTCCTTCCTTTTCAGTCAGTGAGATGAATTAAAATTACCTTTATTATCTTATGTCCCCATCTTTTACAGCAACATATGAAGCAGCTATGTCATATTTTCTTCACTGTAAGACTAGATATAATTACTGAATCTACCAATGCATCCCAGATTAATTTTTTTCAAGAAATTTGTAAAACATTTCTTCATAAGCCTTAATAACATAATTTCAGATGCAATAGATCTGAACATGGGAGGAATTTGAATTCATCTATCCCTACAGCCAAGGACCTGCTCTGAGCAGTTCACAATATCAGTATATTGCCCCCAATAATTTGGGTCCTCATTTTACTGACCTCAGAAGGATGGAAGGCTGAGCCAAACTCAAACCCATCAGGATTAAATTCAAGGCTGTGGGCAGAGTCATCCTGCAATATTGCTGCATCTAACCACTACACCATCAGGGCTCTTGTATTGCTACAATCTCTACTCATTTGTGTCTGAAGAGAATGATATTAAATCAAGGATGTTTTTTTGGTCACTTTAGATCTTGGCTTAAATACTCTTTAAAGGAGTAGAGGAATTGAAAAATCCATGTGTTTTTCTTCCGTTGGGAAATATACAACCCCACTCTCTTCCCCGACATTAACAGTTAATTAAGTGGGGCTTATTTTTTCTAGATGGCTTCTTGGAAATTGATATAACTAAACAATCATGAACTGTAATGATTGCTGTTCCTTTAGGGCAAACAACATATGCCACTTTACAGAGGAATCATTGAAGCAGCAACATGTTAAGCAATGCTTAACCAAGTGTTCAATGAGGCTTTGGATCTAAATCCTTTTAATATTTAATTGGTGAATGTTTAAACATCTTCATATTGCTTTTAGCAAGAGATTCTGAGAGCTATTATTTCTCCTATAATTCAATGGTTATCTGTTTCTACCTCCTGTGAATAAGGAAGCAGAAACTGATGAATCTGGAATTAGATGGCTATAGAAGCATGGAGTCTTTGGTTATTTTAATCATGCTGTTAGTATATAAGAGTCTTTCCATAGAGGAGAGGAGCATTTCAAAGATTTAAGATTCATGGTAGAGCATATGGTTTCATAGAAGAACTTTCAAGAGGTTAAGATGGCTTCTTTCTGATATTCTGGAGAGCAGCTCATCGCCCATGATCATATTTACTATTAGTTTTATTCTTAGATTTTTAAATTCCATAATCCAACAGAATCTCAGTGGCTTACAAATATGTGAAATTCCAAACCCAAAAACAGATCATAAAAAAATTCAGAAAAGGATTGAAATCTATGAAATCTGTACAACACTGAAGGCTTCCTGATGAAAAGATCTTCTAGAAGAGCTTGGTCTTCAGTAGCTTCCAAAGGTGTTCAAGATAAGAGATGATCTGACCTCAAGCAGAAGACCATTTCAAATGCTGAAGAATCAAAGAAACAATGCTTCAAATAGTGGCTCCCCTGACCTCTTGAAAATGGAGAACAATCAACTGTTTCTCTCAACATTATTTTCAGGTTGATTTTAGGAGATAATACAGTGTAGACAGTGGGGAGTGAGTATTTTCCTTAGTAAAAGAGCTTTGTATATTCTCATTTCAAGAATGTTCAGGTTGGTGAAAAAAATGATTAAAAATGAATTCTTGACTTGCCACCTCTCTTTATAACCACAATAACAATGGAGATACAGTAGCTTGAAAAAATAACCTTGTGATATTTACAGAATAAATACCTGGGGCCAATAGATAGCAAATTTAGGATGAAACTTTCAATCCACTTAAGTTAGGAAGGATTTTTTCACCAGATTAAATGCATTAAGCAACAAGAGCTAAAAAGCATGCTTCTTAAGAGGCTCATAACTAAACACTCTTGCTCTCTGCTAGGGATGGGGTCATGGGGAAAGATAATTTAGCACAAATACAACACCCATGAAATCTAAATGCTCTAAAATGAAAAATCAACACATGAACTTTTATCTGTTATTGATTAATAGCATGGGCATCTTAAATGGGTGACAATGATATGTAATTAGCCAATTACAGTACAATGATATATGTTTAGTCAATTATAATGGGTACATGTGAATATCTGACATGTTCCAAATTCCCAAATGCATTTGATGTACTTTACATCCTGAATGTCCCCATTCATTTCCCTAAGAAAATGCTCCTGCAAAGAAATCTGCTAATATCTCCATAAACCCTTTTCCTTATTGGAAACAACTTGACCCCAATTTATAATCATGTGTGATCATAATTCATTAACTTGTAATTCCACAACACTGTACTTACTGTGTTGCAATAAAACATAGAAATGTTGATAAAAACAGAAAATGATGTTTGGAAGATGGTTAAACATACGAGTTTCTTGCAATATGGAGAAAGAAAGGAAAAGTGGCATGGTCTTCTAAATAGCCAAAACTTTGCTGGAAAAAAATTGTTCCTAAATCCACATTTTAAGAAATGTAAAGTAAACCTATGACCTAGGACAAAGCCAATTCATTGGAAAATGAATTTCAGGTTTTTCAATAGAGATTGAAAAAAAAACCTGAAAGCATGAATAGAAGAGATGATTCCACAGACTGTCAATTATTTGGAAGCCTGCACTCAAAAACAAAAAAATCTCCATGACACAAGCCAGGCAAACACCTGGGCACAAACAGATCCCCCCTGATACCTCCAGCTCAAACACACCCCAACCAGGCACCCAGATGAAACCTAGCTTCCTAACAAATGATAGCCGTCCATTTACTTGAAGCCAAGCTGCACTAAAAGCCTCCAATACAGGAACACAATGTTGCCAGCCAATCAAGACAAAAAAAGCTACAAAACAGACAGAAGATATTAGAAACACCAATCAAGCAGAACACAGCAAACTCCAAGAACAATAAATGAAGTATCTAGGCAACGCTTCGATGAAGTCTTATTCATCATCTTCAGGCTTGTGTCTTCGGCTTTGTGCTTCTCGGAGTAATGTGAGCTTGCAGCTGATACTTCCTTTTAACTGCTAGTGGGGGTGTGACTTGATTGGGTGGGGGCTTGTCTTCTGAGTTCTGATTGGCTGGGGGTGTGTTCTCATTGGTTGGGGGTTTGGCTGTGTTCTGATTGGTTGGGGGGTTGGTTGTGTTCTGATTGGCTGGGGGTGTGTTCTGCTCAGGTTAGTTTTAGTTACTGGGGGATTTGAGCTGGTGAACTGTGATCCTGTTGTTTGGCTTCGCATTCGTGGTCATGCAACATCTTCATGGTGGGCATCAGTTCGCTTCATGTATGGGTCGGAGGGGTTTGAAGCAGGTAGTGATGCAGCTTTTGTTGTGGAGCGATGGGAATGACCAAGGTGGACCCGGAGCAACTGACAGGAATCTTTATTTAGCGAACTAAAGGGTTGCTGCGACTGCTGGGCTAACAAGCAGTCAGCTTGGGGCAACAGCTGATGCCATTTGACAGCGCTTTATATAGCCGGCTGTCAAACGGCATCAACCAATCAGGGTAGTCCATGCTCCCGCCAGGAATGCAGACCAGAGGGAAAACTCTGCGTCAACGCAACACTCCTTTCCCCTGGCAAGGAGCATGCGTAGTCCTGCAAGTAGGCCAGTCATCTTCTCAGGCAATCGGAACGCCATAGAACAGGGGCCTCCATCTGTCGATCGAAGTCCTGTGCTTCAGGGAGACCTTCGGAGCTGGTTACCGCAGGAGCCTTGTCCTCTGGAGCTGCAGATGAGTCGCCAGGCGCTGGAACAGGTAGGTCCCTCCGTCCACAGTTCTCCTGGGTGTCATCAGTCAGTGGCGGCAGGTTTTCATCGGCTGGTGGTAGACTCGGGTCGGTGCGTGGTAGACCTGGTCCATCAGCGGCCACTGTCCAACGCCTCGTCAGCTGGTCAATATGTCTGTGCCAGGTACAACCATCCTCCAGCAGCACCCTATATGACTTAGGCCCTATCACAGCTATGACCTGTCCTGGCACCCATAAGGGATGGCCTACATAATTGCAGGCATAAACCAGGTCATTTAAGGCAAACTCCCGAGGCTGCCTGTCAGACCCAAGAGGAGTTACTGGGGCGTAGTGGGGGTGCAGCCTGTCCAGGGAGTCCTCAAACATCTGCCCATAAAGAGTTCTGCTGGGGACCTATTGGTAGTGGCACAAGGGGTTGTATGCTGATATAGCAAAAATCTGGACAACTTAGAGTGCCAGTCACTTTGGCCAAATCTCTCTAGGGCTTCCTTTACTGACCTAACTGCCCTCTTGGCCATTCCATTGCTAGCAGGGTGAAAAGGAGCTGTGAGGGCATGCCTGACCCCCAGGTTGGCTAAGTATAGTTCAAATTCGCAGGAGGTAAATTGGGGCCCATTATCTGACACTACTGTGTCAGGGATGCCATGTGTCACAAATAGCCTGGTTAGGGCCCTGGTAACTGCAAGGGTGGTTGTTGTGGGCAGCAAGGCCACATCAATCCATTCTGAGAAGGAGTCTACTACTACTAGAAATGTACGCTCCTGCATTGGGCCAGCCAGGTCAATGTGTAGCCTGGACCAAGGGGCTCCAGCGTCTTCCCACTTCCCAGGGGATGCAGTTGGTGGGGCAGATCTGGTTGCCTGATAAGGCTGACAAGTGCTTACCCAGCTGGAGATCCAGGCATCCATGCTAGGCCAACAGATATAACTATGGGCCAGGGCCTTCATTCTAACGATGCCCGGGTGGCCTTCATGCAGGAGCTTCAGAACTGAAGCTTGCAACAAGGAAGGAATGACCACCCTTGTTCCCCACAATAAACAACCCTGGAGGGATGACAGTTCCAGCTGGTGCGCCTTGAAGGGCAGGGGAATAAGGGACATCTGGCCACCCCCTTCCCACTCAGTCAAGGACTTGGGCGATTACCTTGTCCCTTGAGGAATGGTAAGCAATGTCAGAAGCTGTAATGGGCAGATTGAGTTCGCTGAATTTGAACACAACATGGATTGGTGCAGGGTCTTCAACTGGAACCGGCAATGGGCAGGGGCTGAGAGCATCAGCGTGTGTGAGGTTTTTTCCGGGTCTATGGATCAGTTTGTATGAATAAGCAGCCAAAAACAGAGTCCATCTGGTCATCCTTGGGGATAGAATCTGAGGTGTTTGTTTATCAGCAGACAAAAGGCCTAGCAGAGGATTGTGATCTGTGATTAGTTCAAAATGGTGGCCATAGAGGAATTCATGAAATTTCTTTACAGAGGCAACTGCAGTCAAAGCCTCTTTGTCTATCTGGCTGTAGTTGTGTTCAGCTGAAGAAAAGGTTCTGGAGAAAAAGGCAATGGGTGCCTCAGAGCCATTTGGCAGTCTGTGATTAAGAACAGCCCCTATGCCAAAAGGGGAAGCGTCTGCAGCAAGAACTAATGGAAGATGCTGGTTGAACTGAATTAAAACTGCTTTAGAGGTGATCAGGGATTTGACAGAGTAGAAGGCATGGGCTTCTCTAGGTCCCCAACGCCAGGGAGACTTTTTGTCCAAAAGTCTAAGTAAAGGCTCTGTGATTGAAGCTTTGTGAGGGAGGAATGCAGCATAGAAATTGAGAAGCCCTAAGAAGGCCTGGAGTTCAGTTTTGTTGGGAGGAGTGGGTGCCTCGTGGATGGCCCTGACTTTAGATTCTATAGGGTGTATACCAGAGACATCAATTCTATAGCCCAGAAAATCTACTTGCTTAGTGGCAATGGTATATTTGTCCTTTTTAAGTTTGAGGCCATTTTGCCTGAATCAATCTAGAACTGACCTTATTCTTTGTAACAACTGAGGTTTATCTCTGGCTGAAATTAAAATATCATCGAAATAGGGGACTATCCCTGGGAGATCTTGAAGTAGCCTCTCCATCAGGGATTGAAATATCCCAGGGGCTACAGTCACGCCAAACTGAAGGCGTCTGCAACTAAAAGCTCCCTGTGAGTTCAGGCTAGGTCACACTGGCCGACGGATGCAAACGTATGTAAAAAGGACACAGCGGACGAGCAAATTT
>BLBF01000003.1:90674599-90691867 GCA_015471245.1 Laticauda colubrina | reverse complement strand
CAGAAAGGAACGGACGTGGGGAGGATGTAGCGGGGATGTAAAGCGGATGTTCGTAGGAAGCCTAGCGGATGAAAGCGGATAGAAGCGGATGACACATCTGCAGGGCTTCCAGGGGAGAACAGTGAAGCAGATGCGTAGTGGAAGGAGCGGATGCATAGCGAATGACACGGATGCATCACGGATCTCTATAGGATGCATAGCGGATGCGTAGCAGATGCAAAGCATTCACTGCGCATGTGGGGAGGATGAATTGCATAACCTCCACGGATATAAAAGGATGCAGCTCGCAAGCAGGTCACCATTCAGAGGAAAGACCTTCTGCCAGAGACATCTTGAGAGAACACCATGGGGAAAGAAGAGGAAACCTGTGCCTACTCCTGCCAGCCCTGGAAAGAAGGACAGAACCACCATCCCACCCCCGGTGCTGACTCTGAAGCTGCTGGTGCTGCTGGTGCTGCTGGTGCTCCTGGTGTTGCTGCTCCTGGTGCTTCTCCTGCTGGTGCTGCTGCTGGTGTTGCTGGTGCTGCTGGTGCTTCTCCTGCTGCTGCTGCTGCTGGTGCTTCTCCTGCTGCTGCTGCTACTTTTCCTGCTGCTGCTGCTGCTGTGCTGGACCAGCACCAAGGCTCTCAAAGCCCTGCTGCTGAAGGCCCTGAAGCCCCTGCCAGAGGGAGGAAGAGGCAAGGCAAGGAGAAGGGGGAGAGGAAACAGTACTCCATTTCCGATGATCATGAGGAGGAGGTGCTGGAATGGCTGAGGGAGAACGAGTACCTGTGTAGGAAGGGCCACAGGCTCTATCGCGACACCAAGCAGAAGCAGGCAGCGTGGAGAGAGAAGGCAGAGAGCCTGGGCTACACTTCAGATGTCCTCCTGGGGTGGTGAAAGCATACGCCCAACTGGTATGGCAAGCTGCACCTGAAGAGATCTGGGCAGGCCGCTGTCAAGCTCACTGACCGGGAGACCTATGTCATGGCCAGGTGCAGCTTCCTGGAGGGTGAGATCCACCACTGAGGAGCAGCCCCTCTGTCAGCCCTATCCCTCAGAAAGCCCACAGAGAGCCACTCCTCTTCCAGCCAGGAGACAGCTACCTTGTCCAGGCAGGTGTCTTTGGAGGGCTCCACGACAGAGACCCCCCCCAACAGCTGCACTCCCTGTGCCAGAGGACGTGGAGGATCCCCTGTCTCGGATGGAGCAAGAAGAAGCAGCCACCAGAGACCAAGCCACACCCACACCCAGCTCCACCTCCACAGAAAACAGGCAGAGAGGCAGACCAGAGGGACAGAGCCACACTGTCCTCTTGGAGATCAGGGACACAATCAAAGCCAGCACAGATCTCCTCTCCCAGCTGGTCCACTTTGACATACCATCCTCCAACCACAAGCCCTTCATCATGTATGTGAGCCAGACCCTCATGGATATGCCTGAGGCCCAGTACCAGGCAATGAAGGAGAGGATCACAGCTCTTCTTCACCACCCTCCAGGCCCAGCTGAACCTGCTGCTACCCACTCCAGGTCTGCTCCTCCACCCCAGGCGATGTCACAGCCTTTCCACGGATTTCAGCAGCCCTCGCCTACCAAGCCTACCACTACCAGGACTTCCCACAGCAGAGGCAGCCCTTCCCAGTCCAGACCCAGGTTCCTCGGACACCACAGATGCCTCAGCTGATTCAGCTGCAGACCAGACAGCCCCACTACACTCCTCCTTCCTCCACCCCACAACCAAGCCCTTCCTCAGAACATCTGTCATCAGTGTTGGGCCTCACATCCCAGGTCCTTGAGGAACTGCCTCTCAACCTCACGGGACTGAGTCAGCTCTCTGAGAGCTTCCTGCACACAACATCTCCTGTTGTACTCTTGGGGCCAGGCACCCCAATGGCGCCTCAGACCAGTACTCCAGCAACAGCCATCTCCACAGTCCCTGGCCCCTTTACATCTGAGACCATGGGCATGCCTCAGAGTGACTGAGAAGAGTGCCAGAGACTTAGTTGTTACCTGATCACTTTATCTTTGCTTAAGACACTTTACTTGGGTCATTTTGCTTTTTAATAAAGTCATACAATTTGTTATTAATAAAGGTTATCTTTGCTTCAAACACTTGGTTCATTTTTTTTTCTTAATAAAGTGTTGGGGAAAACTTTGAAAAAAGGGTTAAGCCTTTGCATGCTTGTAGGATGGGTAAGGATAGCTGTGGGATGGATAGCTGTGGGATGGGTAATGATAACTGTGGGATGGGTAAGGATAGCTGTGGGATAAGGATAGTTGTGGGATAGATAAACCTCCAGTGCAAGCATAGTGGGACTGTATGGTCCACCCTCCCAGCTACCACACATATGGCCCATTATTATTAATAACAATTTAATCATTGATCCACACATTTCAACATAAACAAAACTATTAATGCCCTATTAATTGTAAGGCCACTCAACATACATGGCACAATCTCATCAGTGTGATGAGACAGGCTGAAGGAAGCATCCATTAAGCATCTACCATCCTGTCTTGCCACTCCACTGCTCCAGCTGGGGAGTTGCACCAGTGTTTCAGGAGGTTGCGTTGCTTCTTCCCTCCACGTGAAGCTCTGTTGGGGCCTTGCACATCCACAGTGTCTATCAGGTTTAGTCCTTGCCTCCATTCCCCAGGCTCCATGTCCCCATTGCCTTGTTGACGGTACACCAACCTGTTCTGCAAGACTGGGTAGTGGGTGCGCATGAGATTGTGCAGGATGCAGCAAGCTTCCACGATGCTCCTCATGGTCTGTGGGCAATGCTGCATGGTGGTGAGAAGTACCTGGAACCTGTTGGCCAGGATGCCAAAGCCGTTCTCCACCACCTGTCTTGCCCTGGACAGCCTGTAGTTGAAGATCCTCTCTTCACGGGTGAGGTATCTGGAAGTGTAGGGCTTCATGAGGTAGGTTCTGAGGGAGAAGGTGTCATCACCCACGATGAAGTAGGGCACATCTTGTGTGTCATTGGGTAGGGGGTCTGGATCTGGGAAACCCATGATGAGGTTGCATTCCAGCCCACCTGTGAGGTCACTGGCATTGTATATCTGGGCATCTGAAGCTGACCTGTTGCCTGGAGCATCGATGTACATGAACTTGTAGTCATCATCAACCATGGCAAAGAGGATGATGCTGAAGAAGCCCTTGTAGTTGAAATAATTGGACCCTGAGTTGACTGGAGCTTTGCAGGCCACGTGCTTCCCATCTCTGGCTCCAATGGTGTGGGGAAAGTTCCACCTCTGATACCACTGCTCTGCAACTTTCCTCCAGCCTTCTTCAGTGGTGGGGCACTGGAGGAGCACCTCCATGTATTCTTCAATGATGGCCTGCACCACCTCTCTGACCACAATGCTGATGGTGTTGGGTGGCACCCTCCAGGCATCCTGCATGTTTCTGTATGTGGTCCCAGAGGCCAGGTGCTGCAGAGTCAGTGCCACCTTCAGTCCAGGGTCCAGGCTGGGATGGAAGCTGGTGTTTGCCTTGGTCAACCTGGGTTTCAGACGCTCCACAACTTCATCAAACATGGCTGGTGGCATCCTCATGAAGTGCTGGAATGCACGAGTGTCTTCATTCCTCAGCTCCACCATCAGCTTGTCATACAGTCCAAACTCTGCTCTTCTCCCGATCCATCTTTGGACCCAGACAGCTCTTGGACGTCTCCTTCTTCCCCTTGCGTAGAAAAGGTGAAACAGTCTGAAGAGGGCTTGGTTCTGGTTGAATGAAGGTGGCTACCAAAAGGAGTGTGTGATGATCCATGGTGGAGATCAATGGATGTTGTGGAAGAGCAAGGGCAAGGCTGAAGAGGTCTGCACACCAGGGCTGCTGGACTGATAGTGAGATCCAGGTGATTTCCTCCCCCTTTTTATAGGAAATGTCAGTTTTCTGCTAGGTGTCCTTCCACATACTCTAGACATCCTCCAGACATCCTAAATATCTGAGATACGTCCCATATATGAACGTTTTGTCCATTTTAATGCTTTATATACGAGATGCATCTGCTTACATCCTTTCTATGTCTGTGCTACTAACGCTGTGTGAATGTTCCGTGTACCTTTCGCTTCCTCCCTCTTTCCGCTTTCCACTGCAGCGGATGTGAGTTGCGCGGATGGCCAGAGGATGCCGAGAGGATACGTCGGACGTGTAACAGATGACAACGAACGTGGAACGTTTGTTGCCCATATGTGTTATGGATGTAGATTGTACGCGGTGGAAAGTTCATCTGCTCAAAAAGTTTTGTGCAGCTCAAAAGTTTTTGAGCAGATGAAATAGCAGTAGACGGATGTTTTACGGATAGAGCATATGAAACACGTATGCAGTGAGTACACAACTGATGCATCGCATTTTCCAATGGATGGCAAGCTTTTTTGTCCGTTTTACATCCTCTTTGCATCTGCTGGTTCAGTGTGACATGGGCTTTACTATTGTCTGCAATTCTGCTGTGTGATCATCTCCAGGGAATTGCTGGTATGCCTGGGACATATCCAGCTTTGCAAAAATACACCCAGGTTCAAAAGAATGTAAAAGGTGTTGAATGATGGGAACTGGGTAAGCACTGATTTGGAGATATCTATTCAGGGAAATTTTGTCATCAGCGCATATCCTAACGCTACCATCTTTCTTAAGAGGGGTCACTATGGGGATCTCCCATTTAGCAAAATCTACAGGTTCTAATACTCCTTGTTTGATTAGTTTGTCAAGTTCCTTATCTAGCTTAGAACGAATTGCGAAAGGCACTCTACAAGGTTTCAGGTGTACAGGAGTTTCTTGGGGGTCTACACTCAATGATATGAGGGTGCCTGAGTAACATCCCAAATCTTCGCTAAATAAATCAGCATAGTCTTTGAATAGGGAATCTACTTCAGCATTTAACACAGAGTGGATGCCTGTTATAGACCAAGGGCAGGGAACCAATCTAAACCCAGTAAACTGGGGAGAGCACCATCCACCACAACCAGAGGCAAGTAGCCTTCCAATTTTACGTGGGAGAAAACCCGAATAACCAAAGATACACATACAAATACCCATGAAAACCTCAGAAAACAAATACACACACACACACACACACACACATATATGTCAAGGGACTGAACTTATTCTACAGTAATAACAAGGATGTTTTCCTCTTTTTTTCAACTTTAGATAATTTTAATCACCACGATGTAAATTTTTTCCTGCAACTGCATTACCACTTTTACCTTGTTTTCATGTTTGTTATATTTCACTATATTAAATAAAGCTTGCCAGCAGCTATGTATTTCGTGGTTCAACTATATTTGAGGAATTTCAGTGGTAGAAATGGTGAACTCCCAAAGGCCTCTTGTTCTCATTTCTCCAGAAGAAAATAAATAATTACCAGCTCCCTTGAAGCAAAGCACCAGAAGCTCAAATGGCTGAGCTGTGGCCCCCTCCTTCTTTGGGGAAGATTTCAGACCCTCACAGCAGGATAAAACCACAGAGGATCTACTCCTGAGCATTATCTCTGCCTTATTTGTATTCTTATCCTTCATCCAGTCTGCATCCTGTTTTTATCACCTGTCTTTGATAATTGGGGAACCTAAGCATAGTGATGCTACAGCAGTCCATATTCTTTTATAATCTCTCCTAAGAGTTTATAGAGATATTTAAAAGTGCATCTGGAAAAAGAGAGCTAATTTGGTATAACGGTTAAGGCACCGGGATAGAAATGGGGAGGCATGAATTCTTGTACTGTTTTAGGTATGAAGGCAGCTGGAAGATTTGGGGCCAGTTGTTCTCTCTCAACCCTAGGGAAAGGCAAGGGAAAATCTCTTCCAAAAACATTGCCAAGAAAGATTCCTCTTAAATCAACCAGGAATCAAGAGTGACTTGAAAGCAAACACACACAGAGTCTTGAACCCCATCCATATATATGTATGTATAATGCATGCATGCATATTAGTAGTAATAACATTAAATAAATATTACAAAAACATGGTTCAAAATCTTTCAGAGCCAGTATAGTAATCTGGGACATAGAGGGAAAAAAAACAGCCATGAACCTGCTCTGAGCTCAGTTAACTATCTTACTGTCTGCCACTTATTGGTGTTATGTAACATTGGCACTTCAGTGATACAAAACTGATGGTATGGCATATTTGTCATGTAACAAATAGTCCAGCTGTATAGTTTCCTTGAGCAAATACTACTTACAGATTTGTTTATTTTCCACATTCAGATTATTTCTCTCCGATTTTCTTCTGCTGAACTTTTCCTACTTCTGCATATAGAATTCTTCTTGTGGGGAATTCTGATCATGCATCAGAAGAACCAAAGAGAGGCTAACCTTCACATCAGCTGAATAATCATTAGGTTATTGAGGGAGACAGTTATATTCTTCAGTGATAACTCTTTCCTTGCTGCTGATTGGATGGTGATCAACTGTGATATTTGGTGATGAACTCAAGATGGTTGCTTATGTACAATGTCTTTTTTTAAGCCCAACATTCCAATTTTTTTCCCATGTGCAGATAGAATTTAAAAGATATTTTACTGATTAGGCAATAAATTGAAAACAGATATACTGAATCTGCTGTGGCTGATAAAGGCATCATATGCGTGCTCTCAAACCATTTGCACATTATTTGTCATCTTATTTCTTGTGCAGCAAGCATTTATTAGAACAAGTAAAACTCAATGAAGAACGAGGCTGGGGTCAGTCTACTTATTCCAAAGTAATCTTATCAATTTCAGTGAAGCTACCTTGCAGCAGTGATTTCAAATCACTGGTGGACAGTAACTGATACTTTCTCAGATATCTCGATTGATTTCTCCTGAGAGTTTTCCAGGTTCTCTTCCATGTACACCATTCTTAGTTTTTGTTGGAAATACAGACCCAACTCTTCTGGAGCTCATGACCTACTGACCCCTAAAGTGGCAGGAAGGCATCATTTAGAGTGAAGGATTAATTGATATCCCTTCTTTGTCTATGACTTTGTTTTTGTCTAAGTCTAGAGATTGCTAATCTGAAGTCACTTCCTTCTGCTTTTATTTCCTGCTGAGATATCTTTAAAATTGGCCAATTATGCTTGATGCGGGGAGACAGAACCAGAAATGATGAGCTGTTGTTGCAGATGCTTCAAGCCAAATGGTTATATTTTTAAAGATTTTGCCAATTTCTGATACTCAATAGATGGCAAAGTCTTCTATTGTCATCCCTAACCTTTGTCTGTCGAATGACCTTGGACTGAAAAATCAGGAAGTTTCAGGAAGTCATATAGATTGCAAGAAATCAGGAAGCCAAGAAAGAAAAATCCCATTCAAGTGATGTTTACTAAATTACTGATCACTTAGATCTTTTGAAGTAATTACCGATCCTCCAAAAGTTCTTACAACACAGTTCTGGAGTTCTGCTGGCCTCTCCCACAGTAACACGATCACATTTTGGGTGCATGGGAACCAGCTTTGATGCTGTTTGCAACATCCCACAACCATTGGACAATAATTTTCAGTGGTTTTTGCCAATATTTGCAAATTTATGTCTAGTTGTTTCCAGCAAAAAAAAAAAAAAGTCCAATTGGATATAATGGAATTACTTAACAAGCATCACAAAAAAAAGGTCATAAAATTGGGTTTGGTCACATAGTGACCTATTTTATGACAGTCATGTCTAATTAATTAAGTAATTCTGAGCTCAATCACAGTCAAAAGTTGAGGCTATAACCTGATAAAAGACTTGTAAATTCCACTCTGTTTTGTTATAATCTTTGCGTTATTAAAGAGCTAACATTAAAAAGCATTTTGTTTATAAAATCTGGCTTGCCTACAGAAAATGTTTCAGTCTCTAATCATTAGTACAATTTTTACAGCTACCATCAAATAAATAACATCTTTTCTTGTAATTCTTGGTTTTCAAAATCAGTGGATGACAAGGGTGTCATTGGATAAATGAATACAAAATGCAGAAGGTGTGGTGAAAAGAAACATCTTAAATAAATTGTCATATCTGGAGAGTTTCCAAAGGACTAGCCAAATTAGTTTTTCCAAAAGAACACATATATTATATTTAATGTATTATATAGTTTAATAAAAAGGAAGTGCCTTGATTGATGTATTATTTAATAATAATTTATGACTCTTATGATGCCACAGGTTTCTTTGTTGTTTGTACAGTGTCCAAGCACTTGACCAATAAAGAATGTTGTATTCTTGCGTAGCAAACTAAGTTTTCAACTCACTTTTTACACATTTGTGTAAGTGAGCTCCAGTGAATGTCATATGTACTAACTTCATGGGCTGTTGGTTGGGTGTAGCATAACGCAGCTCCAGCCTATATTCTTTTGGATTTTTGCCAGGATTCATTTACCTTCACAGAAGGTGACTCAGAACAGCATAACTGAATACATAAATTAACAGACTGTATATGATCAGAATGCACAACACTTTTTCAAAAACATATAGGCAGAATACACCATTAGTCACATTTGAACTTCCCAAAGGAATTAAAAAATGTGTCCATTTACTGTTTAAACTCCTAAAGGCCCAGTCCCACTGCACTTACAGATGCAAAGAGGATGTGAAACATTAAAAAAAGCTTGCCATCCATTGGAAAACGCTATGCATCCATTGTGTACTCACTGCATACGTGTTTCATACACTCTATCCATCGAGCATCCGTCCACTGCAATTTCATCCGTGCAAGAAGTTTTGAGCTGCACAAAACTTTGTGAACGGATGAACTTTCCGCCACGTATGATGTACATCCGCGACATATGCGGGCAACAAACGTTCTATGTCTGTTATCATCCATTAAAAGTCCGCTTTATACTCTCTGCATCCTCTGGCCATCCCCTCAACTCACATCGGCTGTAGCTGAAAATGGAAAGAGGGAGGAAACAAAAGGTACACGGAATGTCTACACAGCATTAGTAGCACGGAAATAGAAAGGATGTAAGTGTATGCATCTCATATATAAAGTATTCAAAATGGACAAAACATTTGTATCTGGGATGTATCTCGTATATTTAGGATGTCTGGAATATGTCTAGAGTATGTAGAAGGACACCTAGCAGACAACCGATATTTTCTATAAAAAGGGGGAGAAAATCATCTGGATCGCTGGGATGGTGGACCATACAGTCCCACTATGGTTGTACTGGAGGTTTATCTATCCCACAAGCATGCAAAGGCTTAACCATTTTTTCAAAGTTTTCACCAACACTTTATTAAGTAAAAAAAATGAACCAAGTAAACTAATTGTCTTAAGCAAAGATAAACTTTATTAACTTTCTTAGATAAACTTTATGACTTTATTAAATAAGCAAAATGAACCAAGTAAACTGTATTAAGTGTCTTAAGCAAAGATAAACTTTCTTAGGTAAACTTTATGACTGTATTAAATAAGCAAAATGAACCAAGGAAAGTGTCTTAAGCAAAGATAAACTTAACAAGTGAACAGCTCAGTCTCTGACACTATTCTCAGTCACTCTGAGTCATGTCCATGGTCTCAGTTGTTAAGCAGACAGAGACTGTGGAGGTGGCTGTGGCTTGAGTGCTGGTCTGAGGCTCCATTGGGGTGCTTGGCCCTGAGAGTACAACAGGAGATGGTGTGTTCAGGAAGCTCTCAGAGAGCTGACTCAGTCCCGTGAGGTTGATAGGTCCTTCATCAAGTACCTGGGAGGTCAGGCACAAGACTGATGACAGATTGTCTGTTGACGGGCTTGGCTGTGGGGTGGAGAAAGGGTTGGGAGGAGTGTAATGGGGCTGTCTGGTCTGCAGCTGGGTGAGGACTGGCATCTGTGGCGTCCGATGAACCTGGGCCTGGACTGGGAAGTTCTGCTTCTGCTGTGGGAAGTCCTGGTAGTCGTAGCCTTGGTAGGTGAGGGGCTGTTGAAAGCCATGGAAGGGCTGTGACATCACCTGGAGTGGAGGAGCAGACCTGGACTGGATAGGAGCAGCTTCAGCTGGGCCTTGAGGGTTGTGCAGAAGTGCTGTGATCTTCTGCTTCATCACCTGGTACTGGGCCTCAGGCAGGTCCCTCAGGGTCTGGCTCACGTAGGTGATGAAGGTGTTCCGGCCCAAGGATGCAATGTCGAAGTGGACCAGCTGAGAGAGAAGTTCTGTGCTGGTCTTCATTGTGTCCCTGATCTCCAACAGCACACTGTGGTCCTGGCTGTCTGCATTCTCTGTTTGATTTTGTTTCTTTTTGATGTACTGTAAGTTTAGAATAATAAGCCGGTGTTATTCAACAATATTTGTGTCTTTTCTAATAATTCATTAGAAAATTAATTAATTATTATTAATTCATTCATAAATATATTAAACTTATTTATATGGCCACCCAAGTCACACACAGGTGATTCCAGTTAGCTTATAACATATTGTAATATTAATATTTTATTGTTTATTTCTGAATCTCTTGTTTTGATTCTGGCTTTTATGTGCTTGGCTACTACTTTTAAGCAAGTTGTAGGATATTCTGTTAATGATTTAAGTCTGAATCAATGACAACAAACAAAAATTATCAATGTTTAAACATACATGCATACATTAAACATATTGATTATGTATTCTGATTCCAAATTATGTTTCTCAGATAGTTATAATAAATATGAGTAATTTATGAAAAGGTTTTACATTGATTGATAGTTGTCATATTATATTTCTGGAACATCTCACTTTGATTAACATTGTGAAATAACCCAGAACTTGACACTGATAAAAAAGCCTAGTATTAAAGGCCAAATAAAATAAGGAATTGGAGATCCCTATTCTGTTAATGTCTTGATTTCTGCATCAAAAAAATTCAATGGATTTTAGAGTACAACATATCCAGTTTAAGTGCTACTTTGGGCCCAATGTGCTTTTATAACAAGAAAAAAGTAAATTATCCTGTTTGATATGTAATTATAATTGTTGCACTCAAATATAGGCATTAGGGATGGTCTAAAATTGTCATATTCTGGAAAGAAGTCCTTTCACAATCTGACTTTTTGACAGATTTTGATGTTTGGGATATCCACTTCTACTCCATTGAAATTGATGAATAGGCAATGGAAATAGATTTTCTCTGCTATTTTTAATTACTAAAAAGTATACTAAAAGATTGAGAAGATAAAGTTATGGTCTTAATTACTCAATGGACTGAAGATTTGACTTATGAATAAAGTATGTTGTGTATGGATGATCTTAATAAAAATTGGTCATTATTATTGAAGTGTTACATCAAAATAGTTTGGCAGGAAAAGTCCTCAGGAATCATCTGCTTCAGTGGTGGGATTCTTTTTTTAAAAAAACTTCCGGTTCTGTGGGTGTGGCTTGGTGGACGGACCAGTCAGAGGTGGTATTTGCCGGTTCTCCGAACTACTCAAAATTTCCTCTACCAGTTCTCCAGAACTGGTCAGAATCTGATGAATACCATGCTCGCCCATGTTCAAGAGCTGATGGCCTTGTATCCATTTCTATCTGATTTCAGACGTACAATACATCAGGATTTTCATTTTTCAAAGTGTGTTGATGTTTCCTTAATCATTTAATACAGTTGCAAATCACCAACATTTGCTAATGATGTAGGCTTTTACAACTGATTCACAGCATGTAACTACCAAGAGCTAAGACTCTCAAACATAATGCCTCTTAGCACCTGTGAAAAGGGCAGACTGTGCTTTTCAGCAAGAGCTAGGGTGACCCAAGATTCATGATGGACAATGATGATTCATCTGTTTTGATCAAGAACTGAAGCTGTGCTAAAACTGGCACTGAAGAGACAACAGAGGACTGTCTTTGCTCTCTGCAGAAGCAATTGTGTTATGGACTGACTTCAGAGTCTAAGACAATGTTGGACTGCCAGAACTGTGGTTTTCTTACTTTATTCACCTCTTTCTTATTGTAGTTGCTAATAAAACATTTTCCAATAATCTGCTCCCATGGATTGTACCTCTGGTTTAGCACTGGCATCTTTAAAAAAAAAATCTCACCATTCAGAAATGGAATGAACAACTGCTTCCAAGGGTTTCAGAACTGCAGTTTATTCTTAGAGAATTGTTAATTTATTAGGATGTTGTTCTGCTCTTACATGATCATTATATACTTCACCTTTCTCCTAATCTTGGTAATTTGTCACTTTCCTTTTCTGGGGAACACCAACCCCATGTTTCTTAGTGATGCAGCCCATTTCAAATTACTTTTTCATCTTCCTGAAACCCATTCCCCTTACTATTCCAAGTCACACTTTCAACCAGTTGGTAAATTTTCTTTCCTAAAGCCCATGTCACACTGCACCAATGGATGCAAAGAGAATGTAAAATGGACAAAAAAGCTTGCCATCCGTTGGTTAACACGATGTACTCACTGCCTCCATTTTGCATCCTCTCAATTCGCCCAGCATCCGTTTATGGACGTTTCATCTGCTCAGAAAGTTTTGAGCTGCTCAAAACTTTTGCGTGGAAAATGTATCCAATTCGTCCATTCTACATCTGCTACCATCCGCTAGGCATCCGTTACGCATCCGTTATGCATCTGCTATATCCGCTAGGCATCCGCTGCACATCCACGCAACACGCATCCACTCGGATGCAGGGAGGAAGCGGAATGGACGCAGAATGGATGCAGAATGGATACAGAACAGATGCCTAGCAGAAACAAAGCATGTAAAACGGAAAAAACGTCCGCAGAGGGGACCTATCTCAGATATTAAGGATGTCTAGAGGATGCCTAGAGGATGCCTAGAGGATGCAACCCTAACCTATACTGCCTATAAAAAGGGGGAGCAACACATCTGGATCTCACTTTCAGACCAGCAGCCCTGCTGCAGACCTCTGCAGCCTTCATCTGCCTCTTCCTCTTCCACAGCATCCAGTCATGTCCACCGTGGATCGTAACACAGTCCTTTTGGCAGCCACCATCCTTCTGCAACAGTGCGAAGCCATCTACAGGCTCTGTGAACTCAACTACAGGAAGAAAAAGGGGCGGCCAAGAAGCGTCTGGGTACAAAGATGGTTCACCAGAAGAGCAGAGGACAGACTGTACAACAAGCTGATGGTGGAGCTCAGGAACGAAGACACTCGGGCATTCCAGAACTTCATGAGGATGCCTCCAGCCATGTTTGACGAAGTTGTGCAGCAGCTGACACCCAGGTTGACCAAGGCAAATACCAACTTCTGGCCCAGCCTGGAACCTGGGCTCAAGGTGGCACTCACTCTGCACCACCTGGCCTCAGGGACCACCTATAGGAGCATGCAGTACGGCTGGAGGGTGCCACCCAACACCATCAGCATTGTGGTCAGAGAAGTGGTGCAGGCCTTCATCGAAGAATACAAGGAGGAGCTCCTCCAGTGCCCCTCCACTGAAGAAGGATGGAAGAAAGTTGCAGAGCAGTGGTATCAGAGGTGGAACTTCCCACACACCGTTGGAGCCATAGATGGCAAGCACGTGGCCTGCAAAGCTCCAGCCATCGATGCTTCAGGCAACGGCTCATCTTCAGATGCCCAGGTATACAACGCCAGTCACCTCAAGGAGGAGCTGGAACGCAACCTCATCGTGGGCTTCCCAGATCCAGACCCCCTTCCCAACGACACACAAGATGTGCCCTACTTCATCATGGGGGAGGACACCTTCTCCCTCACAACCTACCTCATGAAATCCTACACCTCCAAATACCTCACCCATGAAGAGAGGATCTTCAACTACAGGCTGTCCAGGGCAAGGCGGGTGGTGGAGAACGCCTTTGGCATCCTGGCCAACAGGTTCCAGGTACTTCTCATCACCATGCAGCATCACCCAGAGATCATGAGGAGGATCATGGAAGCTAGCTGCATCCTGCACAATCTCATGCGCACCCACTACCCAGTCTTGCAGAACAGGCTCATGGACCTCCAGCAAGGCAATGGGGACATGGAGCCTGGGGAATGGAGGCAAGGGCAAAATCTGATCGACACTCAGGATGTGCAAGGCCCCAACAGAGCCTCACGTGAAGGGAAGAAGCAGCGCAACCTCCTGAAACACTGGTGCAACTCCCCAGCTGGAGCAGTGGAGTGGCAAGACAGGATGATAGATGCTTAATGGATGCTTCCTTCAGCCTGTCTCATCACACTGATGAGATTGTGCCATGTATGTTAGGTGGGCCTACAATGAACAGGGCATTTAATAAAGAGTTGTGTTTATGTTCAAATGTGTGGATCAATGCTTACATTATTATTGATAATAAAGGGCCAAAGGTGTGGAAGCTGGGAGGGTGGACCCTACAGTCCCACTATGCTTGCACTGGAGGTTTATCTATCCCACAGCTATTACCCATTCCAAAGGAATCCCTGCCCATCCCACTGCTATCTTAACCCATCCCACAAGCATGCAAAGGCTGAAACCATTTCTAAAAGTTTCCACCAAGACTTTATTAAAAAAAAGAAATGAAGCAAGTGTATGAATCAAAAATAGACTTTATTAACAAGAAGCTATAAAACAAAAATGAGTCTTTGGCACTCCTCTTGGTCGCTCAGTCTCAGGGGTGAAGGGTTCCTGTGCTGTGCAAGTGGCTGGTGCTGGAGTGCTTATCATCAGCTCCTCCAAAAGCAGAAGCAGCAGAAGCTCCTGCCCCAGAAAAGCGAGCCCGTGCTGCAGAAGTCCCAGCAGAACCAGAGTGGGGGCCAGGGGGTGAGATGGTAGCCCTGTCCCTCTTGCCAGGGCTGGCAGCAGATGGCTGAGGCTTGCTGTGCTTCAGTATGGTTGTGGGGTTGCTGGCTAGCAGGGAGGCTGGCAGGAACCAAGGCTAGCAGGAAGGCTGGCAGGGAGGCAGGCACCAAGGCTGGCTGGCAGGCAGGCACCAAGGCTGGCAGGCAGGCAGGCAGGCACCAAGGCTGGCAGGAAGGCTGGCAGGCAGGCACCAAGGCTGGCAGGAAGGCTGGCACCAAGGCTGGCAGGAAGGCTGGCAGGGAGGCAGGCACCAAGGCTGGCAGGAAGGCTGGCAGGCAGGCAACCACCAAGGCTGGCAGGCAGGCATGCACCAAGGCTGGCAGGCAGACTGGCTGGCACCAAGGCTGGCAGGCATACAGCAAGGCTGGCAGGGAGGCTGGCAGCAAGACTGGCAGGCAGGCAGATAGCAAGGCTTGCAGGGAGGCTGGCAGCAAGGCTGGCAGAAGGCTGGCAGCAAGGCTGGCAGCAAGGCTGGCAGGAAGACATGAAGGCAGGACAGGCAAGGCAGTCGATGTGTCTGGAAGCAGGTCTTTCCTCTGAATGGCGACCTGCTTCCGAGCTGCTTCTGTTATATCCACGGGGCTGACGCAATGCATCCTCCCCGCATGCGCAATTAATGCTCGGCATCCGCTCGGCTTCCGCTGTGCATCCGCTGTGCATCCGCTTCATCCACTGTGCATCTGCTCTGCATCCGCTGTATCCGTTCCGCATCCGCTTTGCTGAGGTCCCCCGGAAGCCTTGCGGATGTGCCATCTGCTCCCATCCACTTCCATCCGCTAGGCTTCCGTTCCGCATCCGCTTTCCATCTGCCCTGCGTCCTCCCAGCGTCCGTGTTATCCGCTCCGGTTATGCAAATTTTTGTCCCTTCTGAGAGCGGATAACAACGGATGGAACATTTTTCTCGTCCGTTGTGTCCATTTTGCATCCGTTGGGCAGTGTGACAGGGCCTTAAATCAGCAAAGTTCTTCTTCTTACCTTGGTTCCCTGATTTAAAGAAATATTTCTCTTGTTGTTTTTTTAAAGCTTGTCACCTCAGAGAAGAGTCTAATCTCAAGGCTGTTGAGTGAAAATATAGCAAAGACAGTAATCATTTGTTGCTGAGCAAACATCTTTCCCCTTTTGAACACTGAGAGAAGGTAAATCCCTCCAAGAGTTCAATTTTGCCAAAAGAAAAGAAACAAAAGAGAACTCTAAAAGAGACAGTTCAATTGGATGTGAATGTAATTCTCCAAATCCTAGTTAATCCTAGCACAAAGGAAAAGTGACACACTTGGGCTTTTACATTTTAAACCATTGTCATGGTTCAGTCCTTTTGCATAGGTCATAAAAGTCATGTTGTAAGGAATTGCAAAGCAATTTTATACCAGATTGATCAAGGCTAGGGTTAATCTCTGGGCTACAGGGGTTTTTTCAGGGAGCAGGTTTTTTTTTTAGCAACTCCAAGAGACAAAGTGTTTTTAACTGTTTTTAGAGTATATAGCCTCATGACTTTCAATTCATTTCTAGCCTTCATTTCTATGGATCATAGTGACAATATGGTTGGAGTTGGCATCTGCCAAATTGTCTTGGCTCCATCTCTCCTTCCATTTATACCAAATAATACCTAGACCTGATATACATCATATCATTCATGGAGAAAAGTATGCAACCGAGCACAGATGTTAACAGTTTCACAACAGGATGAGTTTTCTTATCTCTGCATGATATTGTGGCCAAAACCTGACTCATGTAAAGCAACCAAATTGCTTTGAAGATACAATATAAATTTATTAACATGCATACAGATACAGAATATGTTGAGCTCCCAGCAAAGTATTGGCAGCTTGCTGAGCAGCCCTGAGGAAAAGCAGAACCACAGTTCATATACTTTTAATCTGCTGCATTTCAAAGACAAGACAAAGGAAAAGATGGACCCAGTGGAAATTACAGCATGACATTGGAATGTGGTTGATAAACCCATCTGGAATATCACTTCCTTCTAGGTTGGCAGGCTAGCCATACTATTTTTTAGATAGAATCAGTGAATAGAAACAATCTGGTTTACTGGGTCACTGTGAAAATATTAGCAAACCCCTCACATCCCGGACATAAGCTGTTTTAACTCCTACCCTCAAAATGACACTATCAAGCACTGCACACCAGAACAATTAGACACAAGGATGGTTTTTTCCTGAAAGCCATCACTCTGCTAAACAAATAATTACCTTAACACTGTTCAACTATTACAAAGTCTGCACTACTATTACTGTTAATCTTCTCATCACTCCTTATCACCCATTCCCTCCCACTTGTGATTTTATGACTGTAACTTTGTCACTTGTATCCATACAATTTATTTTGACTGTTTCCTAGGATGATTCGATTGCTTATTGTACCCTATGTATGATTGCTAGTATGATTTGATTGCTTACTGTACCTCCTTAATGGGGGTACTCTATTGTACCCCCATTAAGTGTTGTACCTTATGGTTCTTGACTTACAAATGTACCTTTTCTTTTATGTACACTGAGAGTATTTACACCAAGACAAATTCATTGTGTGTCCAATCACACTTGGCCAATAACGTATTCTATTCTATTCTATTCTATTCTATTCTATTCTATTCTATTCTATTCTATTCTATTCTATTC
>BLBF01000003.1:90640610-90674589 GCA_015471245.1 Laticauda colubrina | reverse complement strand
TCTATTCTATTCTATTCTATTCTATTCTATTCTATTCTATTCTATTCCTATTCCTATTCCTAGTCCTAGTCCTAGTCCTATTCCTATTCCTATTCCTATTCCTATTCCTATTTCTATACACAATCTACATTTTTAATTTAGAGTTGAGGAAGGGCTTACAGATACCAATGGCATTCTCTCTCCCACCGCCCCCCCCCCCCCCCCCCCCCCCCCCCCCCCAGTTAGGCTCTGGCTTTTCTCTGACTCATAACATTTTAAATCTTTAATCATTTGTGATATCCACTGGACAGTGGTGGGATTCAATTTTTTAATACCTGTTCTGTGGGTGTGGCTTGGTGAGTGTGGCAGGGGAAGGAGAATGTAAAATCTCCAGTCAGAGGTGATATTTGTCAGTTCTCCAAACTACTCAAAATTTCCACTACCAGTTCTCCAGAACTGGTCAGAACTTGCTGAATACCACCTCTGTTACTGGGGCAATCTGTATTTGGCAGATAGGTCCCATGGTGCATCTTCCTTTTCTTCTGTTGCATACCTTTCTAGATTATGTCCAACAAGTCTCTTCAGAAATCTTTTCTTGTTTTCTTTAAATGAGCTAGCAATTAGCAATGGAAATACTGCCTAGTTCAAGTCAGGTTTACCAGCTCATATGTTCTTTTCAATACTAGATCTTTATAGGTCTATCATAGTTGCTAAACATTACCTCCCATTCTTTTTTCCTAGAGTTGGTTTAGCTAATTTGAGACTCTAATATCTGCATGGTAGTACTTCTTCCTCTTATGGAAACCTTTCTTTTGAAAAACTAAACTGTATTTTACTCCTATCTTCTCCTTATCAGTGAATTATATGTTTGAAATTTGGTCATCCAATTAAATTGTCAACTGTCCAACTAGTGAGCCCAAAATAAGAAACATTCTTGGGGTGTTTAAATTCCCAAAATTAAAGCTTTATTGAATACACTATTTTGGTACTGAAAAACCAAAACCAGCTCTGGTTTTTCCTGCACCAATATTTTCTTAATTAAACAATAACTTCCCTTTCTTCCCAACCCTGGGTGATCACATTGTCCAATTATGAGATGTCCTTTTGTTATGGGAACAGTCCAGGGGTGGGATTCAACCAGTGTTACTATTGCTTTGGTGACTATATTTTGCTGGATCTGACACAACATTTAGCGAGACTGGTTGATTCCAATAGTGCAGGAGAAGGAATGGCAGAATGCAGGGGAAGAGCAGAGATGGTATCCAACAGGTTCTGACCAGTTCCGGAGAACCAGTAGTGGAAATTTTGAGTAGTTTGGAGAACTGGCAAATACCACCTTCGGCTGGCCCTGCCTCCATCTATTCTCTACCTCCCGAGTCCAGCTGATCAACTGGGTCTTATTTTGTTGCCCTGCACAGGAGAACAGAGCTGGAAAGCAGGTTAGTGGGGTGAGAAGGGAATGGAGATTTTACAGTATCCTTTCCCTGCTATGCCCACCAAGCCACACCCACAGTAGTATTTTTACTACTAGTATATAACCAGTAGTATTTTTTTTTGAATCCCACTGCAGAGTGAAAATAGGTTTCACCCTAGAATCCTTATGTAGCTAAAGCAAACTAAACCCAACACATTTGAATGGCACTGACCTTTATCCAACTCTAACCAGGTACTGACCTGGTTGAGAAGGTTCCTGTACATAGGCTTTTAGTAATAAATCAGATTAATTGAATCTTCATGTGTGGACCTGGCCTTTTGAGTTGGACACAAAGCCTTGCTTTTTCAAGATTGTGTGTGGGGAAGAGGCAAGCTTTCCTAGTGTTAAGTGTATACTATTACTGTTTTAACTCTTTTTCATGAACTTGTCTCTAGTTGCCTTAGAATTAATCTTATCTTCATTTCTATTGTGTATTGTCAATCTATCTGTACTTGTACCCTGTAAAACAAGGTGTTCTTCATTTCTTGTCATCATTTTTTCCTGATTTTACTTTGACTGTTTATTATTGTAAAACCCATGTCACACTGGCCAATGGATGCAAAAAGGACACAGCGGACGAGCAAAATGTTCCATCCGTTGTTATCCGCTCTCAAAAGGGGCAAAAATCTGCATAACCAGAGTGGATAACACGGGTGCGGGGAGGACGCAGGGCAGATGCAAAGCAGATGTGGAACGGAAGCCTAGCGGATGGAAGCGGATGGGAGTGGATGGTGCAACCGCAGGGCTTCCAGGGGGCCTCAAAAAAGCTGATGCGGAACGGATAGAGCGGATGCAGAACGGATGCCGAATGGATGAAGCAGATGCACAGCGGATTCACAGCGGATAAACAGCGGAAGCCTAGCGGATGCCTGGGGTTAATTGCGCATGTGGGGGGGATGCATTGCGTCAGCCCCGTGGATATAACGGAAGCAGCTCGGAAGCAAGTTGCCATTCAGAGGAAAGACCTGCTGCTGGACGGATTGGCTGCCTTGCCAGCCCTGCCTGCATGTCTGCCTGCAAGCCTTGTTGCCAGCCTCCCTGCCAGCCTTGCTGCCAGCCTGCCTGCAAGCCTCCCTGCCAGCCTTGCTACCAGCCTGCCAGCAAGCCTTGCTGCCTGCCGGTCTGCCTGCCAGCCTTGCTGCATGCCTTCCTGCCAGCCTTGGTGCCTGCCTGCCTGCCAGCCTGCCTGCCAGCCTGCCTGCCAGCCTTCTTGCCAGCCTTGCTGTCTGCCTGCCTGCCAGCCTTGGTGCCTGCCTCCCTGCCAGCCTTGCTGCCAGCCTTGGTTCCTGCCAGCCTCCCTGCCAGCCAGCAACCCCACAACCATGTGGAAGCACAGCAAGCCTCAGCCATCTGCTGCCAGCCCTGGCAAGAGGGACAGTCTACCATCCCACCCCCTGGCCCTCACTCTGGTTCTGCTGGGGCTTCTGCAGCACGGGCTCGCTCTTCTAGAGCTGGCGCTTCTGCTGCTTCTGCTTCTGGAGGAGCTGATGACAAGCACTCCAGCACCAGCCACCTCCACAGCACCTGCACCCTTCATCCCTGAGATTGAGCGACCAAGAGGAGTGCCAGAGACTCATTTTTGTCTTATAGCTTGTTGTTAATAAAGTCTATTTTTGATTCACACACTTGCTTCATTTCTTTTTTTGAATAAAGTCTTGGTGGAAACTTTTAGAAATGGTTTAAGCCTTTGCATGCTTGTGGGATGGGTAAGGATAGCTTTGGGATGGGTTAGGATACCTGTGGGATGGGTAATAGCTGTGGGATGGGTTAGGATAGCAGTGGGATAGATAAATCTCCAGTGCAAGCATAGTGGGACTGTATGGTCCACCCTCCCAGGTGCCACACCTATGGCCCTTTATTATCAATAATAATGTAATAATTATCCACGCATGTCAACATAAACACAACTCTTTATTAAACGCCCTGTTCATTGTAGGCCAACCAAACATACATGGCCCAATCTCATCAGTGTGATGAGACAGGCTGAAGGAAGCATCCATTAAGCATCTACCATCCTGTCTTGCCACTCCACTGCTCCAGCTGGGGAGTTGCACCAGTGTTTCAGGAGGTTGCGCTGCTTCTTCCCTTCACGTGAGGCTCTGTTGGGCCTTGCACATCCTGAGTGTCTATCAGGTTTTGCCCTTGCCTCCATTCCCCAGGCTCCATGTCCCCATTGCCTTGCTGGAGGTCCATGAGCCTGTTCTGCAAGACTGGGTAGCGGGCGCGCATGAGATTGTGCAAGATGCAGCAAGCTTCCATGATCCTCCTCATGGTCTCTGGGTGATGCTGCATGGTGGTGAAAAGTACCTGGAACCTGTTGGCCAGGATGCCAAAGGCATTCTCCACCACCCGCCTTGCCCTGGACAGCCTGTAGTTGAAGATCCTCTCTTCACGGGTGAGGAGTCTGGAGGTATAGGGCTTCATGCGGTAGGTTGTGAGGGAGAAGGCGTCATCCCCCATGATGAAGTAGGGCACATCTTGCGTGTCGTTGGGCAGGGGTTCTGGATCTGGGAAGCCCACGATGAGGTTGCGTTCCAGCTCCTCCTTGAGGTGACTGGCGTTGTATACCTGGGCATCTGAAAATGAGCCATTGCCTGAAGCATCGATGTCAGCATCGACCATGGCGAAGAGGATGATTCTGAAGAAGCCCTTGTAGTTGAAATAAGTGGACCCCGACTTGGCTGGTGCTTTGCAGGCCACGTGCTTGCCACCTATGGCTCCAACGGTGTGGGGGAAGTTCCACTTCTGATACCACTGCTCTGCAACTTTCTTCCATCCTTCTTCAGTGGAGGGGCACTGGAGGAGCTCCTCCTTGTATTCTTTGATGATGGCCTGCACCACTTCTCTGATCACAATGCTGATGGTGTTGGATGGCACCCTCCAGCCATACTGCATGCTCCTGTAGGTGGTGCCTGAGGCCAGGTGGCACAGAGTGAGTGCCACCTTGAGCCCAGGTTCCAGGCTGGGCCGGAAGCTGGTGTTTACCTTGGTCAACCTGGGCGTCAGCCGCTGCACAACTTCGTCAAACATGGCTGGAGGCATCCTCATGAAGTTCTGGAATGCCCGAGTGTCTTCGTTTCTGAGCTCCACCATCAGCTTGTTGTACAGTCTGTCCTCTGCTCTTCTGGCGAACCATCTTCGGACCCAGACTCTTTTTGGCTGCCTCTTTTTCTTCTCACAGTAGAGTTCACAGAGCCTGCAGATGGCTTCGCACTGTTGCAGAACGATGGTGGCTGCTGAAAGGACTTTGTTACAATGCACGGTGGACATGACTGGATGCTGTGGAAGAGGAAGAGCCAGATGAAGGCTGCAGAGGTCTGCACCGCTGGGCTGCTTTTCTGAAAGTGAGATGCAGATGAGTTGCTCCCCCTTTTTATGGGAAATATAGGTTTTCCGCTAGGCATCCTCTAGGCATCCTCTAGGCATCCTCTAGACATCCTTAATATCCGAGATAGGTCCCCTCTGCGAACATTTTTTCCGTTTTAAACGCTTTGTTTCCGTGCTGCATCCGCTAGGCATCCGTTCTGCATCCATTCTGCGTCCGTTCCGCTTCCTCCCTACATCCAGACGGATGGAGTTGCGCAGATGCGTAGCGGATGCCTAGCGGATATAGCGGATGCGTAACGGATGTGTAGCGGATGCCTAGGAGATCCGTAGCAGATGCAGAACGGACGAACTGGATCCACGCAAAATTTTGGGCAGCTCAAAACTTTCGGAGTGGATGAAACGTCAATAAACGGATGCTGGACGGATAGAGAGGAAGCAAAACGGAGGCAGTGAGTACATCGCGTTTTCCAACGGATGGCAAGCTTTTTTGTCCGTTTTACATCCTCTTTGCATCCGTTGGTTCAGTGTGACATGGGCTTTAGGACTGCCTGCAAAAGGAGAGGGGGGAAAAGGTCAAGATGATGGTTACAATTATGCAATTGAAATACCATTCTTTTTTTTTAAAGGGTAGTGTTGTCTTTATTTTTCTTTTTAACATGCTTTTCCTGGCTGTCCTCTATGGAGGCAGTTGTATAATTTGATGTTTATTAGATATCTATGAATTCTTATTGATTTGATGTGGTTTATTCAGTTACAGACAAGAGTATACCAAGCAATATCTTTACTGAGTCTCACTGTCATTCCATTTATATTGATTTACTTCATTTCCACTTTGATAAGTTTCCTTAGTTTCTACTCCTCACTTTCAATGAGCTAATTGTGATTTCCTATGCAAAGTGAAGAATTTAAAATTGGAATTACCAGTGACAAAACATCTTCACAGCTTTGGTCAGGCTATACCATTTCCTCCAATCTACTCATAGAAATTTGAAACTTTTTTCTCAGCAATCAAACTAGTGTCTTTTGACATGCAGGGTACCCTGGGTGATTATTTGGCATTAAATTTGTCTAAACCTGACTGTTCTGAAATATGCTTGTTTGATAAATATCTAAGGAGATTCTCAGTCATCATGACTGTTCCAAAGGTGCTTTTTTCCAGAGGCAACTGGACTTTCTTGTTTTTCTTTTGAACATGTTTTTCTTCTCATCTAAGAAGCTTCTTCAACTCTGACTGGATGGTGGGGAATCGAAGGATTTATACTGTTTGCAGACAGTTGGTCATTTGCATTCTTTTAGAGAGTCAGTAAGGCCACTTGGGGGTTTATCTGTGTCCTCAGAGTCACCGGAGTCATGAAGAGGTTGGAGCTGTGCTTTCTGCAGGATGTTTTCTGCTCTGCGTCCCTTCACTGTTGAACACAGATGCAGACTGTTGGGGATGAGTCTGTGTTGTCTTCATCTCAAGAAGTTGAAGTGAAATGTCTTCAAAGAAAAAACAAGAAAGTCCAGTTGCCTCTTGGAAAAAAGCACCTTTGGGACATGCTTGTTTGCTCAAATATTCTCCAAAGTATTTCTTTTGAATCATTTTTCAAAGCATACAGAGCCCTCATAACTACCCTTGAGTGTGCCATGTGGTGCAGCAATTAATGCTTTGAAGAGGCTCAGTAGGATCTTGAGCCACAGATATTCATTAGGTAGCTTCGAATAAGCCACTGTTTTTTTTATTCCATTCAACATTATGGAGTTCCTTCTTAGGCTAAAAGAATGGGAGGCTCCTCTATAAATGGTCTTGAGCAGTCAAACTCATGGTGTCATGGTAGCATCACATGACACATCGTGACTTTTTCCCCCTTCGCTAAACCAGGCATGGTCAGGGCCAGCACATGATGCATCTGTCCCACGGGCCATGACTTTGACAGCCCTGGTCTTGAGCATTCAGAGGATAGTGGAAGAGAAATGCAATAATAGAGGAAAAAATAGGTAAATCAATCAAATGGGGCAGTGACAGTGGGGCAAAGGGCATCTTGTCTAGGCACCACTAAACAATGCAACTCTTTGTCACATACATTTTCAGTCTTTAAAATATATTTCCTGAATTCAATCATCCTCTTTAGCACATACTCTTAATAAATTGTGGAAAATTGACAAAAGAAAACAATTGATGCTTGCAGACTCTGCTCAATGAAACTGACATGCGATCTTTGGAGACTATTTTATTTGCAAATCTGTTTCCACAGAAATCAATAACAAAATTCTTCTTCATTTTGAGCATGAATTGAAAAATATTGTATTCGAGATGATGGCTGGTGCTGTGAAAATTCTGTCTGCTATGATTGTTCTCTGATAGCTCACTCAGATATTCACTTTTGAGTGAACCAGTCTCCTAAATACTTTGTCCACTCAATCCCATTGAGGATCTCTTAAATGTGATTCAAAAGAATAAACGTCTAAGTTATGCTGTAGACCCCATAAAAGAATTCTGAATCTTGGGAGGGAGCCCAACCAAACACAGAAAATTTGTTTCCATTTCTTTCTGTTTCTCTCACAGAACGTGGGCTATAAAGTGGGAAACGATTTATTTTAAAGACAAGTTTGTTTGTTATAAATAATCAATGTCTTATTAGATGGAACTGAGGGACAGAATGAAAATGCTGTTATCAATTTTATTTCAGAATCAATGGCCTGCAGTGGCATAGCATGGCTAATCCAGAGTTTTATGGCAGGTAGAAAAACAGTGACAGTTTGGTTGAACATTGCTTTTATTTTTCAATAAAAGCAATTGATAGTGAATAGGCAACCTGTTCAGAAACCTTTTGTGGACCACACAGTTTGCTAGGTAAGTTTGGGGTCATAGTTGTGTGCAGGGGTGGGATGCTACCAGTTCAGCCTAGTTCTATAGAACTGGTAGCTCTGAAGAGCAGCAGACACTGAACCATTTCAGTGGCTGCTGCTCTGTTTGGCCCAGCCACCTGCCCGGGGTCTTGATTGTTCTTTATTTCCTGCTTTTTCAACCTCAGATGCTATGTGTGGCACAGCTGAGGTTGAAGAGCAGGAAAGAAGAGGAGTTTGAAACCCTGCGCACCTGTGCAAAATTTATAATCACTAAACTGGTAGTTACACCGGTCAGATCCCACCCCTGCAGTTAATCATGTGAGCAAATAGAAGCATAGAATAACACAGTTAGAAGGGACCATATAGGTCATCTAACCCTCCACACAAGCAGGAGACCCTACACCATTTCTAGGTCATCTAACCCTCCACACAAGCAGGAGACCCTACACCATTTCTGACAGATGGTAGGTAGTCCAGTCTTTTTTTGAAAGCTTCCAGTGATAAAGCTCCCACAACTCCTGAAGGCAAGCTGTTCTATTGGTTAATTGTTCTCACTGTCAGAAATTTTCTCCTTATTTCTAAGTTGAATCTCTCCTTTATTCCTTGTCTGGCCTTCAGGTGCTTTGGAAAATAGGTTGACCCACTCCTCTCTGTAATGGCCCCTCAAATATTGGAATACTTTAATAGACTAGCCATGCCCAGTTCCTGCAGCTGTTCATCATACGTTTTAATATCCAGTCTCTGAATCACCCTGATTATGTTATTTTATTTCCTGCCAGTGAACATGGAGAAAAAAAATCATTTTCTAACAATTATGCTATTCTGTTGGCCTATTGGAAAAATTAAACTTTGAGTTATGTAGATTTTTTTAAAATCAAAATCCCTGTGCCCTGTTGCCCACTAAAAATAATGGTCATACAAACATATCCATATGTTAAGTCACTGCTCACATACTTTGGGTCAGCTGAGCACATTTTGAGAAAATGTTGTGTTTTCAGAAAATGGCTGTTTGGGGAACTTTCCCCAGTTGTAAAATGAGGGAATTATTGTGAAAAACTGATTTACTAAAATGCTCTGTGCCTTTCCTTCTCTAACACATCTGTTGTGTTCATTGCAAAGCACTGTGTTTATACTTTTGGTTTTGTTTTTTTAAAAAAAAAACTTTTTGAGGACCATTAAGGCTTTTGGAATTAATATGATGGGGGAAAGCATGCATAGCTTAAAAATAGCTCCATTTTAGGTCCTATGAACAGAAGGGAGAAGACACAAGGTTTAAGGCTAGAGCAGTCAGCAGGATTCCAAGCTAGTGCCCATCTGCTTCTACCATAAGGACACAGGGATGATGTTTTCCTTCTCTGAGGCTCTTGATCAAATCTTCTTATTTTTGAACTTAAGCTTTCTTTTGCTGAATTTCTTTATATGACAGCCTGCATTCAGCTATGGCTCCCTGCTGACTTTTTTCAGAAACCCAAACAATTGCTTTGCACTATTTTTGCTAAGAAGGAGAAACTAGGAGTAAAGCCTACTTTAGTTTCTCATAACAAGCATTCCCCTAAGTCATGCAGGTAGGACTAATGCATGTGAAGTCTGCATTAAAAGAAGCCGTTAAAACTTGGAAAGAACTGGAGGACTAAGGGAAATAATATCCATCAATAAAGTTAAACTTAAGCCCATGTCACACTGAACCAACGTATGCAAAGAGGATGTAAAACGGACAAAAAAGCTTGCCATCCGTTCGAAAATGCGATGTACTCACTGCCTCTGTTTTGCTTCCTCTCTATCCGTACAGCATCTGTTTATTGACGTTTCATCCGCTCCAAAAGTTTTGGGTTGCCCAAAACTTTTGCATGGAAAATGTATCCAGTTCGTCCATTCTGCATCCGCTACATATCCATTACGCATCCGTTATGCATCCGCTATATCCGCTAGGCATCCGCTGCACATCCGCACAACTCACATCTGCTCGGATGCAGGGAGGAAGCGGAACAGATGCAGAACGGATGCAGAATGGATGCAGCACGGAAACAAAGCGTTTAAAATGGAAAAAAAGTTCAGAGAGGGGACCTATCTCGGATATTAAGGATGTCTAGAGGATGCCTAGAGGATGCCTAGAGGATGCAAAGGGACACCTATACTGCCTATAAAAAGGGGGAGCAACTCGTCTGCATCTCATTTTCAGACCAGCAGCCCACCTGTGCAGACCTCTGCAGCCTTCATCCGACTCTTCCTCTTCCACAGCATCCAGTCATGTCCACCGTGGATCGTAACACAGTCCTTTTGGCAGCCGCCATCCTTCTGCAACAGTGCGAAGCCATCTGCAGGCTCTGTGAACTCTACTACGGGAAGAAAAAGAGGCGGCCAAGAAGCATCTGGGTACAAAAATGGATCGGGAGAAGAGCAGAGTACGGACTGTACAACAAGCTGATGGTGGAGCTCAGGAATGAAGACACTCATGCGTTCCAGAACTTCATGAGGATTCCTCCAGCCATGTTTGACGAAGTTGTGCAGCGGCTGACACCCAGGTTGACCAAGGCAAACATCAGCTTCCGGCCCAGCCTGGAACCTGGGCTCAAGGTGGCACTCACTCTGCGCCACCTGGCCTCAGGGACCTCCTACAGGAGCATGCAGTATGGCTGGAGGGTGCCATCCAACACCATCAGCATTGTGGACAGAGAAGTGGTGCAGGCCATCATCGAAGAATACAAGGAGGAGCTCCTCCAGTGTCCCTCCACTGAAGAAGGATGGAAGAAAGTTGCAGAGCAGTGGTATCAGAGGTGGAACTTCCCCCACACCACTGGAGCCATAGATGGGAAGCACGTGGCCTGCAAAGCTCCAGCCAAGTCGGGGTCCACTTATTTCAACTACAAGGGCTTCTTCAGAATCGTCCTCTTCGCCATGGTTGATGCTGACTACAAGTTCATGTACATCGATGCTTCAGGCTACGGCTCATCTTCAGATGCCCAGGTATACAACGCCAGTCACCTCAAGGAGGGGCTGGAAGGCAACCTCATTGTGGGCTTCCCAGATCCAGACCCCCTGCCCAACGACACGCAAGATGTGCCCTACTTCATCATGGGGGATGACGCCTTCTCCCTCAGAACCTACCTCATGAAGCCCTACACCTCCAGACTCCTCACCCTTGAAGAGAGGATCTTCAACTACAGGCTGTCCAGGGCAAGGCGGGTGGTGGAGAACGCCTTTGGCATCCTGGCCAACAGGTTCCAGGTACTTCTCACCACCATGCAGCATCGCCCAGAGACCGTGAGGAGGATCGTGAAAGCTTGCTGCATCCTGCACAATCTCATGCACACCCGCTATCCAGTCTTGCAGAACAGGCTTGTGGACCGTCAACAAGGCGATGGGGACATGGAGCCTGGGGAATGGAGGCAAGGGCGAAACCTGATCGACACTCAGGATGTGCAAGGCCCCAACAGAGCCTCACGGGAAGGGAAGAAGCAGCGCAACCTCCTGAAACACTGGTGCAACTCCCCAGCTGGAGCAGTGGAGTGGCAAGACAGGATGATAGATGCTTAATGGATGCTTCCTTCAGCCTGTCTCATCACACTGATGAGATTGGGCCATGTATGTTGGGTGGGCCTGCAATGAACAGGGCATTTAATAAAGAGTTGTGTTTGTGTTGACATGTGTGGATCAATGCTTACATTGTTATTGATAAAAAAGGGCCATAGGTGTGGCACCTGGGAGGGTAGACCATACAGTCCCACTATGCTTGCACTGGAGGTTTATCTATCCCACAGCTATTAGCCATCTCAAAGTTATCCCTGCTGATTCCACAGATATCCCTGCCCGCCCCACTGCTATCTTAACTCATCCCACAAGCATGCAAAGGCTTAAACCATTTCTAAAAGTTTCCACCAAGACTTTATTGAAAAAAAGAAATGAAGCAAGTGTGTGAATCAAAGATAAACTTTATTGAACAATAAGCTGTAACAGAAAAATGATCCAAGTCAAGTGTCCAAATAAAGTCCACAGGTAGCCAGCTACCCGGTCTCTGGCACTCTTATCGGTCACTCGGAGGTGTGCCCAGTCTCAGGGGTGAAGGATCCAGGTGCTGTTGTGGTGGGTGGTGCTGGAGTGCCTGGCCCCGAGAGGACAACAGGGGACTGTGTGTCGAGGAAGGTGTCGGACAGCTGGCTCAGCCCTGTGATGCTGAGAGGTCCTTCCTCCATGCCATGGGGTGTCAGCCCCAGTCCCGATGACAGATGTACTGAGGCCGGGCTTGGCTGTGGGGTGGAGGAAGGGGCAGTGTAGTGGGGCTGTCTGGTCTGCATCTGGGTGAGGACTGTCGTGGGTGGCATCATTGGCGTGGGTGGCATCGCTGTCGTCGGTGGCATCATTGTCGTGGGTGGCATCGGTGGCATCAGTGGAACTGGTGGTAACGGTGTCACCTGATGACTCTGTGCCTGGACTGGGAAGGGCTGCTGCCTGTGCTGCTGAACCTCCTGGTAGCCGTAGCCCTGGTAGGTGAGGGCCTGTGGGAAGCCTTGGAATGGAAGGGACATCACCTGGGGTGGAGGAGCAGACCTGGACTGGGTGGGAGCTGGTTCCTCTGGATCTGGAGGGTTGTGAAGTAGCTCGGTGATCCGGTCCTTCACCAGCTGGTACTGTGGATCCGCCATTTCTTTGAGGGTCTGGTTGACATAGGTGAGGAAGGGCTTGTAGTTGGAGGAGTCAGAGTCAGTGTGGACTAGCTGAGAGAGGAGATCTATGCTGGTGCGGATGGTGTCCCTGATCTCCAGCAGGACAGTGTGGCTCTGCCCCTCCTGCTGTCTGGCTCTCTGCCTTTCTGTGGAGGCGGAGCTGGGGGGGGTGGATGCAGCTAGGACGGTGGTGGACTCGATGTCCCCTTTCTCCCACCGCACCAGGAAGTCCTCCTCACAGTCCACCACGCTTACCACACCTGTCTGCGGGTTCTCCGCCATGGCACGCTCCACAGAAACCTACCTGGAGACAGGGACTGACTCTCGGCCAGAAGAGGACTGGCTCTCAGCAGGCTGCCGGAGAGAGAGGGTCATGAGAGGGGCTGCTGGTGCACCTCGGTGGCGGACCTCACCCTCCAGGAAGCTGCACCTGGCCATGATGTAGGTCTCTCTGTCTGTCAGCTTCACAGTGGCCTGGCCAGATTTCTTCAGGTGCAGCTTCCCGTACCAGGTGTGCATGTGCTTCCACCAGCCGAGTGTAACCCATACTCTCCGCCCTCTCTCTCCAAGCAGCCTGCTTCCGCTTGGTGTCCCTGTACAGCCGGTGTCCCTTCCACCACAGATAGTCGTTCTCTCTCAGCCTTTCCAGCACCTCATCCTTGTGCGCCTCCTCAATATAGTATTGCCTCCTCTCCCGTTGTCACATATGCCTCTTCCTCCCTTTGGCAGGACCAGATGGGCCCTCATCAGAGGGGCTCCCAGGTAATAGGGGCTGCTCCTCCACACCACCACCAGAAGCAGCAGCACCAGCAGGATCATAATCATCATCATCATCATCATCAGCAGCAGCAGCAGCAGCAGCAGGATCATCATCATCATCAGCAGCAGCAGCAGCGGCAGCACCAGCAGGATCAGCAGCAGCAGGACCAGCAGGACCAGGATCAACAGCAGTAGAGTAAGCACCAGCAGGGCCAGCAAGTCCAGGAGCATGAGCAGGACCAGGAACATGAGCAGGATGAGCAGGACGAGCAAGACCAGGAGCACGAGCAGGATGAGCAAGTCCAGGAGCACGAGCAGGATGAGCAGGACCAGGAGCAGCTTCAACAGAGTAAGCACCAGCAGAAGCACCACCGCCAGGAGCAGCTTCAGCAGAAGCCCCAGCAGAAGCAGTCAGGGGCAGGGGGCGGGAGGTTGGCCCTGTCCCTCTTACCAGGGATGGCGGCAGGCTGCTGAGGCTTTCACTTCCTCCCCATGGTTGTGGGGTTGCTGGCTGGCAGGGAGGCTGGCAGGCACCAAGGCTGGCAGGAAGGCTGGCGGGAAGGCTGGCAGGAAGCCAGGCATGAAGGCTGGCAGGCAGGCACCAAGGCTGGCAGGAAGCCTGGCAGGTAGGCTGGCAGTTAGGCTGGCAGTTAGGCTGGCAGGAAGCCTGGCAGGTAGGCTGGTAGGAAGGCTTGTAGGAAGCCTGGCAGGTAGGCTGGCAGGAAGCCTCGCAGGCAGGCAGGCAGGCAGGCAGGCACCAAGGCTGGCTGGAAGGCAGGCTGGTGGCAAGGCTGCCAGGCAGGCATTCAGGCAGGGCAGGCAAGGAACTCGAAGTGTCCAGCAGCAGGTCTTTCCTCGGAATGCTGGCCACGTGCGAGCTGCTTCCCTTTATATCCGGGGGGCTTACGCAATGCATCCCCCCCACATGCGCAATTAACGCTCGGCATCCGTTCCGCTTCCGCTGTGCATCTGTTAGGCTTCCGCTGTGCATCCGCTTCATCCGCTGTGCATCCGCTGTGCATCCGCTTCATCCGCTGTGCATCCGCTGTGCATCCGCTGTATCCGTTCTGCGTCCACTTTGCTGTGGCCCCACGGAAGCCTAGCGGATGCGTCATCTGCTCTCATCTGCTTCCATCTGCTGGGCTTCTGTTCCGCATCCGCTTTGCATCCGCCCTGCGTCCTCTCCGCATCCGTGTCATCCTCTCTGGTTATGCAAATTTTTGCCCCTTTTGAGAGCGGATAACAACGGACGGAACATTTTGCTCATCCGCTGTGTCCTTTTTGCCTCCGTTGGCCAGTGTGACATGGGCTTAACACAGCTCCAACTAGGGAGCACAGTGACTCCTGTATTTAGGGCACTTGGTTGACAACCAGCAAGCCTATGTTTGAGACCCTGATAATGCTGCATAGTGGGGTGAGCTCCCATCGTTTGCTCCTGCTGACCCAGTGGTGGGATTCAAAAAGTTTTACCACTGGTTTGGTGGGCATGGCTTGGTGAGTGTGATTTGTGTGTGTGAACCCACTCTGTGCGTGCACCAAATGCACACTTTGCGTAGGTGCAGAGGTGTTCCAACTCATTTCCTGCAAGCCTGCCCTCTCCAAGTGGCTTCAGCAGCTGCCGCACAGCATTCTGTTGTGCCGCGCAAAGCAACTGCATTTCAAAAGCAGAGAATAAAGGTGAGCATGCAAGTCCGGGCAGGCAGGTGGGCCCAACAGCAGAGTGGTGGAGAGAACTGGTTCGGTCTCCGCTGCTCATCACTGCTACCAGGTCAGCAGAACCAGTCCAAACTGGTAGAATACCACCACTGTGCTGACCTAGCAGTTCGAAAGCGTGTCATCACAAGTTAAATAAATAGGTGTCTATTTGTCTGCTTGCTATGACAAGTAGGACACATTAACAGGAAAGGAGCACCCAATTTGGCATCTCCTGGGCAAAGGTGATGTCACTGGCTAATCCTTTCAACCAGGAAGCACTTTACTTCTGACATGAATATGAGCAAATCTGACTTCCCCCATTGTCTTTGCTTGTGCGAAACTGGCTAGGAAAGTGACAAAGGGTGATTGTGCGATCTTGGGACACTTCAAACCATCATAAATACATGCCACTTGCTAAGCAACCTGAATTTTGATTATGTGACGCGGGGATGTTACGATGATCCTAAATGTGAGAACCAGTTGTAGATCATTTAATTCAATGGTGTTGTAGCTTTGAAAGTTCACTAAACTAATGATTGCAAGACAAGGACTACCTACGCATTAGATAGGCATAAGTCTGTTTTGTTGAAAAGTGTGGCCGAAACAAATCTATGCCTATCTAATGTATGGGAAGTCCTCGTCTTACCATCATTCTTTTAGTGAACTTTTGTTGAAAAGCATGGCTTGTGGACTTTGTGCTTGAGGTGGATAAAAAAAAAAGAAACTTTGATTTTGGGTTTTACTGATTGGATAGATTTGTGGTTAGAGAAATGGCTAGTTTATACTCTTATGTAAAAGGAAAAAGTTGTGGTTTTATGTTACTGTTTTATTTTACTGCCTTTCTTTTCTTTTTTCCCTTCTTCTCTACACTTCTCTTTTCCCCTTTCTCTCCCATATTTTTCCTACTCTTTGCTTTCATATTGTTCAGTGGTGGGTTTCAAAATAGTTTACCACCGGTTTGGTGGGCATGGCTTGGTGGGTGCACTTTGCACATGTGCAGAGGCTTTCCTACTCCTGTAATCCTGCACTCTCCCTGTCACTTCAACAGCTGACATGCGGAAATCTGCTGTGCCGTGTAAAGCAGCTGCGATTCAAAAGCAGGGAATAAAGGTCAGTACAGGAGCCTGGGTGGGCGGGTAGACCCAACTGCATAGCATTGGAGAGACTTTGAACAAACTGGTTCTCTGTCAGCTGATCTTCAGCACTACAGGTATGCCAGAACCGGGTTGAACTGATAGAATAGCACCACTGATATTGTTATATTTTAACTGTAAAGATGGAAAAATATGTCTCCATTGGACAGTTTCAATCCCAGGAAGCAGTGAGGAGGCAGGTGGGGGATGCTTTATGTCCATAAAGATAACCTGAAAATGTTCCTTTTCATGTGTGAGGATTTTTATTTATTTTTTTTCAACCAAGAAACATGTTTGAAAGAATTTATTTAGAGAGAATCTATTCATCAGGGTGATAACACTCCAAAAATAGAACAGTATGGGGTGAATGTGACAAGAGAAGTCAGTAAGAAAGATTGACAAGGGCTGGGAGATGTAGAGGAAAAATAACCCAAGAAAAAAAATCGAAGAAAGATAATTCTGTGTGTCCCTTGGCAGTTGGGCAGGGATTCCAAATGCTGTTGATTGTTCCTTCTAAGCTGTCACCTGTTCTTAACTGGTCACATCATCTAGAGCAGAGTTGCTATTAAACATTGAAAATGATTTCAAAAGCCTGGAAATTACCTGCAGGCTTTCTCAGCCAAATTAATCAGACATTACAATGGTACATGATTTATTTATAATTGAATGGACTATAGAAATGGGTTGATAGAAATGGGGGTATCCTTTTCTTTTTTCTTTTTAGAGGTTCAAAGACTATTTATGTATAGACTTGGCATGTGATATGAAAATGTTAGAGGGAGTCTATAACTGATATTCATCCAAATGTGGAATTAAATTGCCTCATATAGAATAACACTGTAGCAATTCTGGAACAGGTCAATTTCTGTGTGCTAAAAACATGCTCCTATGTGTAAATAGAAATAGAGGAAAGCTTAATTCAATGTCAATTTTAATAACAGTTTACATAATCTTACATTTGCAAATTGTCAAGGGAAACTAGGTTGCATTTCAGAATGTGTACTTTTCTGAATTAATTGATAGTGAAAATAGTTTAAAATACATTCGGTAAAGAATTAAGATAAAAATACATAGAAATATGTATAAATTCAGAGATGAGAATGTAATTTTTATGATTTGTTTTATGGGTGATTAAAAATTAAATATATCTTAAATTGATGTGGAAATTAGAAACACAGTCAAACAAAGAAACTCAGTGAAACCAAATTTGTCTGATTCATCTTTACATATTTGAATTAGGTTGTTTAAAAAATTAATTCCCTCCCATTCCAAGGCTTTCCACAGGCCCTCACCTACCAGGGCTACGGCTACCAGGAGGTCCAGCAGCACAGGCAGCAGCCCTTCCCAGTCCAGGCACAGAGTCATCAGATGACACCGTTGCCACCGGTTCCACTGATGACACCGATGACACCCACGACAATGATGCCACCGACGCCAGTCCTCACCCAGCTGCAGACCAGACAGCCCCACTACACTGCTCCTTCCTCCACCCCACAGCCAAGCCCGGCCACAGTACATCTGTCCTTGGTACTGGGGCTGAAACCCCATGGCATGGAGGAAGGAGCTCTCAACATCACGGGGCTGAGCCAGCTGTCTGAGAGTTTTCTCAACACACCGTCACCTGTTGTCCTCTTGGGGCCAGGCACCCCAGTGGGGCTTCAGACCAGCACTCCAGCACCAGCCACCTCCACAGCACCTGGACCCTTCACCCCTGAGACTGGGCACACCTCTGAGTGACCTATAAGAGTGCCAGAGACTGGGTGGCTGGCTACCTGTGGACTTTATTTGGACACTTGACTTGGGTCATTTTTCTTTTACAGCTTGTTCAATAAAGTTTATCTTTGATTCACACACTTGCTTGATTTCTTTTTTTTAATAAAGTCTTGGTGGAAACTTTTAGAATTGGTTTAAGTCTTTGCATGCTTGTAGGATGGGTAATGATAGCTGTGGGGTGGGCAGGGATACCTTTGGGATGGGTAATAGCTGTGGGATGGGCAGGGATACCTGTGGGAGGGCAGGGATACCTTTTGGATGGCTAATAGCTGTGGGATAGATAAACCTCCAGTGCAAGCATAGTGGGACTGTATGGTCCACCCTCCCAGGTGCCATACCAATGGCCCTTCATTATCAATAACAATGTAATCATTGATCCACACATGTCAACATAAACACAACTCTTTATTAAATGCCCTGTTCATTGTAGGGCCACCCAACATACATGGCCCAATCTCATCTGTGTGATGAGACAGGCTGAAGAAAACATCCATTAAGCATCTATCATCCTGTCTTGCCACTCCACTGCTCCAGCTGGGGAGTTGCACCAGTGTTTCAGGAGGTTGTGCTGCTTCTTCCCTTCACGTGAGGCTATATTGGGGCCTTGCACATCCTCAGTGTCTATCAGGTTTTGCCCTTGCCTCCATTCCCCAGGCTCCATGTCCCCATTGCCTTGCTGGAGGTCCATGAGCCTGTTCTGCAAGACTGGGTAGCGGGTGCGCATGAGATTGTGCAGGATGCAGCAAGCTTCCATGATCCTCCTCACGGTCTCTGGGCGATGCTGCATGGTGGTGAGAAGTACCTGGAACCTGTTGGCCAGGATGCCAAAGGCGTTCTCCACCACCCGCCTTGCCCTGGACAGGCTGTAGTTGAAGATACTCTCTTCACGGGTGAGGAGTCTGGAGGTGTAGGGCTTCATGAGGTAGGTTCTGAGGGAGAAGGCGTCATCCCCCACGATGAAGTAGGCACATCTTGTGTGTCGTTGGGAAGGGGGTCTGGTTCTGGGAAGCCCACGATGAGGTTGTATTCCAGCCCCTCCTTGAGGTCACTGGTGTTGTATACCTGGGCATCTGAACATGACCCGTTGCCTGAAGCATCGATGTACATGAACTTGTAGTCAGCATTGACCATGGCAAAGAGGACAATGCTGAAGAAGCCCTTGTAGTTGAAATAAGTGGACCCCGACTTGGCTGGAGCTTTGCAGGCCACGTGCTTGCCATCTATGGCTCCAACGGTGTGTGGGAAGTTCCACTTCTGATACCATTGCTCTGCAACTTTCTTCCAACCTTCTTCAGTGGTGGGACACTGCAGGAGCTCCTCCATGTATTCTTCGATGATGGCCTGCACCACTTCTCTGACCACAATGCTGATGGTGTTGGATGGCACCCTCCAGCCGTACTGCATGCTCCTGTAGGAGGTCCCTGAGGCCAGGTGGCGCAGAGTGAGTGCCACCTTGAGCCCAGGTTCCAGGCTGGGCTGGAAGTTGGTGTTTGCCTTGGTCAACCTGGGTGGCAGCCGCTGCACAACTTCGTTAAACATGACTGGAGGCATCCTCATGAAGTTCTGGAATGCACGAGTGTCTTCGTTCCTGAGCTCCACCATCAGCTTGTTGTACAGTCCATACTCTGTTCTTCTGGCGATCCATCTTCGTACCCAGACGCTTCTTGGCCGCCTCTTTTTCTTCACGTAGTAGAGTCCAGAGAGCCTGTAGATGGCTTCACACTGTTGAAGAATGATGGTGGCTGCCAAAAGGACTTTGTTACGATCCACGGTGGACATGACTGGATGATGTGGAAGAGTCAGAGTCAGATGAAGGCTGCAGAGGCCTGCACCGTTGGGCTGCTGGTCTGAAAGTGAGATCCAGATGAGTTGCTCCCCCTTTTTATAGGCAGTATAGGTTTTCCCCTAGGTGTCCTTTTGTATCCCCTAGGCATCCTCTATACATCCTTAATATCCGAAATAGGTACCCTCTGCGAACGTTTTTTCAGTTATAAACACTTTGTTTCCATGCTGCATCCGCTAGGCATCCGTTCTGCATCCGTTCTGCGTCCGTTCCGCTTCCTCCCTGCGTCCGTTTACCGCTGGAGCGGATGGAGTTGCGCGGATATGCAGCGGATGCCTAGCGGATATAGCAGATGCGTAATGGATGCAGAACGGATGCCAAGCGGATGCCTAGCGGATGCTTAGCGGATGCAGAACGGATGCATTGGATACATTTTCCGCTCAAAAGTTTTGAGCAGTTCAAAACTTTCTGAGTGGATGAAACGTCAAAAAACGGATGCTGGACGGATAGAGAGAATGCAAAACGAAGGCAGTGAGTACAGAATGGAAGCATTGTGTTAACCAATGGATGGCAAGTGTTTTTGTCCATTTTACATCCTCTTTCCATCCGTTGGTGCAGTGTAACAGGGGCTTTAATTTAAGACTTTTTATAATTTTCATCTCTCCACCTGTGCTTTTTGCTAAAGAAAGGGCCACATTTCTGTTACTATTATACTTTCAATACAGGTTCTAGCTGTACCTGATAACAAAAATGAATGCATTTATGATCCATATTTGCTTATATTTCTTTTCTTGTCAGTTGCATCTGAAACCTTAGCCATCTGTAGACATGATGACAATCATAAAGATTGAGTAAGCATTTTCCACCTCTCTTTGCAGTCAGATTCCCCAGTCCAGAAAGGAGATTGTGTTGGTCTGGGACAAACACACCCCAAGACTTCTAGATGGTAAACTATTCTGTGAGAACACCAGAGTTCTGCCTTCCTATTATTTAGCAGCACAGTCAGGTGAACAATAAAAGCATTGTTTAGAATGTGATGCATTTTGAAAGAATGTTAGACTACTACAATGGAATGAACATGTCACATGTTATAAAAATCTTACAGTGGCTTTCTAGATACTGTATATATATTTTTACAGTCTAGATTATTAAAATGTCCATCATATTTTACTTTGCTCCAGGATGGATTGGGGCTTAACTGAAAGCTATGGCATTATGAAGCATGCCAAGCTGCATAAAAATGGACAGGATTTCAGGTTACTATGATTCAAAGTAGGAACATGACTGGAGTGTTCCTAGTAATTCTTTGCCAGGATACATTGGTTGAAGCTCCTGGTCTCAATCTCTCTGATAATACTGCCTCTGTAGTACAAATTGAGATGGCTAGAAAATAAGAACACCACACACACACACACACACACACACCATGTGGCAAAGAAATTTCATTGTTGTCTACACTCCCTACCCTCAATCTTGCCTCTCACTCCCAAGATTGCAATTGCAGTTAGTTTGAGAATGACTTGCCAGTCCCTGAATTATTGTAGTAAATAGTAAAATAACATTATCCCCACCATGACTTCATGTGAAGAAGCATGAACGGTAAGATAAAGCCCTCTAAATGACAAACTTGATGTCTGCTGACTTCATGGACAGATCCATATAGCTTCCATAGCAATAATTTGCAGTGGATCAGTTACTGGTGTTCCCAAGAGATTTTGGTTTTATTTTTCTGCCTGGTCTGCATCCCAGGGATTTTCAAATGCCATGGCTTCAGGATTCACATTAACTTAAATTAGTAAAGTAATTCCTGAACAAAGCTGAATTACTTATTGACTAGCAGAGCACTTCTGAATAATTTTTGATGTGTGCCTAGCCCTATTGTATAATGTTTCTTGGTGTAAGATTGCCAGAAGACTTTAGAAATCTCCACAGATTTTTAACATATCTCTTGTTGATATGTCCTTTGAAAATTCAAAGGTTTTCCCACTAGCATAAGCACCAGACATTTTGAAAAAGTGGAACATGAATTCTGCAGTCCCACATTTTGCAGCTAGCTTTGTATCTGAACACGATAATGATAATGGAGGATTAACAGGGATTTGTTCAGGTTCTTTGGGTATAGTCACATTAGAGATTTGGAAATAGAATTTACAAGCTTGCTTTAACTAAAATAGCAGCAGCAAACAAAATCACAGCATCAGTGGGTTAAAGCAAAACATTCTAAAGCAATAATTATGTTGGGAAATTCATTCAAAGTTGGATTACTCATAAAAGGATATTTTTGGGAAAAAAAACAGGTGAAATATTGTACCCTATGAGCAAGGCAAATGAGAAATATGATTAAAAACTCAGTACCTGTGTACTGAGAGAAATGTACCTGTATAAATGTACCAGTGTACCTGTATACACTGTGGGAAATTATGAAGTGTCAGATTGGGGGCAGATTATTCTGGAGAAATCCTATCTATGTGCTTTCTAAAATTCAACACCAACTTGATAGCACATAGCAATAGCACTGAGGCTTATACACTGCTTTATAGGCTTTGGGCATGGCCAGTGTGTGATGCATCCAGCCCACGGATCAGGAATTTGACAGGCCTGTTCTAAGCAGTCAGCATATTGCTCCAACAATCTGGGTCCCCATTTTTCTAACCTTGAAAGGATGGAAGGCTGAATCAACCTTGAGCCTGTCAGAATCAAATTGCTGGCAATTGCCAGAATTAGCCTGAAATAGTGCATTTTAACCACTGAGCCACCATGTTCATAATTAGGTACATTGTGTTAAGTTAGCCAATTTTAATGGGATTTAAACCATGCCTTAGCAATGGGAGTAAAATTAATATGTATTATTTATTTTTGTTTATCCATGCAACCTCTACTTTGTCTCCTTCCCTGTTCCCTGTGGTGAATAGGGGACCCCATCAGTGGTGGGATTCAAATAATTTAACAACCGGTTCACCCAGGGTCAGGTTGGCTGTCATGGGAGGCATGGCCCATCCCTGTCCTCCAGCTCCTCCGCACATGTGGGAGGAACCTCCTGCAATGGGCATCCTGACCCCGGGCAAAGTGGTTGTTCAATTTCTACCCTTTGCCAAAAGACTGTTTCTGAGGATGCTTGTCTTGTTGCTGTTTCAGCCTTCTGTATGTGGCTCCTTTAAGAGGTGAGGTTTCTGAGGAACAAAGAGTGGGGGTTACCATAGAGACAAGGAGTTGATGGTCCCAAGAGTTCATGTGGGAAGGTGAAGAATTGGGGGAAAGTGGAGGGATGGATTTCCCCCTCCCTGTGGAGCTGTTGCAGGTGGTGTTGGTCAGTCTGTGGGCAAAAGTGAGAGGGACAAGAAATTAAGTTGGCAGCACAACTGAAGCTGTGCCCAATATAGGGAAGACTGTGGACTTAGTTTGGCCATGCAATTATTACCACCACCACCCCCATTAACAAAGTGGATCCTGGACACTGTGCTGTGCTTCAGTGGAGAAATGGGCAATAGATCAGACAGCAAGAGAGAAGGAGGAGGAGCAGGGAGAAGAAAGAGGGAAAGAGGCCTTATCCTTCATTCTTGCTGGCCACTCCATTGCCCATTTCTCCATTGCAGCACAGCGCCCAGGATCCACTTTGATAGGGGGTAATTTAACAACTGTTTTCCTTGAATCGATGCCAACTGGCTGAATTCCACCACTGGGACTCATGCAAATCCAAGCCTCTTTTAAGAAAAAGCTTATGAATATGAGTCTGACTCAAAAAGTTCTTCGAAATTCTTAACTACTAAGTCAGGAATGGGCCATGATAGCATTACTGGCACTAAGAGGCTTCCCAGAATCCATGCTGCAATCCCCAGTATACTCCAAGACTGCAAAGCCAGAATATGATAGCAAGAGACCTGGTATTCTGCAACATGTGCTTTTTTTTCCTTTTCATTTATTTTTCAAAAATTAAAGTTCAAATGGAAATGGGAATCAAACTGCTTCCATTTCCTCTCTTACCCTCTTCTCCAAGCAATTACTTTCCCCCAAGATTGTCATTTAACACTGAAAATAAATGTCAACATTTTGGCTGTTTTTCACATTCTGGAAAGGATGAGAGTGGAAATGGAAGTGGCCTTATGCTCCCACTCTTGCTCTTTAAATTCTTCTAGACACAATCCTCTTTCCCACCTCAAATTCGCTTCACTCCTTTTTATGACATCATCATGGTCTCCTGTGATCCCCAAGAAAATGAATTGCTCTTCTTGAACTGAGATCTGCCCAAGGCTGAAGTATGTGTTGATAAATTCAATCCTGTCAAATCTCATATAACCATCTTTTACAGGTAAAAGAGTTTTTATTGATATATTTGTACAACAACAAAGAATTCATGTTATTCCTTAAGAAATGAAAGAAAATTAGAACAATGCAACATATTCTAGTACTTGTTCTTCCATTACAAATGCAAAGTAAAACACACAAAGGAAGAGAAACAAAGCAACAAAATAAACCAATATTGGCAATGGAAGTGCAGCAAGTGAACACCAAAAATAATTTATAAGTGAAGCTTGGATAGAGCAAAGAATGATGGATAGATTTGAATGATTGTTAGAATCCAAGGAGGCCAGCCTTATTTTAGCCTTTCCAAACTCATTAGCAGTGGGAAGGAAATGTTATCTTCTGATTGCAATGTAAGAGATTTTTGAGAAATGTGTTAGGAAGAAGGGAATTTAGTGTTGGGCAGAATTTAGTGGAAAAAGAAGCAAATTCACAACCACTAAAAAGATGGATGGGAAAAGGAAAAGGAAAACAATTATCAATAGCAAGTATAATTCTCTTAAAAAATTTTTTGTTTTACTGAGCTTCTCCACAAAGATGGCTTTATAAAAACAATTGTGCTGAAATGAAATATTTATTATAGAATTGAATGGGAATTGGTGAAGGGGCATGGTGAAAAATATAATAAATAAGGTTTGAGTCAGCTGTTCAATCCAAGAAGTCTGAGATAAAGTTGTACTTTCTGACCTGGCTTTTCCTACTTAAAATAAAAACTAGAAAAGAGGAAAATCCAAGTAAATATAAAACATGCTAAAGAGACTGGGCTGAAAGTATAGGAATGTGTCAAGTGATAGAATTCCCCTTGTAAAATAGAGTGGATTTTAAGATAATCTGTTTTAAGGATCTGATTCAATCAGTGTAGAATAACAGTAGAACAAAAAAAAACCTTTTTATCGAGAAAAACAAATACAATAAAACAGGCTTTATTGAGATTTTGGATAGTTTTGAGGAGGAGGAGTTTTTCTATTTTGGGGGGAAGGAGGTTGATATTATGGAGAACTTATTATTATAGAGTACTTTCATCCTATAGATCTTGGAAAATTTCCCTTCAGTTTTATATTCTTACTGTTTGGGCTTAATGCTTAGCCTACAAGTCTGTGTAGCAGTTCAGATAAATTGCAGTGGGCTCATCAGATGCAATTAATGGATCTTCAAAGAAATAGTAGATGAGGTGAACATATTGCATTGGCTTTGGCCTTACAAAACAAGGAGACAACCTTGAAAACTAATAAAGTGATGGAAAAAATACAAAGAAAAAAATTATTACAGTATTCAAAATTCTATCCATTAGCTGGGAAAATTCTCACGTGACTGGATTAAGCCCCTGTCCCACTGCACCAACGGATGCAAAGAGGATGTAAAATGGACAAAAAAGCTTGCCATCCATTGGAAAATGCGATGCATCCGTTGTGTACTCATTGCATACGTGTTTCATACGCTCCAGCTGTCATGCATCTGTCCACTGAGATTTCATCTGCACAAGAAGTTTTGAGCTGCACAAAACTTTTTGAATGGATGAACTTTCCGCCGCGTACGATGTACAGCCATGACATATACGGGCAACAAACGTTCTATGCCCATTATCATCCGTTAAACGTCCGCTGTATCCTCTCAGCATCCTCTGGCCATCCTCGCAACTCACATCCACTCCAGCTGAAAACGGAAAGAGGGAGGAAAGGAAAGGTACACGGAACATCCACACAGTGTTAGTAGCACGGAAATAGAAAGGATGTAAGCGGATGCATCTCATATATAAAGCATTAAAACGGACAAAACATTTGTATATGGGATGTATCTCGGATATTTAGGATGTCTGCAGTATGCTTAGAGTATGTGGAAGGACACCTAGCAGACAACCGATATTTTCTATAAAAAGGGGGAGGAAATCACCTGGATCTCAGTATGAGTCCAGCAGCCGTGGTGTACAGACCTCTTCACCCTTGGTCTTGCTCTTCCACATCATCCATTGTTCTCCACCATGGATCATCACACAGTCCTTATGGTAGCTGCGATCATTCAACACCAGAACCAAGCCCTGTTCAGACTGTTTCACCTTTTCTACACAAGGAAAATGAGACATTCAAGATCTGTGTGGGCCTGAGGATGGATCGGGAGAAGAATGGAGTTTGGACTGTATGACAAGCTGATGGTGGAGCGGAGGAATGAAAACATTCGTGCATTCCAGCACTTCATGAGGATGCCACCAGCCATGTTTGACGAATTTTTACAGCATCTGAGACCCAGGTTGACCAAGCCGAGCACCAACTTCCATCCCAACCTGGACCCTGGACTGAAGGTGGCACTGACTCTGCGGCACCTGGCCTCTGGAACCACATACAGAAACATGCAGTATGCCTGGAGGGTGCCACACAACAGCATCAGCAAAGTGGTCAGAGAAGTGGTGCAGGCCATCATTGAAGAACACGTGGAGGAGCTCCTCCATTGTCCCACCACTGAAGAAGGCTGGAGGAAAGTTGCAGAACAGTGGTATCAGAGGTGGAACTTTCCCCACACCATTGGAGCCATAGATGGGAAGCACGTGGCCTGCAAAGCTCCAGCCAACTCAGGGTCCACTTATTTCAACTACAAGGGCTTCTTCAGTATCATCCTCTTTGCCATGGTTGATGCTGACTACAAGTTCTTGTACATCGATGCTTCAGGCAACAGGTCAGCTTCAGATGCCCAGGTATACAACGCCAGTGACCTCAAAGATGGACTGGAATGCAACCTCATCATGGGTTTTCCAGATCCAGACCCCCTACCCAATAACACACAAGATGTGCCCTACTTCATCGTGGGTGATGACGCCTTCTCCCTCAGAACATACCTCATGAAGCCCTACACCCCCAGATGCCTCACCCGTGAAGAGAGGATCTTCAACTACAGGCTGTCCAGGGCAAGACGGGTGGTGGAGAACGACTTTGGCATCCTGGCCAAAAGGTTCCAGGTACTTCTCACCACCATGCAGCATTGCCCAGAAACCGTGAGGAACATCGTGGAAGCTTGCTGCATCCTGCACAATCTCATGCGCACCCGCTACCCAGTGTTGCAGAACAGACTTGTGGACCATCAACAAGGGAATGGGGACATGGAGCCTGGTGAATGGAGGTAAGGACGAAACCTAATAGACACTGTGGATGTACAAGGCCCCAACAGAGCTTAACATGAAGGGAAGAAGCAGCGCAACCTTCTGAGACACTGATGGAACTCCCCAGCTGGAGCAGTGGAGTGACAAGACAGGATGATAGATGGTTAATGGATGCTTCCTTGAGCCTGTCTCATAACACTGATGATATTGTGCCATGTACGTTGAGTGGCCCTACAATGAATAGGGCATTAATAAAGAGCTTTGTTTATTTTGAAATGTGTTGATCAATGAATAAATTGTTATTGATAAAAAAGGGCCATATGTGTGGCAGCTGGGAGGGTGGACCATACAGTCCCACTATGCTTGCACTGGAGGTTTATCTATCCCACAGCTATCCTTACCTATCCTACAACAATCCTTACCCATCCCACAAGCATGCAAAGGATTAACCATTTTTTCAAAGTTTTCACCAACACTTTATTAAGTAAAAAAAAATGAACCAAGTGTGTTAAGCAAAGATAACCTTTATTAATAACTGTTTTAAGTAAACTGTATGACTTTATTAAAAAAGCAAAATGAGTGTCTTGAGGAAAGATAAAGTGAACAGGTAACAACTCAGTCTCTGGCACTATTCTCAGTCACTCTGAGGCATGTCCATGATCTCAGCTGTTAAGCGGGCAGGGACTGTGGAGGTGGCTGTGGCTGGAGTGCTGGTCTGAGGCGCCATTGGGGTATTTGGCCCCAAGAGTACAACAGGGGATGGTGTGTTCAGGAAGCTCTCAGAGAGCTGACTCAGTCCCGTGAGGTTGAAAGGCCCTTCATCAAGTACCTGGGATGTCAGGCACAAGACTGATGACAGATTTTCTGTGGGTGGGCTTGGCTGTGGGTGGAGGAAGGAGGAGTGTAGTGGGGCTGTCTGGTCTGCAGCTGGGCGAGGTGTGGCGTCTGTGGCATGCGATGAACCTGGGCCTGGACTGGGAAGGGCTGTTTCTGCTGTGGAAGTCCTGGTAGTCATAGCCTTGGAAGGTGAGGGGCTATTGAAAGCCGATGATGCTATGTCACTGTGGACCAGCTGAGAGAGAGGTTCTGTGGTGATCTTGATTGTGTCCCTGATCTCCAACAGGACAGTGTGGCTCTGGCCCTCTGGTCTGCCTCTCTGCCTTCATCCTATGGAGCTGGGGGTGGGGGTGGGTTGGTCTCTGGTGGCTGCTGCTTCTTCCTCCATTTGTGACAGGGGATCGTCCAAGTCCTCCGGCATGGGGAGTGCAGCTGTCGGGGGGGTCTCTGCCATGGGGCCCTCTGAAGATACCTGCCTGGACACGGTAGCTGTCTCCTGGCTGGAAGAGGACTGGCTTTCTGTGGGCTGTCTGAGGGAGAGGAGTGTCAGAGGGGTTGTTCCTCGGTGGTGGATCTCACTCTCCAGGAAGCTGCACTTGGCCATGATGTACATCTTCCGGTCAGTGAACTTGACAGCAGCCTGCCCAGATTTCTTCAGGTGTAGCTTGCCATACCAGGTGTGCATGTGCTTCCACCATCCCAGGAGTGACATCTGAAGTCCAAGCTCTCTGCCTTGTCTCTCCAAACTGCCTTCTTCTTCTTGGTGTTGCGATACAGTCTGTGGCCCTTTCTCCAGAGGTACTTGTTCTCCCTCAGCCATTCCAGCACCTCCTCCTCATGCTCCTCGGAAACGGTGTACTGTTTCCTCTCTCCCTTCTCCTTCCCTTGCCTCTTTCTCCCTCTGGCAGGGCCTTCAGCAGCAGGACCTTCAGGGGCTTCACCAGCAGGGCTTTGAGGGCCTTGGGGCTGGTCCACCACAGCAGCAGCAGCAGCAGCAGTAGCAGTACCAGCAGCACCAGCAGCACCACCAGCAGGAGAAGCACCACCAGCAGCATGAGAAGCACCAGCAGCAGCACCACCACCACCACCATCAGCAGCAGCAGCAGGAGAAGCAGCAGCAGCAGCAGTAGGAGAAGAACCAGCATCACCAGCACCACCAGCAGCACCACCAGCAGCACCAGCACCACCAGCACCACCACCAGCAGCAGCAGCAGGAGAAGCACCATCACCACCACCAGCAGCAGCAGCACCAGCAGCACCAGCAACTTCAGAGTCAGTGCCAGGGGGTGGGATGGTGGTTCTATCCTTCTTGCCAGGGCTGGCAGGAGTAGGCACAGGCTTTCTCTTCTTCCCTGACTGACGAACCATGGTGTTATTTGAAGATGTCTGCGGCAGCATGTCTTTCCTCTGAATGCTGACTGCGTGTGAGCTGCATCGCTTTATATCCGCAGAGCTGATGCAATTCAAACTCCCCACATGTGCAGTGAACGCTTTGCATCCGATATACATCCGCTATGCATCCGCTTTGCTTCCTATAGGTGTCCGTGATGCATCCGCGTCATCCGCTACACATCCGCCCCTTCCGCTATGCACCCGCTTCGCAATTCTCCCCTGGAAGCCCTTTGGATGTGTCATCCGCTTCCATCCACGAGGCTTCCTGTGAACATCTGCTTTACATCCCTGCTACATACTACCCCCGTCTGTTCCTTTCCATTCTTTTCCATTCTGTTTATGCAAATTTGGGCCACTTTTTGGAGCGGATAACAACGGATGGAGCCACCCCCGAAATTTTGCTCGTTCGCTGTGTCCTTTTTGCATATGTTTTGCATCTGTCGGCCAGTGGGACCTAGCCTTAAGTTCATGACCAGAGGTACTAATGAAGTCAGTAAGTCAAATGCCTTGTTTTGTTGGCAAATACCTAGGAGTTCAGCAAAGCACCCAGACTTTTTCCTTCTTTTGGAAAAAGAAAACACTTCCTTGGAAATGAAGGAATGAAGGATAGCAGTGAGAGACCATGTGAACAATGAATACAGATTATCCTCTGCATTCCCAAGACTATCAGATTTTTTTTTTTTAAAAGACTGCCTAGTTTCACAAAAAAGGAGGAGACTGATATTTTTTAAATCCAAGTTTCAACATTCTTATACATATGCAAACTATAATATAAAAATAGGATGACCTTGAACATTTTCCCCGCTGGCTGGAAATAAATAAAGTGTACTGCACAATATCTTCAACTCTAAATTTTTTATTTTTTTATTGTGGATAAATATTAGCTAGGAAAAGTATTGAGTTGCTCATTATGGTTTCCTGATTGCAAATTAGAAGAACTAGTCTCAGTATCTTCCAGAAAGCAAACTTTCCAAAAAGAATTCTCCTTCGTGTTCTTATCAACATACTTTTCCTTTATTTATTTTATTTATTTATTTGATTTGTCAATCACTTACAAGATAATACGTATAAGTATAAAGTTATACATAGTTATGAATACATGAAATGGATACATATAAGAAAAATAAAAAGAAATAATAGGACAGGGACAGTAGGCACGTTGGTGCGCTTATGCACGTCCCCTACAGACTTCTTAGGAAAGGGGTGAGGTCAATAAAAGTAATCTTTCCCAAACTGGGAGTTGAACCTGGGCCGCCTGGATGAAAAACAGGAATCCTAACCACTAGATTTCCAAGATAGGGCTTGTACAAAGTCAGGAAAGGCTTGTACAAAATCAGGAAAGTCCAAACTGCTTTGGATCATAGAGATCACTTAGCTTGTGATTGTAAATGCAAAAATAGGGGGAGCTGAAGAAAAAAATAAAAAGAGCAAAGGAACTAAATTTAAGCCTCATGTCCCACTATCTTTATCACTAATGTTTTTATTGGTTATCCTGTAAAGGCAACTAATGGGAAGCATTAAAAAAGTCAAGAAGCTGGCTGTTACTACTGCAATAAAGGCTCTGACTCTTGTAAATGCATTGACTTCATCTGCATTTAGAAAGCTCAGGACTTTGCTTTGCAGTCACTATTTTAATTTTTCAGACAACTTCTTAATTTCCCCTGCCTTCTTCTTGCCACTTTGTGTTGCAGGTTCCCAGATGTATACCCTGTATTTTTTGTAATTTTATTAAAAGAATTATACCCTGTATTTATACCCAGCTTTATACCTTGTATTTTAATTTTAAGAATAGCTAATGAAAGATTTAACAAAATCATAGTCCAAAAAATGGGGCTGTGTCCTTGTTGGATTTGTGATCCATCCCTTAGTTATATAGGTTGGTATCAAGCTCCTATCTTTAAAGTAACAGAAAAAGGATTTTCTATCGTGATAAAAAAGCCCACAATAGGAATGTGCATTGCAGAAGCATTGAGAATATGCATACCTTTGTAATTTCTTTGTGGCTACAGTTCCACAAAAACGGTAAGGCAGTGCATTGAAGTTGACTAGAATGCAAACAGAATAAACATATTTATAAACTGATGCAAATGTCCCCATCCATCCTCATTTGTGATACATAGTAGTCGGTGAAACAATGAAAGAAATCTCATCATTTAAAGACCAATATAGATCAATGTATGCTTTTGAAGGCAACTACTTTTGAGTAACTTTATGGTGCAGCTAACTTCTGGTAGTTTTTTAGGCTACAATTTAATAATGGTGTTATTATTAAATTAGAATTATTAAATCTATGACAGCAGAAGGAGCAGGAAAACTGAACCTGCTTGGGACTTCCAGTTTGGGCTTCTTCGGTGATGGACCAAAATCACAATCATGCACGGTTTTGATCCATGCTCACTGCTGGAGCGCCCTAAGCTGTCAAGATTTGGGGATCAAGCCACCCCATAGAGGTGGTGAAGAAGAGGGAGCTGTCAGTGGGGTTGAGGAGAGCTGCATATCTCCTCCTCGGCTGGCCATTACTCCCTTTCCCAAAGACAGTTGCAGCGGTGGTCAGAAATGGCCACTTCAAAGAAGAACACGACCAGACAAGATTGTGCAGGAGGAAGTTTAAAGGAGAAAGTTTGACTGACCAGATTGAATGGAGAATATCTATTTAAAGGTACCTGGAACCTGAATTTTAAAGACTAATACTATTCCTTAAAAAGATTTTAAGAGGTGAACGGGAAAGGAAACAGAATTGGCCTTTTTTCTTCTCACACTGACAGTTTTAATTGACTTGGAACATTAAAAAGAAGAGATTCAAATAAGAAATTGATACTAATTCACTTTGACATTAATAGGCTATTTCTTGCTGAAAATAAAGGGTCAAAGGGATAAAGATTCTTGGATAATTTAAAAAGTTTCTTTAAACAAAGAAACAAAGCAATGGAGAAAAAAAGGAAAAAAGAGGATGGAATCTGGAAAATGGAGGAGACCACCTGGAACTTAAAAAAAATTGATAGTGGAATTTTAACAAGGCTTGCAAAAGATACATTGTAGCTGAAACTTTGTTACAAGATAACAAAAGCCCCTGGAAAGAAAAAGTGAGAAAAGAAGCAAGAAACAGTTTTGGATTATTGGATGATTCCTGGAATTTTGGATGGAGGATCCTAATGAAACAAAATAAAATCAATTGGGGGTTGTTTACAATTTTTTAAAATGGCATCACTCAAAAATCAAGGATTTTTATTGCAGGTGCTCTTCTGAGTTTCTATCACTAGCTGGAGTCTGGTGTTGAAGTTTATAGAAAAAAAAGGTGATAAGACTCTGGAGAAGAGAGTTGTAAATTTTAACAAAAGTCTTGGATAACCAAACAAGGTGCACTGTGCTCTTTTTACTTTTTTTTAATCTGGGCTATTTCTTACTTTAACAAACCCCCTCCTTACTAGCTGACTTTTTGTAATAGCTATTTGGATCTTTGGCCTTTTTGGAACTTGCTTTTGTCTTTCTTTTTACTTTTGGAGCCTAATTTTTACTTCTGCATTTTATTTTAAAGGAAAAGTCTTAGTATTAATGTTTTCCTTCTTTTTTTTTAAGGGAGTAGTCTTTTCTCTTTTTTCTCTCTCCCTCTCCTGCATTTTTTATTTACTTTCCATGTTGGTTTCTATTTTGTGGCCTCCTTTTTTTTGTATATCTTTTCATACCTGCGACTTTTTAATTGGATTAAGGTGTTGAAGAACCTGAATACCTTTTTTCTTCTTCTTTAGTTTTTTACTTTTTATTTTTCTGCCTTCTACAAGATTTAACAATTTTTTTCTTTTTCTGTTCATGTTTTTTTCTTCCTCTTTTGAGTTTTTATTGCTATTTAACTAATCGATTGGATTAAGGTATACAAGAACCTGAAGAAATATTTTTTTATCTTGCTTCTTTTTTACCACTATTTTTATTTGGAATTACAATTGGTTATTTCATGAGTGGATTAAGGTCTAGAAGAATCTGAAGATTTTGAATCATCTGAAATGAGCAGGAAACTAACAGCAGCTGGTTCTTCAATTCCTATTTCTTCCTCTTCACCATCTGGAGGACAAGGCTCAGTATAGACAATGTTACAACAAGAAAAAGAACAGGAAAAGGTAACACTGCAAATGATAATGCAAGGAATTCAAAGCATACAAGCAAGAACAGAGAATATTGGAAAGAGAATAGAAAAAAACTGATGAAAAGGTGGTGAATATTCAACAAATGATGATGAAGTATGATGAGATATTCCAAAAAATTGAAAAAGAAGATAAATAAAGAGATAAGAAGATTGGAGATATTGACGGCAGATTAACTGTGGTTGAACAAGATAAAAGTGGGATGCTGAGATGGGAAATGGACAGATCAGAATTTTATCTCAGATTCCAAAACATAGAGGAAGAAAAGGGACAAAACTTAGCTTTGATAATGATAGAAATCTTGGCTGAAGCTCTGGAAATAACCAAAGAGAAGATGATGGATGGAATAGACAAGGTTTTTCAAGTCTTCACAAGATATGCAATGAGAAATAGCTTACCAAGAGAAGTTCATATCAGATTTACAAAGAAAGCCATTAAAATGCAAATATTGCGGGTGGCAAGAGAGAAAACATTGAAATATAAAGATAAGGAGATTGTAGTCCTGAAACAAGTACCCAGAAGAGTGAGAGAGATGAGAAGAGAATACCGATTCCTGACTAAAATTCTACTTAAAAAAAGAGGTGAATTATACATAGTTGATTCCAGAAGATTTAATGTTCATATGGCAAGAACAGAGGCTGTCAGGGGGAGCTCCATTCAAAAACCAGGAAAGAAATACTTAGACTCTTTAGTTTAGAGAAAAGACATCTTTTACTGAAAGTGAAGTGGTAGCAACCAAAGAATTCTGAATCTGAGAAATTAGGCATGCAATTCACATATACAAAGTGATGGAAATGTTCCCACCCCCAATAGT
>BLBF01000003.1:90565127-90633899 GCA_015471245.1 Laticauda colubrina | reverse complement strand
CCCATTATGGCTTCCAGCCATAGTTACCCAAATCACAGGGCCCCGGTCATACCAACTTGCACTAGACGATGGCAGAACATGGAAGCAGCATATCGACCAGCTTCGCTCTTGATCATTGGAATGCAACACTACACCACCACTGCAGACATCAATAAACGAGCCAAAAACAACTGAGGAGGGGAGGAAACACAAAATAATGAAAAAGGGAGAGACGAACCTCCAATAACATGACAACAATCACTACACAAACCTGAACTAGAATCCCAAATGAAACAAAAAGAGTGCTAACCATAGATGACCTCCTTAGAAGTCCAGGAACAGGAGAGTGGAAGGAGACAGCCAAGCCAGCTTGACCAGCCCAGACAAGCTAGGAGGGAGCGACGGAGCCACCTCAACCAGCCCGAGATACTCAGGCGGGAGCGGCAAGGCTGACTCACCCTTCCAAGAGGTTCCATGGAGAAGACACGGAGAGAAAGCGATCCTGTCTGAACCGTTTGAGGACCACGCTGAGACTGAGCTGTGCAGGTCAACTAGGACCCACAAAAGCCCTACCTACCTGCATGACTACCTTACGCACGTTGGACGAAACCGAAGGGGGAGGGGTGTTGTGTACAGAACTTGGTAGACTCCAAATATCTTAAACTGATTGGCCGAATAGGCCGTTCTAAGATTGGTCAGTTAAGTGCCATTCCAATTGGCCCGCTTGATGGCGGGAACACTTGAACAACTGTCATTGGCCACAAGCCATGAGCAAGCCGCTATAAGAAGGGCTGCCGCAGCTTAGGTAAATGTTCCGTTACAAGTCACTATACTGTTTTAATAAAGAGCTGTTTGTTGGAACCCAGTCTACCGCACTTTATCTCCAAACGGAACAGGAGTCACTGTGGTTAAATTGGAAGAAGACTAAAGGGCAATATTATTTGAAAATTTCTATTCTGGCTATCGACTATTGAAGCATTTTTTTATCCTATAATATACAAAAAGGAACAAACAGATATGGTGAAATATTGAATGAAAAGTGTGAACTTAAATCTATGCAAAAACTAGAGGAACAAGGTATAAAGAGGAATTGGTTTTTATTTGTGCAAAAACATTCAAGATTCTAAAATAGAAGGTTTCTATGATAAATTGACTTTTTTAGATAAGATGTTGACAGGTACTGATGAAAAGGTGATTAAAAAATTGTATGGATATTTATTAGAAATTAAACTAGTATAAAAACAAGTCAAAGAAACAATGATTGCTTGGTGGAAGAATTTTGGATATGGGATTGATCTCGAGAAATGGCAAAAATTGTGGTCTCAAAATTATAAAATGACAATGTCAACAGCATATAAAGAAAATTTGTATAAGATGTTTTACAGGTGGCATTTCCCCCCAAGAAGAATAGCAAGAACGTTCAGGAACAAATCTGAAAAATGTTGGAAATGTCATCAGATACTTGGCTCATATTACTATATGTGGTGGACGTGTGTGGATATCAAAAAAAATATTGGACTAAAATCCAAACATGCGTGGAAAAAATGACAAAAAAGCACATAGACTTGAAACCAGAGATATTTTTATTGGGAATTTTACCTGAAATATATCGCAAATAATTGAAATATTTGATTGTAAATGTATTAACAGCAGCTAGGGTTGTATTTGCTAAAAACTGGAAAAATGAGAAAATATCAATACTGGAGGAAGTTATTAAGAAAATAATGGAATGAGCTGAAATGAGTAGATTGACATTTGAAACCCGAGAACAAGAAGATAAACAATTTTATAAAATTTGGGATCTATTCTATCAATGGTTAGACAATAAAACATGGTAATGAAATATGTAGATTTTTAGAACACAATGAATATATAAAGATGTATTTTTTTAATTATATCTACAAAATGATTACAGGATAGATTTGAGATGATAATATGAACTGTCATAAAACAAATTAAGTAAAATATGGATTATCTTGTAAAACATGAATGAATAATACCGGTAGTATAGAGAAATGATTAAGAATGATATTAATATATTTTGGAATATTTGATTGATAATATGAGAACATATACAATGTAATTGTAATTGAAGACTATGAAGTGGAAGCACAAACAATTTACAAACCAACCGACACACTGTATGCATATATATGGAAGATGGTTTGATGTTTTTATGTTGTGTTTGTTTATGTTTGTCTTAAAAACAATAAAACTTTAAAAAAAATTCCTCCGTAGAACTCAATTGCAAACTCGATTTCATTGAGGGATGCATCAGGGTTGTTTTTGACTTCAGGGGGGAGGAGCTGGGAGCCACAGCCAGGGTGGTTGTGGCCAGCTTGATGTCACTCGTGTTGGAGGAGTGGGCTTGTGGTGGGTCTGGGGGCTCTGCCAGTAAAAATGAGCTCCTGAGCTCTGTTTTTGGCTGCAAGCTCCTGCAACCTTCTGCCAGCAAAAACAGATCTCGGGAAGGCCAATCATGGCCCTCCCAAGCTTCATTTTCACTGGCAGAAGCACTGTGGGTAGTCCTTTGCTGTTTCCAGGGTGACCTCATGGGCCAGATCTAAGCACTTTTGCCTTGAGTTTGACACCCCAGTGTAGAGTTTCTTGCTTCAGCAGAGGGTAGAAAATCTCCAAAGTCCTGTAATGACCTGTAGTCTCTCAAAATAACCCACAAAAGTCACAAAAGTAAATAATGAGGCAAACGGAAAACCAGAACAAACCGCATTGATGAGAGTTCCGAAGCAAGCCAAGATAACTAATCATAAACTCCAGGAAAATAAGAGAAAAATCCATGGGGAGAATACCAGCAAAGATAAACCTCTTTCAAGGTGAACACTAAATTGACTCCTGCAAATTCTAACTGTGCAGTTGCGAACTTATATACATAGCTCCCACCTGCAAGCCACGAGGAGTATCATGGTAATCTCCTCTTGAATAGACCTCGCTTTTCCCCGATCCTCTCCTCCCTGCGTGACCTAGGATGGATAGGGGATGGACCTGGATCCTCCACTCCACAAGTAATGCTCAGCTGGACTCTGCCCTTTCCCAGCCTCCTCCACTACCTCTGGAGCCACACTCCCATTCCCTGTTGGCTGTTCCTCCTCTTCCTCAGAGTCAGTCTCCACCAGGGGCATGACAGGTCCCTTCCAACTCTGTTATTCTGTTATATAAAATGGATCTTATATGGATGAGGCCATATAAGGTCCCCTATGTTCTGATCATATGCTATATTCCAACTGCAAAGGTCATGCCATAATTTACATGACCTTGTGATGTGGTACTTTGAATGATACCTGTCTCTCCTTTCATGTCTTTTTCATCCTTGATATCCATTTTTTTACCCAGTTTGAGGAGTTCATCCTCCTGCTTAGGAATAGCATAGGCATAGATAATACAGAAAGCCTGAGTCATTCTTGTGGAGGAAAGAGGCATGTAGCCCACAGCTATGCAAAGTGAGTATTACCTTTTGATCAGTATGTTCTTGATGTCCTAGGCTGCAGGAAATTAAAAAAAGGGGGCTCCCTAAAATAGGAAAGGAGGAGCCAGTATCTCGGGAAGATATGATGCTTCACTGAGTGTCATGAGAAGCACGGATATTATATAATTTGTAACCCACCAAGGGGCTGAAATGAAATGAATTCTGCTGGCTAGCTGTTTTCTTCTAATTTTCTGTGTCCTACTATTTTTATGCTTTATTGATATTAGTAGTTGGTTGGCCCTGGCTTGTAAATTTATATAGTGATAGTCTCCTCGGGCTTCATTGCAAAAGGATAGGAGAAAAATGTATGCAAAATGAGTATATGTGGGAAATGAGAATATGTGGCATGCCAATTCTGCTCTAGAGAGTAAAGATTTTATCTGTTTTTTTAAACAAAAACAAAAAGCATGTTTGGCATTCCTGTGTGAAAACTTCAGCCTAGAACAGCATTTTTAAATGAATGAGTTGTATTTATTACTCAAACTGCTAATAACATATTGAGAACCTATCCATTTAATTTTATATCACCTGGACTTTGATGAAAGGCATACTATTTTAGAGATAAGTTAGACTCATAATCAGTTAGACTCATGATTTTAGAGCTAAGTTAGGCTCATGATCACTTACTTAAAAAACAAGGAAACAAGCCTATCTAAATCATAGGCACAGTCACACTCTGTAGCTCAAAGGAGGAGACATACTGGTTCTTAAGATGAAATAATCCAAGTAATGCACCATTAGATGAAGAAAATTGAATAAAGCATATTAAATTTTTCACTTTCCACATACTATCCAAATACACATATAACAACAATAATAATATTAATAGTTATTGTTTATTAAACTGTATTCAAGTCAACTTTCAATAACACTGGGTCACTCTCAGCAATAAAAAAAAACAAATTACAATAAAAGCAATAAAAGATAAAAAGTGTATCTCAGTCTATATAGACCCCAAAGAATTTGTTTATTAGAATAAATGAAAGTTCTTTGTGATTTAATATAATGAAAAGTAGTGATATAAAAATATTGTTTGACTAACAATTTATCTGCTAACAAAATGCTTAGAACGCCATCGATAATAATTTATCTCTGTTTTCTAACTGATTAGCAAAAATGGCAGATGAACAAGTTCTAGAAATATTACAAGACTGTTGTGTTAGCTCTCATTCCTTGCTTTCCCTTGTTAATTGAATTCTAAAACATATAAAACCTCATCTGGGGTCTTATATAAAGATAAAGCCTAAAAATGAACTGTACAACTTCAAGTTATTGCAGCATTCCATTGTGGACCTATATACTGCAGGAATCAAAAAGAGGGCTGTGAAAGTATCTACGGAAGCCTCACATCCTGGACATAAATTGTTTCAACTATTACCCTCAAAATGATGCTATAGGGCACTGTGCACCAGTACCTGTGTCGTTGTCTTCACTGTGTCGTTGTCTTCAACGGGTTCTCCCGTCCTTCTCTGTGGAACCTCCTGGAAGGTGGAGTCAGCCATACCGCTCCCGCCCAGCCTACTCGGGCTGGTAGAGTTGGCTCGGCTGCTCCCTTCCAGAGCGGCATCTAGGTCTTCTTGTGCCTCCTGTTCCTCTTCTCTGAAGACTTCTGCGGGTAAGTCGTTGTTTTTGTCTGAATTTATTTGCGAATGTTGTTTATTGTGTATATTTTGATTTTGTGGGGTTTCTTGTTCTGCGGGAGGGTTTCCCCCTCCCCCCTGATTTGTGTTTAAGGGGTCTCCCCTCTCTCTAGTTGGTCTATTAATATTTTTGTGTAGTGTTTGTGCTGTTTCTGGTGTGTGTGTGTGTTGGTCTTCATGTCTGGGTGTGTCAGTGGTGCGTTCCAGTGTTCGTGATCGTAACTGATCAATGTGTCTCCTCCAGGTTGTGCCATCATCTGTGTCTAGTCTATAGGACCGAAGTCCTGTTATTTGAGTTATTTTTTCTGGTACCCACAATGGGTGTCCGGTGAGATTTTTTGCATACACTAAGTTTCCTGGTTTTAATGTGCGGTATCTACTGGAGGAGTCAGTTGGTTTTTCAGAGGTGTATGTTGGGTGTAACCTATCTAATTGTGATCTTAATCTTCTGCCCATTAGTAATTCTGCCGGGCTTTTATTTGTAGGAGCGCTTGGTGTTATGTGTTGTATGGTGAACATTTTTTCAATTTTTTCATGAATGTTCCCTGAATATAATTTGCCTAAAGTTTATTTGGTATACTGGACCATGCGTTCCGCCCTGCCGTTCATAGCCGGTCAGCCCCGTACTGTCAAAGCATGTCTGATGCCATGTTCGGTGAGGAATTTTTCAAATGTTAGTCCAGTAAACTATGGGCCTTATCTGAGACGAGCAAGTCCGGTAATCCATGTGTGGTGACTAGTTTCCATAGTTGTTTAATAACTGCTTCTGTGGTGGTTGAGTTCATGATGCTTACCTCTAGCCAATTGGAGTAAGCGTCTACTATGATTAAAAATGTATATCCCTTTGTTGGACCCACAAAATCTATGTGGATTCATGACCAGGGGCCCCTCGGTGTTTCCCAGTCTAGTATAGGTGCTGAAGAGGGTGCAGGTCGGGATTTTTGGCATTTCCCACAGGTTTCAACCCATTTCCCAATATCCTTTTCCATCCCTGGCCACCATACATAGCTCCTGGCCAGGGATTTCATTCGTACAATGCCCGGGTGGCCTTCATGCAACATGCTGAGTATTTTTTCTTGTAACAGTTCTGGTATTACCACCCGGTCCCCCCATAATATGCAACCTTTTAATAATGACAGTTCAATTTGCCTACTCTTGAAAGATTTAAATTTAACGTCTGTCTTGTTTTCCGGCCACCCTTTTCCTACCCAGTTCAAGACTTGTGACAAGGTTTTGTCTCTTGCCGTGAATTTCGCAATGTCCATTGCGGTTATGGGTAGGTTTGACAATGTCTCAATCTGTAGGGTGGATGTGGCTGGTGCTAGATCAGTTCCTAGTTCTGGTAGGGGAGTACGGCTCATGGCATTGGCGTGGGAAATTATTTTGCCTGGTCGGTGAATCAGTTTATAGTTGTAGGCTGCTAGAAACTCAGGCCACCTTGTCATTCTAGGGGATAGTATATTTGGGGTGGCTCTGTTCCTGGCTAGTATTCCCAATAGAGGTTTGTGGTCTGTAACAAGGGCAAAAGTCCTACCGTAAAGATATTTGTGGAACCGTTTGACACCGGATATTGCTGCTAATGCCTCTCTGTCCAATTGACTGTAGTTACGTTCAGTTTTTGATAGTGTTTTGGAGTAGAACACGATCGGTGCTTCTCTCCCATCAGGCAGGATGTGGCTAAGTACGGCTCCAATGCCGAACGGTGATGCATCGCAGATGACTGTTAATGGTAGTGTCTTGCTGTATTGCATTAATACTGAGTTGGAAGTGATTAGGTCTTTTACCCTCTGGAATGCTGTCTCTTCAAGTCGTCCCCAGGTCCAGGTGGCTGCCTTGTCCAAAAACCTATGTAGTAGTTCTGCCATCGTTGCCTTCTGTGGCAGAAAAACGTTATAAAAATTTATAAGTACCAAGAATGCTTGCAACTCTACCTTGTTTTTTGGTCTAGGTGCTTCTTTGATTGCCTTAATTTTTTTCTCTGTGGGGTGGATGCCTTCTTTGTTGATTTGATACCCCAGGAATTCAACTTTTGAGGTGGCTAATTGGCACTTTTCTTTTTTTACCTTGAGTCCCGCCTTCTGAAACCTTTGTAAGACCACTCTGAGATGTGCTTCTAGTTGTCTCTCATCACTAGCATGTCATCAAACTATGGGACTACTCCTTTTATCCCTGTAATAACCACTCCATTAGGCTTTGGAAGAGCCCTGGGGCTACGCTGACTCCAAATTGCAGCCTTTTGCATTTGAAGGCTTCTAAGTGAGTCATGATCATTTGCGCCTCTGCTGTTTCGGGGTTGACTGGTAATTGTTGATATGAAGACCTTGCTTCTCCCCAATGAGTATAGTAGCTGTTGCACTACCAGAACAGGATACGCGCTTTGTTGTAGTGCATGGTTCAGGGTAGCCTTGTAGTCCCCACAGATTCTCACAGACCCATCCAATTTAATTGGGGTCATAATTGGGGTCTCCCATTTGGTGTGGTCAAGGGGTTCCAAATTACCTTGTGTTATTTGTTAAGTTCCTCATCAAACTTTGGTTTTAGTGCGAAGGGGACTCGCCTCGCCTTCAGCCTAATTGGAGCTATTGTTGGATCTAAATTAAATAAAATAGGGGACCCTCGATACTTGCCTAATTTTCCATCAAAAACGTCCTGGAACTCCCTCATCAGGTTCTCCTCCCAGTCTGTGTCGGCGATGCTGTTAATGCCGGTCACTCCGATTTCTTGAGGTTCAAACCACTCGAGTCCCAATAGGCTTGGTCGATTTTGGTCTACGATGGTTAGTGGCAAGATTTTCTTGTGTTCTTTGAAAGTTATTTGGAAATGTCCAAGTCCGACTACCAGTATTCTGTTTCCCTGGTAGTCTTTTAGGATTAGCGATTGGTGTTCTAGTTCAGCTCTGCCAATGTGCGTTACTAGTTTTTTAATGGTATCCCATGACACCATGGATAGGTACGATCCAGAATCTACCTCCATCTTACATTCTTGGCCCTCAATCTGGACTGCCAGATGTACTTTTTGGCCATTTGTTGCATTAGAGTGCCTAATGATGATGGTTTGGTGTGTTTCTTCTTTTCTATAGTTCTCGTTTAGCCACTTGCCTTTGCTTTTACAGCTCTCACAGTTCCACATTTGTCTATCTTTAGCTCTTGGTGGTGTGTTGTCTCTATGTCGTGGGCTGTAGCTCTTGTGGTTTCAGCATACTCTTGCGATGTGACCCTGTCTCTCGCAGTACCGGCACACAGCGTCTAAGAACCGGAACTCAGAACGGGGGTGATCTCCTCTGCACCTGGTGCACTGAAACCCTGATTACGACCTTTCTTCAGCCATCGATGTCATTCAGCCTGGAATCTGTGGATCTCCTCCTCGTCATCGTCGTCAATTCTGGACGATCCACTCTTGGCGTAGTGTGTGGTGGTTTTGTTTGCACTCTCTGCCTTCTTTTTCGAGCCCTGGCTCATTTCAGTTGGAGTTTTGGATGGATTTGCATTCATCTGCTGCATTTTGGCCGCTGATTTTTTAGTTGCTTCTGCCACCATGGCTTCAGCAATAGCCTCAGTGACCATAATCTTTGGCTGGGTTAGCAGCCAGCTTTGTAGGGTGAGGTTTCTTAGTCCAAGGACCACATGATCCTTCATGGCTTTGTCCATGTTAAGAAATTCGCATGCCCCTCCAATGTCCCTGAGAGCTGCTACGAAGTCTGTGATGCTCTCACCTTCTCTCTGGTCCCATTTGTAATATTCAGCAGCTTTTCTAGGTCTGGCCAGACCATCTGTTTCACATCTTCTGGTTTTGTGAGTGCCTTGGCCAACTTGAACACTGTGGGCCCACAGTGCATCAGGAGCACAGGTCTTTTCCGATTGTCTGAGATTCCTTGCAAATCGTTGCTTTCCAGGAGCATGAGGAATCTATTGATGTAGGATTCCCAGTCCTCTGTTGCTGAGTTGAATGGTGCGGGTGGTGAGTTGGTTCCGGCCATTTCGTCTGCTCGGTTCTCGATGCCACGTGCTCGACTGGTCTCCTCTCTCAAAATCCCATCCTTGTCGCCAGTGTTGTGTTCGCGAAGAATGAGACTCGAGACCAGCATAACTTCAGCTCTTTTATTTAGTGCAGAAAGTCCGTCTGAACCAGGAGCCGTGGCAGCTCTTTTTATAGAGAGGCTGCTCGCAGCTAGTGGCCAATGACAGCTACTTGTTTTTCCCGCCACTGAGTTGGCCAATCATAGGTGAGGTATTATCAGCCAATCAGCGTCGAGACAGGAACCAATGAGCTTCTAGTATTTCTTGACCAATAGGAATAGACTATTAGAAGTACGTTAATATGGAACAGGGTGGGTGCTAACTTTCTACACATCGATAAAGAGAACTAGAATTCATAGACTCCTGATTTTAGACTGGTGCCTTAACCATAAGACCAAACTGGCAGCATGCATTTCCTTTATACATGATGTGGAGTTGTCATCTATTATAATCTGGTGGCACAAATATATGGTACCTTTTTCCGGCATGTAATTCCCAGATTGACTTCATCAGTGCTGTGCATTAAAAAAATAATGCTGGTTTTCAACTGGCAAGATCTGGCTTGTAGTTCATCTCAAGGTCATAAATATAATGGATCTCACAGACTGAATGCTGTCACCAGGGAAGCAAAGCTGCTGTGATGAAGCTATCACACTTCATTATAGGTGGAGAGCTGCTAGGAGACAGCTTGATTTCAGCTTGTACCAGCAATTGAATTCTCTGTCCCGTAAAAAAAGATGTCCCTTAAATTGTAATGGTTATGTCCCTCCTCAGTCATCTTGAAAAGCATATTTCTAATTTACAGATGACATCTTTAAATGGAAAAGGGTGGTGGCGGCGACTGCTTTTCCTATGTACATAGCCTTGCATATTTTTTTAAAAAGAAAATTATGATTATTTTTGTCCGTCTCCCAGCCTTTTTAAATCACATGTTTTCACATGGGTGGGGGTGGGGAGGGGGAGAAAAGAATAACTTCTCTGGTGATACTAATTTGTCTCAGCATTAGAGAATAATTGGGTGCTAGAAATCTCTGGCTGAAGGAGTTTTGTCTTGCTAATTTTCATGTTAGCAGCATTGCACTGTGCTTCTATTATCAGTGTTTGCATCTTTATGTGGTAGTGATGTAAAGATCAATACATTAATATCATCAAACAGAACAAAGTGAAATGGAATGGTAGCACATATCAGGGCAAAGCATTGGCAGTTCTCTCATTCTGTCCTTGACAGAATAGAAATAATTGATTATTCAGCTCATAACTGTGGCTCCATTCGTGTCTTAAATATTATTCTCTTAATCTCGGAGCACATTGAGATTCTGTTACTACCTCCACCAAGAGGTTTGATATGCACAACGAAAATGTCAATAATTTTTTTTATTTTATTTTGCTTCATTTTCCTTTTCAGCTGGATTATTTACTCAGAAAACGGGGAAAAGATCTTAACTTGAAGCTAGTCCATAGGGATACTCCATGATAGCCACTTTCATCTGCTTCATCATATCCTTCTGTTAATGAATAGAATAAAATATGAGCAGGGATTTGGCTAAATTGAATGTTGCTATCTCCCCAATTAAATTTTAGGAACTTGCTGGTTGGAAACAAGGTGCACAAACCCCCCCCCCCCACACACAAACTGCTGTTCAGAACAACTGCAGAAAAAAGGAGGAGCTGTATGTAAAGGGAACATCTGAAAGTAATAGCTGAACTAATTCTTTTCTGTCATTGTTTGACAGGTACTCTGTTTTAGAATTCACTCCACTTAAATGATCCATTTACAAAGTGTGATGGTTTTTCATGTTTTACTGCTGATTAAGTTATGTAATTTTCACAAAATGGGTCCTTAAAGTGGGAAAGGGGTTACTGATGCACAGGATAATTTACATGAGCAATATCTGTATATTTGGAGTTTGATAAGAACCTCAGAAGGGCAACATTTTCTTTATGGGACAATTTATTTGTGCAATTTATCTATCACCTCAGTCTCCACAGAGAAGTGGGTTGCAAATGTAATTTAGATAATTTATGAAATCTTCACATGAATGTACCTCTCATTAAAAAAATATTAAAAAATCAAGGAACAGCCACTGGGTGGGAGGAGTGGGCACAAAAGGGCAGATTGACAAAGCTAAAGGAAAGGAGAATGTGGAGTGTCATATCACATTCTTCTGTCATGTTGATGAAAGCAGCAATATACTAATGGAACTGGACTAAGACTACTATCTTGGGTGCCTTGGCTGAGACTGATATGAAGGAGAAAAAACTTAATTGATTATGGGAAATATCCCTGCAGTCTTGTCATATGGATTGTTGTGGAGTCTAAATCTACCTGTAGACATTTGTAGCTAGTCAGGGGTCATACACCATCTACCACCATAGCTGCCTTGCATAATCTCCGTCCCTTCTACCTAATAATTCATTCCACTTTTAAAATTTGCAACCAATGCTTTAGATTGCAAATCTAGGTTCTGAGGGTGACACCCTAAGAACCATAGAATATTTCAGACAGAGAAAGAGGTAAAAAGAAAGAAATTTGATATAGAATCCTCTCTTGGGCTACTCCCAATTTTGAATGGATTCTGTCTTGAATGGCAGAAAGAATCAAAGGAAGGCATTCTGTGGGTGACCAGGAATCAACTTTTCGGTGCACATAATTGAAAGTCTTTCTCCCCCCCCCCCCCTATGCAGTGTACCATCACCCTATCCTGTTATCTCAGAAGCCCTAAACCTGGCAGAGAAATAATTAATCCCTTAAAACTCCAAGTAGCCAGCAAAAGGTCAGACAGGTGAAATCACTATACCTCCCTCATTTTCTGAGCTGAACTTTTTAAAGTATGTTGGAATCTCCAATTAGAAATCAACAGAATTTAGTTTAACTTGCCCATTCCAAGTAGGCTGAATTAATGGAACACATTAGAACTATCATTTCAAAATGTGTTCTGTATTTTAGATGCTGCACTTGCAAGATGCAGAAACAAGGATTTGGAGCAAAGCAAAAGCAAAAATATGGATTTTCTGGATTTATACCAGTTTCTGGGCACAGTTTCAATTGCTGTAAAGATTTAAACAGCTGTGACACCTGAATGAACATCTCCTATATCTCTTATTTGTACATTAATTGAAATAAAAAGAGTACTCATGCTGTGAAAGTCTCTCCCCTTGGAAATTCATCCATTTTTTTTTCTGGAGTGGCATTCCAAATTATTTCTTTGACCAGCTTGCATCCTGAATGTATCTACTTTATTTCTATTTTTACAATTGTTTTCCATCACATAGTTTTAAAATGTCATGTATTTTACAGTTCATACTCAGGAATCTTCCAGCCAGAGGACAAAGTACGTGCATGCAATTTGGCAGTTCAAATCCCATCAGGTTCAAGTTTGACTCAGCCTTCCATCTTTCCGAGGTGGGTAAAATGAGGACCTGGATTGTTGGGGGCAGGGGTGGGCTTCAAAAATTTTAGCAACGGGAACTAGGGCAGAGCTGGTGTCATGATGATATGGCATGCGATCTTGGAGGTCTGAGATTGCAGCCGATATCTTTGCCCCTGGATGGTCCAATTGGACCTAAACCATCCTGAAGATATGGCAAAAGTGAAAAGCACATCCTGCTGATCCCAGGGATACTGCAAAGTCCCTGGTCGATCCAGGAGAAGCTCTTCTTGCCAGCGGTAAAGAGGTAGCCATTAAAGCTGCTGAAGTTGGGACAGCTCTGAAATGGAAGAAGCAGAAAGAGAAAGTGTACTGGTTAGGTGAGAACTTTCTTTATTCTAAGACTTGAAAGGACATCCTAAAAGAAAGAAGGAATTTGTAAATGTTTTTGACAGAAATGATCAAGCGGTGATTTTAAACAGAAGTGTCAAAGTAAGGTTTTGGGTTTTTTGCTGGATTTGCTGGATTTTCTATATACAATCGTGTATTTTGAAACTGGACTGGTCTTTTTTTTAATATCTATTTTTTCTTCTCCCTTTTAATTTTGTTATATTCTAAGATAGAGGCTCCCTTTAGTTATTTAGTTATTTCTTTAAAAAAATTTTTTTTCCTTTTTTTGGTTAATTTTTAATTATATCTTGTTGGGAAAGGAGGGGGAAAGTGAGAGTAAAAGAAACTTTGTAACACTGCCAACTAGAGGCTTGAAAATACTTTATTTTCTGTGATCAGACAAAGCTGAGAAAGAAAGAAAGAATTGAGGTTTTTTTTCAAGGACGTTGCTATTCGATAAGATAGAGGGAAGAGCATGGGAGAGTGTTATTGCAGGTGCTCTTCTGGATTTCTTTCAACAGCTGAAGCCTGGTGTTGAAGCTTATGAAAAGAAAGGTGATAAGTCTTTGGAGAAGAGTTATAATAAGAGCCTTGGATAATTAAACAAAGTGCAGTGTGTCCTTTTTATTTTTTCTAAGCTATGCTATTCCTCCTTACTACCCTTATTGAATTACTCCCCCCCCTGCCTTGTTAGAGTTCTTCTTTGTCTTTTTTTTTGGGGGGGGGAAGTCCAACTTCCATGTTTGCTTTTTATTTTAAAGGGAAAGTCTTAAGCTTTCTTTTTTCTTTCTTTTTTTTCTGGTTTTTTTTTTTTGTTTTTTTATTTACTTTTGTGGTTCATTTTTATGTATTTTTTTTATTTGAGACCCTTCAATTGGATTAAGGTGTTGAAGAACCTGAAGAATTAGACTTTTTTCTCTTCACCATTTTTATTTTTACTTTGAATCATAATTGGCTACTTCACAATTGGATTAAGACTTAGAAGAACCTGAAGATTTTGAATTGTTTAAAATGAGTAGGAAATTTGCAGCTCCTGATTCTTCAACTTCTACTCCTTCCTCTCCACCATCTGGAGGACAACGTTCAATACAGACAATGTTAAAGCAAGAAAAGGAACAAGAAAAAGTGACTCTGTAAAATGATTATGCAAGGAATTCAAGATATTAAATCAAGATCAGAGAAAATTGAAAAGAGAATAGAGAACATTGAACAAAGAACAGAGAACATTGAACAAAGAACAGAGAACATTGAACAAAGAACAGGGAAGACTGATGAAAAAGTGGAGAGCATCCAACAAATTATGTCGAAGTATGATGAGAGATTCCAAAAAATTGAAGAAGATAAACAAAGAGATAAGAAGATTGGAGATATTGATAATAGATTAATGGTGATTGAACAAGATAAAAGTGGTATGTTGAGATGGGAGATGGATAGATCAGAATTCTATCTCAGATTCCAAAATGTAGAGGAAGAAAAAGGACAAAATTTAGCTGAGATAATGATAGAAATGCTGGCTGAAGCTTTGGAAATTACTCAAGAGAAGATGATGGATGGAATAGATGAGGTTTATCAATTTTTCACAAGATACGCGATGAGAAATAACTTACCAAGAGAAGTCCACATCAGATTTCCAAAGAAAGCTATTAAAATGCAGATATTGCAAGTGGCAAAAGAGAAAGCATTGAAATATAAAGACAAGGAGATTGTGGTCTTAAAACAAATACCTAGAAGAGTGAGAGAGATGAGAAGAAAATACCAATTCTTGACTAAAATGCTACTTAAAAAAAAAAAAAGGTGAATTGTAGATGGCTGATTCCAGAAGGGTTAATTTTCACATGGCAAGAACAGAGACATAGAATTGATTCAATTGAGAAAGTGGAATTATTTTATGCAGAATTTTTTGGAAGGAAAGAGGAGGAGGCAGAAAAAGAGATCTCATTAATTGAATTTCAAGATGACTGTTAAATGGCGGCTGAAAAAGAAGAAGGTGCAGTAGGTGGAAAGGTGGAAGCCAAAGAACAACGTGAACTAAGATCCACAAGAACTGCTAAACCCAATTATAAAATATAACCATGGAAGAGAAAAAATTGATTACAATTAATATAAATGGACTTAATCCAACCACTAAAAGAAGGAAAACTTTTCATAAATTAGAGAAATTAAAATTTGATATAATTTGTTTATAAGAAGTACATATCAAAAAACAATATGAACAATTGTTGGTACAGCCAAAATTAGGGAAAATATTTACTTCTTTGACTCAATGTAAGAAAAGAGGAGTGGTTTTATATATTAAAGAGACCACCCCAGAAAAATTGATCTATACTGATGAAGATGGAAGAATATTAATGGAGGAAATAATGGACAATAATTTGAAAACACTTTTGATTACAATTTATGCTCCAAATGATAAGCAAGAAGAATTTTACAAAAAATTACATATGAAAATAATTGAACTGGACTATGCCAATATAGTTATAATGGGAGATTTTTAATGGAATTATAGACAATAAATTGGACTGTACAGCAACAACAACAAAGCAAAACAGAAGGACTCTCTCAAAATCTTTTTTTTAAATGGTTGATGAAATGAACTTAAAAGATACATGGAGAGAAAGAAATGCTAAAATTAAACAACATACCTTCTAGACAAATAGAAATCTATCATGGTCCAGAATAGACATGATATGGATGTCAACAGAAGTAATATCTAACATCCAAGAAATAAATATTGAAACAAGCACTTGGGCAGGCCACAACCCAATGACAATTAAATGGAAAGGACAAAAAAAAAAGATCGAGATGGACATTAAATAAATCTATTTTAAAGGAAAAAGACTTCATACGGTGGATGGAGAAAGAACTGGCCTTTTTCTTTAGAGAAAATAAGAAAGAAGATACATCAATCCAGAATGTATGGGATACAGTGAAGGCATATGCTAGAGGCTTGATAATAGATTATACAAGGAAAAGGAATACTAGGAAAAGGCTAGCCTCCAAGACCTTAGAGGATGAGCATAAAAGACTTGGAAAAAGAGCTACAGAAAATGCCACAGAAAAAAGATATACAGTTAAAAATGGACATAATTAAACACAAAATGGGTCAAATAGAAAAAGAAGAACTTGTACAGAAAATTAGAGGTGCTAAACAGAACTACTTTGAAGATTCAGACAAACCAGGTAGATGGTTAGCATATAAACTGAGAAAGGAGAAAGAAGCAAGGAAAATATCACAGTTAATAGATGATCAAGGTCAAATTTGCTATGGCAGTAAAGAGAAGAAGGAAATCATTTGAGATTTTTATGGGAAATTATATAAGCAAGAGAATATTGATGAGGAAAGAGTTAAGCAGTACTTACAGAATGCTAATTTACCTAAGATACTTAAAGAGACTGAAAAAATGTTAGAAAGCAATATAACCATGATGGAGCTAACTAAAGCACTTAAGAAGCAAAACAATGGAAAGGCACCAGGCCCAGATGGACTTCTGGCAGAATTTTATAAAACATTATAAGAATCATTGAATCTTTCATTGTTAGAAGTTATGAATGAAGTTATGTTAAATAAGAAGATATCTAAATCATGGTCAGAAGCCTATATTACACTTATTCCAAAAGAGGAGGCCAATCCATTGCAAATTAAGAATTATAGATTTATTTCTCTACTAAATGCAGATTATAAAATTTTTGTTAAAATCCTAGCAGAAAGACTTAAAAAATATTTAAATAACTTTATACATCGTGACCAAAATGGATTTCTGCCAAAGAGACAAATTAAAGATAATATGAGAGTAATTTTGGATACTTTGGAATACTATGAGGCACAAGTGGCTTTGATATTTTTAGATGCACAAAAGGCAGTTGACAATGTGAATTGGCAATTCATGTTATTATTGTTGGAACAGATGGGTTTTGCCAGAAAATTTATTCAAGCAATAGAAGCTATATATTACAAGCAAATGGCAAAGGCAATGATAGAGGGAAAACTGACAGACTCTATTAATAGAAGAAAAGGAACAAGACAAGGGTGCCCACTATCACCTTTGCTATTTGTGTTAACATTGGAAGTACTAAATAGAATTATTAGAGATGAAAGAATATAAAAGGAATGAAAATTAAAAAGGAAGAATTTAAGCTGCAAGCTTTTGCAGATGACTTGGTTTTTATTTTAGAAGATCCTTTGGAAACAGCACCAAAATTGTTGGAAAAGATAGAGACATATGGCAAGGTGGCTGGCTTGAAAATAAATAAAGACAAGACAAAGATTTTTGACAAAAAATATGTTATTAAGACAAAAGGAAGAATTGGCAGATCTATTGAAAATTCAAGTCACGACTAAAATCAAGTATCTGGGGATATATTTGACAGCAAGATGTAGTAAATTAAAAGAGAATAATTATACCAAACGTAAACAGCAGATAGCATCAGATTTGGCGAAATGGGAAAATTTACAATTGTCACTAATAGGGAGAATCTCAACAATCAAGATGAATATACTACCCAGAATTTTATATTTGTTTCAAACAATTCCAATTAGACTTGGAAAAGACTATTTTGAAGAATTAAATAAAATTGTGTTGAAATATATATGGCAAGGTAAGAAAGCGAGAATAAAGTTAAAACTGTTGCAAGATGCTAGAATTAGAGGAGGATTTGGCTTGCCTAATTGGGAGTTGTACTACCAAGCTACAAATTTGATGTGGGCCAAGGAATGGATAACACTAGATTGTTGAGATTAGAAGGACATGATTTGTTGTTGGGGTGGCATGCTTTTTTATGGTATAAAAGAATTAAAACACAGGAATATTATAGAAGACATTATATATGGGAGTCTCTGTGGTTAAATTGGGAGAAGATTAAAAGACAATGTTATTTGAAAATTCCAGTCTGGTTATCAACTATTGAAACATTTTCTTACCCTATAATATATAAAAAGGAACAAACAGTTAGATATGGTGAAATATTGAATGAAAAGGGTGAACTTAAATCTGTTCAAAAACTAGAGGAACAAGGTATAAAGATGAATTGGTTTTCATATGTGCAAATACACTCAAGGTATGTTGAAGATTCTAAAATAGAAGGTTTCTATGTTATATTGACTGACAGATAAGATTTTGACAGGTATTGATGAAAAGGTGATTAAAAAATTGTATGGATATTTACTAGAAATTAAACTAGAAGAAGAACAAGTAAAAGAAACAATGATTGCTTGGGGGAAGAATTTTGGATATGGGATTGATTTAGAGAAATGGCAAAAATTGTGGTCTCAAAATTATAAAATGACAATGTCAACGGCTTATAAAGAAAATTTGTATAGGATGTTTTACAGGTGGCACCCAACAAGAGTAGCAAGAATGTTCAAGAATAAATCCGAAAATGTTGGAAATATCATCAGATACCTGGCTCATATTACCATATGTGGTGGACTTGTGCGGACACTAAAAAAATATTGGACTAAAATCCACATGTGGTTGGAAAAAATGACAAAAAAACATATAGATTTGAAACCAGAGATATTTTTATTGGGAATTTTACCTGAAACATACAGCAAAGATTGAAATACTTGATTGTAAATGTATTAACAGCAGCTAAGATTGTATTTGCTAAAAACTGGAAAAATGAGAAAATACCATCCCAGGAGGAGATTATTAAGAAAATATTGGAACGTGCTGAAATGAGTAGATTAACATTTGAAATTAGAGAACAAGAGGATGAACAATTTTATGAAATTTGGGGGCTTTTTTATCAATGGTTAGATCATAAAATACAGTAATGTGAGTAATGTTATATGTAGATTTTTAGAAAATAACAAATATATAAAGATGTACTTCTTTTTATACCTACAAAATGATTTTGAACTGTTATAAATATGACAAATATGAACTGTTATAAAATAAATTAAGTAAATTATGATTACCTCGTAAAATACGAATGAATAAAATTACAGCCAAATGATTGATTGATAATGATACTAAGGTACTTAATTCTTGATTGATAATATGAGGTTCTATGTAATGTAACTATAATTGAAGACGATGAAATGGATGCACAAAATAATTTGTAAACCAACTGACACACTGTTTGTATACCTATGGAAAATAGTTTGATGTTTTCATGTTTTGTTTGTTCATGTTTATTTTTTAAAAACCAATAAAATTTATTAAAAAGAAAAAAATTTAGCAACGGGTTCTCTGCCCGGTTGCTCGGTGGGTGTGGCCATGGTGGGCATGGCCTAATTGGCCTCCTGCACCATGGCAGGAGGATTTTTGCCCTCCCCGGGCTCTAGAGGCTTTCCTTGAGCCTCCAGGAGATCAAAAACGGTCTCCCTGGGCTCTGGAGGCTCTCTGGAAATTGGGAACGGGCTCATTTCTGGCCTTCCCAAACTTCAGGGAGGCTCATTTTTCATCCTCCCCAAGCCTCCGTGTGTACCCTGCACTTATCTGTGTTCAAAACAGGCCGCATGGGGACTCTTAGAGGGGGGTGGGTGGGATGGGTGGGGCCAGCCAGCAGTGGATTTGGGGATTCTCCAAACTGCACAGAATCTTAGCTAAGGGCTCTCCCGAACCCCTGTGAACTCCCAGCAGCCCAACTCTGGTTGAGAGCAATATGTTCACTCTGTAAAACCACTTAGAGAGGGCTGTAAAGCACTATAAAGCAGTATAGAAATCTAAGTGCTATTGCTATATCTTATTTTTATTGGCCCCTTCAAGTCATTCTTCACTCTTGGTAATTGACAGGGACAGCTTCCATGTAGTTTTCTTGGAAGCATTTTTGTTATGATTTGCTAGTACTTCTTTCCTAGGGCTGAGAGAGGAGAGTCTGTCCCAAAATCAACCAGACAGTCCCCAAAGACAGAACTGGAATTCATGTTTTCCTGCTTTCTAGCTGGGTTCATTTAACCACAATACCAAACTAGCTCTCATAATGTTACTAAAATTAATTTCTATCTCTTGCTGTTCCAAGAGATGCTTTAGGTAGCTAAAACCTACCTGAATTATCTAGAAACATCATATGGGATGGCTCTCTTTTCTGTGTTAGTAATATCACATTTTTTTAAAAAAAGGAGGAAAACACCCTTGTCCATTTCACAAGGTTAAAGAAAGCTGAGAAATATTTCCCAAAGACAAAAAAAAAAAAAAATACATTCTGTACACTCTACAAATGAAATCAGACACATGCACACCCAGCACCTAATGGGAGAAGAAATTTCTGAGAAACTGGAGGTCAGATTTTGCTGCTGATAAATTCCTTTTTATAATAAGACAAAAACAGAAAAGAGGGGAGATGGAAAGAGAGAGGCATGCCTTAATTTTCACTTTTTATTTTTTTATGTTAGTAATTTAATAACTAAGTCTATTTTGGTTTAGATTCAGACAAATTTAATGGACATCTAGTCCGGGTTCCAACAAACAGCTCTTTATTAAAACAGTATAGTGACTTGTAACGGAACATTTACCCAAGCCGCGGCAGCCCTTCTTGTAGAGGCTTGCTCATGGCTTGTGGTCAATGACAGTTGTTCAAGTGTTCCCGCCATCAAGCGGGCCAATCGGAATGGCACTTAACTGACCAATCCGAGAATGGCCTATTCAGCCAGTCAGTTTAAGATATTTGGAGTCTACCAAGTTCTGTACACAACACCCCTCTCCCTTTGGTTTCGTCCAACGTGCGTAATGTACTCACGCAGGTAGGTAGGGCTTTTTTGGGTCCTAGTTGACCTGTGCAGCTCAGTCTCAGCATTGTCCTCAAACGGTTCGGACAGGATCTCTTTCTCTCCGAGTCTTCTCCATAGAATCTTCTGGAAGGGTGAGTCAGCCTTTCAGCTCCCGCCTGAGTATCTCAGGCTGGTTGAGGTGGCTCCGCCGCTCCCTCCTGGTTTGTCCAGGCTGGTCGAGCTGGCCTGGCTGTCTCCTTCTAGGAAGGCCTTGCCTCACTCTCCTGCTCCCGGACTTCTTCTCTGGAGGTCGTCTACAGGAAAGCGCTCTTTTTGTTTCATTTGGGATTCTAGTTCAGGTTTGTGTACTGATTTTTGTCGTGTTATTGGAGGTTCGTCTCTCCCTTTTTTATTATTTTTGTGTTTTCCCCCTTGGTTGTTTTTGGCTCGTTTATTGATGTCTGCGGTGGTGGTGTAGTGTTACGTTCCAATGTTCAAGAGCGAAGCTGGTCGATGTGCTGCTTCCATGTTCTGCCGTCGTCTAGTGCAAGTCGGTATGACTGGGGCCCTGTGATTTGGGTAACTGTGGTTGGAAGCCATAATGGGTCCCCGGTAAGGTTCTTAGCATAGACTAAATCGCCAATATCAAAGGAGCAATATTTACTGGAGGAGTCAGGGGGTTTGTCACACGTATAGGTGGGGTGCAGTTTATCAAGGTAGGAACGCAATTTTCTACCCATGAGGAGTTCTGCTGGGCTTTTGTTAGTGGTTGTACTAGGGGTGATTTGTTGAATAGTTAATAGTTTGTTAAGTTTATCTTGGACGTCCACTGTGTCCATGTTTTCTAGGGCCTCCTCAGTATGATGAAACATGCGTTCAGCCCGTCCATTAGGAGCCGGATGAGCCGGCGCTGTCAGGGCATGTCAGATGCCCTGTGCAGCCAAATATTGCTCGAAAGCTAAAGCGGTAAACTGGGGCCCATTGTCCGAGACTACTACATCTGGCAGTCCATGTGTGGTAAAAAGTTTGTTTAACTGTTTTATAACTGTTTCCATAGTAGTGGACACCATAAGGATAACCTCTAACCAGTCTGAGTAGGAGTCAACGATTACAAAATAGGTGTTCCCTTTCGTTGGCCCAGCAAAGTCAATATGCAGTCTCGACCATGGACCTCTGGGAGTTTCCCATTCCATGACTGGTGCCAGTGGGGGGGTAGGCCTTGATTTTTGGCAGTCATGGCATGTTGTCACCCATTGTTCAATGACTTTGTCCAGCCCTGGCCACCAGACGTAACTCCTGGCCAGGGTTTTCATTTTGACTATGCCTAGGTGTCCCTCGTGCAACATGCACAACACTTCTTCCTGTAACTTTTTGGGGATTACCACCCTGTCCCCCCCACAGTATACAGACTTTTTCAATAGACAGTTCAGTCTGTCAGTTGTGAAAAGGTTTAAAAGTCTCGCCTCTATTCTCGTCTGGCCAGCCCTTACCTACCCAATGCAGGATTTGAGCTGTCAGCGGGTCTTTCACAGTAGCTTTTGCGACATCTGCTGCGGTTAGTGGCAGATTCGGCCATGACTCGATTTGGAGAGTGGAGATGGTGGGAGCTGGGTTGCATTCTGTGTCAGGCAGTGGGGAATGGCTCAAGGCATCTGCATGGGTGATGGTCTTTCCTGGGCGATGGATGAGTGTGTAATTGTATGCAGCAAAGAATTCTGACTACCTCATCATTCTTGGCGACAGAATGTTCGGGGTTGGTTTATTTCCTGCTAGGATCCCTAGCAGGGGTTTGTGGTCAGTGATAATTGAACATGTCTTACCATATAGGTATTCGTGGAATCTTTTGATGCCTGCAATGATTGCGAGGGCTTCTCGGTCGAGTTGGATGTAGTTCCTTTCAGATTTTGACAGTGTTTTGGAATAGAAGGTGATTGGTGCCTCTCTGCCGTCTAGTAGCTTGTGACCCAGGATGGCGCCGATTCCAAAAGGCGATGCATCACAGGTGACCATCAATGGCAAAGTGTTGCTGAACTGAATCAAAACGGTGTTAGAAGTTAATAAGTCCTTAATGTTCTGGAATGCTGCTTGTTCCCTGTGGCCCCATTTCCAGATAGTTTTTTTATCTAACAGTCAATGTAAAGGTTCTGCTGTGGTTGCTTTTTTGGGCAGGAAGACATTGTAGAAATTAATGAGACCTAAGAATGCTTGTATGTCAGTTTTGTTCTTAGGTCTGGGTGCATCTTTGATTGCCTTTATCTTCTTTTCAGTGGGGTGTATCCCTTGCTCATCTATAAGGTAGCCTAAAAATTCAGCCTGATCGGTGGCTAGTTTACATTTTTCTCTCTTGACTTTAAGCCCTGCTTCTCTGAATCTTCGCAAAACTTCTTTTAGTCTATTTTCTAATTTTTGTGAATTTTTTGCTGATACTAATCCATCATCAAAATAGGAGACGACTCCTTTCATTCCATTTAGAAGATGCTCCATGAGGCTTTGGAAGACGCCAGGGGCAACACTAACACCAAATTGAAGTTGGTTGCACTTGAATGCCCCTCTGTGTGTGACTATAGTCTGTGCCTCTGCAGTCTTGGGGTCAACTGGTAGCTGTTGATACGCTTGTGCGAGATCAAGTTTCGCAAAAATATTTCCTCCCCCTGATGAGTGCAATAGGTGTTGCACTACTGGTACTGGGTACGTGCTTTGTTGGAGTACATGATTTAGGGTTGCCTTATAGTCTTCACAGATGCACACTGACCCATCTGGTTTGACAGGAGTCACAATGGGTGGTTCCCACCTGGCATGGTCGATTGGCTCTAACACCCCTTGTACAATGAGTTTGTTAAGCTGCTCATCTATTTTTGGCTTTGAGGCAAAGGGAACGCGTCTGGCTTTGAGCCTGATGGGAGCTACCTTTGGGTGTAGGCTGAATGATATTGGGGTCCCTTTGTACTTGCCTAGGGTCCCATCAAACACATCACTCTGATTCCCAGAGGCACGAAACATTCGATTCCCAGCAGGCTTGGGCGATCACCGTCGACGATTGTCAGAGGCAGCAGTTCTGCATGGTTTTTAAATTCTACTAGGAAATGACCAAGGCCCACTACAGGGATTCGGTTTCCCTGGTAGTTTTTTAATATCAATTTTTCTGTTCCAGTTCTCTTTGTTTGATGTCTGGTATCAGGTTTCTGATAGTGTTCCAAGATACCATTGACAGGTATGATCCGCAGTCTCCTTCCATCTCACAGGGCTTTCCTTCGATTTTCACATTTATCTGGACCTTTTTTGTGTTTGCTGCCCTGGCATTTCCGATGGTAATTGTTTGCTGTGTTTCTTCTCTGTCGTTCGTTCGCCGGTTTCTGCTCTCTCGGCTCCATCTGCTTCCGGCTTGTCTCTCTTCGTTTCTGGGGGGAGTGCTGCCGCATCTTTTTGGACTATAACTCTTTTTGTTCCGGCAGACACTTGCAATGTACCCCCGTTTTTCACAACATCTGCAAATGGCATCTAAGAAGCTGCATTCTGAACATGGGTGATTTCCTCCGCATCCAGCACACTGGAATTCTCGCCTGCTTCTTCCTTTTTCCCACCATTTTCTTTCTGACTGAAGCCTATGTATGTCTTCATTGTCGTCATCAGTGTTGCTCGGGGAGTCGAGATCTTCATGGTGGGCGGTCACTGTGGGATGTTTCTTGCTTCCTTCTGCCCTCTTTTCTCTGGGTTGATTTGGCAGATCTGGAATGGAGTTCATCTGGTGCATAGTGGCTGCGGATTTCTTGGCTGCTTCAGCAGTGGTGGCTTCTGCGATGGCCTCGGCCACTGTGATGTTCGGTCTGTTTAGCAGCTTGCTTTGGAGTGTTGCGTCCTTCAATCTGAGGACCACGCAGTCTCTCATGGTCTCACCCATGTTCTGGAACTCGCAGGCTCCTCCGATGTGTCTTAGGGCTGCTATGAAATCCCCGATGCTCTCATCTTCCCATTGGTCTCGTTTATAAAATTCGTGCCTTTTGATCAGGTTGGAGACCAGAGGCACATAATAGGCTCATAGCATTCTGTTCAGTTCAGGCCATACCATCTGCTTAACATCTCTCGGTTTCGCTTGTGCCTTAGCCATTTTGAAAATGGCTGGCCCACTGTGCGTGAGGAATACAGCTTCCTTCCTCTGGTCAGTTATCTCCTGTAGCTTATTGCTTTCTAAGAACATCAGAAAGCGATCAATGTACGACTCCCAATCTTTTTCAGCTGGGTTGAACGGTGCGGGTGGCTCATTGTTACCGGCCATCTCAGTCGCTCGGTTCTGGTTGCTGTGTGCTTCAATCTCGCTCTTCTCGGACAATCCCACCTTCATCGCCAGTGTTCCATTTGGAAATAAGGTGCGCGATACCGGGTTCCAACAAACAGCTCTTTATTAAAACAGTATAGTGACTTTTAATGGAACATTTACCCAAGCCACGGCAGTCCTTCTTATAGCGGCTTGCTCACGGCTTGTGGCCAATGACAGTTGTTTAAGTGTTCCCGCCATCAGGCGGGCCATTCGGAATGGTGCTTAACTGACCAATCCGAGAATGGCCTATTCGGCCAATTAGTTAAAGATATTTGGAGTCTACCAAGTTTTATACACAACAAAACTGATAGAAATTGAGAAATAAAAGCCTGTTATCAAGGCAACAGTATATATGTCACAAATAAACAAATATATACACAAATTTATACAAATAAAATATAGAAATGTGTTATAAATATGTATGCTTCGTAATTTCATGGAACAATTTTGTTAATAATAAAGATGTCACTTTTTAATAGCAATAACAATTGCCAGGATGTTTCTCCCATCTGATAGCTATTTCAAAAAATTGTATCATTTTAATTCTGTTACTGCTTCCTCTTATCATTTAATTACTTACTGCTGCCTAGTAAAACATGGTAGCTTGCTATATATCTTCAAATTCCTGCAATCTTCAAATATTGCTTACAACAGAATGAACGTATGAATGTCTACATATGCATGACCTCCGCTTACAGAAAAATAATACATATGCACCAACTGATTCATTTGTTCATTTGATATGTGTGCCATTTATCAGATATCAGGGCTCTGAATGTTTTGAAAATGATTCTGAAGAAACTCTTTGGGGCTCATTCAAAGCAATCTCTGCCATTTGTTAAAAGAGCCTGTCCTATTTCAAGTTTCTGCAGTAGCATGAAAAATACTGCAGCTCTTTTAAGACTCAGTTCCTGCACAATCAAAATTATTTTTTATTAAATTAGCTTGTGCACAATCCTATCAGATATAGAACAATTTCCAAACAGTATATATAAAAAATATGAAAGTAATATTAAATCACAAGACACACACACACACACACACACACACACACACCTCTACATGGATATACATTTTTATGTACCACAGATAGATACTTAGATATTTATATAACTATAATTTTATTAGTTAAAACATTTAAGAACAAAACACTGCCTTAACAAGCATTTTTGACTCCTAAAGTTGGTACAAGTAGGTCTTTTTTTAGTGACCATATCCTGGCACCAAACAACTTGATTATTAAAGCCCCTGTCACACTGCACCAATGGATGGAAAGAGGATGTAAAATGGAGAAAAACACTTGCCATCCATTGGTTAACGCGATGCTTCCATTCTGTACTCACTGCCTCCATTTTGCTTCCTTTCTATCCGTCCAGCATCCGTCTATTGACATTTCATCCGCTCAGAAGTTTTTGAGCTGCTCAAAACTTTTGAGTGGAAAATGTATCCAATGCATCCGTTCTGCATCCTCTAGGCATACAGGGGACATCCGTTCTGCATCCGTTACGCATCTGCTATATCCGCTAGGCATCCGCTGCGCATCCGCGCAACTCAAATCCGTTCCAGCGGTAAACAGACACAGGGAGGAAGTGGAACGACGCACAGCGTTAGTAGCACGGACGGAGAAAGGATGAAAGCGGATGCAGTTACGCATCTGCGTCATCCACTATGCATCCGCTCTGCATCCTCTACGCATCCTCTACGCATCCGCTCTGCATCCTCTACGCATCCTCTATGCATCCTCTATGCATCCGCTCTGCATCCGCTCTGCATCCACTCTGCATCTGCTCTGCATCCGCTTCCATCCGCTTCCATCCACTAGGCTTCCGTTCCGCATCCGCTTTCCATCCGCTCTGCGTCCTCCCCCCATCCGTTCTTTTCCGTGTTATCTGCTCTGCTTATGCAAATTTTTGCCCCTTTTGAGAGCGGATAACAACGGATGGAACATTTTTCTCATCCGCGGTGTCCTTTTTACAAACGTTTTGTATCCGTTGGGCAGTGTGACAGGGCCTTAAGCAAAGTAGTCACTAAGTGAAACTGAGACTGTGCTTATGATCTTTCCTTTGTTTTAGAGACCTGTGAAGTTAGCTCTGGGGATTGGCTGTAAAGTTAATTTTTCAGGATAGTTGTAATTATGAATGGTTGCTATGCAGGGCAATTACAAAATGAGGACTACTTGTAATCCCTTATATTGTACCAGGGATGTCAGCATTACATTTTCCCAGTGGGTAGGGCTGAAGCCACAAACAGATGGGACAGAGCCCCAAGTGGTGAAGGTTCTTATTCTTTTTCTGACGGTCTTCTTAATCTGTCTCTGGTGTCATTTTTTTTTTTTTTGGGGGGGGGGGGCTCCATTAACAGGCTAGAGCAAAGCCTGAGAGACTGTCCAAATTCCTTGAACTCTACCTTGCCAGAGGACTTTTGAAAGTGGGCCAAGGACAGCCACATGAACATCAGTAGTCCATCCTACATTCAAAACAAAAGGTAGGTCTGAATAACCCACTCATTGAGGATCAGTAACATTCCTTTATTTTTCACTGTAAGCTCACAAATCAGCACTTAATAGTACAACGCACCATATTACCAGAGTTGCTCATAAGCAAGTAAAACTATTGTTCCTATCTTAATGTAACCTATATGTGTTTGGCTTCCATTTATCATCTCAGCCTCTGTATTCCATTCAAGCTGCTGCTGATTTTTGAAACATATATCAAAATGAACTTTAGCACACATTATGACAGTAATCAAGGATGAGGCCAACTTTGCATGCAAATAAAAGCTGGTATGTGATACATCTTGTCACAGACATTATTTAAGCTTCTACTAACAAGAGAGCAGAACCTAATGTATATAGACTGCCCTTTTAGAGATTGTGCAGGTCATAATGATAAATCATACCTTTTATGATGGATAATCCTTATGAATGAAAGTAAATATATGTGTCCCAGGATAATATTGCAGGATAAAATCTGGATCAGTCATTGGGACTAGCCATAATGTTCCCTGAAGATGAGCTCTAGCATGAGTCTGAAAGCTTGGAAGACAAAACTTCTGGTCCTCATAGCTGACCCATATTGGATCCTGTGATAATCTTTATATGTATTATAAGATGTCCCATCAGCAAAAGTCAATACAAAATCATGGAAGACTTTTTCACTAAACATATGATACATAGTAGAATGACACCTGTTAGATCAGGGGTTTCAAACTCAAGGCCCATGGGCCAGTTCCAGCCAGCAGGGTGCTTAGATCTGGCCTTCGGGGTTGCCCTGGAAAGAGTGAAGGACCAGCCCACCATGCCTCTTCCAACGAAAATGGAGTCTGGGAAGGCGGTCTTCCTGAGCTCCATTTCTACTGGCAGAAGGTTGGAGAGGACAATCACAACTGAAAATGGAGTTTGGCAGCCCGTTTTTGCTGGCAGAATGCTTGGATTACTATAGGCACTCTCAACATGAGTGATATCGAGCTGGCCACACCCATCCTGGCCATCACCATCCCCCACCCCCACGAGGTCAAACAGAACCCTGATACTCTCCTCAATAAAAGAGAGCTTGACACCCCTAGTTAGATAGTGGTTGAACTTAATTTTAAATTTCATTCAGGAACTATCTTTTGTAAATGGTAATGTAATAATTAATTGCTATATTACCCTGAAGCACCATTTTATAAATCTTTATTTAAAATGTAACAAGCTATAACATGGAATAAGTAAGTCTGATCTGAAAAAGGATGTTTATAGTTAGTGATAAGGAGCATCAATTTTGATTTTGTTTTTCTGATGGAGGAAAGTTTTAAAAATTATTTCAAGTATAGAAAACATTGCCCTGAATAACCTTGTGTGTGTGTTTGTGTGTGTGTGTGTGTTTGTGTGTGTGTGTGTGTCTGTCTGCGTTGTCCTTGTTAGTTCATTCTCTGGATCTAATTTGATAGGATCATCCATGTGATAGTTGCTTTTTGCCCAGACTTTAAGAGCATCATATTTAGACATCACCATGTTCACAGTAGCTTTGGGCAGATTTGCCTCCAAAGTGGATACATATTGTGGAAAAAGTGCAAATATGTATCAGTACATATTTGAAAGGCCAACATACTCACAAATGACAAACAAGTTCTATTAGGAAAACAAGCATCATCAACCTGACTTGTAAATAAAGGTCATTCATTCCTGAATATTGAGGACTTCCAAAGGAAATGGACAAATGTGAATTTCATCCATAGCTGTAACAGAGAGGATTGATGAAACAGATAACAGAACAATGACATGGAACCTACTAAAAGCAAATTGGAACCTAACTCTGTATTGAGTCTGATATCGACTGGCTGGTTGGTTTTAGCTGTTGTTTGATAGAATATGTGAACATATGGCTGCAACTGAGATTCTTTCTCAAACACTTGAGTGTTTTAATAGGGCTGTTCTGACAGCAGCATCATGGGTCTTGTGTCAGGAGAACACAAACCTAAATGCTGATTAGGTGCTTGGGACACATAAGGCCAGGGTTGGCGATTAACAGCGTCAGTTTGCAATCAGTAATGCTTGAACATGAAGTTACAGCAGTACAGGTGGCAAAGCGTGAAATACTGAAGCAGCAGTGTGTCAGGGAGGGTGTCAAGACTTAGTTATTCAGAGTACCTGGCAAGGAAATGATGGTGCCAGGGGACAATTTATATGTAACACCATCAACGGTGCAAGTGTAAAAGCAGAATTCATCTTGATCTTGGGGGGAGGGGGTATAACAAGAGGACTGGCATTTACAAATACTATTTCTATCAGCTGTTAACTATGGAATAGACAATCTTTAACAGAAAATTAAGCACTACTGGATTCACATTTGAGAGAACAAACATAGAACTGTGCTTCATGTAGCTTTCACAGAAGCTGGCAAACCAGTTTTGTTTGTTCATTTGTTTGTTTAATAATATTTATAGCCTACCCAAATCCAATGGACTCATTTTCTGGATATGGCAAAGTTAAAAGCAACAGCACAATATAAAAAGCATTAGACAATTAAAAATATGACCAATGAACTGTCTAAAACATGCTCAGTGACATTAAATTAAATTAACCCATAGCAACAGCATATTTTCGGCTAGTTTTCTGGATATTAATATAAACCCTATGAAATAAACCAGATTAAGAAACCAATGCATGGAGTTGCAGCTGTAACAAGATTCTAGCAGGAGAATCTTGCAAGTCTGAATATGCTTCCTCCTCCCTCCCTTTATCTTTGTGTGAACTAAAGCCCCTGTCACACTGAACCAACGGATGCAAAGAGGATTTAAAATGGACAAAAAAACTTGCCATCCGTTGGAAAATGTGATGCATCCATTGTGTATTCACTGCATACGTGTTTCCTATGCTCTATCCGTAAAACATCCGTCTACTGCTATTTCATCTGCTCAAAAAGTTTTGAGCTGCACAAAACTTTTGAGCGGATGAACTTTCCCCTGCGTACGATCTACATCCGTGACACATACGGGCAACAAACGTTCTACATCCGTTGTCATCCATTACACGTCTGATGTATCCTCCCGGCATCCTCTGGCCATCCGCGCAACTCACATCTGCTCCAGCGGAAAGCGGAAAGAGGGTGGAAGCGAAAGGTACGCAGAACATCCACACAGCGTTAGTAGCACGGACATAGAAAGGATGTAAGCAGATGCATCTCATATAGAAAGCATTAAAATGGACAAAACGTTTGTATATGGGACGTATCTCGGATATTTAAGATGTCTGGAGGATGTCTAGAGTATGTGGAAGGACACCTTGCGGAAAACCAACATTTCCTATAAAAAGGGGGAGGAAATCACCTGGATCTCACTTTCAGTACAGCAGCCCTGGTGTGCAGACCTCTTCAGCCTTGCTCTTGCTCTTCCACAGCATCCATTGATCTCAACCATGGATCATCGCACACTCCTTTTGGCAGCCGCCATCATTCAAAACCAGAACCAAGCCCTCTTCAGACTGTTTCACCTTTTCTACGCAAAGAGAAGAAGGAGACATCCAAGAATTGTCTGGATCCGATGATGGATCGGGAGAAGAGCGGAGTTTGGACTGTATGACAAGCTGATGGTGGAGCTGAGGAATGAAGACATTCGTGCATTCCAGCACTTCATGAGGATGCAACCAGCCATGTTTGACGAACTTGTTGAGCGTCTGAGACCCAGGTTGACCAAGGCAAACACCAACTTCCATCCCAGCCTGGACCCTGGACTGAAGGTGGCACTGACTCTGTGCCACCTGCCTCTGGGACCACGTACAGAAACATGCAGGATGCCTGGAGGGTGTCACACAACACCATCAGCATTGTGGTCAGAGAAGTGGTGCAGGCCAACATTGAAGAATACAAAGAGGAGCTCCTCCAGTGCCCCACCACTGAAGAAGGCTGGAGGAAAGTTGCAGAGCAGTGGTATCAGAGGTGGAACTTTCCCCACACCGTTGGAGCCATAGATGGCAAGAACGTGGCCTGCAAAGCTCCAGCCAACTCAGGGTCCAATTATTTCAACTACAAGGGCTTCTTCAGCATCATCCTCATTGCCATGGGTGATGCTGACTACAAGTTCATGTACATCGATGCTTCAGGCAATGGGTCAGCTTCAGATGCCCAGATATACAACGCCAGGGACCTCAAGGGTGGGCTGGAACACAACTTCATCATGGGTTTCCCAGATCCAGACCCCCTACCCAACAACACACAAGATGTGCCCTACTTCATTGTGGGTGATGACGCCTTCTCCCTCAGAACCTACTTCATGAAGCCCTACACTTCCAGATACCTTACCCATGAAGAGAGGATCTTCAACTACAGGCTGTCCAGGGCAAGACGGGTGGTGGAGAACACCTTTGACATCCTGGCCAACAGGTTCCAGGTACTTTTCACCACCATGCAGTATCGCCCACAGACCGCGAGGAGCATCGTGGAAGCTTGCTGCATCCTGCACAATCTCATGCGCACCCGCTACCCAGTCTTGCAGAACAGGCTTGTCGACCATCAACAAGGCAATGGGGACATGGAGCCTGGGGAATGGAGGCAAGGACTAAACCTGATAGATACTATGGATGTGCAAGGCCCCAACAGAGCTTCACGTGGAGGGAAGAAGCAGCGCAACCTCCTGAAACACTGGTGCAACTCCCCAGCTGGAGCAGTGGAGTGGCAAGAAAGGATGGTAAATGCTTAATGGATGCTTCCTTCAGCCTGTTTCATCACACTGATGAGATTGTGCCATGTATGTTGAGTGGCCTTACAATTAATAGGGCATTAATAAAGAGTTTTGTTTATGTTGAAATGTGTGGATCAATGATTAAATTGTTGTTGATAATAAAGGGCCATTTGTGTGGCAGCTGGGAGGGTGGACCATACAGTCCCACTATGCTTGCACTGGAGGTTTATCTATCCCACAGCTATCCTTACCCATCCCACAGCTATCCATCCCACAGCTATCATTACCCATCCCACAGCTATCCATCCTACAGCTATCCTTTCCAATCCCACAAGCATGCAAAGGCTTTTTCAAAGTTTTCAAACCTTTTTCAAAGTTTTCCCCAACACTTTATTAAGTAAAAAAAAATGAACTAAGTGTATAAAGCAAAGATAACCTTTATTAATAACAAACTGTATGACTTTATTAAAAAGCAAAATGACCCAATAAAGTGTCTTTAAGCAAAGATAAGGTGAGCAGGTAACAACTCAGTCTCTGACACTCTTCTCAGTCACTCTGAGGCGTGCCCATGGTCTCAGATGTAAAGGGGACAGGGACTGTGGAGGTGGCTGTTGCTGGAGTGCTGGTCTGAGGCACCATTGGGGCGCCTGGCCCCGAGAGTACAACAGGAGATGGTGTGTGCAGGAAGCTCTCAGAGAGCTGACTCAGTCCCCTGAGGTTGAGAGGCAGTTCCTCAAGGACCTGGGACGTGAGGCCCAACACTGATGACAGATGTTCTGAGGAAGGACTTGGCTGTGGGATGGAGGAAGGAGGAGTTTAGTGGGGCTGTCTGGTCTGCAGCTGGGTCAGCTGAGGTGTCTGTGGCGTCTGTGGCGTCCGAGGAACCTGGGTCTGGACTGGGAAGGGCTGCCTCTGCTGTGGGAAGTCCTGGTAGTGGTAGGCTTGGTAGGCGAGGGGCTGCTGAAATCCGTGGAAGGGCTGTGACATCGGCTGGGGTGGAGGAGCAGACCTGGAGTGGGTAGCAGCAGGTTCAGCTGGGCCTGGAGGGTGGTACAGAAGAGCCTTGATCCTCTCCTTCATCGCCTGGTACTGGGCCTCGGGCATGTCCATGAGGGTCTGGCCCACGTACGTGATGAAGGGCTTGCGGTGGGAGGATGGTATGTCAAAGTGGACCAGCTGGGAGAGGAGATCTGTGCTTGCTTTGATTGTGTCCCTGATCTCCAAGAGGACAGTGTGGCTCTGTCCCTCCGGTCTGCCTCTCTGCCTACTTTCTGTGGAGGTGGAGCTGGGGGTGGCTTGGTCTCTGGTGGCTGCCTCTTCTTGCTCCATCCGAGACAGGGGATCCTCTACGTCCTCTGGCACGGGGAGTGCAGCTGTGGGGGGGTCTCTGTCATGGGGCCCTCCAAAGACACCTCCCTGGACACTGTAGCTGTCTCCTGGCTGGAAGAGTGGCTCTCTGTGGACTGTCTGAGGGAGAGGGTTGACAGAGGGGCTGCTCCTCCATGGCGGATATCATCCTCCAGGAAGCTGCACCTGGCCATGACATAGGTCTCCCGGTCAGTTAGTTTGACAGTGGCCTGCCCTCTTCAGGTGCAGCTTGCCATACCAGTTGTGCATATGCTTCCATCACTTCAGAAGGACATCTGAAGTGTGGCCCAGGCTCTCCGCCTTCTGTCTCCAGGCTGCCTGCTTCCACTTGGTGTCGCGATAGAGCCTGTGGCCCTTCCCCCACAGGTACTCGTTCTCCCTCAGCCATTCCAGCACCTCCTCCTCATGGTCCTCGGAAATGGAGTACTGTTGACTCTCCCCCTTCTCTTTGCCTTGCTTCTTCCTCCCTCTGGCAGGGGCTTCAGGGCCTTCAGCAGCAAGGCTTTGAGGGCCTTGGGGCTGGTCCACCACAGCAGCAGCAGCAGGAGAAACAGCAGCAGCAGCAGGAGAAGCAGTAGCAGCAGCAGGAGAAGCAGCAGCAGCAGAGTCAGCGTCAGGGGGTGGGATGGTGGTTCTGTCCTTCTTGTCAGGGCTGGCAGGAGTAGGCACAGGCTTCCTCTTCTTCCCCATGGTGTTCTCTCAAGATGTCTCTGGCAGCAGGTCTTTCCTCTGAATGCTGACTGCTTGCGAGCTGCATCCTTTTATATCTGCGGAGCTTACGCAATTCATCCTCCCCGCATGCGCAGTGAATGCTTTGCATCCGCTACGCATCCGCTATGTAGCCTATAGGCATCCGTGATGCATCTGCGTCATCCGCTACACATCCGCTATGCATCCGTTCCTTCCGCTACATGTCCATTTCACTGTTCTCCCCCGGAAGCCCTGTGGATGTGTCATCCGCTTCCATCCGCTTTCATCCTCTTGGCTTCCTATGAATGTCCGCTTTACATCCCCGCTACATCCTCCCCACGTCCGTTCCTTTCTGTTGTTGTCCGCTCTGTTTATGCAAATTTGGGGCACTTTTGAGAGCGGATAACAATGGATGGAAAATTTGCTCATCTGCTGTGTCCTTTTTTCATACGTTTTGCATCCGTTGGCCAGTGTGACCTAGCCTTAAGGAGTATCTTGTCTGATACATTTCCTTAAATTACTTTCTTGGCAGGGTTCAAGTCTCCTTTATTCTACTTTGGTGGCAGTTCTTCCTCCAGTCCTTCAAGCAGAGGCGCTATTCAGCTGGTTCGCACCTACTCAGACAAATTGGTAGCAAGAATTTGGCATGGGTCGTCAAGCCGGTTGCAACATCTAGCTGGCCACACCCCCAACCCAGTCGCCTGGTTTCCGCTCACTCACTTGCCTCGCCCACCCAATGCTTGCTGCCCCAGTTTCAAGGGGCATGCATTTTCACCCTAGCCATGCATTTTCAAGCAGCCACTTGAAAACACATGACCATGAGCAGAGCAGCAGTCCGTGAACCTGCAAAACTGTTCCAAGGCTGGATTCTTCATGGACACTAGAAGTATTGTTTCCCCTTGTGAGTAAAGTGCCTGGAGTGAGAGGGAAAGAATGCTGGGGGAGGGGGGGGAAAATCCAGCCATGGGGAAGTTTGCAGGAGCTGCAAATGTAAGTCCGTTTACCTACAGAACTTCTCCAATGCTGGATTCACTTCCCCTTGTGAGTAAAGTGCCTGGAGCGAGAGGGAATGAGGGCTGACAGGTGTGTGTGTGTGTGTGTGTGTGAGAGAGAGAGAGAGAGAGAGAGAGAGAGAAGAAAGAAAACAAGAAAGAAAGAGGAAGGGAAAGAAAGAAAGACGTAGAAAGAGAAAAAAAAAGAAAAAGAAATAGGGAGAGAGAGAGCGTGTGTGGTGTGTGTGAGAGAGAGAAAGAAAGGAAGAGAAAGAAAGAAGAAATAGGAAGGAAGGGAGAGAGAGAGAGAAAGAGAGACAGTAAAAAACTCTTTGTTATTATTTTTAATTGTTCCATTATTTATCATGTGTTAATATTTTACACTGTCCCTACACCTAGAGTGATTCTACTGCTTTTCTTTTGCCCAGGGCTGTTACATATTAGCATACTCCAAATACTCTATTCCCATTGGTCCACAAATACTTGAATCTGATTGGTGTTCTACTCGACAGTGATTGGTCAAAAATAAGTAGCATATGATTGGCCACCCCAGCGGCAGGAGAATTAAGGAGCCGTCATTGGCCACAAGCCGCGAGCAGCCTCTCTATAAAAAAGGGCTGCCGCGGCTCCTGGTTCAGACGGAATCCAGCAACAAATAAAAGAGCTGAAGTTACGCTGGTCTTGAGTCTCATTCTTCACGAACACAACACTGGCGACAAAAGTGGGATTCTGAGATAAGGAGACCAGTGAGCACATGGCGACAAGAACCGAGCAGACGAAATGGCCAGAACCAACCCACCACCCGCACCATTCAATCCAGTGACGGAGGACTGGGAATCAGACATCGACAGATTCCTCATGTTCCTCGAGAGCAACGACTTACAAAGAATCTCCGACAACAGAAAGAGAGCCGTGTTCCTGACGCACTGTGGGCCCACAGTGTTCAAGATGGCCAAGGCATTGGCCAAACCGGAGGACGTAAAACAGATGGCCCGGCCAGAAAAAATGGCTGAAGGCTCATTATGCACCAACCGTCTCCATCCTTATTTGGAGACATGAGTTCTACAAACGGGACCAGAGAGAAGGTGAGAGTATCGCAGACTTTGTAGCAGTTCTCAGGGACATTGGAGGGGCATGTGAGTTCCTCAACATGGATGAAGCCATGAGGGATCACGTGGTCCTTGGTCTAAGAGATCACATGTTTCAGAGCTGACTGCTAACCCAACCAAAAATTACAGTCACTGAGGCCATCGCTGAGGTCATGGCAGCTGAAGCTACGAAAAAATCAGCAGCCAAAATGCAACAAATGAATGTGACAACACAAAAAACACCGGCAGAAGCAAGCCAAGTTCCAGAGAAGAAGTCAGAGAACACACTGTTAGGGATAACATTGTTTACCCTAACTGGTTTAGGTGAAATAATAACTATGAATCATAGTTATGTATGTTAAAGTGTCTGCAGCTTTAACTGTGGAATAGTAATTAAGGGTGTGGTTATGAAAACCATTTAAAAGTAGCAAGTCTACAGCTTGCACTCTCTGGCTTTGATGATCCCTGATTACTGCTTGGAATCAAGACTGCATTGCTCGAACGGGAGAGACAACAAAGGACTGATTTGTAAGTGAACTGACATAGGATATTCTACATGGACTTTGCTAACTGAATATCCCTGAATGGACTGACTAAATGATACATGACTATTGGACTGTTATTTGACTATGCTATGATCTTATAATGGAATAAACTATATTCTTGATAGCACAAGCGTATCTGTTATTTTTACTGTATGTTAATAAACATACAAGCTTAGCTCACTCATTTATCTGTGTGCCTATCTGACTAACGCTGCACATTCTGTTTAGCTTGTCTACCTAACCCTGGTTGGGGAACCCAGGCTTAACACTGGTTATGGGCCCAGAGGCTGCAAAGTAAGTTCAACTAGGTTAAACAGATTTATGTACAAAGTGAGAGTTTGTGTTGTTTTACATTACAGTAAACAGACAGCTGTGTTTTATTAATTATATTTTTATATCCATTTAAGAAAACATGGCACAAGTCAATCTACAAAGTTTGTCCCTTATATCCAAGCTGGATGGAACAAACTATGTATCATGGTCTACAAAATGTAGTCTATTTCTACGAAAAGAAGGTCTGTGGAACATAATTGAAAATCCACCAAACGTAGAAGAATGGGATCCAGAGGATGAGAAAGACAGACTAAAGATAGAAGAATTTATGCATAAAAATCAACAAGCCATTTGCATAATTGGGTTAACCTTAACTGATCAACAGCTTGTTTATATCCACGGAGAGAAAACAGCTGTTGGGTGTTGGCAGAAGCTGAAGAGGATTTATGTTCGAGATAATGTTGGTGCTCACATAAATCTAACACGGAAGCTTTTCAGGATGCATCTCCAAACAAATGGTGATATGCTGAGTCATTTGAAAACTATGCAAAGCATTTTTAAGGAACTGCATGAGAAAGAGCTTATATTCTCTGAACTACACCAAGTTTACATAATTCTATCTTCCCTTGATGAAAGTTATGATAACTACGTAACTTCACTTGAAATTTTGCCAAAGGAAAGTTTAACTTTAACTGATATAACTGGCAGATTGATCGAAGAGGCCAGAAGAAGGCTTGAAAGAGATGAATTAAGGAGGAAGCAACCTCAAAAAGAAGATAATGAATCTCCTACTTCATACGCAATTAAAAAGTGTTTTAATTGTGGAGGAAGAGGACATTTGGCAAGATTTTGTAAAAAGGCAAAGCGCCAGAACGCTGGCCAGAATACTAAAAATCATCAAAAACTAAATAAAAATTTAGAGTTAGCCATGTATACTAACGGAGCTGTAAAAAATAATTTATGGGTGGTTGACAGTGGAGCATCCCATTGTATAACAAATGATAACAAAAATTTTATTAAAATGTCCCAGAGTACACAGCAGATATCGTTAGCCAATGGCTGGAAACTGAAAGCTAAAGGTCAAGGTGTAGCATATTGTTCTTTTATAAAAGAGAATGTAAAAATGTTATATGTACCACAACTTAAGTTTAATTTAATTTCAGTTAGAATTTTGGTTAAACTAGGATGTGTAGTTACATTTAGGGGAGATAACTGCTTAATTAAAAAAGAAGATAAGATAATTACTGCATCTTTAAGAGGTGAATTATATATGTTGAATGATGATGGTTTAAAGGTGGCTAACACAATTTATGAAAATAAGAAACCTCATGACGAATGTATTCACTTGTTACATCGAAGGCTAGGGCATTTAAATTTTAAAATGCTTAAGAAAACTGTTGAATTATCTAAGGGAATAAGTTTGAAATCTTGTAATAAGTATTTGCAATGTAATGCCTGTAATCAAAGTAAGAGCAGGGTTATACCGGCTAATAGAGTTGATGGATTTACTACTAAAGAGCCTTTAGAAGTAGTATTTGCTGATTTAATAGGTCCGAAAAAACCAAGTGTAGGAGGAGCTCGCCACATACTAAGTATAATGGACCACTATTCTAGATATGGGTTTTGCTATTTAATGAAGAGCAAAACTGAAACATATCAAAACCTATTTAATTGGTTAAAATTCGCAGAAAGAAAAACTAAAAAGAAATTAGTAACTCTCATCACAGATAATGGTACAGAATTTACAAATAATAAATTTAAAAACAGACTAAGACAGTTAGGTATTCAACATAAAATGTCTGCACCATATAGGCCACAACATAATGCCTTTATAGAGAGAAGAGGCCAAACATTACAATCAATGGCACGAACTATGATGTCTGATTCAGGATTACCTGACAATTTATGGGGAGAAGCAATAATGTGTGGTAATCATATATTAAATAATGTTGTTAATTCAACAACAGGTGAATTACCATTCACACTGTGGCATGGTACAAAACCTGATTTAAGTTACATGCACACATTTGGAGCACCAGCATGGGTGCATATCCCCACACAACTTAGATACAAAGGACAGCATAGAGCAAAAAGATTGATTTTTGTAGGTTACACCTCTAATCATCGATCCTATAGATTCTGGGAACCAGGTACATCTAGAGTTTACACCAGTGCTAGTGCAAAATTCCTAGAACATGTAGGATGGAATAGATTAGAGCAAGATTTAAATAATGAAGTAATTATTGAACCCTACAAAAGGCAGAAAGATCAGATTAGCTATAAGTCCAATTAAAGAAGTCCACGAAGAGAAAATAGGACCAGAACAAGAGGAAATAGTTGATCAGGAAGAGTGTAGATGAACTTAGGCTTAACACACACATAAGACCATCCCACGCCATGAGGATAGCAAATCGTTGTCCGAGACCGACGACGAAGAGGAAGAAATCCACAGACTCCAGTCAGAACGAAACAGACAGGAGAGGAAAGGATGTAAGTCGGGGTTCCAGTGTGCTAGGTGTGGAGGAGACCAACCCAGTTCCGAGTTCCGTTTTCTAGACGCCATTTGCAGGTACTATGAGAGACAGGGACACAGAGCAAAGGTCTGCTGAAACCAGAAAAGCTGCAACCCCTGACGTAGAGACAACACCCATTAAGAATAAAAGAAAGACAGATATTGAGCCATGAGAGTCGAGAAAGCAGAGGCAAACAACTAAACGAAAGCTACAGAAAAGAAGAAACACACCAAACTATCACCATCAGCCATTCAAACACAACCAATGGCCAGAAGGTACATGTGGCAGTAAGCATTGAAGGCCAAAAATGCGAGATGGAGGTGGACTTCGGCTCATACTTATCAATGGTATCATGGAATACCATTAAAAGACTAATACTGCACATACGCAGAACGGAATTAGAAAACCAAACACTGATACTAAAAGACTACCAAGGAAACAGGATTCCTGTAGTCGGACTTGGACACTTCCAAGTCACATTCAAGAAACACACAAAAATCCTGCCTCTAACCATCATAGACCGGAAACGCCCAAGCCTGCTGGACTTGAGTGGTTGAATCAAAGTGACCGGGATCAACAGCATCACCGAGACAGACTGGGAGGAGAACCTAATGAGGGAGTTCCAGGATGTCTTCAATGGAAAACTAGGCAAGTACCAAGGGTCCCCCATATCATTTAATTTAAATCTGACAATAGCTCCAATTAGGTTAAAAGTGAGGTGAGTTCCCTTCGCATTAAAATCGAAGATTGATGAGGTATTAAATAAACTTATAGCACAAGGAATATTGGAACCAATTGACCATGCTAAATGGGAAACCCCAATCGTAACCCCAATTAAGCCAGATGGGTCCGTGAGAATCTGTGGTGTCTACAAGGCCACCCTAAACCATGCACTACAGCAAAGCACATATCCTGTTCAGGTAGTGCAACACCTGTTACACTCATTGGACAGAAGCAAAGTTTTCACAAAGCTTGACTTTGCACAAGCATCCCAACAATTGCCAGTCGACCCCAAAACAGCAGAGGCACAAATGATCATGACTCATAGGGGAGCATTCAAATGCAAAAGACTGCAACTTGGAGTCAGCGTGGCCCCAGCGGTGTTCCAAAGCCTGATGGAATGATTGTTACAAGGTATAAAAGGGGTAGTCCCATACTTTGATGACGTGCTAGTGTCAGCCAGTGACAAGAAACAACTAGAAGCCTGTCTCAGAATAGTATTGCAAAGATTCCAAAAAGGGGGACTCAAAGTCAAAAAAGAGAAATGTCAGCTAGCTACCTCGAAAATTGAATTCCTGGGATATCTAATCAATAAAGATGGCATCCACCCCACAGATAAAAAAGTCAAAGCAATCAAAGAAGTGCCCAGACCAAAAAAACAAAGCAGATTTACAAGCATTCTTGGGACTTATCAATTTTTATAATGCTTTTCTGCCACAGAAGGCAACGACAGTGGAACCACTACATAGATTACTGGACAAGGCAGCCACCTGGACCTGGGGATGACGAGAGGAGACGGCGTTCCAGAAAATAAAAGATTTAATAACATCCGAATCTGTATTAATACAATACAGCAAGACACTACCACTGACAGTCACCTGCGACGCATCACCATTCGGCGTCGGAGCCGTACTCAGCCACATGCTGCCAGACGGGAGGGAAGCGCCCATCGCATTCTACTCCAAAACACTGTCCAAAGCTGAAAGGAACTATAGCCAATTGGACAGAGAGGCATTAGAGACGTTCATGTGTATAGATGTGCGATAGAGAAAATGCTGTGTCATGTCCTGTGTACAAATAACATATACCTGTTTCTGAAAATTAACCTACCTGAAATAAATGTTTATGTACAAAACTGTCATGGGTGTTTTGCAATTTCTAAAGAAATATACAAACAAAGTGGTCACTGAGACATGTGAGTTGTGTGATTCTTTAATATATGTATTCTTTTCTGAACCCAGTGAGAAGGTTAAAAAAAACAAACATTAAGTGATTTAAGTTCTACAAGCAATTTTCTGTGTGTATTTAGCACTTGTTAGTGTACTTGTAAACAGCAGGCACATGTACTGTCTTGCTGTCAAGGCTAATTTGGGTTGCTCCTGCCTGTTAATTCTGCAGGTTTTACTGCCAAAAGAACTATACCTAGGACTGATTGGTCAGCATCTGGTTCTTTGCATCAGCATTCTTGTATGTGGCTTAGCCTTCCCTGATATGATGCACAAATAAGTCTAAGAAAGACGTATACAATTCCATGAAATTAGCAGAGCTAATTTCTTTCTCCTTTCTTTTTCAATAGAGGCAAGAAAAGCTTTCTGGCAAAACCCTAACTCATCTCAGCAATATCATTTCTTTCTCTCAAGAAGGTCAGCTTATAGTTGACTCTGACCATGCTGCCCACTTTTAGAAATCCTAGCATCAGAAACAAATCAATGAAGGAATGAAGAAAGGAATATCCCCAAGTGTACAACATTTGCTGGAGACAGCCATAGCTGAACCTCTAAGCGTAATCTTTGAAAAATATTTCAGGACCAGCTCCTTACCAAAACTATGGCACAAGCCATGGTCATCCCCATCTTCAAAAAGGGAGACCCCAGCCTAGTTGAAAATTACAGATCCATCTCTTTATGCTGCGTCACCTGTAAAGTCATGAAATCAATTATTAACCAATCCATCATCCTCCACTTAGAGACAAACAACCTACTCTCAAATAAACAATTTGGTTTCAGGAAAAAACTATCCTGTAATCTGCAAATCTTACACGGTAAAAACATATGGGCTACACAACTCGATCAGGGCAAAGCAATAGACGCAATCTACATAGACTTCTGTAAAGCCTTTGATTCAGTGGTACATGACAAACTACTCCTAAAAATAAAATCTTATGGATACCTGCATAACTGGACACCTGCATAACTGGATAGAAGTATTCCTGTCAAACAGACAACAAATGGTCAAAATTGGGAGTGTCCTATCAAATTCTGTACCTGTCAATAGTGGTGTTCCCCAAGGCAGTGTTCTAGGATCAACTCTCTTCATACTCTACATAAATGACCCTGTGATCATATCAAGAGCAACTGCATTCTCTTCGCTGATGATGTAAAGCTATTCCACACTACAGACAATACTGCTACCTTTCAAAAAGACCTCAACTATGTATCAGAATGGTCAAACAAATGGCAACTTCAAATCTCAACAAATAAATGCTCTGTCTTACATACTGGCAAAAAAAATCAGAAAATAAAATACAGGCTGAATAGTCAAGATGTTGTTGATGATCCAAACTCTGTCAAGGATCTTGGAGTACTAATCTCTAATGATCTAAGTGCTAGAGCTCACTGTAACTACATAGCCAAAAAGTCATTAAGAGTTGTTAACCTAATCCTACATAGCTTTTTCTCTGGTAATATTACACTAATAACTAGAGCATACAAAACATTTGCTAGACCAATACTTGAGTACAGCTCATCAGTCTGGAACTCACATTATGTATCTGATATTAACACAGTTGAGAAAGTCCAGAAATATTTCACAAGAAGAGTTCTCCACTCCTCTACTTGTTGTAGAATACCTTATGCCACCAGACTTGAAATTCTAGACCTAGAAAACCTAGAACTACGCTGCCTTTGGTCCGATCTAAGTATAGCATATAAAATCATATATTGCAATGTCCTACCTGTCAATGAATACTTCAGCTTCAACAATAACAAGACAAGAGCACACAATAGATACAAACTCAAGGTTAACCGCACCAAACTTGATTGCAGGAAATACAACTTCAGCAACAGAGTGATCAATGTCTGGAATACTCTACCTGACTCTGTGGTTTCTTCCCCAAACCCCAAAAACTTTAACCTTAGACTTTCTACTGTTGACCTCACCTTTTCCTAAGAGATCTGCAGAGGGCATACATAAATGCACCAACGTGCCTACTGTTCCTGTCCTATTGTTTCTTTTATTTTTCTTATATGTATCCATGTATTCATAACTATGTTTTTACTTATGCCTACTTATAAATAAAAAATCAGGGCACACAAAGCTAACTGCCTCTGCCCACCCCACATGAACCCCACCACTGCATCCTGCTCATCTCCAGCATCTGTACAAAGCTGTAGTGGTGGGAATTGCAGCTATTGCTATATAACATGCTGGGCTTCCTCCCGTAGCCAGCTCTGCAGCACAAATGTCTGAAAAATGAAATAATAACAAACTATGGCCCTCACTGAAACCTAGACTGGCTAACTCAAGAGCAGTTAGTGCAGGTGTGTCAAACTCATGGCTCGTGGGCGGGGTCTGGCCTGCAGGGTGGTTAGATCTGACTAAAAATGGAGCTTGGAAGGGCTGCCCATTTTCACTGGGAAAGGGTTGCAGGAGGCCATCACAGCCAAAAAAGGAGCTTGGGAGCTCGTTTTCAATAGCAGAGCACTAGGGCCACCACAGGCATCCATGAAATGAGTGACATCAAACTAGCCACACCCACCCTGGCCACACCTACCCCCACCAGGTCAAACACAACCCTGATGTGGCCTCAGTGAAACTGAATTTGACACCCCTGGGTTAGTGCAATTGTTAAGCAACAAGGAGAATGTATTTACAAATTCTGTATTCTGAGCAATGGAACTTGTTTGCCTGCCAGGTGAAGGATAGCCACTTCTTCCTTCCAACTCTACTCATTTGCCTCAAGCTCCACATGAAAGCGAGTTTTAATCCTTTTCAGGCTGACAGCTGCGGAAAGTGCAACTTTCTTGGACCACTCCAGAAACTTCTCCCTGTAACATTATGGATGCACAGCCCTATCTGTGGCCTTTAGGAAAGTAATTTAAGCACATGCTTTACAGTCATCCCATGCATGTTTCTTCATACTGGAAGACAAAGGTTTTGATGATATAACTATAATTCAAAATTTTGTGAATCATTCTTCATTACTTTCTTACCTTGAATCCCACACACCAAAGTTCATTTGCCATCCTTTCTCTGGTGTTTTCTGCTCAGATCATTTGTCAGAGCATTTGCTCATTACATCATGCGGAAGACCATCTTCAGACAATCCATTACAGCAATCCTTTCCCACAATATTCAGTCTGCTGAACAGTCTTAAAATAAGGATGAACTTTCAGCAAAATGATTCTTTTATTGTATTCTGTTTTAATTTTGTTTGCCATAGGCATGGAAAGGAATTTCATAGTGTGTTTTATTTCTACCATCCATGTTGGCATGGATGCTAACATGAAACTCAACCCTGAATTTGACTTTTACTAATTAAAATCTCATTTTTCTTAATTAACTCTTCTCTTTATTATCATGTTAACATAGATAGTAAATCAGATTTTTTTTAAAAAAATCCCTAGCTGCAAGAGCTTCTCCCATCTTCAGTTTCAGACAAAACAAAAGAAGATTTTTGCAAGGAAAGCTGACATAATCAGGGATCTCCTCCTCCTCCTCTTTGTTTCTTTATGAACTCAATGCTTATTCAAGATGGATGCCCATGTTTCTTTCTGAGCTAGAACTTGAAAAATTGTGCTATTCTTGCAACTGATCTTTTGTTTGTACACAATGATTCTGACACACCTACACCTGACCTATCACAAGACCTCACTTGATACATCCACACCTGACCTATCACAAGACTTACTGACCACATGAAGCCCTTATAAACAGAAGAACACTGACACTGACATCCCCTAAACTCCGCTAAAGATGTTACCTACCCTGGTAATGAAACATTTGGAAACCAACCCACAAGCACAGAAAATGAACCTTCATCCTCACCGATCCTTTTGCATGGAGCCCTTGCAGCATGAGTCTTACATACCACTTCCAGTCTGATCCAGCAAGGAAGCTTAATGGTCAGACTTGATGGGAGTTGTAACTTTGGTGCTCTCTGATCAACCATATCAATAAAAATAATAAAAAATGTTATGTTTGGTAATGGAAGTGTTTGTATGCAGGAGAAGTACATGTATGCAATGATGGAATTCAACTTTTTTTACCACCATTTCTGTAGTTGTGGCTTGGTGGGCACACTTTGCACGCATGCAGAGGGTTTGATCCTGACCTCCTCCTGCAATCCTACACTCTCCCTGTGAGTTCAACAGCTGATGCACAGCAATGTGCTGTGCTGTGCAAAGCAGCTGAGCTTCAAAACCAGGAAATAAAGATCAGTATAGAGCAGGGGCAGGTGGATGGGTGGGCCCAGCAGCTGATCATCAGAGCAAACTATTTCGCTCACAGATGATCCTCAGAGCTACTGGTTCAGTTGAACTGGTCTGCACCAGTAAAAATACTACCTCAGCCTGTGTGTGTGAAGGGGGGAGGAGGGAGGGGAGGGGAGGAAGAGATCAACAATTGTATATGATGATACTGTTGGCAGTTATTGCCTTTGAACATTAATAGAACAACTTGTGGAAGAAAGATGCCAGCTGAAGCAGACAATGTGTTTCATTAGCATTCAGAATGCAATTGCATCTAATTAATTTCTAATAAGAATTACAATAGGAAAGACAGAACTTTAGAATATTTATCTGGGACCTTGCTTGGGAGAACCAGCCCATTGTCACAACTCCTCACTGAACAACAGCATTAGGAATTGTCAGATGAAAAAGATGGCTGAGCAATGACAAGGAGGAAGGGGAGGAAGAAGGGCTAATGCCTTTTGTAGGCATTTAATTTAAATAAAACTTTTATTTCATAAATTGGGGGATCTTAAGATTGCTCATCTTAAGAGGCTTGAATCACATGAAAGCAAGAGGAAACCACTGAGAGAGCTGAGCAAGAAAGAGGTGTGTGGATCTTAAAAGAGGATACTTATCCTACATTGCGATCCATGATGGCATATAGACATAAGTAGGGTTTAAATGTATCCATTGATCAAAACTGACCAGGAGTCCAGTTTCTCTAAAATTCTATTCATTACAAAATTAATTTTCCATGCTCTGGATTTTAAAGGCCATTGTAATGAGGCATGTAATGAGGCATTGTAATGAGGCATGCCCTCTCCTTTCCCCTTCCTTTCCTGCCTTCTGCATGCACAACTCCAGAAGAGCGATCAATGTCTAATTTTCAGCAGCCTAATGCCGGCATCTTACCTTGCTTAAGAATCAGCTGCAAGTAAAATGGAAACTGCAAAAAAAAAAAAAAATGGAGGTAAATTGAAACTACCATTCTCTGTTCTTAGCTGTGAAAAGAAAAGCAAGACAAAGAAAGCTTATGACTCTTCCAGACATAACAAAGCTACGGACCTTTTATTTATAACTGCTGACTAATCTGGATGTCAGGGGCTGATAAGAAAGATGGCTTTGCCAGGTGGATAAGTGAAGGGCTTTAAAAAAAGGAATAAGATGAAGCACATAGATAAAAATCAAATTTTTTAAAAATGGCACCCACCGGGATAACCTTTCAAACTCTTACATTAAATCCCTGTATTTTACAATTGCTGTAGCAGCTGTTCCAAATATACTCAAAATTAGCCAGGGCTCTGCCAGAAAATGAAAAACAGCTTTCAGGTTAAAAAAAATTCTTATGATTTGGGGTACTAGGCTAATACTGAATTTGCTTGCATGCCCTCTTGATCTTAGGCTAGCCAGAGGTATAACTGCAAGCAAAGAGCTACCCAACTTGTCTATAAGCAAAGCACATTAAGCCCCAAATACAGTTTTGGTCTTTTAATTCTATTTGTAACTGTTACAATTAAGCAGGGCTGAACCAAGATATGTTGCCACTTGAAATGATGAACAAGATGGTGAGGCATTTCATAACATGCTTCCCCACCCCAATGATTACATAGAGAGTTGAATCTTTGTTTGATACTAGCCATTAGTAGACAATGCTCTCCAGAGTCCTTTTGAAAGCAGAAGATGGCTTGCAAATGTAGGGAAACTCCCCATATTTGCCATTTCAAATCCCAAGCATTGCTGCATAATAGGACTGGTCCTGCTATCATGCATAAGGCAGAGTTCTCCATGCATTATTTTTTTTTGGCAGCATTCAAGCAAATAAAAAGCTACATGGTAATCACTATTTTAGTTGGAGGGAGATATTCTATACAGGTAGTCTTTGACTAATACCCATTCATTTAATGACCATTTGAACTTATAACAGCACTGAAAAAAGTGACAGTACGGTTTTCACACTTATGACCATTGCAGCATCCCCATGGTTACATAATTAAAATTTAGAGGCTTGGCAATTTACTCATAGTTATGACAGTTGCAGTGTCCTGGGTCATGTGATCACCTTTTATGAATTTCTGACAAGCAATGGGGAAGCCAGATTCACTTAAAAACCGTGTTACTAACTTAACAACTCCAATGATTCATTTAACAACTATGGCAAGTAAGGTCGTAAAAAGCAGGGAGAAATGGAGAATGATCATCTCTGAAACATAACATTCAGAAGGTACAGGAACATGGCTGTTAGGTTTACCAAATGTTCAGATTTCCCCAGATATATATTTTCGATGTCTCCTTCTTTTTCTGGAAAGAAAAATATTTCTCAAATATTTTTACTGAAATTTGAAAGAGGGCAGCATTGGGCAATAGTGGCCTTGCATCCTGTCCATGATCTTAATTAATCCTCTCACCATCTTGTTTTTACTTATGTTACTTATTTAATCATTTTAACTGGTTTTTATATAGTGTTTTTAATTAGTTGTTTTATTTTACATTGCCCACAGTCACTTCGTGTGAGAGGGCAGTCACATAAATTTAATTATTTGATTTGATTGTGAAAACTTCAAGAGAAAATCGAACCTTGTTCCAAATGTGGTACTTTGAAAAGGCATCAACCATATGATTTGTAGACAGGTACATTGAGAAGAATGAAGAGAAGTCAGTAAAAGCGAAATAAAGAAGGATGGGGTAATAGATCATTAAGTGGCAGGAACTAGTGATTTCATACAATGAACAGCAATTTTAACTGAAGTGTTTTCCTACTTCTTTCCACAAACTATTTCAAACAGCCAAGAATTATGATTTTAAGTGGCAGAGTTAAATCTGCTGTTTAAAATACCACTTGTAGCTCTAATAGGAGTTATCAAATAACTGATGGTATGAGTCATTTGCCATTTCATTCTGGCTAAGAAACAGAAATAAAGAAATAAATATATTTCATACAATCCCATTTCATGTGACATTATAGAAGCAAGAATATCTTTAAAAAAAAAGACAATCCCATCCTAGCGCTTAACTTATTATCGATATAGACTCAACTCAGTTCCTGTTTTATACTATTTTTTTTGTGTGGATTCATTATTTGAATGGCTTGAGAACCAGCAACTAAATTTCAGCAAATCATTTAAGATAGGGTTTTTTTCAAGATTTATTCAAAGTCAGCCCTTAAGACTCCTGTCTGCTTTCCAAAATGTTATTTTCTATATGTGATTTAATGCATGACAACTGAGAATGAACATTAATTACTCTTTCCCTCTGATCACAAAGCAGAGATAGGACATGTCTTGCTTGACAGGTTTATTTACATTTCCCTGGACTATCCCAAAAGTCATGGTAGAATCCATAAAAAAATATGAGACAAATGATATAAAATGATTGCAGTGGAGGTCGGATGGCCTAATGAAGTTTATGTAAGGCAGTGACTATAAGACTGAACTGCATAGAGATTAGTTTGTTCTGAATTCAAATTTCCTCAGTGCTATGAAGTTACTATTTTTGTTCAGTAGTATTATGCCATCTCTCAAGCAATAGGGTTATTGTATGGATTTTGCTTAGAGAATGCACAGCAAGCATTCTGAAAGCAACATACAAATAATTATAGCAAGAACAGGATCCTTCTTGTGCATGACATGAAAGAAACATATTAGATTCTTCATTAGCTAGGTAATTAACAATAACGTCCACTTTAATCCAGATAAACATTCTTCATTGTGCTGATGAAAATGTCTGTTATAAGCTTCAGAAAAGATAGGTGCCAACTTTTGATTAGGCATTTGACTAATAAAAACAGGCAAATTCCGTGAAAATTATTGACTGTGTTTCTCTTCAAGAATCCCCTTAAAATATCCATTTCATATTGTGTAAATGACAATTCTATCTTGACAGTAGAACCTAGCCTGAAGAGGAGGAGGAGGAAGAGGAGGAAGAAGGAGGAGGAGGAGGAGGAGGATGAGATGGGGATTAGGTTTCATATGTACCTATGAAAATACTTAGCCAGTCCAACTGTGGGGAAATGAAAAATTGATATCCAGCAAGGACTGTGACTGTTCAATCAATTCCTGGAGCAAAGTGAGCAGAATGACCGCAGTGATGATGACTAAGAAAAATAATGTTATATTTAAATTTTGTCTTGATTTGTGCAGCAATGATTAAACTTTGTCCAAAGTCCTTATGCAGCAAAGTATTCAACTAACTATGCAGTGGCATGATTGAAATAGGGTTCTCACCTTGCTCAAAGGTCAATGTGTATTTATGGTTTGGGGTGGAGAAGAAACCTTAAACAAACTTTTTTTTCTGTATTGTGGTTCTTTATAGAGAAAATTCCTGAAAATGTGTGCAAGATGCTAATGATGGTCCACATAGATACACCCATTTTGCTTTCAACCATCACATCTGTTTTATTGATTGATTGAATGAATGAATTTATTTACCACCCATCTGAAATGATTCTGGGCAGATGTTTTGAAAATGTAATGGATTTATACAAATTTTCATTTTTTTTCCTACAGTGAAATAATATCTGTGTGGGAGGAAAAGATGCTCTTCTGAATGAAATCTCAGGCTTCATGCAAGGTTTGTCATATGAACCTAAATGCCAGATATGAATCTCTCTTGCAAAATAGTTGAAACAATGGTAGCTTTTCATAGGGTGGCAAGTATTATAGAAAAAAATCATGCTTATACCAGTTATTGTAAGGGTAGTTGCTGTAGCAATTAAATGATAAACCAACAAATTTTAGAACAGAAGTAATGCTTATATAATACTAGGAAATAAGAAAGTTCCTCAGGACTTTTAATGTCTACATAATTTTTCTTTTAAAAATGCAATTTAGGTTCAAAAAATGCAATTATTCAGGTCTAAGAATTTGGAATTGAATTTAAAAAATAAAATAAAGACAATTTCCAAGCATTCTTACTATAACTAATCTGAATGGGATACAATCTTGATCCTGTCACTGGAAGGAGGAAATTAATCTATTAGCATTCAGGTTTAAAAGAACAAGACAAATTTAACAATTCTAGACAAGTTTGAGTAGCTCTATTTAAATTTACCTACCCTCCCCCCCCAAAAAAAACCCCATCACCCCACAACAATGCAAATAATGAGTTTTGCTTGATGAATGCAAAAACCATATAAAGGGCTGTGAGAGCTGAATGCAAAATAAATTAAACAAATGAATCAATCAAAGAACAATGATGGGGCATTTTTAAATGGAAATATTGTAGCTTATATTCAAGACAGTGTCGTATTAGGGTGGAATGCTTAGACAGCACTTTTCTTGCTTTTTCTTTGACGACTGAACTTCAGATGGTTAAAAGTATTGTATTTAAGCCCAGGTCACACTGAACAAAAGGATGCAAAGAGGATGTAAAACGGACAAAAAACCTTGCCATCCGTTCGAAAACGCGATGTACTCACTGCCTCCGTTTGGCTTCCTCTCTATCTGTCCAGCATCTGTTTATGGACATTTCATCCGCTCCAAAAGTTTTGGGCTGCCTAAAACTTTTGCGCAGAAAATGTATCCAGTTCGTCCATTCTGCATCCGCTACGCGTCCGCTACACATCTGTTCTGCATCCGTTACGCATCCGCTATATCCGCTAGGCATCCGCTGCGCATCCGCACAACTTGCATCCGCTCGGACGCAGGGAGGAAGCGGAACAGATGCAGAACGGATGCAGAACAGATGCAGAACGGATGCAGAATGGAAACAAAGCGTTTAAAACGGAAAAAACGTTTGCAGAGGGGACCTATCTCGGATATTAAGGATGCCTAGAGGATGCCTAGCGGAAAACCTATACTGCCAATAAAAAGGGGGAGCAACTCATCTGCATCTCACTTTCAGAACAGCAGCCCAGCGGTGCAGACCTCTGCAGCCTTCATCTGACTCTTCCTCTTCCACAGCATCCAGTCATGTCCACCGTGGATTGTGACAAAGTCCTTTCGGCAGCCACCATCCTTCTGCAACGGTACAAAACCATCTACAGGCTCTGTGAACTCTACTACAGGAAGAAAAGGAGGCACCCAAAAAAAGTCTGGGTCCAAAGATGGTTCTCCAGAAGAGCAGAGGACAGACTGTACAACAAGCTGATGGTGGAGCTCAGGAGGGAAGACACTCGGGCATTCCAGAACTTCATGAGGATGCCTCCAGCCATGTTTGATGAAGTTGTGCAGCACCTGACACCCAGGTTGACCAAGACAAACACCAACTTCCCGTCCAGCCTGGACCCTGGGCTCAAGGTGGCACTGACTCTGCACCACCTGGCCTCAGGGACCACCTACAGGAGCATGCAGTACGGCTGGAGGGTGCCACCCAGCACCATCAGCTTTGTTATCAGAGAAGTGGTGCAGGCCATCATCAAAGAATACAAGGAGGAGCTCCTCAAGTGCCCCTCCACTGAAGAAGGCTGGAAGAAAGTTGCAGAGCAGTGGTATCAGAAGTGGAACTTCCCCCACACCGTTGGAGCTATAGATGGCAAGCACATGGCCTGCAAAGCGCCAGCCAAGTCTCGGGTCCACTTATCACAACTACAAGGGCTTCTTCAGCATCATCCTCTTCGCCATGGTCGATGCTGACTACAAGTTCATGTACATCGATGCTTCAGGCAACGGCTCATCTTCAGATACCCAGGTATACAACACCAGTCACCTCAAGGAGGGGCTGGAAAGCAACCTCATCAAGGGCTTCCCAGATCCAGACCCGCTGCCCAATGACACACAAGATGTGCCCTACTTCATCGTGGGGGATGACGCCTTCTCCCTCACAACCTACCTCATGAAGCCCTACACCTCCAAATACCTCACCCATGAAGAGAGGATCTTCAACTACAGGCTGTTCAGGGCAAGACGGGTGGTGGAGAACGCCTTTGGCATCCTGACCAACAGGTTCCAGGTACTTCTCACCAACATGCAGCATATCCCAGAGACCATGAGGAGGATCGTGGAAGCTTGCTGTATCCTGCACAATCTCATGCGCACCCGCTACCCAGTCTTGCAGAACAGGCTTGTGGACCTTGAACAAGGCAATGGGGACATGGAGCCTGTGGAATGGAGGCAAGGGCAAAACCTGATTGACACTGAGGATGTGCACGGCCCCAACAGAGCCTCACGTGAGGCAAAAAAGCAGCGCAACCTCCTGAAACACTGATGCAACTCCCCAGCTGGAGCAGTGGAGTGGCAAGACAGGATGGTAAATGCTTAATGGATGCTTCCTTCAGACTGTCTCATCACATGGATGAGATTGGGCCATGTATGTTGGGTGGGCCTAAAATGAACAGGGCGTTTAATAAAGAGTTGTGTTTATGTTGACATGTGTGGATAATTATTACATTATTATTGATAATAAAGGGCCGTAGGTGTGGCACCTGGGAGGCTGGACCATACAGTCCCACTATGCTTGCACTGGAGGTTTATCTATCCCACTGCTATCCTAACCCATCCCACTGCTATATTAACCCATCCCACAAGCATGCAAAGGCTTAAACCATTTCTAAAAGTTTCCAGCAAGACTTTATGAAAAAAAAAGAAATGAAGCAAGTGTGTGAATTATAAATAGACTTTATTAACAACAAGCTATAAAACAAAAATGAGTCTCTGGCACTCCTCTTGGTCGCTCAGTCTCAGGGGTGAAGGGTCCAGGTGCTGTGGAGGTGGCTGTTGCTGGAGTGCTTGTCATCAGCTCCTCCAGAAGCAGAAGCAGCAGAAGCCCCAGCCCCAGAAGAGCGAGCCCTTGCTGCAGAAGCCCCAGCAGAACCAGAGTGAGGGCCAGGGGGTGGGATGGTAGCCCTGTCCCTCTTGCCAGGGCTGGCAGCAGATGGCTGAGGCTTGCTGTGCTTCCGCATGGTTGTGGAGTTGCTGGCTGGCAGGGAGGCTGGCTGGCACCAAGGCTGGCAGCGAGGCTGGTAGCAAGGCTGGCAGCAAGGCTGGCAGGCAGGCATGCAGGCAGGGCAGGCAAGGCTGTCAATCCATCCGGCAGCAGGTCTTTCCTCTGAATGGCGACCTGCTTCCGAGCTGCTTCCATTATATCCGCGGGGCTGACGCAATGCATCCTCCCCACATGCGCAATTAATGCCAGGCATCCATTAGGCTTCCGCTGTGCATCCGCTGTGCATCTGCTTCATCCGCTGTGCATCCTCTCTGCATCCGCTCTTTCCGTTCCGCGTCCGCTTCGCTGAGGCCCCCCGGAAGCCCTGCGGATGTGCCACCCACTCCCATCCGCTCTCATCCGCTTCCATCTGGTGGGCTTCCGTTCCGTATCCACTTTACATCCACCCTGCGTCCTCCCCGTGTCCGTGTTATCTGCTCCGGTTATGCAAATTTTTGCCCCTTTTGAGAGCGGATAACAACAGATGGAACATTTTGCTCGTCCGCTGTGTCCTTTTTGCATCCGTTGGCCAGTGTGACATGGGCTTTAGATTAATACAGTAAAAGTACTACTTATTGGTCATGATGGTATTATCCTTTGAGTACAATAGTAATAATTGAGTTATCAATTAGCATGATAAATAATCTACTTAATGAAAACCCCAATGTTTTAATACCCTTTATTTAGCCACTTTATTTTGTCCTGACACTGTAAAGGTACTGGTGGGCAGGAAATTATAATTAAAGAATTCCAGACCAACTCTACAATGCTGGAATGGCCTTGCAAGCAAAAACTTCCATTCTAAAGAAATTTCTTGGATGATCAGTGAAATGTCTTCAAAAAAAAAAAAAAGCAAAGAAAGTTTTGAAAAGCATCTTTAGGATCACTTGCATGTTTGCGTCCTTCAGTGAATCACTTTTCAGGTGCTGATCCTTTATAATAAATTAGCTGACTTTAGAGAAGCCGATCTGAGACAATGAACAAAAGACAGTTGACTGGCAGTGAATTCAGGGGAATGTAATGGGTTACCTCATGGTTGGCTGTTCTATATGTAAAGTGGGTGACTCCAAATCTGCAAACCTGATTGGTCAAATAAAATAAGCATTGGATTGGTTCACTAGGAGCTGCTAAAAGGCGGCAAATTTAAACAACTGCCATTGGCTGCAAGCAGGCAAGCCAGCCTGTATAAAAGGCTGGCCTCAGCTTCAGCCAAGTGTTCCTATTTACTAACTAGTTGAAGAATAAAGTATTTGTTGTTGGAACCCGGTCTACCTCGTGTGTTTTCCGAACAAAACAGTGGCAAACTCAAGGCCCACAGGGTGCTTAGTTCTGGCCCATGAGACCACCCTGGAAACAGCAGACCAGCCTGTGGTGCCTCTGCCAGTAAAAATGGAGCTCAGGAGGGCTGCATGCAGCCCTCCCAGACTCCATTTTCACTGGCAGAGGGTTATAGGAGGCTGTTGCAGCCAAAAATGAAGCTTGGAAGCCTATTTTATTGGCAGAGTGCTTAGGCCACCACAGATGCCCCAAAACAAGGGACATTGAGTTGGCCATGCCCCCTGGCCACACACACCCTGCCCTCCCAAGGTCAAACACAACCCTGATGCAGCCCTCAGTGAAATAAAGTTTGACGTCCTAGGTTACCTGATGACCTCCAAGGGCCAAGGGAAGGGATGGGATTCAAAAATCCCAGCAACTGGCTCACTGCCCAGTTGCTGGGTGGGCATGGCCATGGTGGCATGGCCTACTGGTACTTCTAGTAGGACCATTTTTCGCATTCCCAAGGGTCCAGAGGCTTCCCTTGGGCCTCTGGGTGGGTGAAAATGGCCTCCCCTGGGCTCTGGAGGACCTCTGGAAGCTAGAAACAGGTCCATTTCTGGACTTCCAGAAGGCCCATTTTTCCCGCTCCTCGAGCCTCTGCATGGACACTGCACTTACCTGCACTGAAAATGGGCCACATGGAGATTCCTGGGAGGGGTGAGATGGGGTGGGTGTAGCCAGCTGGTTGGTTCAAATACTGTGTCAACTCATAAAACATTTTCTATGCCCATTTTATAGTTGTCAACAAAAAGGGTGGAGGGAAGGAGTTTGAAAGAGCAGTGCAGCAGTTTGGAATCGAAAGTGCATTCCATTCATACCTTGCAGAGATTGTAACTAGGTGACCAGAGTTTCTGCCATGCAAATCTCTAATTGGAGAACATGACTGATGGCTCTTGGCTATGGGGTTGTTTCATTGGAGAATATGAATTGTGATGCACCCAAAGGGGTGGGGGAAACCAGAGTCAAGGGTGACAGTGAATTAAATGTCTCAGAATCAGTTCCAAACAGGTCCTGCCAACATGTTCACTCCTAATAAATTCTTTAAAGGTTTTGAAGTTTGGCTCGAGGCTCATGATTTAATTAGAGCAACTGCCGGAATCCTGACATACTGGTTTGGCGAACCAGATACAAATTTAACATCTGGTTTGCTCGAACCAGTCTGAACCAGTAGAATCCCACCCCTGGGAAAGGGGCAGGAAGGCCTTTCTTTATTTTTCTGCTTCAGTGGCTGCGCCTCCAGTTAGCTGTTCTTTGTTATTGTTCTTGAAATCAGCTTAATAAATGACATGCTGGAAGGCAAGGATAGGCTAATAAAGAGAGTATAAGTATTTACCTGAACTCAAAAGGCACAGTATTATGTCTTGTAAGATTGTTCTCCAATTCCAATTAATTTCTTCTTCATCTTCCAAACATCCCTACTTGAAAAGATGGGGGGAAATCAAGTATGTACTAGAGTCTGTGGACTGAAGCAACAAAAACAAATACAATGAGGAGACTGGCAGTGTGGTGTCTTCTGAAGTGGTTACATTCAAATAGCTTTCCTTTGTTCCTTAGCATGCTTTGAGAGAATGCTTTGCAGTATTCTTTACTGGCTCTTTTGCCAGTATTATTTATTCATGGTCCACCATCTGCCACATTGATAGCAGAGGACAAAGCACCACTGAAAGCTGACTTTATAGATGTGGAAATTGAATGGCACAGTTTAAACCACTGAGCATTTGCACCAGTGGTAGTGTTCAATTTTTCTTACTACTGGTTCTTTGGGTGTGGTTCAGTTTGGTGGGTGTGGCTTGGTATGCATGGCAGGAGAAGAATACTGTAAAATCCCCATTCCCTCTCCACCCCATTAACCTGCTTTCCAGCTCCGTTCTCCTGTGCAGGGCAACAAAAGAAGACCCAGCCGATCAGCTGGGACTCAGGAGGCAGAGAATAGATGGAGGTGGGGCCATCCAGAGGTGGTATTTACCGACTTTCTGAACGACTCAAAATTTCTGCTGCAGGTTCTCCAGAACCTGTCAGAACTGGCTGAATACCACCTCTGAATTGCACAATCATATCTGTTCTTACCACCAAGCTATTTTTAACTTATTTTCATTTATTTAAAATATTTAAAGCTCAGTTCAGAGAATTTTGTGGTGAGTTTTGATTTAAAAAATAAACAAAGCAAAATAATAAAACTAAGAAACAAAAAAAAATACAACCCACAATAATAAGCACAATAGGAATGTACATGCTTTGAAAATGATTTGAAAGAAAAGCTTTGGAACTGCACAAGCACAGCAGTACTCTGTTGTTTGACAAATCAGTCCCTTTTTTCCCCACACAATCCTGGGGGGAAAAAAGACTGTTGTTGTTATAAAAGTCACATTAATTTTAATGAATGGACTCCTTAAAGTCACAGCATCATTTTTCAGGATTTTGCAAAAGTGTGGAAAAAGATAAGCTGCTTCAGGAATAGTGGAGAAGCATTCATGCTCACTAGAGATCCAGAGCAAGGTATGTATAGCTTTAAAACAGCCATACTGACAGAAAGGCCTTAAGGGATAAAAACAATATGCTTAGGAAGTTAAGTCCAGAATGTCAGCACCTAAAACCAGGTCCTTTCCTGGAGCAAAAACAACAACAACCGATGGTCAGCACAAGCTTGGCCTCCAGATTACCAGTTATATAGAGGCAATCAATGAACTTATTTTAGGACTGTGTTATGTGATTTCTGAAAGATATTATAGCTAATAGCCTCACCATCATATTTAGCACCAGCCACAGCTTCTGAAACTTCTTAAAGAGCAGGCCTATGTCAAGGGCATATTGTAAGTCAAACAAATTTAATAGAACCAAAGATGCTAACCTACTCAAAAAGGTAAAGCCCCTGTCACACTGGAAAGAGGATGTAAAACGGAGAAAAACACTTGCCATCCGTTGGTTAACGCGATGCTTCCGTTCTGTACTCACTGCCTCCGTTTTGCTTCCTCTCTATCCATCCAGCATCTGTCTATTGACATTTCATCCGCTCAGAAGGTTTTGAGCTGCTCAAAACTTTTGAGCGGAAAATGTATCCAATACATCCGTTCTGCATCTGCTAGGCATACGGGGGACATCCGTTCTGCATCCGTTACGCATCTGCTATATCCGCTAGGCATCCGCTGTGCATCCGCGCAACTCAAATCCATTCCAGTGGTAAACGGACGCAGGGAGGAAGCAGAACGGATGCACAGCGTTAGTAGCACGGACGGAGAAAGGATGAAAGTGGATGCAGCTATGCATCCGCGTCATCTGCTATGCATCCACTATGCATCCGCTATGCATCCTCTATGCATCCTCTCTGCATCCTCTACACGTCCGCTCTGCATCCGCTCTGCATCCGCTTTGCATCCGCTTCCATCCGCTAGGCTTCCGTTCCGCATCTGCTTTCCATCTGCTCTGCGTTCTCCCCCCATCCATTCCTTTCCGTGTTATCTGCTCTGCTTATGCAAATTTTTGCCCCTTTTGAGAGCGGATAACAACGGATGGAACATTTTTCTCGTCCGCTGTGTCCTTTTTACAAACGTTTTGCATCCGTTGGGCAGTGTGACAGGGCCTTTAGCAGCCACTGGCCTAAGCACAACTGGCTGAGTATTTCCTGGTGTACTTGGACTTAAAACCAAGAAGGGTTCAGTAGTATAGCAATACTCTTTTAATATTTTTATACTTGGAATATTGACTCTCCACCCAGTGTCATGGGCATATCCAACTGTCGATCCATGAGCTGTCAATCAAGTCCTTCCATTTAATCTAGATTCAGCTTTAGTGCCCTAACACTGGTCCAATACTTATATCAAGTCATCTGACTCTGACCAGGGAAAATAGAACAGAGCAAGGGAATCATCAGCATACTAGTGGTATCCAGCCACAAATGCCTCTACTCAGCAGCTTCAGATGAAAACAGGACAAAAGCAGGGGTGGGATTCTACTGGTTTGGATCAGTTCGGATGAAGATGTCAAATTTGCATCTGATTTGCCAAACTGATATTTGAACCAACTGGCTAGTCCCGCCCATCCCCCCCTTCCCCTCCCCTCCCAGGAGTCTCCATGCGGCCCATTTTTAATGCAGGTAAGTGCAGGGTCCACATGGAAGCTCTGGGAGGGGGAAAATGGGCCTTCCAGAAATATCAGAAGTCTGGAAACAGGCCTGATTCTGGCTTCTGGGGGCCTTCAGAGCCCAGAGAAGGCTGTTTTCATCCTCTCAGAGGCCTGAGGGAAGTATCTGGATCCTTGGAAAGATGAAAAATGGCTCTCCTGGAAGTTCCGGTAGGCCACGCCCACCATGGCCAGCAACTGGGCAGTGAACCGATTGCTGGGATTTTTGAATCCCATCCCTGGATGAAGGGGTGGATCCTACAGTTGTCTAGAAGTCCAAAGTCCAAACTAAAACCACATTCTTGAATCAATTATGGGGGAAAAAGATAACAACTGAACAACTGATTGCTTCCATATCAATCCAACAGGATGATACCATAGTCACTGGTATCAAAAGCTGCTAATACATCCAGATGGAGCAATGTATTTCAATTTATCCTGTTTCCAGAGCAAGTCAGAACAGGGAATCTTGATATCAAACTGAGACTGAGGAGAATGGGTATATTCAAATCCTCCTAGAATATGCGAGGTTCTCAAGTACCTTGTTCCGAAAAGAGAATTTTACAATTGGGTGGCAATTTTCATATATTGGGATCCATAATGCTCTTCTTTCTGTCTGATAATTAATATAAGCAAAAAACTAGAAAAATGAAAATAAATAAATCCCTCAGACTAACAATAGTATCTATAACATGTAGTTTGCTGTTTATGAATTGAAAGAGACTTCCATGGCTGTCATAATTGTGTCAACTTTAATATATTTTCTTTTCTTTTTTTGATAAAACAGTTTTAATAAATGTACAGTTTAACATTGTACTTTTATTGTTTTTATATTTTACCTAATTTTCTATTTTTCATATTTTCTGCTTTGTGAATTTTTCATACATCAGGAATCCTTGGATTATCAGATATTGGTTTGCTATCTTATTCTTATATCAGGCAGTTAAAGAGAAATGATTGGCTTTCGTCTCTTTTAAGTCAAAGTGCAGACTGAGTAGAATTAAATATATATATTGCAAAATGTATATTTGTATGAAGGCTGATTTAAGTACTATAATTGTAGGAAGGTGATTTTTTTAAATATTAAACTAATTTGACTGAAAGGGATTATTTCAAAAAGGAACATTTATGGATTCTCTCTCTCTCTCTTTTTTCTTTCTTTCTTCTCTTTCAACAGGATTTGCTTCAAATGTCTGGGTCTTGTTGCTAGGCTACCAATCTGCATTCTGCAAACCACAGCAGAGTTTATACTAACTTAATATTAAATTGCAGATCACATTTTGTACTATTTTTATACAGATGGAAGGAGAAGCATCCATTTGGAGCATTTTATTTACTTACTTACTTACTTACTTACTTATTTTATTTATTTATTTATTTATTTATTTATTTATTTATTTATTTATTTATTTTATTTGTTTGTTTATTTATTTATTTGATCAGAGATAGCAGCATTGAAATATACAAGTGACTTGGGTACATTTCTTCATGCACATATATACACACATAGGCCCACACACACCTGTGCATGAATCATGGGTAGTTCTGAATGTAATCTGCAACATCCTAACTGACATCATGTGATAAGATATTGCAATAGGTGTCCTGATAATTTTTTTTCCTGCTTATCTGTACGGAGAAGTGACAAGAAATGTTTATGACTTGTCAAGAATGAGCTAAGCGGCTCATGTGGATGTGTCAAAGGGAGATAATGTTTTTATGGACCTCTTTGATGAAAAGCAGCAAGAGAAAGGAAGTTGGTGAAAATAGTTGCCAAATTTCTTCACATTTTAATCCTATTAAAGAATGTCCTAGATCAGCTCCCTTCAAAGTGGCACTTTCCAGATTTGTTGCACCTAAAGCTCTCAAAGTTGGAGAACGCTTTTCTGAAGTATCCGTTCATCTTGCATTTTGCAATCATTTCAGCAAGCTCACTTCAGAATATCGCATGTAATAATTAAAGAGATGCTCGCTAACATTCCTTTAATTGCTAATGCAATGCTGCCCCGCATATGCTTACTTTTTCTTTTGTGCCTTACCAGTAAGAATAAGATGATAAGAAAAAGAAGAAGAATGAGTATTGCAATCTAACTCACTGTTTGCTGCCAGGAGTTTGATTCTGACTGGCTCAAAGTTGACTCAGCCTTCCATCCTTCCAAGGTCAATAAAATGGGGACCCAGATTGTTGGGAGCAATATGCTGACTCTATAAACCACTTAGACAGTGCGCTAAAGCACTATAAAGTGGTATACAAGTCTAAATGATACTGCTATACTACTTCTAACAAGAAGAATACAGATACAGATACAGATAATCAGAGTTGGAAGGGACCATGTAGGTCATCTAGTCCAACTCCCTGCCCAAACGGGAGACTCTACACCATTTCTGACAAATGGCAGTCCAATCTCTTTGTGAAAGTCTCAACTGATGGTGCTCCCTCAACTTCCGAGGGCAAGGTGCTCTATTGGTTGATTGTTCTCACTGTCAGAAAGTTTCTCCTTGTTTCCAGGTTAAATCTCTCCTTGTTCAGTTTCCATCCATTATTCCTTGTCTGGCCTACAGACGCTTTAGAAAATAGCTTGACCCCTTCCTCCCTGTGGCAGCCCCTCAAATATTGGAAGACTGCTATCATGTCTCCCCTGGTCCTTCTCTTTACTAGACTAGCCAAGCCCAGTTCCTGCAACCGTTCGATGTAAGTTTTAGCCTTCAGTCCCCTAATCATCCTGGTTGCTCTTCTCTGTACTTTTTCCAGAGTCTCATAATGTGGTGAACAAAACTGGATGCAGTACTCTAGGTGTGGTCTTACTAAGGCTTTATAGAGTGGTATTAGTACTTCCCTTGATCTTGATTATATCCCTCTGTTAATACAACTTAGGATTGCATTAGCTTTTTTGGCTGCTGCTGCACACTGCTCGCTCATATTTAGCTGGTTGTCCACTAAGACTCCAAGATCCCTCTCACTGTTACTGCTATTGAGCCTGGTTTCACCCAGTCTATATGGGTACTTTTAGTTTTTCTTGCCTAAGTGTAGGACTTTACTTTTCTCTGTATTGAATTTCATTTTATTTGATATGGCCCAATGTTGTAGTCTGGATCTTGAGCCTATCTTCTTGGGTGTTAGCTATTCCTGCCAGCTTAGTATCATCTGCAAATTTGGTAAGTTCCCCTTCTATTCCCTCATCTAAGTCGTTAATGAAGATATTGAAGAGTACTGGGCCTAAAATGGACTTGTGGCACCCCACTGCTTACTTCCCTCCATGTAGACTTTGACCCATTAAGGACTACTCGTTGAGTATGGTTTGCCAGCCAATTGCAAATCCATCTAGTGGTGGGGCTATCTATTCCAATTTTTTTCTAGCTTACTAAGAAGTAGGTTGTGGTCTACTTTATCGAATGCCTTGCTGAAATCTAAATATATTATGTCCACAGTATTTTGCTGGTCTACTAATGTAGTCACTGTGTTGAAGAATGAAATAAGATTGGTTTGGCATGATCTGTTTTCAACAAACCCGTGCTGACTGTTAGTTATTACTTTATTTTTTTCTAGATGTTGGCAGATCTGTTTTTTTATAATCTTTTCCAGTATCTTCCCAGGTATTGATGTTAGGCTGATTGGTCTATAGTTTCCTGGGTCTGTTTTTTGTTCCTGTATTAGGAAAATACAGTCTGTGATGTAGTAGAAAAAATCACTTCAAAATCCCGACATTCTCATTAAGATAGGTTAGTGGGTGAATGAGGAATGTCAGGATTTTGAATTCAAGATGAAGGCTCAAAATTTCTTGGGTTCCACATTAACTATTGTGGGGGAAAAAAATCAACAGACACTTTAGATTTTTCCATTTTTAAAAAAGAATTGAAATGTATAATCCTGAAAAGTAAAAAAAATCCACTTATGTAGGACTAATTTTAATCTATGAATTAAACAAAAGTTAATTGGGTGGCATTTTTCTCAGTGAAGGTCCACTGACCTAAAATTCCAGAGTTCTTTAACTCTTTTCCATGGCTGCTCTGGGTATTTGGTATAATTTTCCACTTATTCATTCTTTTGCTATCTTCCTTCCTTCCTTCCTTCCTTCCTCCCTCCCTTCCTTCCTTCCCTTATATTTTCTTACTCAACTGCCTTCTGTGGCTATCTCTTGTTCTTATATATGTATCCTTATACATTTAACCCATGGGTGGTTGGGGATGATAGAGAGTTGAAAAATTATGAAATATGAAAATTTCTGAGTCACAAATCAAAAATTGAAGAACTAGCTGATCAACTTTAATGGTATAGTAATTCACAAGTTTATTCTTTTTTTGCATATGGGCCAAAACAGAAGTGGTATTCAGCAGGTTCTGAGCAGTTCTGGAGAACCAGTAGAGGAAATTTTGAGTAGTTTGGAGAACCAGCAAATCCCACCTCTGATTGGCCCTACCCCCATCTATTCTCTACCTCCCAACTCCCAGCTGATTGGCTGGGTCTTCTTTTGTTGTCCTGCACAGTAGAACGGAGCTGGAAAGCAGGTTAGTGGGGTGGGGAGGGAATGGGGATTTTGCAGTAACCTTCCCCTGCCATGCCCACCAAGCCACACCACACCCACCAAGCCACACCCACAGAACCGGTAGTAAAAAAATGTGAATCCCACCACTTGACCAATGCTCCTCTCCACCTATCTCTTAGCCAAATAAAGTACAGCACTAATGTCACAGTGATGGCACCAATTAAAAGATGCTTTAAATCAAGAAAAAAACCAACAGACAAAATAAAACAGTGTTACATGCATTGCACTGGAACTTTACCATGAGCTCCAATAAATGCAGAGATATGCAGGAAAGACATAACGTATATTTTCATACATTTGTTATTGTAATGTCTTTTGTGATCTGTGACAGCTTTGGATAAGGATCAAAGTTATTACATTTTCCTTTTTGTCATATCTTAAAATGTTCTTTTTTGAAATATTAGGAAGTGTTCCTGGTTTTTGATGGATTGGGATAATGCAAATTGCTTTGTTCGGAAAACACACGAGGTAGACCGGGTTCCAACAACAAATACTTTATTCTTGAACTAGTCAGTAAATAGGAACACTTGGCTGAAGCCGAGGCCAGCCTTTTATACAGGCTGGCTTGCCTGCTTGTAGCCAATGGCAGTTGCTTAAATTTGCCGCCTTTTAGCAGCTCTTTGGATTGGTTCCTAGTGAACCAATCCAATGCTTATTTTATTTGACCAATCAGGTTTGCAGATTTGGAGTCACCCACTTTACATATAGAACACAAATGATGTGGACAGTATTTAAACTAAGGCACAGTCATACTCAGAAATAATAAAATATCTGTGAGAGGAATGGATCTTATTCAGCCAGAAAATAATTTCAAAAAAAGATCCCCAACAGCACATAAAAATTTACAAACTTGAATGATGGAATTAATGAGGAAAAATACTACTCCAAAAGAAAGTCCTGTGTTCTTTCTTCCAGAATGTTCAAACAGACTTTTATTGGATCTTCCTTCCCCAGGCTTACAAAAGATCTTATGGAATAATAGTAAAATTAAATGAAAATACAAATCTATGTCAGTTTGACTTAAGAGGCACACAATTACATTTTGTATCAAACCCTTATTAATCTTTGCTGTCTTGTCTGTACTTAGGAAATATTTAAGCTTTATAATGAGATCTCCCAGTGGAGATTATAAACCAGATCAGAAATATTCTCTGTCTTAATCCCTCTCTTTCATATGCAGCCATTTTTTAAATGATATATTGGATGTTTTCATGGCTGGGTTTGGCATTCTTATGTAAATATGGCTTTGTTTTATTGCATTTGGTTACTGATGGTCAATAACCTTGTCAAATACAAGATAAATTAAACCAAATTGAAAAGGAAATAAATGAACTCCTGGAGATTATGTCAGTGCTTAGACATTCAATCTTTTTCTCCTCTACATATACTTTTAAGGCCAGAGAAAGTCAACAACAGTGTGGCTGAATTGCTGTGATTACTGGTATGTAATTTCTGGTAGACTTTAAAATCTGTTCCTGTGTATGAAATTTATATTGCAAATATAAATCCAAATCAAATCAAAATAAATCCAGCTTCTGGAAGACAAAAGAGTGGGAAGGTGACCACCTTGTAAAAAGAAAACCAGGGGAAACTTTAAATAAGTGGAGAAAAATCTTATTCAAGTCAGGTTGACTTCTGATGTCTACTTGGAGATGTTGTTTTCTTAATCATCAACAAATTATTATCTGGACATTATTATTAAACTGACTCTGGGCAGTTCTGAGAAAAAAAAACCCACACAGAGCCATAAAATAATACAATGACAAAAAGAAAGAACAAACCCAATCAACAAGAGGGAAACATATATTGCTCCAAAGAGGGCTTCAGTCCTCAACTCTCAGATAAGAGAATGACCTTTATTGCAGCAGAAAGAAGAGAAGAACAAAGTTGGAAGAACCTTGAAGGATCTCTCCTTGGTAAGTTTCCCTCTGCTACGTTTTGTCCTTCCTTCAAGGGCTTTGGAGAATGGGTTGACTCCCCTCTTCTTTGTGATAGCTGCTTAGAAGAATGAAGACTGCTATCATGTCACCCCTAATCCTTCTCTTTGCGAGATTAGACATACCCAGTTCCTAAAACTGTTCGTATGTTTTAACCTCCAGTCCCTTAACCATCTTTTCAGCTCTTCTCTGCACTCTGTCTAGAGTCTCAACTTCTATTTTGTATTGTGGTGAGTAAAAATGGATACAGTGTTCCAAGTGTGGTCTTATCAAAGCACTTCATATATATATATACATATACATACATACATACATACATACATACATACATACATATATGATTATTTTTTTAAAAAAGTTTTCGCGGGTACTTACATGTGTGCTGTTCAGCTTCCTTCAGGTATTATCCCACGTCATTGTAGTGCTTTTAAAGTTGCAAAAACGTTTCAGCAGAATCTCATCTGCCATCATCAGGCTTCTGTATGGATGTGGGTCTGGGTCTCACAGCCATTGGTTTAAAATTTGAGGCTAGCCTATCCTGATTGGTTGGGAGTCTTGGTCTGTGTCTATTGGACTTGGAGTTTGTTTGATTGGTGTTTCTGGTTTCTTCTGTCTCTTTTGTGGCTTTGATTGGCTGGCAACACTCTGTTGGAGGCTTTCAGTGCAGCTTGGATTCGTGTGAAAGGACGGCTATTATCTATTAGGAAGCCAGGTTTCATCTGGGTGCCTGGTGGGGGGGTGTTTGAGCTGGAGGCATCAGAGGGAGTCTGTTTGTGCTCAGGTGTTTGCCTGGCTTGTGGTGTGGAGATCTTTCTATTTGAAAGTGCAGGCTTCCAAATGATTGACAGTCTGGTGGAATCATCTCTTCTATTCATGCTTTCAGGTCTTTTTTCATGATGACATGAAAAAGTCTTCTCTTCTCTGATGATTCTGTGGTTGGGGTTTTCTATAGTGGCTAGGGTTTTAGTGCCATTGAAGTTGATGTTGTAACTTGTGGTTTTCTTGTGTTGGACTAGTGAGGAGGTGTGTTCCAGCTTTTTTACTGTATTTTTGTGTTCATCCAGGCGGGTACTTATTCTTCTATTGGTCTGTCCAATGTATGTGGCCAGGCATGATGCACAGGGAATTTCGTATATGCCTTGGTTTTCCAGGTCAATTTTGTCCTTGGGGTTTCTAAGGATGGCTGCTATTTTTTTGTCTGTTTTGAAGGCAGTCTTGATGTGTTGCCTGTGTAGTATCTTACTGATTTTATCTGTAGTACCTCTTATGTAGGGCAAGACAGCTGTTCCATAGGTCTGTTAATCTTCTAGGTCTCTGTTATGTCTTGGTGTGTTTTTGTGGATCAAGCTGGTGATTTTGTTTTTGTGGAAGCCGTTGGCTGTCAATACTTTAGTCAGGGTGCATAGTTCAGTCTTTATATGTGTCTTGTCTGCCAGGCGTTTGGTTCTGGTTATTAGTGTTTTAGCCACGGAATTTATCTGTGCTGGGTGGTGGTGGGATTGGGTGTTGAGGTAGCGGTTGGTGTGTATTTTCTTCTGGTATATGGTGTGTCCCAGTGTGCCATCTGTACTTTTGTAGATTAGTACATCTAGGAACGATAGTTGTTTGTTTATTTCCGTTTCCATGGTGAACTTGATTTTGAGGTGTGTGCTGTTTAGGTGTGTTAGGAAATTGTTTAGGTTTTCTTTTCCATGGGGCCAAATCACAAATGTGTCATCGATGTATCTTAGCCATAGTTTGGGTTTGTGGGTGGCATTAGCCAGGGCTCTGGATTCGAATTCTTCCATGAACAGATTTGCAATGACGGGTGACAGTGGTGATCCCATAGGGGCTCCTTCAATTTGTTTGTATCTTTGTCCTTTGTATATGAAATATGTGTTGGTTAGGCAGTATTAACCAATCAGGATAGGCTTGCCTCAAATTTAAAACCAACAGCTGTGAGACCCGGACCCCCATCCATACAGAAGCATGATGATGGCAGATGAGATTCTGCTGAAACGTTGCTAGAATTTTAAAAGCACTACAATGACGTGGGATAATGCCCGAAAGAAGCTGAACAGCACGCGCGCGCGCGCGCGCACACACACCCACACACATACACACATATATATATATATATATATATATATATATATATATATATATATATGTTTTCTTAGGTTTTCGCGGGTACTTACATGTGTGCTGTTTAGCTTCCTTCGGGTATTATCCCACGTCATTGTAGTTCTGTTAGAGTTGTAGCAACGTTTCAGTAGAATCTCATCTGCCATCCTCAGGCTTCTGTATGGATATGGGTCTTACAGCTCCTGGTTTTAAATTTGAGGCTGGTTCATTCTGATTGGCTGGGAGCCTAGACCTGCATAGTTCAGTCTTTATATGTGTCTTGTCTGCCAGGCGTTTGGTTCTGGTAATTAGTGTTTTCGCCACGGAATTTATCTGTGCTGGGTAGTGGTGGGATTGGGCGTTGAGGTAGTGGTTGGTGTGTGTTTTCTTCTGGTATACGGTGTGTCCCAGTGTGCCATATGTACAGCCAAACCACCAAAAAATAACTTGCAAAAAGATGAATTCAGAGCGCTACAAACCCTGAAAAATGATAACAGCATAATAATACTTCCAGCAGACAAAGGGAATGCCACAGTAGTAATGGATAGAAAAGACTACGAAACAAAATTGACAGACCTACTCCAAGACTCCACATACAAACCTATAAACACAGACACAACCACATATCTGGAAAAATTAACCAAGAAGAAAATTATAACCAGCCACATAAGCAAAGAAATCCAACAGACAATCATCCCAAGAGAAAAATCTTCTAGATGCCCCAAATTATATGGCCTCCCAAAAATACACAAAGAAGGCATACCTCTCAGACCCATAGTCAGCTCCAAAGGAGCACCATTACAAAACCTAGCTAAACACTTAGCAAAACAACTACAGCCCCATGCTGAAACCGCAGCTTCATATGTACAAAACTCATACCACTTCTTAGAAATGATCAAAGATCTACACGTGGAACAAGAAGATCTGCTTGTAAGTTTCGACGGTTTCACTATTCACTCAAGTCCCATAAAAGAAACTATTGAAATCATCAAAAATAAATACCAACCAGCTAAAGACCTCATGGAACGAACAGAACACTGCCTAACCAACACATATTTCATATACAAAGGACAAAGATACAAGCAAATTGAAGGAGCCCCTATGGGATCACCACTGTCACCCGTCATTGCAAACCTGTTCATGGAAGAATTAGAATCTAGAGCCCTGGCCAATGCCACCCACAAACCCAAACTGTGGCTAAGATACATCGATGACACATTTATGATTTGGCCCCATGGAAAAGAAAACCTAAACAATT
>BLBF01000003.1:90520384-90555127 GCA_015471245.1 Laticauda colubrina | reverse complement strand
GTGTACAGTGCATATATATATATATATATATATATGCACTGTACACTGCACTTTATTTCTTTATCCAAGGCTCTTATTATGACTGTCTTCTCCAGCAGCTTCAAAGCCAAGCCTCAAATGTTAAAATATTGATAAGAGTCCAAGAGAGCACCTGTAATAATATTTTACTGTATTCTCCCTCTATCTTATCACATTAAAATGTCCTTGAAAAGAAGTGCTTTTCTCCCCAATTCAAATAAAATATTTTCAAGCCTCTAGTTGGCAGTGTTACAGCATCTCTAAATACTCTTTCCCCCCCCAGCCAAAAGAAAAAATGTTTATAAAGAACTCAAACAAAAAAAAAAAGATAGTCAAAGGGAGCCTCTATCCTAAAAAGAAAGTTAAAAAGATAAAAAATAAAAATCAAGTGAAAAATAAAAATATATATAAGAGAAAATTCAATCCGGTTACCTACAAAGTCACCTTAAAGTCCTCAAAGAAAATAAGAAAAAAAAAATAATCCAAGTCTCAATTTGACATCACTTAAACGCCGCTCAACCCAGGTTCAGTCAAAAGAAAAATAAAGTCACAGATTTCTTCTTTGTTCAGGATGTCCTTTCAAGTCTTAATCAATTTATAATGCAAAAGAATTTCTCACCCAACCGATACACGCTCATTTAAATCCCTTTCTTTCCGGAGTTGTCCCGACTTCAGCAGCTTTAGAGGCCGCCTTTCTGCTTCCAGCAAAAGGGCTTCTCCCGGATCAAACCAGAGATTTTGCGATGTCTCTGGGATCCTGGGACTGTGCCCTTCACAATCCCCGTCTCTACGGGACGGTTTAGGTCCGTTAGAACCGACCAGAGGCAAAAATATCAGCTGAGATCTCAGAGCCCCGAGATCGCAGCTGTAACACCGAGACGTAGCTCCGCCTTCTCCCCCTTTCTTTCTTTCTGAATGTATTTATTTATTTGTATACCATCTTTATTATTTTTACAAATAATTCAAGGTACCCACTTATCTAACAACTTTCCTCCTCCTAGTTTCTTCAGAACCACAAACCTTTGAGGTGGGTTGGACTGAGAAAGAGTGATTGGTCCAAAGTCACTCAACAAGTTTTCATGTCTAACACATGAATTGGAACTCACAGTCTCTTAGTTTCTATTATGGTGCCTTAATCACCGGACCAAATAATACTTTGCAATGAGCAGGGACTCTATTATGTGCATTCCCATTCAGGTAAAGTTTTAGAGGCATGGGTTTATAAAAGAGGGAGCATGTTATAAAAGCTGCTAATTTGAGGGAGAAGGGTTGAATTTTACACCACACATCTGTTACAATGGCTTTTGGGCCATTCTCAGATAAAACAGAAATGGCCCTGGAGAAAAATATTTCAGTGACACTTGTAGATCAGTTTCAGAATTCTTGTGCTTAGTTGAATTGAGGGAGAAGCAAGAATTTGTCTCTTTTTGAAGAAATTATCAATACACTGAAAAAATACCACAGGTCTAAATCAGTTCAGTTCTCCTTTACATAAAGAAACAACGAGATGATTCTTTAGATTTGTACCAAGTTCAAGGACATCTTAAATGTGTTTTTTCAAGAGGCAATTGGACTTTCTGGTTTTTATTTGAAGACATTTTGCTTCTCATCCAAGAAGATTCATCAGAGCTAAAGAAGCTTCTTGGATGAGAAGTGAAACATCTTCAAAGAAAAACCAGAAAGTCTAGTTGCCTTTTGAAAAAGCATCTTTGGGACAACCATGACCTGGATGTTGGAGAATCTCCAGAGACAAGATCAAGAGTATTTCTCCATAAAAGGTGGAAGCCAACAGCTCAATGTCTGCTTCACAGTGTTTTTTAGTATAACATTTTTTGTTCAGTCCATACTCTTAAACTCCAAAGTGGTAGCACTGCATGGAAGAATCCTCAATTCTAGACTGGACAGTAACAGATTCAAGCAAATTCTAGGGCTTCCTATCCACCAGACTTCCATAAGGAGATTATAAGCAGTATAAGTAACCACATTTAGCTCCCATGGGCTTGATATCTCTGGTATTATGTTACAATAGATGCTTATTTACAATATTGGCTTGACTTGAAACCAGCCAATATCATAGATTTCCTGTCTCCCCTCCACTATAAACTATTTGTTGGCTCCACCTAATGAGCAGGTTCTCTTTTTGACTCAAGTAATAGATTACAAGTTTATCTTGTATATTCATGTAACAGAGACAGTGATATCCACTATAGATCCTTACTCAAGCCTCTTTATTCCCTCAATTTTTTTAATGATAAGATTGATCCCTTGATGATTCAATTTTCTTCTCCATGTCATACTATTGATCCAAGTTGCCTTTACCTCTTCCTCTGTTTTTCATTCTTAATTTTTACATTCCCATTAAATCAAAGGAGCTATTTTTGTTTCCCTTCCTCCTTGGGCTTTTGGGTACAAAAAGAGAATTTCAAGTGGGGAAAAAGAATCAAGGCTTTATTAAAACTCCAATGGGTGAGTTTTACAGCACTCATTCTTCACCTAAACATATGATTTCACATCAGAAGTTTGATTATGACACTCCTCTTTTCTTGCAAGTTCTCAAGATAACTACAGGTCTGAATTGCCCTGGTATCAGTCTTCTAAAGTATTTTAATATTTTTTCTTTACTAATGTCATTTTTCTTTTAATTTTATACTGCCTTTAGTTGGACTGAGATGGCAGTTAAGTAAATCTGCTGAACAAACACCATGATTTCTTGTTCTCTCTTTCTCTCACAGAATAGGACCAATTCAGCTCTTGTTCCATTTTCTTATCTTCCCACACACAGAAAACTAGATGCAAATGCAGGTGTATCAGATGTAGCATGGATTTCTCAAATTAGTTGAAACTTTCTCTGTAGTAAGAGTATTAGAAATCTTAAGCAGGAATGCTGTTTAAGCTCCAAGACCCATTAACCATGACTTTTCTAGCTATAGGATGGATTCTTTGATGGTGCAATTTCCCTCTGCATGTCATACTATTGGCCCACAATGCCTTTACCCCCTTCTCTGTTTTCCATTCTTAATTTCTACGTTCCATTAAATCAAAAGAGCCATTTTAAAATATTGTTCTTCTTGAGCTTTTTGATAGAAAAAAGAGAATTTCTGTGTGGATTTGTTTTTTCTCCATCAACACTTCCTTCGTTTCTTTGTAATTCATAACTGAAGGAAAAAAGGTCTCTATAGCTAGATCTGTATTGATGTAGGAGTTGAGGGTTAAAACCAGAGGCACAAAGTATGCACTTATGAAAGCTCCCCAAAGTCTCACCTTCTGTGCACAGAATAATTAAAAGTTATTCAAATTTAACAATTTTTGTCAGATTTCTTCAAAAAGAAGAAGAATCATACAGTACTTCTTTGAGAGGAGGGCTGCTTATTATTAATGGAAATAATACAGTTTATTTCATATATTTTTTTAGCTTTACAGTGAAAGAATCAGCCTGGCTACCATTCGCATTCTCCATATTTTTAGTTCTCCTAGAAAATGAATCAGAAGAACAAAAGAGAGCCTTGCATTTGGTGCAATTAATGTTTTGCTGTGTGTGTTCTAAATTTGCTTTCAGGATAGCATTTATTCATTGTTTTAATAATAACATCATTCCACCTCCCAATTTTCCCTGCTTCATAACTTGATAAATTTGTAAAAGCAGGAAAGGGTGTAGAAGAGAAAGCGGTCAAAGGGCTGGTGGGAAATCATTATTGTATTAACAACAACAAAAAATGAAATTCAGAAGGGGATTGGCCTTGATCCAGTATAGTCCTTTAAGTACTGCCTGCCTTAACTTCCCTCTCTCTTTATAATTCAAAGTTAAAAATACAGTTCTGAGCAGGAAAACTTGTTCAAGTTGTATCATGCATAGGCACTTATTTTCATTTGCTGTCTGAAGCATTGAAGGAATGAATGTATTGAAGGTCTCCTGAGATGCCTATAAAGGAAATGGCCATGAATGTCTATGGATACACATCACAATAGCTTCCATTTTTCCTTTTGAAAAGTGCAGCACGTTTGCTTCCCACAAAGAGACAGGGAGAGCTATATGGAAGGTTTTGTGTGCTGGACTGAATGAAAGTGAAATGGAAATCAGACAGAAGGTACTGCCCATCTCAGAACTCAAGAGTTGCAGCCACAAACACAATTCCTTTCATCCACCTGGGGCTTGCATTCCATTAGAATGGAATGGAGTGAAAAACAAACCATTTAAAATGTACTTTTACATCTAACATTCAATCTACTGCCCTCTGCAACAGCATGACTTTCAGCAGAACTTGAAAAGGCTTGGTGATCAATCCTTTTGTAACTTAGATTGGCAACTTTAAGACTTGTGGACTTCAACTCCCAGAATTCCTCAGCCAGCTTTGTTGTTGAAGGTCCACAAGTTGAAGTCCACAAGTCTTAAAGTTGCTAAAGGCCCTGTCACACTGCCCAACGGATGCAAAATGTTAGTAAAAAGGACACAACGGACGAGAAAAATGTTCCATCCGTTGTTATCCGCTCTCAGAAGGGGCAAAAATTTGCATAACCGGAGCGGATAACACGAAAAGGAAAGGACGCGGGGAGGACGCAGGGCGGATGGAAAGTGGATGCAGAACGGAAGCCCAGCGGATGGAAGTGGATGGGAGTGGATGGCATATCCGCTAGGCTTCTGGGGGACCTCAGCAAAGCGGATGCGGAACGTATACAGCGGATGCAGAGCGGACGCTGAGCGGATGAGGCGGATGCACAGCGGATGCACAGTGGAAGCCGAACGGATGCCTAGCTTTAATTGCGCATGCGGGGAGGATGCATTGCGTAAGCCCCGTGGATATAAGGGAAGCAGCTCAGAAGCAGGTCACCATTCAAAGGAAAGACCTGCTGCCGGACGGATTGACAGCCTTGCCTGCCCTGCCTGCATGCTTGCCTGCAAGCCTTGCTGCCAGCCTCCCTGCCAGCCTTGCTTTCTGCCTGTCTGCCAGCCTTGCTGCCAGCCTTGCTGGCTACCTGCCTGCCAACCTTGCTGCCAGCCAGTCTGCCTGCCAGCCTTGCTGCCTGCCTTCCTGCCAGCCTTGGTTCATGTCTGCCTGCCAGCCTTGGTGCCTGCCTGCCTGCCAGCCTTCCTGCCAGTCTTGGTGGCTGCCTCCCTGCCAGCCTTGGTGCCAGCCTTGGTGCCAGCCTTCTTGTAAGCCTTGGTGCCTGCCTGCCTGCCAGCCTGCCTACCAGCCTGCCTGCCAGCCTTGGTGCATGCCTGCCTGCAAGCCTTGGTGCCTGCCTGCCTGCCAGCCTTTCTGCCAGCCTTGGTGCCTGCCTCCCTGCCAGCCTTCCTTCCAGCCTTGGTGCCTGCCTCCCTGCCAGCCTTCCTGCCAGCCTTGGTTCCTGCCAGCCTCCCTGCCAGCCAGCAACCCCACAACCATGCGGAAGCACAGCAAGCCACAGCCATCTGCTGCCAGCCCTTGCAAGAGGGACAGGGCTACCATCCCGCCCCCTGGCCCTCACTCTGGTTCTGCTGGGGCTTCTGCAGCACGGGCTCGCTCTTCTGGGGCTGGCGCTTCTGCTGCTTCTGCTTCTGGAGGAGCTGATGACAAGCACTCCAGCACCAGCCACCTCCACAGCACCTGGACCCTTCACCCCTGAGACTGAGCGACCAAGAGGAGTACCAGAGACTCATTTTTGTTTTATAGCTTGTTGTTAATAAAGTCTATTTTTGATTCACACACTTGCTTCATTTCTTTTTTTTTAATAAAGTCTTGCTGGAAACTTTTAGAAATGGTTTAAGCCTTTGCATGCTTGTGGGATGGGTTAAGATAGCAGTGGGATGGGTTGAGATAGCAGTGGGATGGGCAGGGATACCTTTGGGATGGGTAATAGCTGTGGGATAGATAAACCTCCAGTGCAAGCATAATGGGACTGGATGGTCCACCCTCCCAGGTGCCACACCTTTGGCCCTTTATTATCAATAACAATGTAATCAATCATCCATACATGTCAACATAAACACAACTCTTTATTAAATGCCCTGTTCATTGTAGGCCCACCCAACATACATGGCCCAATTTCATCAGTGTGATGAGACAGGCTGAAGGAAGCATCCATTAATCATCTATCATCCTGTCTTGCCACTCCACTGCTCCAGCTGGGGAGTTGCACCAGTGTTTCAGGAGGTTGCGCTACTTCTTCCCTTCACGTGAGGCTCTGTTGGGGCCTTGCACATCCTCAGTGTCTATCAGGTTTTGCCCTTGCCTCCATTCCCCAGGCTTCATGTCCCCATTGCCTTGTTGGAGGTCCACGAGCCTGTTCTGCAAGACTGGGTAGCGGGTGCGCATGAGATTGTGCAGGATGCAGCAAGCTTCCATGATTCTCCTCACGGTCTCTGGGCGATGCTGCATGGTGGTGAGAAGTACCTGGAACCTATTGGCCAGGATGCCAAAGGCGTTCTCCACCACCCACCTTGCCCTGGACAGCCTATAGTTGAAGATCCTCTCTTCATGGGTGAGGCATCTGGAGGTGTAGGCGAAGAGGATGATGCTGAAGAAGCCCTTGTAGTTGTGATAAGAGGACCCTGAGTTGGCTGGCGCTTTGCAGGCCACGTACTTGCTATCGATGGCTCCAACGGTGTGGGGGAAGTTCCACCTATGATACCACTGCTCTGCAACTTTCTTCCATCCTTCTTCAGTGGAGGGGCACTGGAGGAGCTCTTACAGGTATTCTTCGATGATGGCTTGCACCACTTCTCTGACCACAATGCTGATGGTGTTGTGTGGCACCCTCCAGCCGTACTGCATGCTCCTGTAGGTGGTCCCTGAGGCCAGGTGGCGCAGAGTGAGTGCCACCTTGAGCCCAGGTTCCAGGCTGGGCCGGAAGTTGGTGTTTGCCTTGGTCAACCTGGGTGTCAGCCACTCCACAACTTCATCAAACATGGCTGGAGGCATCCTCATGAAGTTCTGGAATGCACGAGTGTCTTCATTCCATCTTCATACCCAGACGCTTCTTGGCCGCCTCTTTTTCTTCCCGTAGTAGAGTTCACAGAGCCTGTAGATGGCTTCGCACTATTGCAGAAGGATGGTGGCTGCCAAAAGGACTTTGTTACGATCCACGGTGGACATGACTGGATACTGTGGAAGAGGAAGAGTCAGATGAAGGCTGCAGAGGTCTGCATCACAGGACTGCTGTTCTGAAAGTGAGATCCAGATGAGTTGCTCCCCCTTTTTATAGGCAGTATAGGTTTTCCCCTAGGTGTCCTTTTGCATCCTCTAGGCATCCTCTAGACATCTTTATTATCTGAGATAGGTCCCCTCTGCGAACGTGTTTTCCGTTTTACATGCTTTGTTTCCGTGCTGCATCTACTAGGCATTCGTTCTGCATCCGTTCCACGTCTGTTCCACTTCCTCCCTGCGTCCGTTTACCGCTGGAGCAGATGGAGTTGCGCGGATGTGCAGCAGATGCCTAGCGGATATAGCGGATGCGTAACGGATGCGTAACGGATGCAGAATGGATGCCTAGTGGATGCAGAATGGACGAATTGGATACATTTTCCGCTCAAAAGTTTTGAGCAGCTCAAAACTTTCTGAGTGGATGAAACGTCAGTAAACGGATGCTGGACGGATAGAGAGGAAGCAAAATGTATGCAGTGAGTACAGAATGGATGCATCGCGTTAATCAATGGATGGCAACTGTTTCTCTCTGTTTTACATCCACTTTCCATCCGTTGGTGCAGTGTGACAGGGGCTTAAGGTTGGAGACCCCTGACTTAGAACATTGAGTAGTTTACTGAGACTTAGATTCCCCCCCCGACACACACACTATGGGCTGGGCCAGGAGGAAAAGGATCTTTAAAAGTAATGTTTTAAGAAATGCTTTGAAAATGTTACAAAAACAACGCTGTACATGTGGACAGTCTATAGCTCCCAATAGAGGAATGCATGTTGTTCCCCACTACATTTCAACTATAAATTAAGGGGAAAATGTTTGCATAATGTATTTGGATCACATGTAGACCTCTGAGTCTGGCGCCAATAAATTGCCAATTTTGGTTTATCTATACCCTCTATTCCCTTCCAGTCTGTATCAGAGCCAGAGGGTTGTGATATTAGTTCTCTTACCATTCTGTGTGAAAGATGCAGTGCTGCACAGTACTGATTGCCTAGCTCAAAGAAGTCCAGTTACACACGAATTTGCATGTCTGTATCACTCAGAAAAGCTACAATGGATGGCAGCAGTTAGCTCTCATTGGCTGATCTTGAAAGGCTAAGCAGGAAGTGCTCCTGGTTAGCACTTGTATGAGAATACACTAGGAAATCTTGTGGTTGCTAGCTAAACTGAGAGGAAGAAAACAAAAATCCAGAAGTCAGCCCATTTCTGCATTCTTGCCCAGGAAAGTCAAAAAAGTAACCAGTAGTGGGATTCAATTGTTTTTACTGTCGGTTCTGTGGGCGTGACTTGGTGGGCATGGCAGAGGAAGGATACTGCAAAATCCCCATTCCCTCCCCACTCCTGGGGAAAGGTTACTGAAAAATTCCCATTCCCTCCCCACCCCACTCACCTGCTTTCCAGCTCCGTTCTATGCAGGACAACAAAAGAAGACCCAGCCAATCAGCTGGGAGTCAGGAGGTAGATAATAGATGGGGGCGGGGCCAGTCAGAGGTGGGATTTGCTGCTTCTCCCAACTGTTCAAAATTTCCGCTGCTGGTTCTCCAGAACTGGTAAGAACCTACTGAATATCACCACTGGAAGTAACCATGTTTATGATGTACTTCACATATACCATCTGGTAGATATTCTTTCTCCATGTTCTAGTGGGAATGGAGGGGCAGAACTGGTCAGAGAGTGACTTGCCTACAGTTATTGAATGAGTTCAAGGCAAAGGTGAGAGTCATTCCAGATTGTTGTTCTCTTAATAATGTTGTCACTGTAGATGACCATAGTTCTTTTAATTGGGTGTTTGGGTGCCTTGGGTGTTTGGGTGCCTTCATATCAGTGTTGGCTTCTGCAATTGCTTGGACTAATCCCTGCATTTTTCTTGGCTAGATTAAAGATAAAGGTAAATGTTTCCCCTGTTCAATCATGGCCTACTCTAGGAAGTGATGCTTACCTCTGTTTCTTAGCTAAGGGAGCCAGCATTGTCTAAAGATATTTCCATAGTCCTGTTGCCAGCATGACCACATGTTGAGGCACACAAAACACTGTTACCTTCCCACCAAAGTGGTACCTATTTATCTACTTGCATTTGCATGCTTTCAAATTGCCAGCTTGGCAGGAGCTGGACAAATAACGAGAGCTCACCCCGTCACATGGCACTCAGGTCTTGAACCCAGACTGCCAACTTTCCAGCTGACAAGCTTGGAAATATAGATTATCAGAAGTTATTTGCCCTTGCCTCCTTTCTAGGGCTGAGAGAAGGCCTGACCTAATTCAACTGGCTTTTGTTTTAGGTGGGAGTAAAACTCTTTTCTCCTTGGTTTCCAGATTGATGCTTTAATTTATTACCCAGTTTGTCATTTTTCAAGCAAATTTTCAAGCAAATTCAAGCATTTTTCAACCTGTGATTCTTATGGTGCATTGGTATTCTGTTAATGCGGATTGGTTTGGTTAAGGGTGCTACTGAGGAAAAGGCAATGGATTGGATCATTTTCTACAGTGAGGCTTGTTACTGTGCAAGACTGTATTTTTTTCAGCAGTGCAAGACTGCCAGTGTGCCTGCATAAAGGCTAATATGAGTGGGAGAAGTCCGGAAAAGAAAATCCAAGGCAGTTTTCAACCAAAGAAAGATAAATAACACCCTTGCTAATTGTACAGCCTCCCAAGAGAAAAGCAGCAAAGATTTATGTTTTCAAAATGGCTTGTCATTTGCCTCTAATAAGGAACAGTCACAAGTAGGTTTCCCAGAGACCTGGGTCACATATTGAACTGATTATACAACATGTACTTATTGACTGGAATTTCCTTCCTGTTCCAAGAGGCATTTCTACCTTTATTTGAACATTCACAATGCAGCCTGCAATATTATGTTGCCTCTGTCCTTTACTTGACTGAGGGGACAATTGCCAGACTAAATAATAAAGAGAGAACAATACAGGACATTTTAGGTGAACTAGAGGGCTCTGCATCAAAGCTTTTCATTCTTTAAAATGGAGGAATATTTGCTTTATAGTTTCAATTACTGGAAAGCTACTCTAGATTCATTGAAACAAAGGCAGCATGTGTTTTTCTCCCAAGGCAGTCTCATGTGTGATGGAAGTGGAGTGGGTGATCCAAACTGACATTTCCTGATCCCTCCCAGCTCATGATGATCTCTGCTTTTCTTTTTCCCTTGTACCTTTCACTGGGGAAAAAAAAATGCACAGACAGCTCTCAGTTTCTTTAGCACAGCTCCCAGCTCCATTTTGGAATAACTCAAGGTAATCAAGAAGCTTAACATTCTTCATTCTTTTGGCTAGGTTTGCCATGTTGTCAAATCATCCAGTTTTTCATACTTCTTTCGTACTTTCATACATCTGCTTCATTTGTACTCAGCGGTTGGCTTTTGATGTGTCCCTTTAAGATGTATTTATATTTCCATATTTATGATTCTTCATCTTTAAATCCAATTTGGACTGCATAGCCCACTAAATGTTATGAAACCAGGACTTCAGAGGTAAGAGAAGCTAGATGCTGTCCTAATGATCATTCAGAACTAGAAACATCATTCTGTATATTCTATTTCAAAGCATTGAGAAACGCAGATCAAAAGCTGGTAGGCAGCGTACAGAATGTGCACCTCTGTTGGAATCGAGCCATCGGTTTCTCCTTCCTTCCCCATTGTTCTTCATTGCCTAAAGATAATTGCAATCTCAACTCAGCCTTTGCAGTGCCCTGCAATGTCTTTTCCAGCAGAAGAGAAGCAAAGCTCTGAAGGCTAGGAAGATGGCCTGAAACACCATGACATCTGAAGGCCAAACCACCCCAAAATAGACAGAACTGACAGTGTGTCTTTATAGACATACAGTATGCCTTTTCTACCTCTTTGAGATGAATAAGACAGCTCTTCTGGACTTTTGTGCGAATTTCAGGCACAATTTCTGTGCTTTTTCCCCTCATTTTTGTTTTTGTTATCCCTCTTTTCAACTTCTTTAGAAGCTCCTCATTTTATACTGAGAAAAAGAATTACAATCCAAGCCAGTTTACTTTTTCTCATACACTAAGCAACACATACTTCTTATTTTCTTATGGAGATTTCCTCAAAGTGCAGTCCTGTTTATATAGTTCCTACTGTGATTAACAGAGTTTACTCTCAGAAAAAATGTAATGGTTTTTAGCCTCAGCAATGAATTCACACAATTTGTAACACTGTCATAGATGGAAGGGAATAAAATAATTCTTCTGATAGTAAATTATGTGAACAAACATAATGAACTTGTTTCTTTGAAGCCCCTAGTCTGGATTCAAATTCATTAATACTTTTCAGAGAAGGAAATGGAGACTATTGAGTAAACAAATAGAATAGCATATAAAGGAGTGAAATGAAGCTAAATATTTCAGCACATTTCTGAGAATTTTAATAACATTAAAAAGGGCTCCATATTCATCCTTTTTAAAGTAGTCCTATGTATGGAGGCAGAGAAGCCACAGGTAATATAGCAAACAGAAAGGGATTGGGAAAATAATTCAGAGTAGAATTTGGGTGGGGGGTTTATCCTACTTTGGACTTTTTATATGCTTTTTAAAAAAAGAATCCCTTGCATGTCTGTAGCATACAAATGTCTTTTCCCTCCTGTATGATAGAAGGAAATTTATTCCAGTATTGAACTGCACACCCACAAGCACATATTTCAAGAAGAATTTGATTATTTCCTGCAAAAAAGACAGAAGAAACACGAAGTGCCCAGTTGATCTTAGCTAAAAGGCTAAGTGAGAAATTGAATAAGAAATCCAGATTAAGAGTTCCTACACATTTCTGGGCCTGATTCAGCCAAACATTCATTAAATGTAATTTACATTAAATGTAATAAATTAGATTTATTCAAGACTGATCATATCTTCAGCTTTACTTACAGCAAGCAATGTGAGAAGAAAACTATAAGACTGTCTCAATTAGGAGTAACAAGGTTGCAGTTGGGTGAAAAAATTAACATCTTGGCCAACTTGGCTTATCAAAATTCAGGGGACAGTAACAGTCAAAGAGAACTGCTTACAGTCAGAAGTACAGGTATTGTTTGAAGATGATGATAATGATGTGTTGTAAATTATACTATTCACAAACACATTAGCTCAGTGGACTCTTTCTCCCCTCTCCTGTAATGCATCAGAAACCTGTGGAGCAAAAAGAACCTTTTATTTATTGACAATAATAAGCCTTGAATCTGTTTCTCTGTAGAGGCTGTTTCATAGTTCAATTTATACTTTCCTAAGAAATTGGCTTCCTTTTGATGAATCAGTTCCCAGCCTCCAGGGATGTGGAAGAATTTCCTTCCATTTAGATTTTTAAGCAAACTAACTTAGTTTATGATCTGTGGCTTAGAACATGTCTCTCCCTTTGCCGATATTAGCTTTTAGTTCTTTTCATAGCATGAATAATTTAAATTCAAATTTACTAAAGAAATGTCAGATTTTAAAACCTACAGATATTTGAAAGTTTGCCCAGCTAAATAGTTTAAGTCTGGTTTGAATAAGAACCCCACTTAAATGAAACTGAATTCATTAAAGCACAATGAAACTGATAAGACAATCTATGCCCAGTCCTCTAGCTGAGCCAGTTTCACTTGAGTTGCTTTGCTTATGAAAATTACTCAGACTATGCATCTGAAGAGTCCATGTAGGGCCCAATCTGGTTCAGCTAACACAGTACAGCAGATGACCAAAGAAATCCAGAGTATGGCCATGCAGATTTGTAGTTGAGGACTTTTTCCTCCTTGCACTGTCATGAGACCTCAAGTCAAACATCGTATTTCCTTTATTTCACTCTCTGAGATTTTAATGTAAGCAATGGCATCTTTATCCATGTTTCCCATCCTCCTCCAGCTTCTTTTTTTAAAACAACTCCAGCTTTTATTTTTTACAACAAACATACGAACAAAACATAAAAACATAAAACATCTTTCAATTATATACATACAGTGTGTCAGTTGGTTACAATCTTTTGTGCTATTCTTTTTTTACCATTACTCACAAGTTATATAAATTCTCACCTTATAAGTCTAGCTTGTGCTTATATAATATCAATTATTAAGCATTCATTTGACTATTTTTCCATCATTTTATACGAGATATTCTAATTTTCATTATGATTTAATCTTATACATTTATCCAATGGTTATATATTTTATATCGTATTCTATATCAATCTATTAACTTTTATTGTCAGGCTTACTAGTCTATTTCTTTACCATGTTTTTTTTATCTAACCATTGATAAAATAAATCCCATATCATATAAAATTGTTTATCCTCTTGTTCTCTAATTTCAAATGTCAATTTACTCATTTCAGTACAGTCCATGATTTCCTTAATAATTTCCTCTTGCATAGGTATTTTTTCATTTTTCCAGTTCTTAGCAAATACAATTCTAGCCGCTGTTAAAACATTTACAATCAAATATTTCAATTCTTTACAATATATTTCCAGTATAATTCCCAATAAAATATCTCAGGTTTAAAGTCTATGTGTTGTTTTGTCATTTTTTCCCAACCGTGTATGGATTATAGTCCAATATCTTTTTGCATCTGAGCATGTCCACCACATGTGGCATTATGAACCACATGATGATATGATGACATTTCCAACATTTATCTGATTTATCCTTGAATATCCTGGCAATTCTTGTCAGGGGTAAGTGCCACCTATAAAACATCTTATACAAATTTTCTTTATATGCAGTTGACATTGTCATTTTATAATTTTGAGACCACAATTTTTGCCATTTATCTAAGTCAATCCCATATCCGAAATTTTTCCCCCATGCAATTATTGTTTCTTTTACTTGTTCTTCCTCTAATTTAAACTTCAGCAAATGTCCATAAATTTTTTCAATTACTTTTTCATCAGTACTTGTCAAAATTTTATTTAAATCAATCAACTTGTCATAGATACCTTCTGTTTTAACATCTTTATCAAATCTAGATTGTATTTGCAAATATGAAAACCAATTTATTTTTACACCTTGTTCTTCCAACGCTTGCAGAGATTTAAGTTCACCCTTTTCATTCAATATCTCACCATATCTGTTTGTTCCTTTTTATATATTATTGGATAGGAAAAAGCTTCAATAGTAGATAATCATAGTGGAATTTTTAAATAATATTGCTTTTTTATCTTCTCCCAGTTTAGAAACAATGCTTCTCAAATATAATGTCTTCTAAAATACTCCTGCATTTTAGTTCCCTTATACCAGAGGAAGGCATGCCACCCTAACAGCAAGTCATATCCTTCTAAATTCAAAAGTCTGGTATTCCTTAATGTTATCCACTCCTTTACCCACATCAGACTTGTCGCTTGGTAGTATAATTCCCAATTGGGCAAAACAAATCCTCCTCTTATTCTTGCATCTTGTAACAATTTAAGTTTTATTCTCGTTTTCTTCCCCTGCCAAATGTATTTTAGCAATATTTGGTTTAAATCTTCAAAAAATTCCTTCCCTAATCTGATTGGAATTGCTGGAATAAGTATAAGATTCTGGGGAATACATTCATCTTAACTGTAGATATTCTCCCAATCAATGATAATTGTAAATTTTCCCATTTTATCAAATCTGTTGCAATCTGTTGTTTAAGTTTGAGAAAATTGTCCTCCATCTTGGTGTTATATGTATCTACATCTTGGTGTTATATGTATCCCTAAATACTTAACCTTGTTTGTGACCTGGATCCCCAAAACTTCCTCTTTCTTTCGTCTTACTAACATGTTCTTTGCTAAAATCTTTGTTTTATCTTTATTTATTTTCAAACCTGCTACTTTCCTATATTCTTCTATCTTTTCTATCAGTTTAGGTGCAGACTCCAATGGATCCTCTAATATAAATACCAGGTCATCTGCAAAAGCTTGTAATTTATATTCTTCCTTTTAAATTTTCATTCCTTTTATTTGTTTTTCTTCTCTGATGTTCCTATTCAGCACTTCCAGTGTTAACACAAACAACAGAGGTGACAGTGGACAGCCTTGTCTGGTCCCTTTTCTTATATCTATAAAGTCTGTCAACTCTCCATTTATCATATCCTTTGCAGTTTGTTTATGATATATCATTTCGATGGCTTGAGTAAATTTTTTACCAAAGCCCATTTGGTCCAATTGTAACAGCATAAAATGCCAATTCACATTATCAAAGGCTTTTTGTGCATCTATAAATATCAGAGCCATTTGTTTTTCAGGATGTACCTCATAGTATTCCGGTGTATCTAAAATTATTCTCATATTTTCTTTAATCTGTCTCTTCAGCAGAAATCCATTTTGATCAGGATGAATAAAATTGTTTAAATATCTTTTCAGTCTTTCTGCCAAATTGAAGCAAAAATCTTATAATCTGAATTTAATAGTGATATAGGTCTGTAATTTTTAACTTGCTGTGGGTCTGTGTCCTCCTTCGGTACAAGTGTTACATATGCTTCTGATCATGTTTCGGGTATTCTCTTCTTTATCATAACTTCATTCATAGTTTCTAACAAGTAAAGATTCAGTGTTTCCTGGAATGTCTTATAAAATTCCACTGGCAAACTGTCTGGACCTGGTGCTTTCCCAATGTTTTGGTTTTTTAAAGCTTCTGTTAATTCCATCATTGTTATATTACTTTCTAATATTGTTTCAATATCTTTGGGTATCTGGGACAAATTTAGTTCCTGTAAGTATTAATGAATTCTTTCTTCCTGAACATTCTCTAGAAGGTACAGTTTTCCATAGTAATCTTGAATAATATTTTTCTTCTCGCATTTCCATAGCATACATGTCCTTGTTTGTTTATCAGTTGATTTATTCTTCTTGAATCTCTTTCCTTTCTCAGTTTATATGCTAGCCATCTGACTGGTTTATTTGCATCTTCAAAATAGTTCTGCTTAGCATTTCTAATTTTTTGTGCTATTTCTTCTTTTTCCATTAGCCCCATTTTATGTTTAGTTATGTCCATTTTAATTTTAATGTCCTTTTTTTGTGGAAATTTCTGTAGTTCTTTTTCCAACTTCTTGTAGTCATCTTCCAATATTTTAAAGATTTTTTTTTCTGTTTTATACTTCTTTTCCTTGTATAGTCCATTATCAAACCTCTTGTATAAGCCTTCATCATGTCCCAGAGGTTCTACAATGTTGTATCCTCTTTTGTATTTTCTATAAAGAAAAAAGTCAATTCTCTCTCAATTTTCTGTTTAAAGTCTTTTTCCTTTAATATCGTATTATTTAAAGTCCATCTAGATCTTCTTTTTGTCCTTTCCATACAAGTGTTATTGGATTGTGATCTGCCCAAGTACTTGCTTCTATTTCAATGTCTTGTATGTTAGAAAGCAATTCTACATCCATATCATATCTATTCTAGACGATGATGCATGTCTATTTGAATATAAGGTATATTGTTTATTTTCCACATTTCTCTCTCTCCATGCATCTTTTAAGTTTATCTCATCTATCATTCGAAAGAAGGATTTTGGCAATGTCCTTCTAGTTTTCTTTGCTGTTTTTTGTGTTTTATAATCCAATTTGTTGTTTATTATTCCATTAAAATCTCCCATCAGACAGCATAGTCTGTTCAATTATTTTTTTATGTAATTTCCTGTAAAAATCTTCTTGATTATCATTTGGAGCATAAATTTCTATTAAAAGTGTCTTTAAATTATTGTCCATTATCTCCACCATCATCATATGTATATATTTGTTCCACAGGGATTGTATCTCTAATGTATAACACCACTCCTCTTTTTTTACAATGTGTTAATGCTGCAAATACTTTCCCTAATTTTTGTTGTTTCAATATATAATCATGTTGTTTTTTAATATGTACTCCTAGTAGGCAGATTATAACAAATTTTAATTTCTCTAATTTATGAAATACTTTTCTTCTTTGAATAGCTGAATTAAGCCCATTTATGTTAATTGCAATCAATTTTTTTCTCATCCATTTTAGACTTTGTAAGAAGGATTTGTTGCTTTAGTAGATCTTGGTTCTCACTGTTCTCTGGGTACATCACCTATGGCTCCTTCCTCTTTTTCAATTACTGCTGTACATTCCTCTTGAAATTCAATTAACAACTCTTCTTTTCTTGTATCTTCTACCCTTCCTCTAAAATCTTCCAGATAGAATAACTCTGCTTTTTCAAGTGTATCAATTCTGTGTCTTTGTTCCTGCCAGGTAAACATGAGACCTTCAGGTATCAGCCATCTGTAATTTATTCCTCTCTTAAGTAACGCTTTGGTCAAAAATAAATATTCTCTTCTTATCTCTTTCACTCTTCTCAGTACCTGTTTCAGTACCACTATTTCTTTATCTTTGTGCTTTAGTGTTTTTCTCTTGCCACCTGCAGTATTTGTGATTTTATTATTTTCTTAGTAAATCTGATTTGAACTTCTCTTGGCAGTTTATTTCTCATCACATATCTTGTATAAACACGAAAAACCTCATCCATTCCATCCATCATCTTCTCTTTAGTTACCTCTAATGCTTCTGCCAGGATTTCTGTCATCATTTCAGCAAGGTTTTCATCCTTTTCTTCTTCTATATTTTGAAATCTGAGATAGAATTCTGATCTATCAATTTCCCATCCCAATGATTGCAGAGATCTGCCCTTATCTCTTTCCACTTACTCAATCAGGTATGCATATCTCTAATCTTATCTCTTTGTAGATCTTGTTCTTCAATTTTCTTAATTCTGTCCTCGTATTGCATCATCATCTGTTGAATATTTTCTATTTTTTCATCCATCTTTTCCATTCTTTGCTCAATATTCTCCATTCTCTTTTTAATATTATCTTGCATAATCATCTGCAGTGTCACTTCTTTCTCCTTCTCTTGTTGTAACATCACCTGTATTGATTGTTGTCCTCCAGATGGTAAGGAAGAAGAAGTCAGGATTGAAGAAGCTGGGGCTGGTATTTTTCCTGCTCATCTTAAAGTACAATGGAAAAATTGAAAAGCAAAAGCAAAAGCAGCCAATTGCCACTCCAGGAAAAAAAAAAAGAAAAGAAAAAAATAATTAAAAATAAAAGAGGGAAGGGAAAAAATCTTCAAGCACTTGAATACCTTAATCCAATTGGTTCCAATTATGTAGGAAAAAAGGAAAACAAGAAAAAAATATAAAATGGAAAATGGATGAAAAAATAAAAAAATTAAGAAAAGACTTAAAAAGACAGAGATCTGTATATTCCCCTTGCCAAAGAGGTAAAACAAAGGGAGGAGGGGGGGGTAAAGTAGTCTTATTCTTGCATAAGTCCAAATATAAAAATCCAACTGGGGGGGGGGAATAGAAAAAAAAGGAAAGAGAAAATGCAATTTTGTCAACAAGCAAAGCACTGCCACTATATGTTCAAGGCTCTTTACTCAATCAAAAAACAAAATTTCCAGTTCTCTTTTCAAGGTCACTTCAATCTTCTTTCTTCAATTTCAAATCCAGACTCCAGCTATCAGTAGTTCCACAGAAGAGTACCTGCAAAGCATCTACATGCTCTTCCCACTATCTTTTCAATGAAAAGCTCAGAGTCCTTGAATGTAACAGCAAATGTATCAACAAGAAAGAAAGAAAGGAAGAAAGAAAGAAAGAAAGAAAGAAAGAAGGAAGGAAAAAAAGAAAGGAAAACAATGTATCCAAGCCTCCAGGTGGCAGTGCTACTTATTTCCCTTTCCTTTGGCTTCCCCTCTAATATTAAAATCAGGAATAATAAAAAAATGTAAAGAATCTAAAATTATTAAAAAGAAAAAGCAAGAGAATAAAAAACTTTTCCAAAGAGTTATTTTGAAGGGAAAAAATAAAAATTAAAAGGGAAAGACCAGTCCAGTTTAAAAGTTAAAAAGTTTTAACAAAATCCAAAGTTCCAATAAAAAGAAAAAAAAAATTTCAGGTTTAATTTGTGCTTAATCTTGTCACTTGAGCACTTTTATCTTCACTTTTAAATTTAATTTAGTCTTTTAGGGTGTTCTCTCCAGAAAAAAATAAATAGAAAATTATCTCACCAAACTGACACACTTTCTTTCCAGCTTTCTTCCATTCCGGAGCTGTCCCAGTTTCAGCAGCTTTAATGGCTGCCTCTACCACTGGAAAAAAGGGCTTCTCCTGGATCTATCAGGGACTTTGCAATGTCCCTGGGATCGACAGGATGTGCCCTCCTCTGTCACCGTCTCTATGGGATGGTTTAGGCTTTTTGGGACCATCCTGCAATGGAGATATCAGCAGCGATCTTAGAGCTTAAAGTCGCATGCTGTACCGCTGTGATGCAAGCTCCACCCTCCCCATCCTCCTCCAGCTTCTGTTGTTACATTTTTAGGATGTAAAGCAGGGATGTTAAACTCAAGATCTGGCCTCCAAAACAGCAATCTTCTGGCCTCCATTTTTGCTGGCAAATGGTTGAAGGAGGCCATCCCAGCTGAGAAGCCCGCTTTCACTGGCAGAGCCCCAACATGAGTGACATCAAGCTAGCCATACCCACCCTGGCCATGCCCATCCAACTCTCCCAAGTTCAAACACAACCCTGATGTGGCCCTCAATGAAGTCGAATTTGACACCCCTGATCTATCAGTGTTAGTTAAAGCAGGAGCCCTGTCAATGAATACATCCTTCTTTTCAGGGTGCTCATTGAAAATGAACTGGCCAAATGAAAGAGGCTGATAACTTTGTAATTTTATTGTGCAAGAGATCCTTCTTTCCATTCAACATTGGTACAAACAAAATCATCTCTAAGTTGTCCCAGTCCATTGCTTAGCAGCTGAAATGCCTAGGGCCATCTTTAGTATTGCTAGTTTCTTTGGTCTCCTGATAAAGTTTAAAAGTCTCGGGCTGAAAGAAATTCTGCTTGACTCTTTCTGGTTTAGTAACCAAATACATTTCATGATTTTCTAAATTATTTCCATCAGTATTGTAATCCCTCCCCAAGAACTCTGTTTGTTAAATTTATTTACTGCCCTCCTCATTATGGGGCTACTTGGGGCAGCTTACAACAGTAGAAAATGTTGATTAAAATCAGTAGTGGGATTCAAATTTTTTTACTACCAGTTCTGTGGCTGTGGTTTGGTGGGTGTGGCAGGGGAAGGATACTGTAAAATCTTTAGTCAGAGGTAGTATTTGCTAGTTCTCTGAACTACTCAAAATTTCCACTACCGGTCCTCCAAAACTGGTCAGAACCTGCTGAATACCATTTCTGATTAAAATGTAAACATAACAATAGCACAGCAATGAAACAATAAAGTAAACAATGAAACTACAATAATATGAATAAAAAGATGGGTGGGTGAGGAGCAAGAAGCACAGGAAGGGGGTGGAGTCAGCTAATAGTCCAGCAGCCACCTCCAGTGTGGTACTTCCCTGTTGGGTCCCCAAGCCAACCTCCAGAGCCAGGTCTTCTGGCCCTTGTGGAAGGATAGGAGGATAAACTATGCCTATCTAGTTAAACAATTTATTTACACAATGGCCAAACAATTCAGAAACAGGCTATTTGTAAGCAAGTCGAAAATAGGGAAGATATTTCTTCCTTTATCAAATCTTTCTACTACTTTAACTGCTAGATGAGTAGCAGTTCTACTCCAATATTAGTAGATATGATTATTATTACCTAATAATAGATAATGGCTCAGCATTGCTGGATGTCCTGCAACAATCCAGTTGTCCTGCCACTGTATTTGGATGCAAGTTCTTATTTATAGATAATCAATGTTGCAGTACCATTCAAGGCTGTGCAACAGATTTGGGCAATGCTTTCATCTGGAACTGCATCTCTCTCTTCCTCTGTTTCTATGACTTGCATTTGGTGCAGCTTCTACCTTCTGGAGGCTCCTCAGATTGTCTATGCATCAGTTTCAGGATTTAATTTAGCAATAAAAATAAAAATAATAATGGGATCCTTTTGGGAATTCTGGGCCTTGTATATAATCCTTGGGTTGGGCTTTACATTCAATAATCTGTCTTAATGTTTTTTGTTTGAAATGTTTCCTCAGATTTTGGAAACAGTGGCCAATATTTCTCATTCCCTATTCCAAAATTCAGAAAGTGGCCTTCCAAATGCATTATAAGAACCATTTCTGCCCTCTTCAAATTGTCTGCACTGCATACTGTAGTCCAAATTGCAGTGTACCACAACTCTTAAATCCCAATGGATAAGAGCAAAGTTATCTATGCCTTTTATTACCAGCAGGATAACAACAACAACAACAACAACAACAACAACAACAACGACAATAATAATAATAATAATAATAATAATAATAATAATAATAATAATAATAATAGGGAGGACTTGATAATATTTGGCTGACTGTGTGACCAACCATCATCATCATAACTTTAACTTCATCAAAAAATAACATCTGCCCTGGGAAGGACTCCATAGGTGGATAAAAATGTCATATCCAGTCTAAACATCTGGCTGACTGTCCAATGAACCATAATGATAAAATTATCATCAGTCAGTTGTGGAAGGCAGCTTTAATTGGAACAGTTTACATCCTGCAACAATAGTTTTAATATAATTTAACAACAAGATCTGTCTATCCCACATCCTGGAGAAGGATTCAAAAGAGAGACAAAAATGCCAAATTTAGTCTAAACATTTGACTAAATGTGTGATTAACCATAATTTATAAACTATATAGGTTTCCTGACTCCTAGAGAGTCTGGGAAAATTCCCCAGATCCATTTCTGAATTGGCAAATAAGATGGAAATATGATATTATCTGTTCTTGTTTTTGACAAATTATTTGTTATTTTATTTTGAAAAAAACATTCACTGTTTTATTTGGAATATGCATGAGGCATTGAACTTTTCCAGAAGTTCACTAGTTAGTGTTTTCCCTGTTGTAGACCAGACTAGAGTGTCAATCATCTACATCACTTTCATCGTCTTTTGATTAAAACAGCCTGCACATTTTCTAGCATGAAATATTGAATTTCTCGGACAACAAATCATCCATACAGGCTATTCCCACATAAGACATCAAAACACAGAATATACGTACTGTTAGTTCATTGTTATGATGTTAGTTCTCATGAGTCTTTGTAGCAGCAACAGCCAGACTATCAACAACCCCAGTTCAAAGTATAAGAACCAGATTCAAAGTCAGCTTACTCTAGATCTATCTGCATGCATGCATGTACATGCATGCACACACACGCACACACACACACACACACACACACAAACACACACACAGAGGCAATTCGCACACATACACTGGTGAATTGTTGCGCTGGTGCAGCCTCTTGGAATAGGATGCTTTGCAGGGTCCCAAAGACTCATTTCTGGCAGATTTTGGGGAAGAGAAAGAAAGAATTTTGCTGCTTTCCTTGCATGCAGCCAAAAGCAGAAGAAGAAAGAAACAGAAAGAAGCAGCCCGGGGGCCAGGTGAGGCATCTGGGGCAAGTTCCCCCTCCACCTTTTCCCTCCTTTCCTCACTACCTCATGCTGTTCGTTATGCAAGCAACGCAAGCCTTGTGTTCCCACTGGCCATGTGGGTGGTGCAGCCTTGTGTACCCACGCAGCCTGGATTAATTGCTTTGGGGGTGACCTTTCTCTGCAGGCCACCAAAATTTTCTTGCAGACCACCAGTTTTCCCCAGCCCACTGGTTGGCGACCACTGGACTAGATGACCTACAAGGTCACTTTCAACTCTGTTGATCTGTTATCTGTTATTATCTGTTATGGCTTAGAATAGGAAAATCAAATTCCCATTGTCTGTGACCATTTTGGAGCCATAAGTTCATTTTCAATCTTTACTTTAGCAATGATCAACTCCTGACCCTGAGCTGTATCCAGCTTCCTCTCCTGGCTACCAGAAACCCTCCAGAATAATCATCAAACTGTAATTTTTAGTGTGAAAGAGCTTATGCTTCGAAAGAGCATAAAAAATGAATCTGATTAATGTAATTTTAATTTGAATAAAATCTCATTTCAGTTTTCTTCCAGCTTCCCATCTGTCACTCAAAACCAAATAGGTTCTCACTGTGAACGAAAAGAAGCAGAGGACACGAGATTTGGCATACTCCTTATGGGGACTCTATAGATTTAAAATGCATGATATATCACAGGAGGTAAGATCCGTTCATCCCAAATCCTCCCTCCTCAATTGTTTATATCGATCAGATGCTACATTTTAGGCCAAGCTGGTTTTCTAGTTCTTCCTTTCTCACATTTCCATCTGGTGGGACAAGAGCTAACTCTGATCAGTAATTGTGTGCAAATGGATTCATTTGACTACTGAGCCACCAGAGACTCAATTTTAATTTATCGCCTGCATTACCTGATGGTTTGCATCTAATTGCCTCTTTGACCCTTTGAGGAGGGCTTTTTGTTAGCTTTATGGTGGCAGTGATGTGCATTTTGAAAAAGCATCCCTTCCCTTTTTTTTCCTTTTTTTTTAAAAAAAGGTCACAATTATGATTTTTTTTAAGCAAAGTGTCATATATAACTTAAAAAAATCTTTTTTCCTCCTCTCCTTTTGTTTCATTCTATGCTGCGCTAATGAAATTCCTGAAAACATGATAGGTTGCTGTTGCCATGGAAACCTATTCCTGGCAGAAAACGTAACCGTTTAATGCTGCAGATTTATTCATGCGCCCCATTAGTCAAACTTCATACAATAAAATCAAATTAATATTTCTGTCTCAACAGGTTTGGCCAGCTCCCTCCTTCTCCTGCCATGCTCCCCCCTCCTCATACCTTTGGTAAGAAGGAAATATTATCATTAGGAGACTGTAAGTAACAAGATTCTCCATGTTATCTTGCCAAATCATGCATGTCTTCTAACCATGCCATCCCATGCAGTATATTTTCACTGAAGACTTACCTAATATTGAAACCTTGTTCATTTGTGGAAGCTCAAACAGTGATATCCTAAAGACAATCCCATGAGAAAAATAATGGATGATGGCATTATATCATTTAAAGGTGAAATCTCCAGGAACTCCCAATAATTCCTCAAACATTGATCTTAATTTCAAAGATATACCATTTACATTTATCTTCTTGGTATGGCATCACATTCATAAGGTATTTCTTAAAAAAGGCAGAAAGGAAAATACAAGCACATACCATGCATTCAACAAAACTGGTTTGTTACAAGTTCTTTAGAGCAGACTAAGTCATAACAGTAGCTGTCATCCTGTCAAACCAGGTACCATCAGTCTAAATCTAAGAATAGGACGCAAAAAGTACCTTGGGTGGGATTTTACTAAATTATTTTGTTTCCAGCATATCCAGAAATCTCTTCCTCTCACATCATTAGGTTTTGGGATTGGTTTTTTTGATATTGGAAAGTGAAGCAATCTCTAGCAAATGTTGTCAATTTTTCTTCATTTATTCTGGTCAATTGATTGTAGTAGGAGACAATAATTTTAAAAGTATCTTTCAGATGATACACCCATCTTCCTTCTATTGCGAATGAGACATGAATGGCATTAGAATGTTTAAAACAGTGATCACAATGTCTGTGCAGAAAAGTCACTTGAGCTTTTCCTATAATCTTGCCATGTAAAATATTGATTGTTCTAAGAATTCCTAAGTTAGAAATTTACCAATAAAATTAGATCATCTCTATAGATTATTACAAAGTAATATGCAGAAATGTGCAGCCTGCATTTCAAGTATAATTAATTGAATCAGTCTGGCGTGTCCATAACTTTAAGAATAAGCTTAAATTTGATGATGAGGTGAAGCATGGATTTAAGGTCTTTTGAAATCATTGTTCAGAATACAACAGTGAACACAGGAATTCTCATAAGCCTTTTGTAACACATTTGGCAAAAAGGAACAAGATCTGGAGCTCAAGTCAGTATTATTATCACTATTATCAAGTGTGCATCATCATTATCAATCATCATCATCATCATTATCACACTGTCAACTTTGAACTGAACTTGGCAGCAGCCAATTTTTTGTTGCTTAGTTGCCACACACACTCCCACCACACAGAGGGAGAAGGAGGTTGGAATGCACAACAAAGAGCTTTCTCATGACAACCAATCTTTTTTTGGGAAATGTGTTAGTCCAAGATACCAAATTCTGCTGGTGTCTTGCTGCTTTCTCTTCTTTTGGACCTTTACCTTAGAAATTTTGTTGGACTGGACAGCATTACTTCTTTAAACAAAGAAGTCTCTCCCAGGCTCCTGTGTAAAATAATGTAGTTATCTTCAAATAATTCTTTTTCCACTGGCTGGATCAAGCCTGACCTGTATTTTCTACATTATAACAGGTCATCAAGATAGCAGAGTGTTTTGTTTTATACCTTTTGTGCTTGTTTCCAGACATATTTTTTTCAAATTGCAAAGTTCATTTGCATTTTCTTAAATCCATGCTTCTGAACAAAATGCTTAATTGGCAATTTTAAAAAGCCATCCCAGCTCAAAAAAAAGAAATGAATATCTTTTTCAGGAAGATAATATTTCCTGAGAATTTCCTTTGGTTTAGATTTGATAAATATATCTCAATGTCTGTAAATGTCTTCAAAACAAGAAGGAATATGAGATTTAGAACATGTTGATATAGAAGAAAGTAAAAGTACCAAATTTGTTCATATGGAGAACACACGATTTCTTGTGTTGAAGTGAGAAATAAATATTCTATAGTTCATAGATAGATCTCAAACATTTTTAACTCTGTCTTAAATCTTCAGAACTTGTGTTTAAGTCTCAATATAAATGTATTACATTGATTTAAGTTGCCATCAGCCTCTCTCTCTCTCTCTCTCTCTCCCCCTCTCTCTCTCTTCTTTACTTTTATAAGTACTTGTTCATTCGCAACATGGCAGACAAATAGCAACATGGTAGACAAAGATAGGCAGAAATAATAATATTTAAGAATTAGATTAAAAGTGGTGAGCGTTTGCGAATTTTATTTTTTTGGATAATGTCTTTATGCATGAGACAAGGAAATACAGAGATTTAGGACTGAAAGATAATAAAAATAATAGATACAATCATGCTTAAATATTGTTACAAAGCAATCATTTGGATTTATTTTGGAGAGCCATATTATGACAAATGGCAAGTTATAGCTTGAGAATCTTCAGTGCTATTTCCTCTGCTTGTGTTTTAGCAACACTGATGTCAGGAGTCTTCTTTAAATGTGCATCATCATCATCAACAACAACAACAACATCTCAGAAGAGAAGATAACTGAATCCAGAGAATATGTTCCACAGTCCAATTTCTCAAATATAACAGGATTCATGCAAAATTTCACCAAAATGAAAACTATTTTAGGAAGTCATAAAACATAAATTTGTATAATTTGTAAATAGACTAGACTAGACTGGACTGGATTGGACTTCAATGCAATGCATTGCAATGGAATATTCTTTATTGATCAGGTGTGATTGAACACAAAGGGATTTGTTTCCAGTTCAGTGGCTCTCAGTGTACATTCAACCAACAAACTGATCAATCATAAAATACAATCATAAATCATAAAATACAACCAAAAAAGTGATAATCACAAGTTATCAATGGAGTAGGTAATGGGATAGATGAGAAAGATAATAGTAATAGAGCCCTACTACATAGTTAAATACTCTTAGGCATAAAAAAATGCTGTGGCAATTGTTTTAGCAGAGTGATGGCACGGGGGAAACACTGTCTTTGTGTTTAGTTATTTTGGCATGCAATACCCTACAGCAGCATCCTGAGGAGAGAAATTGAAACAGTTTATGCCAGGATGTATTTTCTTTCTTTTTTTTTGGTTAAGTTTTATTGATTTTTAAAAACAAACAAAAAACAAACAAAACATAAAAACATCCATCTTTCTTTCATAAATATACAAGCAGTGTGTCGGTTGGTTTGCAAATTTTTTGTGCTTCTATTTCATAGTCTCCGTTACAGTTACATTACATGATAACTCATATTATCAATCAAAAATTGAATATCCTAGTATTATTATTAATCAATCATTTGAGTATAATTTTGTTCATTCATACTTTGCAAGATAGCAATGCTTTACTTAGTTTATTTTATAACAATTCATATAGTCTTTCCAAATCTATCCTAAAAACATTTTATATATATAATAATAATAAAAAAGAAAAGAAATACATCTTTATATATTCATTATTTTCTAAAATTCTACATATTCTATTATTATATTTTGTTATCTAGCCATTGATAGAAAAGGTCCCAAATTTTATAAAATTGTTTATCCTCTTGTTCTCTAATTTTAAATGTTAATCTACTCATTTCAGCACATTCCAGTATTTTCTTGATAGTTTCCTCCTGCGATGGTATTTTCTCATTTTTCCAATTTTTAGCAAATACAATCCTAGCTGCTGTTAATACATTTACAATCAAATATTTTAAATCTTTGCTGTATGTATCAGGTAGAATTCCCAATAAAAATATCTCTGGTTTTAAATCTATATGCTTTTTAGTCATTTTTTTCCAACCACGTGTGGATTTTAGTCCAATATTTTTTTGCATCCGCACAAGTCCACCACATATGGTAATATGAGCCAGGTATCTGATGACATTTCCAACATCTTTTGGATTCTTTTAACAGCTGAATTAAGTCCATTTATATTCATTGTAATCAATTTTTTCTCTTCCATGATTATGCTTTATAATTAGGTTTGGCAGCTCTCGTAGATCTTGGTTCACGTTGTTCTTTAATGTCCACCGATCCACCTATTGCGCCTTCTTCTTTTTCAGTCTCTATTTGGTCATCTTGGAATTCAGTTAGTGAAATCTCTTTTTCTGCCTCCTCTCTCCTTCCCAAAAATTCTGCATAGAATAATTCTGCTTTCTTGATTGAGTCAATTCTATATCTCTGTTCTTGCCATGTAAACATTAACCCTTCTGGGATTAGCCATCTATAATTCACCTCTTTTTTCAATAGCATTTTAGTCAGAAATCGGTATTGTCTTCTCATCTCTCTCACTCTTCTGGGTATTTGCTTCAAAACCACAATCTCCTTGCCTTTGTATTTCAATGTTTTCTCTCTTACCACTTGTAATATTTGTGTTTTAATGGCTTTTTTTGTAAATCTGATATGAACTTCTCTTGGTAGGTTATTTCTCATTGCATATCTTGTAAAAACTCGGTATACCTCATCTACTCCATCTCTCATCTTCTCTTCTGTTATTTCCAAAGCTTCAGCCACTATTTCTATCATTATCTCAGCTAGATTTTGTCCTCTTTCTTCCTCTATGTTTTGAAATCTGAGAGAGAATTCTGATCTGTCCATCTTCCATTTCAGTATCCCACTTTTATCTTCTTCTTCCTCTGTTAATCTGCTATCAATATCTCCAATCTTCTTGTCTCTTTGTTTATCTTTTTCTTCAATTTTTTGGAATCTCTCATCATACTTCACCATCATTTGTTGAATATTCTCCACTTTTTCATCAGTTTTCCCTGTTCTTTGTTCAATATTCTCTGTTCTTTGCTCAATGTTCTCAATTCTATTTTCAATGGCATCTGATTTTATTTTAAGGTCTTGGATTCTTTGCATAATCATCTGTAGAGTCACTCTTTCTTGATCTTTGTCTTGCTTTAACATTGTCTGAATTTGACGTTGTCCTCCAGATGGTGGGGAGTCGGAAGTAGAAGTTGAGGAGCCAGAAGCTATAAACTTCCTACTTATTTTAAACAATTCAGGATCTTCAGGTTCTTCTAAACCCTAATCCAATTATGGAATAGCCAATTATAATCCAAAATGAAAAATAAAAATGGTAGAGAAAAAAACCCAATAATAATAAAAAGAAAAGGCGAAAAAATTTTTTCAGGTTCTTCTTAACCTTAATCCAATCAATAATTAAGTAGAAAGGAAGGAGGAAAATAAAAAGTTTTAAAAGAGCAAAAAAAAAATTTGAGAAAATAAAAATAATTCTTCAGGTTCTTCAACACCTTAATCCAACTGAAAATTCTCAAATAAAAAAAAGTATAAAAGTGGACCAAAAGAGTAGATCAAAAAACAAAAAATCCCAAAAAAGAAAGGAAAAAAAAAGAAAATTTTGAGGCTTTCCCTTTAAAATATTAAGCAAAGATGGAAATATTACAAAAATATAGGTTTTAAAAAGAAAAAATGAACAGTACAGCTGGTAAGGGTGGGGGGGCGGTAGCACAACTTAAGAAAATAAAAAAGACACACTGCACTTTATTTAGTTATCCAAGGCTCTTGACATAACTCTCTCCAAGCTTCAAAGCCAAGTTTCAATTGTTGATAGAAATCCAGAAGAACACCTGCAATAACACTCTACCATGCTCTTCCCTCGATCTTATCACATAGCAATGTCCTTGAAAAAGAAATTCAAACCTTTCTTTCTCAACTTTCTCAGCTTTGTCTAAAATATTTTCAAGCCTCTAGTTGGCAGTGTTACAAAGTTTCTTTACTCTCACTCTCCCCCTCCTTTCCCAGACAAAACATCATAAAAATTAAAAAGAATAAAAAACAAGTATATAAAAATAACTAAAGGGAGCCTCTAACCTAAAATATTACAAAGTCAAAAAAGAAAAGAAAAAATAGACATAAATAGAGAAAAAACCAGTGCAGTTAGCAAGTGCAAAATCACAATAGAAGTCGTCATAAGAAAAAAAAAAAAAAGTAAAGCCTTACTTTGACACTTCTATTTAAAAACCGCCGCTTATTCAGTTCTGTCAAAACTTTTACAGATTCTTTTTTTTCCTCTTAGGGTCTCCTTTAAGGTCCTTTTAAGTCTTAGAATAATAAAAGAAAAGTCCTCAGCAAACCGACACACTTTCTCTTTCAGCCTCTTCCGTTTGGAGCTGTCCCAACTTCAGCAGCTTTGATGGCTGCCTCTCTGCCTCTGGCAAAAGGGCTTCTCCTGGATCAACCAGGGACTTTGTGATATCCCTGGGATTTACAGGGCAAGCCCTTCACTATCACCATCTCTTCGGGATGGTTTAGGTCCATTTGGACCGTCCAGGGGCAAAGATATCAGCTGCAATCTCAGACCTCCAAGATTGCATGCAGTATCGTCATGACACCAGCTCCTCCCCCAGTGGTCTGGATGTATTTTCTCAGCCTTCTTTCTGGCTTGTGCAGTATACAGATCTTATGTGTACAGGTATTACGGATGCAAGTCAGTAGCGTTGAGTACCAACATTAGATGTCGGGTTGATTGTATGCCTCTTTCTACTTCGATCATTCTTAAAATGTCTTTGCAGAACACCAGTTCAAGCCAGAAGCATCAATAATTGATGCATTCCAAAGATTTTTGATTCCATGCCAAAACTCACTGAATCCGTATATTTTTTTTGAGCTCACACTTGTGTAATACTCTCATGAATACAATCTGAAGTTTCCTGGCAAATTTGTTATTTTTTGCAAAATTTGGCAGCAAACCTTAATCCTTTATTAAGTATAATGAGACTGGGGAAAACCCAATAAAGTGGTTTTGGAATAAATGAAGGATATAAATACATGATAAAGAGTCACACTGAAGTGCTAATTGCCTAGACAATACACTTGGAAGGCCTTAATATTTTCATGACTTCTAAAAAGATAAAGAAAACTGTGCATGTAAAATCTTTTTGTGAAATTGTTAATTTGCCTTTTGAGAATGAACAAACCAGCATGTATGGACTGATGACAGTTTTTATTCATTTGTTTAATAAATTGCCCCTCTATTTTGTAGTGCTCAAACTAATATACAATTGAGTGGAAAAAATGAATGGAAGTTAAATGAAACTAATTCATTAGCTGCACCTAAATGGAACCTGGGTTCAATAAAATTAGAAAGCAAAAATCCAATAATAAAGTAATATTAACTGCTTAAAAACTGATGACATCATTCTGTTTTCACTTGGCCATAAAAATTGGAGCTGATCTAATCTTTCTAAGGAGGCATTCCAGAGGTGGTATTCAACAGGTTCTGATCAGTTCTGGAGAACCAGTAGCGGAAATTTTGAGTAGTTCGGAGAACTGGCAAATATCACCTCTGACTGGAGATATTACAGTATCCTTCTCCTGCCACGCCCACCAACTCACACCCACCAACCCACACCCACAGAACAGGTAGTAAAAGATTTTGAATCCCACCACTGAAGCATTCCATAACAAAGGTGCTGTTTTGGGGGAAAAATAACTCCATAAACTCTATTTCTCTAAGGCAGAACTAAGCCATCTGGGAATTCAGAGACAAATATATCCCCAAGTCTCTTTTTTCTGTACATCAGAGTTGTGAAATTAGGGGAGAAACACAATTTGTCATTGTTTTGTGGCTTTGGAAATAGGGAAAAAGGATGTTTGAGTTCTTTGATAAGTTTAATAAGTAGAGTTGTAAAAATATTACCCCTTTGTCCTGAAATCTTCCTTTTGTCCCTTGAAACAATGTCATGAGCACATTGCCCTACTGGTCCTTTGAATAGTAATATTATTATGAATCAAACCAGTTGAATGCAGAAAAGTGAAATCTGCAGAAAATAATGGGACCTCTGCCTTGTCCAGGCTGAGCCTAAATCCAAAATTGCCAGTGTGTCCGACAAATGTTTCAAATGGTTATGGCCTCTGTGACATGGTTGAAAATGAAAAGCAGTTTCATCTTCATTTTAAATCTTCTTAGTAAAGTTGAGAGAGGAATAAGAATATCTTTTTATAAGAACAGATCAAAAGTTGCAAAGGTGGAAAGAATTTTTCAAAAAAATAAGTTCAGAAGACAGCAACTTTAACAGATTTGTCCGGCAAATGTAGCCAGCTTCAAATATTTCAATCTCATAAGATTGAGGCTTTCTTTTTTAAATGTTTGTTACGTGAATGAAGGATGCTACTCACAGTTTCTGCGTTCAATAAATATGCAAAATCAGGCACAACTGGATCCTCTCCAAGTTGGGACTAGCTGTAGCTTGTAAGTTTGGCTGATGCAAAAGTATGAGAACTCCATCCAATAAATATAAGAAAGTACTATTTTTTTAAAAAAAAAAACTTCATCGAACAGGAAACATAGATTAAACAGATTATAGAGTCTAAACTGGCCTTTCTCATCTTCCAATTTATCTCATTTCCTTTTGCAATCCAGGGTGTTAGTCATTGATACACTGCCGTATTAAAACTTATAAAGTCACCTGAAGTTCACAATCATGGAAAGGAAACAAAATGAAATACACTTGTTGATACAATAGCCATTTGTACAGAAAATAAAGCATCTTTTAGTGTGGAACAAAAAATAAGAAGCAGCAAATCCTACATAAAGTTCTTGGGTCTATTTAATATATATGGAGGTTCAATGGTCCGAGAACCTGAAGTTATTTCAGTTTTATTACAACAATGGTCAGTGATCTGGGAGTTTCCTGCAGAATGACCTTTAGAATATAAAACTAGGATTCTGTGATAATTAGAACTTGTCTATAATCTTCACTGCCCTTCATACTGATAATGGTGATGATGATGCTCTTAATAATAACTTATAAAAGTAACCTTCCAAATTATTATAATTATGTCTTGAAAAACAAACTGATTTACGGAGGAAGAAACCTGAACTACAACAATGATAGTTCAGTTTCCTAGGGAATCATTTTCATTCCATTCTCAAAATCTATTATACATGATAAATGTCTGTAAACCGTACACCAATCTTTTCTATCCTGGGATTTTCCATATAGTATATGTTCAAAATGTAATTCAGAATACCCAGCCTACTATGATTAAGTGGACATAATGGGCATGGTGTTTTTTGAGGAGAGGTAGTGACTAAACCTACTATTGTAGATATGTTGACTTCTCTTAACTGAGATATCTGGCTGTGTATAAATCATGTCTTCTACAAAGACGTGAATAAGGGAACACATATTTTCTGAGGTTTTTTTCTGTTTCTGATTCCTTCCAGCTAGATCTTGTTAAGGGAGGATGTGAAGAGATAGATACTGGAGTTCAAGGGATCTGAAGAGGCAGAGATTCAAAGCCTATTACTTTTTCTGCCATTTTATATCCACTCAAAGGACAGGCAGAATTCAAAGAATCATTGGAATAGTCAAGCAGTTTTCATTTTTCTGGCTGTAAGCTTTGCAAACTTTTTTGCATTCTTCAGAAACTGTTCTCTTCCAGTAACTATCCTGATACAAATTGATATAAAAATTCCCAGCAATGTTTTTTTTTCTCCTTGCTTTCTAACTGTTAGCCTCAGAACAACCTTGTGGTATGAATTTAACATATGTGTGTAATGTATCGAGCATGAATGCATCCTTTTAAATATTTGAACAATTATTTAGATTTTTAAAAGGAGGGCTTAAAGAACTCAATTGTAATCTTTCCATGTCTCTCACTCAGGTGAATTCATGGATGGCCTGGATCCAGCTTATGACCTTTTTAAGTAAAACTTTGATCCGTCACCCTTCTTTCTATGTTCTATGTCACAGCCTCCATTCCATTTGCTTTTGTTCTATAGTACTTTTCCTTTTCTTCTTCAGATCTTATTTTTTGAATACTTACTGGACTTTTAGCAATAGAAGATTGCTCAATGTGATTTAATATCACTAGCCATTCTTTTGTGCTGATTCATATAAACAGATTCAATAGATATTAATCCTTACACCTTAAGTCCAACCTTTAGGTGCCTGCTGTCATTTCTGTGGCCAAAATTCTTCTCAGAATCCTCTGAGGCTAATATATAATCTCAGGTATTTTTAAGACTCTCTCTTATCCCGGTTCCATATCTGCTGCCCTCCTGTTGTCCATAAGCACTTTATACTGTGAGAATACAATTTTTTCTATTTCCAGCTACTTATTTGCAAAGCAGAGTACAGAGACACTGTAAAACAGAGCTTGTTTCAGTGACCGCAGGGAGATATGGAGAGCCAGGGAGATGCTTATCAAAAAGACCTGATTCAAAGCACACTGTGAGCATTGCTGTTAAGACCAAGACTTAAGCATCAGTCGCTGCCATTTCTTTTTCCTCTCTCTAGCCTTGGGCTCATAATACTTCTCCAGGGCAGACAACAGAGAATCTCTAGTGAAGATGAGCAGATTTCCCATTATTCTTATAGGACAACACAATGCATCATTGCTGTTCATAATGGATCAAACCTCCAGTTGAGACATATACCAGCCCTACAGGGAGAAAAATGACCTCAAAACGTTCTGTACCTATTGAAACAGAAATTACTTTGAGGGACATTTTTAGTATTTTTGGTTGGCAGAAACCCCGTTCAGGACTACTAACATAAAGTGTGAGATCCTCGGAACTGTCTTGCCTCCATTTTTATCTTCAATATAGAGAACTGAAGGGAGATATGTGGGTAGATTTTTAAGCCAGCACCTCTGGCTCTTCAAGAGAGAAATGAAGTGGGTGAAAACTAGAACTCACATTTTTCTGCTGGGCATTTGAAGCACACTAGGAGCACAATTCAACAACTAAGAGGGAGTGTGGAGTAGGAGAAGGAACAAAAAATCAAATAAATAAAACTTAAAATGCAACCTTTGGTGCACAAGGCCCACTGAAATCAATACCTATTAATAGAAATAGCATTGATACTTAATTCATTTTCCCTCTAAGTGTTCTTATTAATTTTAGTTTATTCTGTTTTAAAAGAGAAAAGTGATAATGAGGTCAGAATGAGATGGGATGGCTGAAGTGAATTTCCCAGAATACATATGTGTTTACCATAAATACACATTCACAATCATAGAGATTTATTTCTTTCTTTCTTTCTTTCTTTCTTTCTTTCTTTCTTTCTTTCTTT
>BLBF01000003.1:90487147-90513251 GCA_015471245.1 Laticauda colubrina | reverse complement strand
CCCTGCCAGCCTTGCTGTCTGCCTGCCTGCCAGCCTTGCTGCCAGCCAGTCTGCCTGCCAGCCTTGGTGCCTGCCTCCCTGCCAGCCTTCCTGCCAGCCTTGGTGCCTGCCTCCCTGCCAGCCTTCCTGCCAGCCTTGGTGCCTGCCTCCCTGCCAGCCTTGGTGCCTGCCTTGGTGCCAGCCTTCCTGCCAGCCTTGGTGCCTGCCTGCCTGCAAGCCTTCCTGCCAGCCTTGCTGTCTGCCTGCCTGCCAGCCTTGGTGCCTGCCTGCCTGCCAGCCTTCCTGCCAGCCTTGATTCCTGCCTGCCTCCCTGCCAGCCAGCAACCCCACAACCATACGGAAGCACAGCAAGCCTCAGCCATCTGCTGCCAGCCCTGGCAGGAGGGACAGGGCTACCATCCCGCCCCCTGGCCCTCACTCTGGTTCTCCTGGGGCTTCTGCAGCACGGGCTCGCTCTTCTGGGGCTGGCGCTTCTGCTGCTCCTGCTTCTGGAGGAGCTGATGACAAGCACTCCAGCACAGGCCACCTCCACAGCACCTGGACCCTTCACCCCTAGGTGAGACTGAGCGACCAAGAGGAGTGCCAGAGACTCATTTTTGTTTTATAGCTTGTTGTTAATAAAATCTATTTATGATTCACACACTTGCTTCATTTCTTTTTTTTAATAAAGTCTTGGTGGAAACTTTTAAAAATGGTTTAAGCCTTTGCATGCTTGTGGGATGGGTTAAGATAGCAGTGGGGTGGGCAGGGATACCTGAGGAATGAGCAGGTATACCTTTGGGATGGGTAATAGCTGTGGGATAGATAAACCTCCAGCGCAAGCATAGTGGGACTGTATGGTCCACCCTCCCAGGTGCAACACCTATAGCCCTTTATTATCAATAACAATGTAATAATCATCCACACATGTCAACATAAACACAACTCTTTATTAAATGCCCTGTTCATTGTAGGCCCACCCAACATACATGGCCCAATCTCATCCGTGTGATGAGACAGGCTGAAGGAAGCATCCATTAAGCATCTACCATCCTGTCTTGCCACTCTACTGCTCCAGCTGGGGAGTTGCACCATTGTCTCAGGAGGTTGCGCTGCTTCTTCCCTTCACGTGAGGCTCTGTTGGGCCCTTGCACATCCACAGTGTCTATCAGGTTTCGCCCTTGCCTCCATTCACCAGGCTCCATGTCCCCATTGCCTTGCTGATGGTCCACAAGCCTGTCCTGTAACACTGGGTAGCGGGTGCGCATGAGATTGTGCAGGATGCAGCAAGCTTCCATGATCCTCCTCACGGTCTCTGGGATATGCTGCATGGTGGTGAGAAGTACCTGGAACCTGTTGGCCAGGATACCAAAGGCGTTCTCCACCACCCGCCTTGCCCTGGACAGCCTGTAGTTGAAGATCCTCTCTTTATGGGTGAGGCGTCTGGAGGTGTAGGGCTTCATGAGGTAGGTTGTGAGGGAGAAGGCGTCATCTCCCATGATGAAGTAGGGCACATCTTGCGTGTCGTTGAGCAGGGGGTCTGGATCTGGAAAGCCCATGATGAGGTTGCGTTCCAACCCCTCCTTGAGGACACTGGCGTTGTATACCTGGGCATCTGAAGATGAGCCATTGCCTGAAGCATTGATGTACATGAACTTGTAGGCAGCATCGACCATGGCGAAGAAGATGATGCTGAAGAAGCCCTTGGAATTGAAATAAGTGGACCCTGAGTTGGGTGGAGATTTGCAGGCCATGTGCTTGCCATCTATGGCTCCAACGGTGTGGGGGAAGTTCCACTGCTGATACCACTGCTCTGCAACTTTCTTCCAGCCTTCTTCAGTGGAGGGGTACTGGAGGAGCTCCTCCTTATGTTATTCGATGATGGCCTGCACCACTTCTCTGACCACAATGCTGATGGTGTTGGATGGCACCCTCCAGCCGTACTGCATGCTCCTGTAGGTGGTCCCGGAGGCTAGGTGGCGCAGATTGAGTGCCACCTTGAGCCCATGTTCCAGGCTGGGGTGGAAGCTGGTGCTCTGCTTGGTCAACCTGGGTGTCATCCGCTGCACAACTTCATCAAACATGGCTGGAGGCATCCTCATGAAGTTCTGGAACGCCTGAGTGTCTTCGTTCCTGAGCTCCACCATCAGCTTACTGTACAGTCCGTACTCTGCTCTTCTGGCGAACCATCTTTGGACCCAGACTCTTTTTGGCTGCCTCTTTTTCTTCTCGCAGCAGAGTTCACAGAGCCTGCAGATGGCTTCGCACTGTTGCAGAACGATGGTGGCTGCCGAAAGGACTTTGTTGCAATCCATGGTGGACATGACTGTGGAAGAGGAAGAGTCAGATGAAGGCTGCAGAGGTCTGCATCGCTGGGCTGCTGTTCTGAAAGTGAGATGCAGATGAGTTGCTCCCCCTTTTTATTGGAAATATAGGTTTTCCGCTAGGCATCCTCTAGACATCCTCTAGGCATCCTTAATATCCGAGATAGGTCCCCTCTGCGAACTTTTTTTCCATTTTAAACACTTTGTTTCCGTGCTGCATCCGTTCTGCATCCGTTCTGCATCCGTTCTGCATCCGTTCTGCATCCGTTCCGCTTCCTCCCTGCGTCCGAGCAGATGCAAGTTACGCGGATGCGGAACGGATGCCTAGCAGATATCGCGGATGCATAACGGATGCAGAACGGATGCGTAGCGGATGCGTAGCGGATGCAGAACGGACACATTGAATACATTTTCCGCGCTAAAGTTTTGGGCAGCCCAAAACTTTCTGAGCGGATGAAATGTCAATAGACAGATGCTGGACGGATAGAGAGGAAGCAAAATGGAGGCAGTGAGTACATCGCGTTTTCCAACAGATGGCAAGCTTTTTTGTCCGTTTTACATCCTCTTTGCATCCGTTGGTTCAGTGTGACATGGGCTTTAGAATAGAAATCTTAGAATAGATTCTACTTTTTACAGTGTCAAATCTGGGCTACAAAATCCAGTTGATCAACAGATGGCAGCAAAGAGTTAACATGGCACGTATCTCCTGGCTGCCATTTAGCTGTTATCCTCATTTCTGCAGCCCAGATTTGCTAATTAATGTGTCCAACCATTTATTGTACCATGAGTAATTTATTGTCTGGAAATCTTTACTCTTTTCCATTTCATTCCATGTTGTGTTTCATTTCCATGTCTTTGTCTTACTGGGATCGTCTTTTTTTCCTGGAAAAAAAAAGACTAAATCTTTCCAGGAGCAGTCAATTGCCATGCCTTCTTTTAAGGCTGCTACTGATACTGGCCTGCCATAAAACCAAAACAAAAAGATTAATAGCCGAACCTCTATTTTTTTTTTTCCCAATCCAAGGTGCCAAAAGGAATGCAAATGAGAATTCTGTAGGATACAAATAAAAAGAAAAAAAACACACAAAACACACATTTCCTCTAATCTCCCAGTGCTTTGACCAGCAGTGGGCCTATAATTATTCCTTGTTCTTGCTAGAAGTAGGATTTACAAGAGAGGGTCGTGGTCTTGCAATGCAGAATGGAAGGGGGCAGTTTAGGATTTTGATCAACTCTTTTTATCTTTCCTTTTCTTTTTTTCTAAGAGAGAGATTGGACAGAGGCTCAGCTTTAAAATGGAACAAGTTTGTGTAATTCAGCAACCAGAATGACAATTCTCAATTGGCTTGTAAACAAGGCTGCTTGACGGAGAAATAGGCAATGATGACCTTTGGAGCAGGAGAGATTGTGGTGACTGTATAATAGCAGCTTGATTTTAATATGAATTAAGAATTTATACCTCCTTTGAGAGGACATTTCTGATGCCTCCCCTCTGCCTTCAATCTATGATTGCCATCAACACTGCAGGCTGTAAGATGCTCTCTAACCTGGTATAATTACCCCTCTCAAGAAAAAGAGGCTGCTTTGGGTTACATTTAACAATGTCATTTTTATTTTATTTTTTGGACAGAAGTCATGTTGGAGACAGCATTACAATATTTGGCTGATTTACAAATAGACAATCATAATTTATGAGTACACAATTGTAGAAGCTTTATCACCATCAGGCTTACAGCAAGTTCTGATTATTTTCCCATCTCTTCATTGTCTTTGAGCAGAGGAAAAAACATACACAAAGAAATGCAAATAGTGACAAAACAAAACAAACTCAGATTCACCTAAGTAGCTTTGGATAGTTTCTTGGAGTATTTCATCTGTCCATTTGTCTTGGAACCTGGCAGTTGGAGTTTTACAATTTCAACAATTTAAAGCTAAACATTTTTATGGAGACCATATTGTGGAAACAAATGAATTTTACTGGCCACCCAAGGAATTCTACTATATTCCAAAGATAAAAGTATTCATTTTTTTAAAAAAAATAACAACCAGATTATAATGTGACTTTCTTCCTCTTCTTTTTTCAGTGTTTTGCTTGTACAAAAGTAGTGCTGTTTTATTACAATTCTATAACGAGAGTAAATAACACGTCTTAAAATGCCTTTTGCAACGTTAAATTCATTTCAACACCCCAAATATTATTTGGCATTTTCACTTTAGTGAAAATACACAGTTAAGGTTGAAACAACTAATTACATATATTTCTTACTGTAGGAAGCTGCCTTGCACTGAGTTAAAATGTTGGCAGCAACTCTCCAAAGTTTCAGATTCAATAATTTCCAGATTTACCATGAGATGTTATGAATTGAATATGAGTGAATATAGGGGTTTGATAATAGACTAGAAGAAACAAAAAGAAAAGACAAGTGTTGAAAATGTTAGAGGATGATTACAAGAGACTTGAAAAAGAGCTACAAAAATCACCATTAAAAAAAGACGTGAAAATACAAATGCACATAGTTAAACAAAAATGGGAAAAAGAGGAACTAGCACAGAAAATTAGAAATGCTAAGCAAAACTATTTTGAAGACGGTTAGCATATAAATTGAAAAAGGAGAAAAAATAAAGAAAAATAGCTCAATTGATAGATGACCAAGGGCAAGCCTGCTATGGAAACACAGAGAAAAATAAAATTGTTCAGGAGTTTTATCGGAAGTTATATGAACAAGAGATAATGGAGGAAGGGAAGATTAAACAATATCTACAGAAAGAGAATTTGCCTCAGATACCAAAAGATATTAAAATGATGTTAGAAGGAAACATAATGATGATGGAACTAACAGAAGCAATTGAAAAACAAAATAATGGAAAAGCACGGGGCCCAGACGGATTGCCAGCTGAATTTTATAAGACATTCCAGGAACAGTTGAACCTTTTGCTTCTGGAAGTGATAAATGAAGTTATGTTAAAAAAGAGGACACCTAAATCATGGTCAAAAGGATATATTACACTTGTGCCAAAGGAGGAAGCAGATCCGCATCTAATTAAGAACTATCAACTCATTTCCTTATTGAACTCAGACTACAAAATTTTTGCTTCAATAATGGCAGAAAGACTCAAATGATATTTAAATAATTTTATTCACCCCAATCAAAATGGATTTCTACCAAAGAGACATATTAAAGACAATATGAGAACTATCCTGGTCACATTGGAATACTATGAGGCACATCCTGAAAAACAAATGGCCTTGATATTCTTAGACACACAGAAAGCCTTTGATAATGTAAATTGGTGATTTATGTTATTACAGTTGGAACTGATGGGCTTTGGTAAGAAATTTATTCAAGCCATAGAAGCTATATATCTTGATCAAACAGCAAAAGTAATGATTAATGGGGAATTAACAGATTCTATTGCTATAAAGAAAGGTACAAGACAAGGTTACCCACTGTCACATCTGTTGTTTGTGTTAACATTAGAAGTGCTAACTAGAGATATAAGAGAAGTGAAAGAAATAAAAGGAATGAAAATTAAGAAAGAAGAATACAAATTACAAGCATTTGCAGATGATCTGGTTTTTATATTAGAAGACCCACTGGCAACAGCAACTAGGTTGATAGAAAAGATAGAGGAATATGGAGTGGTAGCTGGTTTAAAAATAAATAAAGATAAAACAAAGATTCTGACGAAGAACATGCTAGTAAAACAGAGGGAAGAATTGGCGGAAGTCTTGGAAATCCAGGTCACAAATAAGGTTAAATATCTGGGAATAGATTTGACAGCAAGATGTGGCACACTTAAAGAGAATAATTATAACAAACTCAAGCAACAGATTGTGACAGACTTGGCAAAATGGGAAAACTTACAATTATCATTAAAGGGAGAATATCAACAATTAAAACGAATATTTTACCAAGAATTTTATATTTGTTCCAGACAATTCCAGTTAGATTAGGGAAAGAGTTTTTTGATGAGTTGAATAAAATAGTGCTGAAATATATCTGGCAGGGGGAAAAAGCAAGAATAAAATTAAAGTTACTACAAGATGCTTGAATAAGAGGTGGGTTCAGTCTGCCAAATTGGGAGTTATATTATGAAGCGACAACTCTGATGTGGGTCAAGGAATGGATTACATTGAGAAATACTAGATTACTGATATTGAAGGACATGATTTGTTGTTGGGTTGGCATGCTTTCCTATGGTACAAGGGAACTAAAACACATGGATATTTTAGAAGACACTACATATACAAGAGGCTTTATTATTAAATTGGGAGAGGATTAAAAGCAACACTATTTGAAAATTCCAGTCTGGTTTTCAACTATAGAAGCGTTTTCATATCCAGTGATATATAAAATGGAACAAACTGTAAGGTATGGTGAAATTATGAATGAAAAGAGTGAACTTAAATCTATGTAAGAACTGGAGAAATGAAGTATAAAGATGAATTGGTTTTCATATGCAGAAATATATTCTATACATGATAAAGATCTCAAAACAGAAGATTTTTATGATAAATTGACTGCCTTAGTTAAAATTTTAACAGGTACTGATGAAAAGGTGATTAAGAAATTATACGGATTAGAGGTTAAATTAGAAGAAGAACAAGTTAAAGAAACAATGGGGGAAAATTTTGAATATGGGATTGACCTAGAGACATGGCAAAAATTATGGTCTCAAAATTATAAAATGACAACGTCAACTGCATATAAAGAAAATTTGTATAAGATGTTTTACAGGTGGCATCTTCCTCCAACAAGACTAGCAAGAATGTTTAAGAATAAATCCGAAACCTGTTGGAAATGATATCAGATACCTGGCTCATTTTACTATATGTGGTAGACATGCGCAGAGGTGAAAAAATATTGGACTACAATGCACCCATGGTTGGAAAAAATGACAAAAAGTCATATTGATTTTAAACCAGAGATATTTCTCTTGGGTATTGTACCAGAGATATACAGTAGAGAACTGATATATTTGATTGTGAATGTACTAAAGCCCCCGTCACACTGCACCAAAGGATGCAAAGAGGATGTAAAACGGACAAAAAAGCTTGCCATCCGTTGGTTAACATGATGTACTCACTGCCTCCGATTTGCTTCCTCTCTATCCATCCAGCATCCGTTTATTGACGTTTCATCCGCTCAGAAAGTTTTGAGCTGCTCAAAACTTTTGCGAGAAAAATGTATCCAATTCGTCCGTTCTGCATCTGCTACGCCTCTGCTACGCATCCGTTCTGCATCCATTACGCATCTGCTATATCCGCTAGGCATCCATTCCGCATCCGCGCAACTCGCATCTGCTCGGATGCAGGGAGGAAGTGGAACGGACGCAGAACGGATGCATAATGGATGCCTAGCAGAAACAAAGCGTTTAAAATGGAAAAAACGTTCGGAGAGGGGACCTATCTCGGATATTAAGGATGTCTACAGGATGCCTAGAGGATGCCTAGAGGATGCCTAGAGGATGCCTAGAGGATGCAAAGGGACACCTATACTGCCTATAAAAAGGGGGAGCAACTCGTCTGCATCTCACTTTCAGACCAGCAGCACAGCTGTGCAGACCTCTGCAGCCTTCATCTAACTCTTGCTCTTCCACAGCATCCAGTCATGTCCACCGTAGATTGTAACACAGTCCTTTTGGCAGCCACCATCCTTCTGCAACAGTGCGAAGCCATCTACAGGCTCTGTGAACTCTACTACGGGAAGAAAAGGAGGCAGCGAAGAAGCGTCTGGGTCCGAAGATGGATCAGGAGAAGAGCAGAGGACGGACTGTACAACAAGCTGATGGTGGAGCTCAGGAACGAAGACACTCGAGCATACCAGAACTTCATGAGGATGCCTCCAGCCATGTTTGACGAAGTTGTGCAGCGCCTGACACCCAGGTTGACCAAGGCAAACATCAACTTCCAGCCCCAGCCTGGAACCTGGGCTCAAGGTGGCACTCACTCTGCGCCACCTGGCCTCAGGGAACACATACAGGAGCATGCAGTACGGCTGGAGGGTGCCACACAACACCACCAGCATTGTGGTCGGAGAAGAGGTGCAGGCCATCATCGAAGAATACCTGGAGGAGCTCCTCCAGTGCCCCTCCACTGAAGAAGGATGGAAGAAAGTTTCAGAGCAGTGGTATCAGAGGTGGAACTTCCCACACACCGTTGGAGCCATAGATGGCAAGCACGTGGCCTGCAAAGCACCACCGAAGTCGGGCTCCATTTATTTCAACTACAAGGGCTTCTTCAGCATCATCCTCTTCGCCATGGTCGATGCTGACTACAAGTTCATGTACATCGAAGCTTCAGGCAGTGGCTCATCTTCAGATGCCCAGGTATACAACACCAGTGACCTCAAGGAGGGGCTGGAAGGCAACCTCATCGTGGGCTTTCCAGATCCAGACCCACTGCCCAACGACACACAAGATGTGCCCTACTTCATCGTGGGGGATGATGCCTTCTTCCTCAGAACCTACCTCATGAAGCCCTACACCTCCAGACGCCTCACCCGTAAAGAGAGGATCTTCAACTACAGGCTGTCCAGGGCAAGGCGGGTGGTGGAGAACGCCTTTGGCATCCTGGCCAACAGGTTCCAGGTACTTCTCACCACCATGCAGCATTGCCCAGAGGATCGTGGAAGCTTGCTGCATCCTGCAAAATCTCATGCGCACCCGCTACCCGGTCTTGCAGAACAGGCTCGAGGACCTCCAACAAGGCAATGGGGACATGGAGCCTGGGAAATGGAGGCAAAGGCGAAACCTGATAGACACTCAGGATGTGCAAGGCCCCAACAGAGCCTCACGTGAAGGGAAGAAGCAGCGCAACCTCCTGAGACGCTGGTGCAACTCCCCAGCTGGAGCAGTGGAGTGGCAAGACAGGATGATAGATGCTTAATGGATGCTTCCTTCAGCCTGTCTCATCACACGGATGAGATTGGGCCATGTATGTTGGGTGGGCCTACAATGAACAGGGCGTTTAATAAAGAGTTGTGTTTGTGTTGACGTGTGTGGATGATTATTACATCATTATTGATAATAAAGGCCATAGGTGTTGCACCAGGGAGGGTGGACCATACAGTCCCACTATGCTTGCACTGGAGGCTTATATATCCCACTGCTATCCCTACCCATCCCACAGCTATTACCCATCCCACAGGTATCCCTGCCAATCCCACTGCTATCTTAACCCATCCCACAAGCATGCAAAGGCTTAAACCAATTCTAAAAGTTTCCACCAAGACTTTATTAAAAAAAAGAAATGAAGCAAGTGTGTGAATCAAAGATAAACTTTATTGAACAACAAGCTGTAAAACAAAAATGACCCAAGTCAAGTGTCCAAATAAAGTTCACAGATAGCCAGCTACCCGGTCTCTGGCACTCTTATTGGTCACTCGGAGGTGTGCCCAGTCTCAGGGGTGAAGGGTCCAGGTGCTGTGGAGGTGGGTGGTGCTGGAGTGCTGGTCTGTATAGTCATTGGGGTGCCTGGCCCCGAGAGGACAACAGGGGACAGTGTGTTGAGGAAGCTCTCAGACAGCTGGCTCAGACCCGCAATGCTGAGAGGTCCTTCCTCCATGCCATGGGGTGTCAGCCCCTGTACTGATGACAGATGTACTGAGGCCGGGCTTGGCTGTGGGGTGGAGGAAGGAGTAGTGTAGTGGGGCTGTCTGGTCTGCAGTTGGGTGAGGACTGGCCTGGGTGGCATCACTGTCGTCGGTGGCATCATTGTCGTGGGTGGCATCGGTGGCATCAGTGGAACCAGTGGCAACGGTGTCGCCCGATGACTCTGTGCCTGGACTGGGAAGGCCTGCTGCCTCTGCTGCTGGACCTCCTGGTAGCCGTAGCCCTGGTAGGTGAGGGGCTGTGGGAAGCCTTGGAATGGGAGGGACATCACCTGGGGTGGAGGTGGAGGAGCAGACCTGGACTGGGTGGGAGCAGGTTCCTCTGGGTCTGGAGGGTTGTGAAGCAGCTCGGTGATCTGGTCCTTCAACACCTGGTACTGGGGTTCCTCCATGTTCCTGAGGGTCTGGTTGACATAGGTGAGGAAGGGCTTGCGGTTGGAGGATGAGGAGTCGGTGCTGACCAGCTGAGAGAGGAGATCTATGCTGGTGTGGATGGTGTCCCTGATCTCCAGCAGGACAGTGTGGCTCTGCCCCTCCTGCTGTCTGGCTCTCTGCCTTTCTGTGGAGGTGGAGCTGGGGGGGTGGATGCGGCTACAACTGTGGTGGACTCAATGTCTCCTTTCTCCCACCGCACCAGGGAGTCCTCCACATGCTCCACCATGGTTACAACAGCTGTCCATGGGTTCTCCGCCATGGCACGCTCCACAGAAACCTGCCTGGAGACAGGGACTGACTCTCGGCCGGAAGAGGACTGGGTCTCAGCAGGCTGCCAGAGAGAGAGGGTATACAGAGGGGCTGCTGGTGCTCCTCGGTGGTGGATCTCACCCTCCAGGAAGCTGCACCTGGCCATGACGTAGGTCTCTCTGTCCATCAGCTTAACCATAGCCTGGCCAGATTTCTTCAGGTGCAGCTTCCCGTGCCAGGTGTGCATGTGCTTCCACCAGCCGAGGAGCACCTCCGAAGTGTAACCCATACTCTCCGCCCTCTCTCTCCAAGCAGCCTGCTTCCTTTTGGTGTCCCTGTACAGCCGGTGTCCCTTCCGCCACAGATAGTCATTCTCTCTCAGCCACTCCAGCACCTCATCCTTGTGTTCCTCCTCAATGAAGTATTGCCTCCTCTCCCGTCCCCACAAACGCCTCTTCCTCCCTTTGGCAGGACCAGATGGGCCCTCATCAGAGGGGCTCCCAGGTGGTAGGGGCTGCTCCTCCACACCACCAGCAGCAGCAGCACCATCAGGATCATCATCATCATCATCATAATCATCATCACCAGCAGGATCATAATCATCATCATCAGCAGCAGCAGGATCATCATCATCATCATCAGCAGCAGCAGCAGCAGCAGGATCAGCAGGACCAGGATCAGCAGCTGCAGAGTAAGCACCAGGAGCCCCAGCAGCAGCAGCAGCAGCAGCAGCAGCAGCAGCAGCAGCACCAGCACCAGCAGCACCAGCAGCACCAGCAGCACCAGCAGGACCAGGAGCATAAGCAGGACAAGCAGGACGAGCAAGACCAGGAGCAACATAGTACGAGCAGTACGAGCAAGTCCAGGAGCATCAGCAGGACCAGCAGGACCAGCAGGACCAGCAGGACCAGGAGCAGCTTCATCAGAGTATGCAGCAGCAGAAGCACCACCGCCAGGAGCAGCTTCAGCAGATTACGCAGCAGCAGAAGCACCACCGCCAGGAGCAGCTCAAGCAGAGTATGCAGCAGCAGAAGCACCATCGCCAGAAGCAGCTTCAGCAGAAGCTCCAGCACCAGAAGAGTGACCCCGAGCAGCAGAAGCCCCAGCAGAAGCAGTCAGGGACAGGGGGCGGGAGGGTGGCCCTGTCCCTCTTGCCAGGGATGGCGGCAGGTTGCTGAGACTTTCGCTTCTTCCCCATGGTTGTGGGTTTGCTGGCTGGCAGGGAGGCTGGCAGTGAGGCTGGCACGCACCAAGGCTGGCAGGAAGGCTGGCACCAAGGCTGGCAGGAAGGCTGGCACCAAGGCTGGCAGGAAGCCTGGCAGGAAGGCTGGCAGGAAGGCTGGCAGGAAGGCAGGCAGGCAGGCAGGCACCAAGGCTGGCAGGCAGACTGTCTGGCAGGGAGGCTGGAAGGCAGGCTGATAGCAAGGCTGGCAGGCAGGCAGAGAGCAAGGCTGGCAGGGAGGCTGGCCAGGAGGCTTGGAGGCAGGCTGGCAGGAAGGCTGGCAGCAAGGCTTGCAGGCTGGCATGCAGGCAGGGCAGGCAAGGACTCGATGTATCCTGCAGCAGGTCTTTCCTCCGAATGCTGGCCACGTGCGAGCTGCTTCCCTTTATATCCGCATGGCTTATGCAATGCATCCCCCCTGCATGCGCAATTAACACCAGGCATCCGTTAAGCTTCCGCTGTGCATCCACTAGGCTTCCACTCTGCATCCGCTTCATCCGCTGTGCATCTGCTCTGCATCCGCTTCATCCGTTCCGCGTCCGCTTTGCTGAGGCCCCCCGGAAGCCCTGTGGATGTGCCATCTGCTTCCATCCGCTAGGCTTCCGTTCCACATCTGCTTTCCATCTGCCCTGCGTCCTCCCCCCGTCCGTGTTATCCGCTCTGGTTATGCAAATTTTTGCCCCTTTTGAGAGCGGATAACAACGGATGGAACATTTTGCTCATCCGTTGTGTCCGTTTTAGATCCGTTGGGCAGTGTGACAGGGCCTTAACATCAGCTAGAATTGTATTTGGAAAGAATTGGAAAAATGAGAAAATAACAACACAGGAAGAAGTTATTAAGAAAATAGTGAAATGTGCTGAAATGAGTAAATAGACATTTGAAATTAGAGAACTAGAAGAAAAACAATATTATAAGATATGGGATTTATTTTATCAATGGTTAGAAAAAAAAGTGTGGAAATGATATATTTTATAGATAACTTTACAATATAAAAATAATAGAATTTAAGAGAAAATGATATAAGAATGTATTTTTAATTAGATGAAATGGCAATGGAAGTTATATCACATATTGGTTTAAAATGTTGAATATCTTATATGAAGCAGTGGTTCAAATAGTTATTTTCAAATGAAAGAAAATATAAATATATTATTCAGCTTTGTTCGGGTATTTTCCCACGTCATCATAGTTGTGCTTTTAAAGTTGTAGCAACGTTTTGGCAGAATCTCATCTGCCATCATCAGGCTTCTGTATTGTGTTCGTCTGTGAGTCAGACTTTTACAGTTGTTTCAGTTTTAAATTTAGGGCTAGCCTACTGCTGTGCCAGAATGGTTTTTTCTTCATCCTGATTGGATGGGAGTCTTGGTCTGTGTTTATTGGTCTTGGAGTTTGCTGTGTGCTGCTTGATTGGTGTTTCTAAAATCTTCTGTCTGTTTTGTGGCTTTTTTTGTCTTGATTGGCTGGCAACATTGTGTTTCTGTATTGGAGGCTTTTAAGCCCATGTCACACTGCACCAACGGATGCAAAGAGGATGTAAAATGGACAAAAAAGCTTGCCATCCATTGGAAAACGCGATGCATCCGTTGTGTACTCACTGCATACATTTTTCATACTCTCTATCCGTCCAGCATCCATCTACTGTGATTTCATCCGCTCAAAAAGTTTTGAGTTGCACAAAACTTTTTGAGCGGATGAAGTATTGAATGCGTCCATTCTATATCTGCTATGCATACAGGAAACATCCGTTATATGTCCATTGTCATCCGTTACGCACCTGCTATATCTGCTAGGTATTCGCTGCGCATCCGTGCAACTCAAATCCGCTCCAGCAGAAAACGGACACAGGGAGGAAGCGAAACGGACATGGAACGGACACACAGTGTTAGTAGCACGGACATAGAAAGGATGAAAGCGGATGCAGCTCGGATATTCAGCATTAAAATGGAAAAAATGTTCATATAGGGGATGTATCTCGGATATTTAGGATGTCTGGAGGATGTCTAGAGTATGTAGAAGGACACCTAGTGGAAAACTGATATTTCCTATAAAAAGGGGGAGGAAATCACCTGGATCTCACTTTCAGTCCAGCAGACGTGAGGTGCACACCTCTTCAGCCTTGCTCTTGCTCTTCCACAGCATCCATTCTTCTCCACCATGGATCATCGCATGCTCCTTTTGGTAGCTGCTATCATTCAACACCAGAACCAAGCCCTCTTCAGGCTCTTTCACCTTTTCTCCAGGAAGAAAAGGAGGCGACCAAGAAGTGTCCCGACGATGGATCGGGAGAAGAGCAGAGTTTGGACTGTATGACAAGCTGATGGTGTAGCTGAGGAATGAAGACACTTGTGCATTCCAGAACTTCATGAGGATGCCGCCAGCCATGTTTGATAAAGTTGTGGAGCATCTGAGACCAAGGTTGACCAAGGCGAACACCAACTTCCATCCCAGCCTGGACCCTGGACTGAAGGTGGCACTGACTCTGTGCCACCTGGCCTCCGGAACCACATACAGAAACATGCAGTATGCCTGGAGGGTGCCACACAACACCATCAGCATTGTGGTCAGAGAAGTGGTGCAGGCCATCATAGAAGAATACATGGAGGAGCTCCTCAAGTGCCCCACCACTGAAGAAGGCTGGATGAAAGTTGCAGAGCAGTGGTATCAGAGGTGGAACTTCCCCCACACCGTTGGAGCCATAGATGGGAAGCACGTGGCCTGCAAAGCTCCAGTCAAGTCAAGGTCCACTTATTTCAACTACAAGGGCTTCTTCAGTATCATCCTCTTTGCCATGGTCGATGCTGACTACAAGTTCATGTACATCGATGCTTCAGGCAACGGGTCAGCTTTAGATGCTGAGGTATACAACGCCAGTGACCTCAAGGAGGGGCTGGAATGCAACCTCATCATGGGCTTCCCAGATCCAGACCCCCTACCCAACGACACACAAAATGTGCCCTACTTCATTGTGGGTGATGACGCCTTCTCCCTCAGAACCTACCTCATGAAGCCCTACAGTTCCAGATACCTCACCCGTGAAGAGAGGACCTTCAACTACAGGCTGTCCAGGGCAAGACGGGTGGTGGAGAACGCCTTTGGCATCCTGGCCAACAGGTTCCAGATACTTCTCACCCCCATGCAGCATGACCCAGAAACCGTGAGGAGCATCGTGGAAGCTTGCTGCATCCTGCACAATCTCATGCGCACCAGCTACCCAGTGTTGCAGAACAGATTTGTCGACTGTCAACAAGGGAATGGGGACATGAAGCCTGGTGAATGGAGGCAAGGACATAACCTGATAGACACTGTGGATGTACAAAGCCCCAACAGAGCTTCACGTGAAGGGAAGAAGCAGCGCAACCTACTGAGACACTGGTGCAACTCCCCAGCTGGAATGGTGGAGTGACAAGACAGGATGATAGATGATTAATGGATGCTTCCTTGAGGCTATCGCATAACACTAATGAGATTGTGCCATGTATGTTGAGTGGTCCTACAATGAATAGGGCATTAATAAAGAGTTTTGTTTATGTTGAAATGTGTGGATCAATGATTAAATTGTTATTGATGATAAAGGGCCATTTGTGTGGCAGCTGGGAGAGTGGACCATACAGTTCCACTATGCTTGCACTGGAGGCTCATCTATCCCACAGCTATTACCCATCCCACAGCTATTACCCATCCCACAGGTGTCCCTACCCATCCCACAGCTATTACCCATCCCACATGTATCCCTGCTCATCCCAAAGCTATTACCCATCCCACAGGCATCCCACAGCTATTACCCATCCCACAGCTATTACCCATCCCACAGATATCCCTGCCCATCCCACAGCTATTACCCATCCCACAGCTATTACCCATCCCACAGGTATCCCTGCCCATCCCCCAGCTATTACCCATCCCACAGGTATGCAAAGGCTTAACCATTTTCTAAAATTTTCCACCAACACTTTATTAAGTGAAAGAAATGACCCAAGTGTGTGAAGCAAAGATAATCTTTATTAATAACAGTTATGTAAAGTGTAGGACTTTATTTAAAAAGCAAAAGGAACCAAGAAAAGTGTCCCAAGCAAAGATAAAGTCAACAGGTAACAACTAAGTCTCTGGCAATGTTCTCAGTCACTCTGAGGCATGTCCATGGTCTCAGGTGTAAAGGGTCCAGGGACTGTGGAGGTGGCTGCTGCTGGAGTGCTGGTCTGAGGTGCCATTGGGGTGCCTGGCCCCGAGAGGACAACAGGAGGTGGTGTGTTCAGGAAGCTCTCGGAAAGCTGGCTCAGCCCAGTGAGGTTGAGAGGCTCTTCATCCAGGACCTGGGATGTCAGGCACAGGACCGATGGAAGATGTTCTGAGGCCGGGCTTGGCTGTGGGGTGGAGGAAGGAGTGTAGTGGGGATGTCTGGTGTGCAGCTGGGCAAGGTGAGCCATCTGTGGCATGTGAGGAAACATCTGTGGCATCGGTGGCATCAGTGGCGTCTTTGGCATCGGTGGCATCAGTGGCATCTGTGGCATCTGTGGCATTGGTGACATCGGTGGCATCAGTGGTATCTGTGGCATCTGTGGCATTGGTGGCATCTGTGGCATCGGTGGCACCGGTGGCACCGGTGGTGTGCGAGTAACCTGTGCCTGGACTGGGAAGGGCTGCCTGTGCTGCTGGAACTCCTGGTATCCATAGCCTTGGTAGGTGAGGGGCTGTTGAAAGCCTTGGAAGGGCTGTGACATCACCTGGGGTGGAGGAGTAGACCTGGAGTGGGTGGGAGCAGGTTCAGCTGGGCCTGGAGGGTGGTGCAGCAGTGCCGTGATCCTCTCCTTCATGACCTGGTACTGGGCGTCGGGCATGTCCATGAGGGTCTGGGTCACATAGGTGAGAAAGGGCTTGCAGTTTGAGGATGGAATCTCGAAGTATACCAGCTGAGAGGAGATCTGTGCTGGTCTTGATCATGTCCTTGATCTCCAGCAGGACAGTGTGGCTCTGTCCCTCCGGTCTGCCTCTCTGCCTGATTTCTGTGGAGGTGGAGCTGGGGGTGGGTGTGGGTTGGTCCCTGGTGGTCGCTGCTTCTTCTTGCTCCATGTGTGTGAGAGAATCCTCCACGTCCTCCGGCATAGGATGTGCAGCTGTCAGTGGGGTTCTCTGTCATGGGGTGCTCTGTGGACACCTGCCCGGACACAGTCACTGTCTCCTGGCCAGAAGAGGACTGGCTGTCTGTGGGCTGTCTGAGAGTGAGGGTAGACAGAGGGGCTGCTCCTCGGTGGCGGACCTCAGCCTCCAGAAAGCTGCACTTTGCCATGAGCTCTCCCGGTCGGTGAGCTTGACCGTGGCCTGGCCAGACTTCTTCAGGTGCAGCTTCCCGTACCAGGTGTGCATATGCTTCCACCACCCAAGGAGGACATCAGCAGTGTAGCCCAGGCTCTGTGCCTTCTGTCTCCAAGCTGCCTGCTTCCGCTTGGTGTCTCTATACAGCCTGTGGCCCTTCCTCCACATGTACTTGTTCTCCCTCAGCCACTCCAGCACCACCTCCTCATGCTCCTCTGCGACGGAGTATTGCCTCCTCTCTCCCTTCTCCTTGCCTTGCCTCTTCCTCCCTTTGGCAGGGCCTTCAGCAGCAGGGCCTTCATCATCAGGGCTTTCAGGGCTTTGGGGCTGGTCCACCACAGCAGCAGCAGCACCAGCACCAGCAGCAGGAGAAGCACCACCACCAGCAGCAGCAGGAGCAGCACCAGCAGCAGAAGAAGCAGCAGCAGCAGCAGAGTCAGTGCCAGGGGGTGGGATGGTGGATCTATCCCTCTTGCCAGGGGTGGCAGTAGATGGCACAGGCTTCCTCTTCTTCCCCATGGTCTCTGATGAAGATGTGTCTGGCAGCAGGTCTTTCCTCTGAATGCTGGCCTCGTACTAGCTGCCTCCTTTTATATCCATGGGGCTGATGCAATGCATCCTCCTCACAAGCGCAGTTAATGCTACGCATCCTCTATGTATCCGCTAGGCATCAGCGTCATCCGCTCTGCATCTGCTACGCATCCGCTCTGCATCCGCTTCATCCGCTCTTTCTGCTACGCGTCCGCTTTGCTATGCTCCCCCGGAAGCCCTGCGGACGTGCCATCTGCTTCCATCTGCTTCCATCCGCTTTCATCCGCTAGGCTTCCATTGAGCATCTGTTTTACATCTGCGCTACGTCCTCCTCCCGTCCGTTCTTTTCTGTTCTGTTTATGCAAATTTTTGCCACTTTTGAGAGCGGATAAGAATGGATGGAGCCACCCCCGGATTTTTGGCCATCCACTGTGTCCTTTTACATATGTTTTGCATCCATCGGGCGATGTGACCTAGCCTTTAGTGCAGCTTGGCTCCAAGTAAATGGACGGCTATCATTTGTTAGGAAGCTAGGTTTCATCTGGGTGCTTGGTTGGGGTGTGTTTGAGCTGGAGGTATCAGGGGGAGTCTGTTTGTGCCCAGGTGTTTGCCTGGCTTGTGGTATGGAGATTTTTTTGTTTGTGAGTGTAGGCTTCCAAATAATTGACAGTCTGGTGGAATCATCTCTTCTATTCATGATTTCAGGTCTTTTTTCAATCTCTATGGCTTCTCTGATAATTCTGTGGCTGGGGTTTTCTATAGAGGCTAGGGTTTTCATGTCATTGAAGTTGATGCTATGACCTGTGGCTTTCATGTGTTGGACTAGTGAGGAAGTGTGTTCCACCTTTTTTGCTGCATTTTTGTGTTCATCCAGGCAGGTACTTATTTTTCTATCGGTCTGTCCAATGTATGTGGCCGGGCATGATGCACAGGGGACTTCATATATGCCTTGGTTTTCCAGGTCAATTTTGTCTTTGGGGTTTCTAAGAATGGCTGCTATTTTTCTGTCTGTTTTGAAGGCAGTCTTGATGTGATGCCTGGGTAGTATCTTACTGATGTTGTCTGTAATTCCAGTAAGTAAGAAAGATACTACACAGGGACAGACATTTCACAGATACTTTAGCTCTGTAAAATGAGATTTGATTCAAAGAATTTTTTTTTTTAATGGAATCATGCACTGTAAAGCCTGAAAATTATACATTGATGTGCTTGTCTGCTAGTTCTTTTATATCTATGCAATACCGGGAACAAAATACTTTTTTATTCAGTATTTTGGTATTGAGCCAATTTAATTCAGATTTATTCATGTATAATTTCTGACCCTGTCCATATGTCTTAATTCACAAGAACATTGACATAGGGCTGCAGCCATAGAATAATATTAGAATTTCTATCTGTTAGGATCTTTGCACTTCATTCCCTGAAAATTGCTATGCTTATATAGATAAGTCTGCTATGATTTCTTGAAATGATTCAATTACAAAATGGATGAATCCATTTTATATTATCTCATCCAATCTGAACATTTGAAATCCATTTAATTTGAATGCATGACTTACATTGTTGATTCAAACACTAATTTTATTCAGACAGAAACATCTTCTATGCAGTTTCAGGAAGCTTTTTTTTATTGTGCAAATCATATCATTCAACAAACTAAATTGTTGAAGCTCCTTTAAATCAAATAGATGTGATGAAAGTCTGCAGAATCCCAAAAACTGCATTTCCCAGGATAACTTGCTCCTCCATGCCGATCCACTTCCAGGTATTGAAAAAACTAGAACAAGTAGGAAAATAGGTAAGAATGGCAAATCTTTCAATCTCCTAACTTTGACATTGTGTGGCCTGATTTTAATTTGCTAGGACATTACTGAAACACTCAGGGAAGCTTGCCTACTACCTGAGGCAGAAAGATACCTGCTGTTTTCCCTGATGTTCTCGCTTACACAGTGCTTCCAGCAGATATTTTCTCCAACAGCAGTAGATTCATCTGCAGATGATACCAAGCTGGAAGGTATAGCTAACACCCAAGAAGATAGGTTCAAGATCCAGATGGATCTTGACAGACTAGAACACTGGGCCATATCTAATAAAATCAAATTCAATACAGAGAAAAGTAAAGTCCTACACTTAGGCAAGAAAAAACAAAAGTACCCATGTAGACTGGGTGAAACCAAGGTCAATAGCAGTAATTGTGAGAGGGATCTTGGAGTCTTAGTGGACAACCAGCTAAATATGAGCCAGCAGTGTGCAGGAAAAAACTCGTGCAATCCTAAGTTGTATTAACAGAGGGATACAGTCAAGATCAAGGGAAGTACTAATACCACTCTATAAAGCCTTAATAAGACCACACCTAGAGCATTGCATCCAGTTTTGTTCACATTATAAAAAAGATGTTGAGACTCTGGAAAAAGTACAGAGAAGAGCAACCAGGATGATGAGGGGACTGGAGGCTAAAACATACATTGAACGGTTGCAGGAACTGGGCTTGGCTAGTCTAGTAAAGAGAAGGACCAGGGGACACATGATAGTGGTCTTCCAATATTTGAGGGGCTGCTACAGGGAGGAAGGGTCAAGCTATTTTCTAAAGCACCTGGAGGCCAGACAAGGAATAATGGATGGAAACTGAACAAGGAGAGATTTAACCTGGAAACAAGGAGAAACTTTCTAACAGTGAGAACAATCAACCAATGGAACACCTTTCCCTCAGAAGTTGTGGGAGCACTATCACTTGAGACCTTCAAGAAGAGATTGGACTGCCATTTGTCAGAAATGGTGTAAGGTCTCCCGCTTGGGTGGGGGGGTTGGACTAGATGACCAACATGGTCCCTTCCAACTCTGATTATCTGTATCTATCTCTTCTTCTTCTTTGCCCTTAGGCTTCAGTTTGGGGTCAAGGGGGCATCTCAAGATGATACATTGTGAAAGGGCTCTGGTAAAAGTCTATTCAAACAAATGAATATCTTACAATTGTCATTCTGAGGACTTCTGTATAGTGACTCTTTTTGGAAATTCAGCTGAAACAAGAAGTCCCTTTAAGGTTTCCTGCCTGGGTTGGACAAGAAGGGATTGTTGTATGTTGATTGAACTACATGACAAGGGGTTGGACAAGAAGACTTCCAAGGTTCTATTCTGTTCTGTTCTGTTCCTTAAGTACAAAGAAGCATATGTTCTTGGACAATAGCAGAATCTATCTGTCTCGGTGCTCCCTCTCCTAGTCCCTGCCTAAAAATGACCGCTCTACTGTATTGAATGATTGAGGTGTGATTGAACTGGTCAGTTCAGTGCCAAAACCCTCCTTGACCTCTCTGCTGATGGACATAATGGAAGGAAACAGGAAGACTTTAATAAATCACAAAGTAAAACAACTTGCCTCAATAGGAACAAAGCAGTTTTCCTCAGGCCACTGGTCTCCAGATATATTGGAGAGTGACTTCCAAAATTGCTAGATAACAGGTTGTGAAGGCTGGAATCAAGACAGAAACGCTTTGAAAAATCCCATAATAACCACAATTGCATCAGCTTTAGGGATTCAAAAGCATTGCCTTTTACAAACACCTGACTAGACTTGCTTTAAAGCATATGGTTGACTCTTACATTATTGTATATAGTTGACTCATACATTAGTTCAATCTATGCTTAGAAAGTCATTCTTTGTCAGTGAAAGCAACATTTGCAAGCCACCTCCAAACCTTGCTTTGTTCACAAATAGTATGTGAGAAAGCACAAAATCACCTCTGTGGAGACTTCAATGAAAGCACACCAACAATAGCCCAGGACCTATTACTATAAATAGTTCCTGAAAGAGATGCTTTCAAATAATGCTGGTGTGTGAAGAAAATGAGGACTGTAAAGCTGCCTCTTTTTCACAGCATGATGATCCTCTGAGTTAGGAATGACACACTGTGCTCCTCCATGAGAGCTGCTGTGCCCAAAATCTACACAATCCTTCTGCATCTTGAAACAAGGGGTGGGATGATAATACGCTGAAAAGAAAGAGATTGCTTGTGTGCCTGGTATTTAATTCATGAAGCCCAAAAGATCAAGGGGACAGGAGCAAAGCTATTAGGAGCTGGCTTTCTTGATGCAATTTATTTTAATGTCATCTTAATCAGCAGCATTTGAAACAAATCACCACTGACTCTTAATATACATGAGAGTGACATGTCCTTCCTTCAAAGATAAAACAACTACAGTACTTTCTGCAGCTACTAATTCACAGTGCTAAATACAATGGAAATGCAACTTGTAGGGGAGAAAATAAACCTAGCAAACAAAATGGAGACTGCACTCCTTTTCTCTTTGTCTTATAGATAGGACCTGGGTTAAGATCCAGTTCATCTGTTTGCCTATTCTATTTGACCAAGCTGTGGTCCATGGGGTTATGAAGGGAGATGACTCAGTGACTGAACAACAACAAATCAGACCCAAACTGACCCTCCTTATCTTGAGACAAGGCCCCTTGCAGCTCCATTTGAGAACAGAAGCCTCAGAAGCTCACAGAACAGCCCTTACAAGCAAATTACAACCAAGAAAAGCTCCAAGATCCATCCTCAAGTTAGTCTGATGACCTCAACATTCCATCTCCTTCATTGAGGGGTTTCCTCAGCTCTGCTGTTAGACCCATTTTGCTTAACCATAGAATTTGCCCCCAGGGACACTGACAAAGTGACATTGACCTGCCTAGCTTCTCCAAATGTTGCCAGGCAAGCAGATCCCTAGGATTTCCTGCCTTATAGTCTTCAACTCTACAAAAATATTTGCTTTTCCATTGGTCTAGATCCCTCTTTTTGGCAGCTCTTGTAGATATTGGTTCACGTTGTTCTTTAGCTTCCACCTTTCTGCCTACTGCACCTTCTTTTTCAGTCACTATTTAGCAGTCCTCTTGGAATTCAGTTAGTGACATTTCTTTTTCTGTCTCCTCCTCTTTCCCTCCAAAGTATTCTGTGTAAAATCATTCAGCTTTCTCAATTGAATCAATTCTGTGTCTCTGTTCCTGCCATGTGAACATTAAACCTTCTGGAATCAACCATCTATAATTCACCTCTTTTTTAAGTAGAATTTTAGTTAGGAATCGGTATTCTCTTTCCATCTCTCTCACTCTTCTGGGTGAGACCACAATCTCCTTATCTTTATATTTCAGTGTTTTCCCTCTTGCCACCTGCAATGTTTGCACTTTAATAGCTTTCTTTGTAAATCTGATGTGAACTTCTCTTGGTAGACTGTTTCTCATTGCATATCTTGTGAAGACTTCAAAGACCTCTTCTATTCCATCCATCATCTTCTCTTTGGTTATTTCCAGAGGTTCAGCCAGGATTTCTATCATTATCTCAGCTAAGTTTTGTCCTTTTTCTTCCTCTATGTTTTGGAATCTGAGATAAAATTCTGATCTGTCTATCTCCCATCTTAGCATCCCACTTTTATCTTGTTCAACCATAGTTAATCTGCTGTCAATATCTCCAATTTTCGTATCTCTTTGTTTATCTTGTTCAATTTTTTGGAATCGCTCATCATATTTCATCATCATTTGTTGAATATTCTCCACCTTTTCATCAGTTTTTTCTGTTCTCTTTTCAATATTCTCTGTTCTTGCTTGTATATTTTGAATTCCTTGCATTATCATCTGCAGTGTCACCTTTTCTTGTTCTTTTTCTTGTTGTAACATCATCTGTTTTGAACGTTGTCCTCCAGATGGTGAAGAGGAAGAAGTAGGAATTTAGGAACCAGCCACTGTTAGTTTCCTGCCCATTTCAGATGAATTAAAATCTTCAGGTTCTTCTAGACCTTAGTCCACTCATGTAGTAACCAATTGTAATTCCAAGTTAAAATAGTGGAAAAAAAGAAGCAAGATTAAAAAAATGGTTTTTTCAGGTTCTTGTATACCTTAATGCAATTGATTGATTAAATAGCAGTAAAGACACAAAAAATGAAGAAAAAAAAACCATAAAAATGAAAGGAAAAAAATTCTTCAGGTTCTTCAACTTCTTAATCCAATTTAAAAGTCTCAGGTAAGAAAAGGTATACAATAAAAAATAACACACACAAAAAATGTAAAAAATAAATAAAAAAATACAAGAGAGGGAAAAGGAAAAAAGAAAAAAGACTACTCCCTTTAAAAAGAGAGAGAGAGATTATTGATCCTAATACTTGTCCTTTAAAATGGAATATAAAAGTAGAAATTAAACTCCAAAAGCAAAAAGAAAAAGACAAAGACAAGTTCCAAAAAGCCAAAGATCCGAATAGCTATTACAAAAAATAAGTTAATAAGGAGGGGGTTTGTTAAAATAAGAAATAGCCCAGCTTAAAAAAAGGTAAAAGGAGCACATTGCACCTTATTTAATTATCCAAGGCTTTTGTTAAGTTTTATAACTCTCTTCTCCAGAGTCTTATTGTCTTTTTTTTCCTGTAAACTTCAACACCAGTCTCCAGCTCCTGATAGAAACCCAGAAGAGCACCTGCAATAATACTCTCCCATGCTCTTCCCTCTATCTTATCAAACAGGCTCAATGTCCTTGAAAAGAAGTATCAATTCTTTCTCAGCTTTGTCTGGTCAAGAGAAAAAAAAAGAGATACAATATTTCCAAGCCTCTAATTGGCAGTGTTACAAAGTTTCCTTTACTTTCACTTTCCCCCTCCTTTTCCAAACAAGATATAATAAAAATTAATTAAAAAGGAAAAAAAAGATATTTAAAAAAAAAGACTAAAAGGGAGTCTCTAACCTAAAATATTATAAAGTCAAAAAGGAGAAAAGACAAAAGAGAAAAAGTAGGTAGAAAAAAAAACAGTTCAGTTCCAAAATAAAAGATCACATATAAAAAGTCTAGCAAAGAAAAAAAAAATTGACTTCCTGTTTAGAATTGCCGCTTAATCACTTCTGTCTAAGATTTTATAGATTCTTTCTTTTCCTTAGGGTGTCCTTTCAAGTCTTAAAATAAAGAAAAAATTCTCACCAAACCGGCACACTTTCTCTTTCTGTTCTCTTCTGTTTTGGAGCTGTCTCAACTTCAGCAGCTTTAATGGCTGCCTCTTTGCTGCTGGAAAAAAGAGCTGTTCTTGGATCTACCAGGGACTTTGCAGTATCCCTGGGATCAACAGGATGCACTATTTACATTCCCTGTCTCTTTGGGACAGTTTAGATCTGTTTGGACCATCCAGGAGCAAAGTTATCGGCAGCAATCTCAGACCTCCAAGATCACCTGCTGTATTGTCACGATGCCAGCTCCGCACTCCATTCTAGATCCCCCTTTTTGTAAAGCAGGCACCCAAAGAGTAAAACTTGGTTCTTCTCCTCAGTGTTGTGCTCCTTCTTCTGACTGAATTTGCAATCAGTTTTATGGTCTTACCATTTTGATGCCCAATAGAAGAGAGTTTGATGGTTTCTTCCCCTGTACTAAAAGTGGCATTCTATTTTATTTTAATACTGGAGGTGATATAATATCATTCACCACTACGAAGATTGCAGAACAAGGTAGGTGCTCCAGAGGAAGGGTTTCAGGTTTGTCTTTGAAGAACAAGAAACATCATATCTCTTGACAAGGTGACCTCTCAGAATCTGCCACTTACTCTGTCTTTCTCTTCCTTGTAATAAGCCAGTCTTACACATTCATTTCTGCTGTAGCATGCCAATAAAGTAGGAGAGCACAGAGTGAGGACTGTGGTGTTTTATGTAGAACAAACGATAGAGATCTATTATCTTTGTGGAAAAAGTAAAGGCCCATCTCAGCTTTTTTTAATGTGGAAAACAGCTACTCAAAAGTTATTGCTACATAAATAATTCAGATTGATCATTCCCTCAGACTGCAGTCCTGGGTGCTGCTTACTTCTGATTAGTTGTACAATTTTTTTTCATGTAGCTGGGAACTAAGTACATTAACAAACCAATATGCACCTTCTATCAGTGTAGTCCTGAAAATTCATGTTAATCTTTTGGCTGCTATCAACAATGTGTCAAATATAAAAGGTATGCCAAATGTAAGCTACCGAGAATCTTTGGAGTCAAGAGGCTTCTACATCCAAACGAACAATGTTTTAAGAACTATGTGGTGAAAGAGTGCCAAATAATTTCAAATAAGCCCTTCTTAAGACATTGACTATGGTTGAGTTTTCTCTTCCAAAGTATACATTTCAACAAGAAAGCTGAAAGCTTCAGAAATAAGCTTGAACTTTTGCACTTACACAAGGAAACTTAGAGATTTCGATATATTTTCTAAATATTGAGTTTCATGAAATCAAATGAAATACATGAAATACATGAAATACATATATAGAATACTTAATCTGTAATGCAGAGATTCATTTCTACTGAATTCAAATCAATATCCACCTAAAACAGATCCAAATAAAATTCTCCACTGGCTTAAAAAACTAACTGGTATCTTTGGTCATCAAGGCTGATGTTTCTCAATCAATACAACTTTTAAGTTATGTGGATTTTAACTCC
>BLBF01000003.1:90468468-90486747 GCA_015471245.1 Laticauda colubrina | reverse complement strand
TTGAGAAACATGGATCTAAAGTGTAAACATACAGGAAAAAGAGATTCTCAATCACACAGGTCATGGTTGGCCCAAAGGTGCTTTTTCAGGAGGCAACTGGACTTCTCTTTTCTTTGAAGACATTTCACTTCTCATCCAAGAAACTTCTTCAGCTCTGACAGGATAAGATAGAAACTTCTTCAGCTCTGACAGGATAAGATAGGAGTGGACAGGATCCATTTGCCACTATCCTATCAGAGCTGAAGAAGCTTCTTGGATGAGAAGCAAAACTTCTTCAAAGAGAAAACAAGAAAGTCCAGATGCCTCCTGAAAAAGCAGAAGAAGAAGCTGTGACTTTCCAAGAATGACAAAAATAAACTGCATGTGGTCAGAAATATAATTTTCCCCCTATATTTGTTGTTGTTGTTACTTGGAAAGTCGTGTCCGACCCATCACAATCCCATGGACAACGTTCCTCAGGCCTTCCTGTCTACCATCACCTGGAGTCATCCCCTTCTTCTTTTGCCCTTAATCATTCCCAGAATTAGGCTCTTCTTCAGTGAGTCTTTTCTTCTTATTAGGTGGCCAAAGTATTTGAATTTCATTTCAGGATCTGGCCTTCTAAAGAGCAGTCAGGGTTGATCTCCTCTAGGACTGACCAGTTTGATCACCTTGCAGTCCAAGGGACTTTCAGAATTCTTCTCCAGCACCATAGTTCAAAAGTGGCATATGTACTGGGATTTTTCTGAACCTGAACTTGGCCTTAATAATTACACCCTGCTTACAATTCTAGATTCAGCAGCCTCTCATAGGAGAGGAAGCTGTAGGCAAAGGCAGAGCAGGGAAAGCTCATGCTTATTATTGGTTTAAGTGTGCTTTGAGTGAGACAAATACATGCATATCCATTTGTACACAAATCAGGCCTAGTCAGGGAAACGGCACTCTTTATTGGCAACATCTGGAAATGTCATAGCCCAGCAATCAGCACAGCTGTGTCTTCATGTGGCTGTAGCAAACATTGCCACTCCTTAAATGGGTGTCAGAGAGAGATGGATTCTTCAACTCTTCTTTCTTGAATTACCAGGTCCTCCAATTAACATTAACTCCTCTCTGGGCATGAGCTCATTATCTGACACATTCCCCTTCTGTAATATATTCTCCGAAAGGCTTCTCATCTTCTGAGCAAATAGAAAGAGAATGGAGATGAGGGTGGCCATAGTGGGGAATGAAAAGAGAAAAGGAATCCAGTCTACTGTTATATTTCTCTATCAGTCGGGTATCCTTAATTTGCAATTTGGTGCCTCAAAGGAATGTCTGAAATAAAATTAATTAGCCTCAGGTAATGGGGATTAATGCGGCATTTGCCAAATAGAATTTCATCCATACAAATGAATGTGATTTCCCTCTTGCATGGCTGCTGTAGCTATGATATCTTGAGTTGTACTTGAAGGATAAAAGTTATCATTGCAGCTCTGCCCATCAGAGATGGCTTCACCTCTACATTTATTACATTTGACAGTCATGCCTGTCAAGTTATCCCCATTGCTTGAGTATATTCTAGCTTGCTTCGTCTTAGGAAATTGCAATGGGGACTCTGTGTGTGTGTGTGTGCGTGTGCGTGTGTGTGTGTGTGCGCGCAGGTGTGTGTATATTCATTCACTAATGTTGTTCAAACATTATAGTAAAAAGAAATGAAATTTAACTGTTCATGTGCCCCTCTTTCTTTATGTCAGTCAGTCTGTCTATGATAGACAAGTGTAGAATAGTATAATAATTTGCTTAGTCATGACATATACTGATAGCTTTGTCTTTAGCCATTCATAACTAAATGCTGATGTTTAGTTGCATGAAGATGGCAAAGATAGGAGAGAGCAGTTATTTTCATACTAGTTATCTCAGTGGATTAATCATAGTGCTGAAATACCATTCTTGACTGCTATATAGAACTCAGGAGAAATGTGCTTCTTCCTTCCTTCCTTCCTTCCTTCCTTCCTTCCTTCCTTCCTTCCTTTTATAAAATGGTATTTAAGTCCAAATGCTACTGCTATGCTTTTGCTAATAAGAAGAATAAGGAATATGTGCTGTATTAGAAAAGATCACTTCAAAATCTCACATTCTCACTAAGATAGGTTAGCAGGTGAATGTGGAATGTCAGGATTTTGAATTCAAGGTGGAGGCTCAAGGTTTCTTGGGTTTTGCATTAAATGTAGTGGGGAAAAAAATCAACAGACACTTTGCATTTTTCCATTTTCTAAAAAGAACTGAATATATGTAATCCTGAAAAGTAAAAAAAATCCACTTAAATTTAGAGAAATACATATGTAGGACTAATTTTAATCTATGAATTTTAAAAACCTAATTGAGTGGCATTTGTTTTCAGTGAAGGCCCACTGACCTAAAAGAATAAGTAAATTGGGTGTGAATCTCCATTCCAAAGTTCCTTAACATTTCCATGGTTGCTCTGGGTAAAAATTTTCCACTTATTCTTTTGCTATTCTTCCTTCCTTCCTTCCTTCCTTCCTTCCTTCCTTCCTTCCTTCCTTCCTTCCTTCCTTCCTTCCTTCCTTCCTTCCTCTATTAGATGGCTGCATTCTAACCACGGTGTAAAACAGGAGACAATTATTTTGATTTATTTCATGTGCCCCAGCTTTCTGGAGGAATCACAAATAGAAATCAGTGAATGAGTAAGAGTTCTAAATAATAAACTCAATTTGACCCATGTGGATGTTTGATTCAGAGGCAAACCAATCAAACCACTCTTTCAAACTGAATTTCTGAATCAGTGCTGGTGCTTTTGAATCAGTTTGATGATTCAACTCAAATTGGGCATTGTAACTGACTTGTCATTTCAGATAATTCTGCTAGGATTTTGGATGATTTTTAAACTCTCACAACCAGTTCCTCAATAAGCAACAGCAACATCGCATCAATTGCAAACTTGATCAAAATCCAGCTTTTCTGCAGTTACACTGTCAAAAATGTTAAAGTAAGCCTTTGTCAGCATTGTTCAAGTTGCATGGTACTTTTCAAACAGGCTTTCAGAGGTTGCCTAGGTGTCTAGCACACTCACTTTTAGCATAGGTAGCAGTCACCTAGACAAATTATATTTCAATTTGAATTCTAGGAAATATGTTCAATATGCAATTATATGCAATTTCATCAAATCATACACCTCCAAATGGATTCAGGGCAATTCAAATTAATTTAATAATTCAGTGGAATTTTCTGAAGTTCATATATTGGCAGCAATACACCAGTTATTCCATATATAGACAAAATTTAAGGAAAGATGACCTGTAATAGGTTCTCTGACAATGATGTGAGTATCTAATTCAAAAATGAGTTTTATTAAAAATTAACCTCATGCCTATCAGAATCCTTTTGAAAATCAGACACATTTTTCCTTTTCTCTCTTTCCACACTGTATTTTTTTTCTCTGTCTCAATTGAAATTTCTTAACTCTGGGCAGCAACTTTATTTGGAAAAAGCCTGAGGGCAAAAAAGGCTATTCAATTACTTTTTTTGGCTCATGCTCAGATACTCAGGATACTCAGAATGCCCAGTGTCAGGGTTCCAGTAAACATACCCAACAGAATCAAAACTCCAAGGTAGACATCCCCAAAGTTCCTCCCCTCAGGTCACACGTTCATTGCTTGATCCAGTTTCAGTCAACAAATTATGCCACCAGACTTGAAATTCTAGACCGAGAAAACCTTGAATTATGCCATCTTCGGTCTGATCTAAGTATGGTATATAAAACCATACATTGCAATATTCTACCTGTCAATGAATACTTCAGCTTCAACCATAACAACACAAGAGCACACAATAGATACAAACTCAAGTTTAACTGCATCAAACTTGATTTCAGGAAATACGACTTCAGCAACAGAGTGATCAATGTCTGGAATACCCAACCTGACTGTGGTTTCTTCCCCAAACCCCAAAAACTTTAACCCTGACTATTGACCTCACTCCTTTCCTAAGAGGTCTGTAGGGGGCATGCGTAAGCGCACCAACGTGCCAACCATTCCTGTCCTATTGTTTTTTTTCTTATAAACTTGTATGGCTTTATTCCACGCCTCTCCAACACCAGGTAGAACGTCTTTGGCTCCCATGGGAAGGAATGTTGTTTTGGCTATACATCCCCAGCTATCTCTATCTCCCCCCACCTTTAATTCTCACACCTCCAACTGGCCTGGCTGTGACAGCCCTGAAGATTTTCCCAAAATGGCTCCAGCATAAAAAAAAATGGCTTCAGGGCTGTCATCAGGTTTATCAAGGACCACAGGGATGGGGTCAATCTAATTTTAGTCGTGACATAGGGTGGGGGCGATGGCAGAAAAGGTTTACCTTCTGAGATCCATCTGCCAACATTCCCTAGCTGATGACATCCAGAACAGATCGGATAGAAAGAATAGAGAGATGGGTCCCATAAATAAGCAAGAAGGATATCCTTTTTGAATCAGAATGCCAGTTCCAGTTACTGACTGCCTAATTTTTTTCAATTGGGAAAGTGCCCATCGTGCTGAATCACACCTGTTGAATAATGGGACTTTGGTTGATCCACCAGGTATGAAAGTTCTACCAGGCATGAAAGCAATCAATCAGCAGATTTGTCTAATCATAGAAGAATATTCCTGCCTGCGTGAGAGGCTGGTTGATTAGTTGTTGGTTGGTTACTAACACTTTGCAATGACAATCAACTGTTGGGGTTCCAATTTCTATGCTGCCAAAACTGAAAAGGCACACACATTGTGGCATTAACAATTGTGTGGATATCCATTTTATGGAAATTACAGGCTTGGTGTTATTGTCTCAAAGAGAGGCTTTTGCTCATGTGCGTCCTTCTGCTGTGAATCACACACATCAAAAGCTTTATCCTTGAACCTTCTCTTCTTTCATCTAAAATGAAAAGAGAGTTGTCACACATTATAATCAGAATGAATGTCAGAGATTCTGATTTTGGGGGGGGGGGGGAAACAGCAGTACTTTTCATTTTCCTTTGTGAATTTCAGAATGAGACTGTCCAGCAGTATCCATTAAGCTATCAGCACCTTTCTTTTCAATACTGAGATGTTATTCTGTAGGCTGCAAGCAGTAATTATAATCTTATTGCATTCAAAGTGATAACAGTTTAGCTGTTGCTTGATTGGCATCAGCTGTACTCCTTTGAGTTGCTTGCTACAAATCATGAAAACATTCAGATTTGCCTAATCAAATTGCTTATTGTTTTGGGAGTTCCTTTGCCTGGCAATTCCCTTAGGGGCTCTTTCCTAGCTTCATGTACTCCAAATCCACTCTGTAGGTAGAAAACAAAAAAGCATAATATTTTTTTGGATTAGCACCAACCATCTGAGACATCTGAGCATCATGCAAATGATTCCATTGCAATACTGATATCCCTAGAAGATCCCCCCCAGAACTGTAGGATGATTCTATGGTTGAAGGGTTTTCACAACCAGGTTTATCCAGGAACATATTTTGATTTCTCTGATACCAGATAATCTTGACTGGTTTGGTGACTAGAAGGACCAGAACATATGTATAAGGAGAAGAGCAACTAGATCCAAAATCTTCCCAGTCCCTTATCATTCCTTCTAAAGAACTTGAAATCATGCAAAAAGAAATACCTTCTCTGAAATAAACAGAGGAAGGAATTAAAATTCACTGGACACAAATCTTCTCCTTTACTCTTTATCCTACTCAACTGAGCTCAGCACTTCAAGGCAAAGAACTTAAAATGCCAGATTGTATATAATGGTTCAGGTGTCACCAGGACTGGAGAGATTCAGGTTTGGATTCACTGTAAGCAAGGGAAATACACTAGAGCAGGGCTGTCAAACTCACAGCCCATGGGCCGAATGTATCACATGCTGGTCACACCCACACCCAGTTTAGTGAAGGGGGAAAATGTCCAGATACGTCACCGTGACACGTGAGTTTGACACCCCTGCACTAGAGGCTTTGGGTCTAGTGTATTTGTTTAGCTCAACCTACTTTGAAGCTGCCATTTGGATAAGATATGTTCTGCTAGAGAAGTAGAAAAGAGATAGCACGGAAGATGCATGATTCATAGTTTTAGAGCTCCTGGTCCAAAAACGATACAAGGAAAGCTACTGGAATTCAAGGGCTGGTCTGGGACATGTTGCTGAATGAAATGGTGGTTTCATCAAAACTCAAGGTGTAATCCATTCTTTTGGCAGAAATCCCACAAGCCCTTTCACTGACAGCAAGCCATCAATAAAAACTTATTAAAATTGGTTGCCTTTTAATGCTACTTACAATAGACTGTACAAGGGTGACTTCTTCATACTGATTCATGGCAGGGCTAATACAAAATCAACCTTTTCTCCCACATATAAGATGTGTCTGCAGATTTTTGATGCCAACATTCCCAATTGCAGCAGATATATCTATCACATAAAGACTGTGTTCTTTATCTCTCACATTCTGCATTTATTATTTAATGTTAATATTCAAGGTTGAACCTCATGGAATTCCACGTACAGTACTTTTTTGCTCCAGTTTCTTTTTGTACAGTCTTTTTGTCTCTCTCTCTCTCTCTCTCTCATTCTCTCTGTCTCTCCCCCTTCCTTCCTCTGTGTGTGTGCATGCACGCGCGTGTGTGTGTACTGAAGTGGTGAAAGCAGTGGATGTTTGAAGGAGGTGGCAATTTGTACTATAAAATCCTTGGAGCAATGTTATCACTTGCTTGCTAATCTGGAAGCTGAATGACAACTTCGATCTTGCATCTCCCATTATGGTTCCCATTACTCTTTTTGTGACACTTTACGCAAGGGCTGGCCTTGCCTGTGATTAATATCTCCCACTGCTAGGTTTGTTAGTTGTGGACCCTTCCAAGATCTTTAGTTAACATTTTGACTGCTATTAACCTTACTTCAGAATGGATTGGTATTCACACACATATTCATTGCTGTGTACAACATTCATCAAGCAGACTCCCACTTCCGATTTTTTTTAACGTTCTTTTGAGAAAAGTGCAATAATTTCAATACCGTTTCAGTTTCTTTAGCCAAAGTTTTTTTTTTAAAGCTAGTTGAACATTTTTATTGACATTTCTATATTATTCAGACATATTAGCACCTCTCTTTTTTTGAGGGGGTTAAGTTTTATTGATTTTTAAGGACAAACAAAAACAAACAAAACATAAAACCATCCAGCTTTCTTCCATAAGTATACAGTGTGTCGGTTGGTTTACAAATTTTTTGTGCATTGATTTCATAGTCTCAATTACAGTTACATTACATAATAACTCATATTATCAGAAATTGAATATCCTAGTATTATTATTAATCAATCATTTGACTATAATTTTGTTCATTCATACTTTGCGAGATAGCTATACTTAGTTTATTTTATAACAATTCATATAGTCTTTCCAAATCTATCCTAAAAACATTTTATATGTGTAATAATAATAATAAAAAGAAATACATCTTTATATATTCATTATTTTCTATAATTCTACATATTCTATTACTATATTTTGTTGTCTAGCCATTGATAGAAAAGGTCCCAAATTTTGTAAAATTGTTTATCCTCTTGTTCTCTAATTTCAAATGTCAATCTTCTCATTTCAGCACATTCCAGTATTTTCTTGATAATTTCCTCCTGCGATGGTATTTTCTCATTTTTCCAATTTTTAGCAAATACAATCCTAGCTGCTGTTAATACATTTACAATCAAATATTTTAAATCTTTGCTGTATGTATCAGGTAGAATTCCCAATAAAAATATCTCTGGTTTTAAATCTATATGCTTTTTAGTCATTTTTTTTCAACCACGTGTGGATTTTAGTCCAATATTTTTTTGCATCCGTACAAGTTCACTACATATGGTAATATGAGCCAGGTATCTGAAGACATTTCCAACAACTTTTGGATTTATTCTTGAACATTCTTGCTATTCTTGTCGGGGGAAAATGCCACCTGTAAAACATCTTAAACAAATTTTCTTTAAATGCTGTTGACATTGTCATTTTATAATTTTGAGACCATAATTTTTCCAATTTCTCTAGATCAATCCCATATCCAAAATTCTTAACCCAAGCAATCATAGTTTCTTTAACTTGTTCTTTTTCTAGTTTAATTTCTAATAAATATCCATACAACTTTTTAATCACCTTTTCATCAGTACCTGTCAAAATCTTATCTAAATCAGTCAATTTATTACAGAAACCTTCTGTTTTAAAGTCTTTTTCATACCTTGAATGTATTTGTGCGTAAGAAAACCAATTCATCTTGATATCTTGTTCTAGTTTTTGCATCGATTTAAGTTCACCCTTTTCATTCAAAATTTCCCCATATTTAACTGTTTGTTTCTTCTTATATGTTATAGGATAAGAAAATGCTTCAATAGTCGATAACCAGACTGGAATTTTCAAATAACATTGTCTTTTAATCTTCTCCCAATTTAACCACAGAGACTCCCATATATGATTTCTTCTAAAATAACCCTGTATTTTAGTTCCTTTATAATATAAAAAGGCATGCCACCCCAACAATAGATCATGTCCTTCTGATGTTCAACAATCTAGTATTTCTTAATGTTATCCATTCCTTAACCCATGTCAAGTTTGTAGCTTGGTAGTACAACTCCCAATTAGGCAGACCAAATCCTCCTCTAATTCTAGCATCTTGTAAGATTTTTAACTTTATTCTCGCTTTCTTACCTTGCCATATATATATGTCCACACAATTTTGTTTAAATCTTCAAAGTAGCCCTTTCCAAGCCTAATTGGTATTGTTTGAAACAAGTATAGAATTCTGGGTAAAATATTCATTTTGATTGTTGAAATTCTCCCTATGAGTGACAATTGTAGATTTTCCCATTTCGTCAAGTCTCATGCTTTCTGTTGTTTAAGTTTAATGTATTTATTCTCTTTTAATGTACTACATCTTGCTGTCAGATGTATCCCCAAGTACTTAACTTTATTCATAACTTGAATTTTCAATACATCTGCCAATTCTTCTTTTTGTCTTAGTAACATATTCTTTGTCAAAATCTTTGTCTTGTCTTTGTTTATTTTCAGGCCGGCCACCTTGATATATGCCTCTATCTTTTCCAATAGTTTTGGTGCTGTTTCTAGAAGGTCTTCTAAAATAAAAGCCAAGTCATCCGCAAAAGCTTGCAATTTAAATTCTTCTTTTTTAATTTTCATTCCTTTTATACTCTTTTCGTCTCTAATGTTTCTATTTAACACTTCCAGAGTTAATATGAATACCAAAGGTGATAGTGGGTAACCTTGTCTTGTACCTTTTCTTATACTGATAGAGTCTGTTAATTCTCCCTCTATCATTACCTTTGCCGTTTGCTTATAATATATGGCTTGTATTGCTTGAATAAATTTTCTGGCAAAGCCCATCTGTTCTAATAATTATAACATGAATCTCCAGTTCACATTATCAAATGCCTTTTGTACATCTAAAAATATCAAAGCCATTTGTTTTTCGGGGTGAGCCTCATAATATTCCAAAGTGTCCAATATTACTCTCATATTATCTTTAATTTGTCTCTTTGGCAGAAATCCATTTTGGTCAGGATGAATAAAATTATTTAAATATTTTTTGAGTCTCTCTGCCAATATTGAAGCAAAGATTTTATAATCTGCATTTAATAAAGAAATGGGTCCATAATTCTTAATTTGTAATGGATCAGTCTCTTCTTTTGCAATAAGTGTAATATAGGCTTATGGCCATGTTTTAGGTATCTTCTTCTTTAGCATAACTTCATTCATGACTTCTAGCAATGGAAGGTTCAGCAATTCTTGTAATGTTTCATAGAATTCTGCCGGAAGTCCATCTGGGCCTGGTGCCTTCCCATTATTTTGTTTCTTAAGTGCTTCAGTTAACTCCATCATGGTTATATTGCTTTCTAACATTTTTTCAGTCTCTTTTGGTATCTTAGGAAGATTAGCATTCTGGAAATACTGTTTAATTCTTTCCTCATCAATATTATCTTGCTCATATAATTTCCCATAAAAATCTCGAAAGATTTCCTTCTTCTCTTTATTGCCATGACAAACTTGACCTTGATCATCTATTAACTGCGGTATTTTCCTTGATTCTTTTTCCTTTCTCAATTTGTATGCTAACCATCTACCTGGTTTGTTTGCGTTCTCAAAATAATTCTGTTTAGCACTTCTGATTTTCTGTGCTAATTCTTCTTTCTCTATTAAACTCATTTTATGTTTAATTGTATCCAGTTTTAGCTTAATGTCTTTTTTCTGTGGCATTTTCTGTAGTTCTTTTTCGAGTCTTTTATACTCATCTTCTAAAGCTTCTGTGGCTTGCCTTTTCCTAATGTTCCTTTTCCTTGTGTAGCCTATTATCAAGCCTCTAGCATATGCCTTCATTGTGTCCCATATGTTCTGAATTGAAGTATTTTCTTTTTTATTTTCTCTAAAGAAAAATACCAATTCTTTCTCTATCCACTGTATAAAAGCCTTCTCTTTAGAATAGTATTATTTAACGTCCATCTCGATCTTCTTTTTTGTCCTTTCCATTTAATTGTCATTGGATTATGATTTGCCCAAGTACTTGTTTCGATATTTGTTTCTTGAATATTAGATATTAATTAAGTTGGAGTCAAAATCATATCTATTCTGGGCCATGTTAAATGTCTATTTGAGTAAAAAGTGTATTGTTTGGTTTTAACATATCTTTCTCTCCATATATCTTTTAAATTTATTTCATCTATTATTTTAAAAAAGGATTTGGGGAGAGTCTTCCTATTTTGCTTTGTTGTTGTTGTTGTTGTTGTTGTTGTTGTTATATAGTCCAGTTTATTGTCTACAATTCCATTGGAATCTCCCATCATAACTATATTAACATAGTCCAGTTCAATTATTTTCATGTGTAATTTTTTATAGAATTCTTCTTGTTTATCATTTGGAGCATAAATTGCAATTCAGAATGTTTTTGTATTATTGTCCATTATTTCCACCATTAATACTCTTCTGTCTTCATCAGTATAAATCAATTTTGCTGAAGTGGTCTCTTTGATATATAAAACCACTCCTCTTTTCTTACACTGAGTCAAAGAAGTAAATATTTTCCCTAATTTTGGCTGTATCAAAAATTGTTCGTATTATTTTTTAATATGTACTTCTTGTAGACAAATTATATCAAATTTTAGTTTCTCTAATCTGTGAAAAATTTTCCTTCTTTTAATAGCTGAATTAAGTCCATTTATATTCATTGTAATCAGTTTTTTCTCTTCCATGATTGTGCTTTATAATTAGGTTTGGCAGCTCTCATAGATCTTGGTTCACGTTGTTGTTTAGTCTCCACCTATCCATCTACTGTGCCTTCTTCTTTTTCAGCCTCCATTTGGTCGTCTTGAAATTCAATTAGTGAAATCTCTTTTTCTGCCTCCTCTCTCCTTCCAAAAAATTCTGCATAGAATAATTCTGCTTCCTCTATTGAATCAATTCTATATCTCTGTTCTTGCCATGTAAATATTAACCCTTCTGGGATTAGCCATCTATATTTCACCTCTTTTTTCAATAACATTTTAGTCAAAAATCTATATTGTCTTCTCATCTCTCTCACTCTTCTCACTCATCTCTCTCACTCTTGTGGCTTTAAAACCACAATCTCTTTGCCTTTGTATTTCAATGTTTTCTCTCTTACCATTTGTAATATTTGTGTTTTAATGGGTTTTTTTGTAAATCTGATATGAACTTCTCTTGGTAGGTTATTTCTCATTGCATATCTTGTAAAAACTCGGTATACCTCATCTACTCCATCCATCATCTTCTCTTCTGTTATTTCCAAAGCTTCAGCCAGCATTTCTATCATTATCTCAGCTAGATTTTGTCCTTTTTCTTCCTCTATGTTTTGAAATGTGAGATAAAATTCTGATCTGTCCATCTCCCATTTCAGTATCCCACTTTTATCTTGTTCAACCACTTTTAATCTGCTATCAATATCTCCAATCTTCTTGTCTCTTTGTTTATCTTCTTCTTCAATTTTTGGGAATCTCTCATCATACTTCACCATCATTTGTTGAATATTCTCCACCTTTTCATCAGTTTTATTTTGAGGTCTTGGATTCCTTGCATAATCATCTGTAAAGTCACTCTTTCTTGATCTTTGTCTTGCTTTAACATTGTCTGAATTGAACGTTGTTCTCCAGAAGGTGGAGAGGCAGAAGTAGAAGTTGAAGAGCCAGAAGCTATAAACTTCCTACTCACTTTAAACAATTCAGGATCTTCAGGTTCATCTAAACCCTAACCCAATTATGAAATAGCCAATTATAATCCAAAATTAAAAATAAGAATGGTAAAAAGAAAAACCCAATAATAATAAAAAGAAAAGGAGGAAAAAAAATTATTCAGGTTCTTCTTAACCTTAATCCAATCAGTAATTAGGTAGAAAGGAAGGAGAAGAATTAAAAATAAGAGCAAAAAGAGCAAAAAGTAAAATAGAATTAAAAAAAAATAAAAGTAATTCTTCAGGTTCTTCAACACCTTAATCCAACTGAAAATTTCCAAATTAAAAAAAAAAGCATATCGAAAAACAAAAAATCCCAAAGAAGAAGGGAAAAGAAAGAAGAAAATTTTGAGGCTTTCCCTTTAAAATACAAAGCAAAGATGAAAATATTACAAAAATAAAGGTTTAAAAAAGAAAAAATGAACAGTACAGCTGGTGAGGGGGGGTTGACCCAACTTAAGAAAATAAAACAAAAACAAAAAACACACTGCACTTTATTTAATTATCCAAGGCTCTTGTCATAGCTCTCTCCAAACTTCAAACCCAAGTTTCAATTGTTGATAGAAATCCAGAAGAACACCTGCAATAACACTCTCCAGTGCTCTTCCCTCTATCTTATCACATTGTAATGTCCTTGAAAAAGAATTTCAGAGCTTTCTTTCTCAACTTTCTCAGTTTCATCTAAGATATTTTCAAGCCTCTAGTTGGCAGTGTTACAAAGTTTCTTTACTCTCACTCTCCACCTCCTTTCCCAGATAAAACGTAATAAAAGTTTTTTAAAAAGTATAGTTTAAGGGAGCCTCTAACCTAAAATATTACAAATAGCCTCTAACCTAAAATAATACAAAATCAAAAAAGAAGAGAAGAGGAAAAAATAGATATGAATAGAGAAAAAACCAGTCCAGTTAGCAAATGCAGAATCACCATCGGAATCCAACCATAAAAAACATAAAACAAAGCCTTACTTTGACACTTCTGTTTAAAAAACGCCGCTTATTCAGTTCTGTCAAAACTTTTACAGATTCTTTTTCCCCTTAGGGTGTCCTTTGAAGTCTTAGAATAATAAAAGAACAATTCTCACCAAACCAACACACTTTCTCTTTCAACCTCTTTCATGTCCTAACTTCAGCAGTTTTGGTGGCTGCCTCTCTGCCGCTAGCAAAAGGGCTTCTCCTGGATCAACCAGGGACTTTGTGATATCCCGGGGATCTATAGGACACGCCCTTCACTATCACTGTCTCTTTGGGATGGTTTAGGTCCGTTTGGACCATCCAGGGGCAAAGATATCAGCTTCAATCTCAGACCTCCAAGATTGCATGCAGTATCGTCGCGACGCCAGCTCCTCACTCTCCAAATTTTTGTTTTTAAATATAGGAAAATATGATATAGGGGCTGGAATGCAGGTCATCAAAATGACAGTGTTAAATAACTTGATGCTCTCTGAGCTTGGCTGCTGGCTTTCTGTTGTTTCATTACCTCACTAGGGCCAATGACTATGCGATTTGCTCCCTGTTTAAGCACAGAAGCCCACTAATGTGGGAATGGCAAACTACTGTATATAAACAGGGAGCAAAAACTGTACTCACTAGCACTGATAATGTTACCTTATCAGGTAAGGAAATATCTGCAGGCAAACTGTTATGCTCTAGATGTGGTAGAATGTTGTTTGGATTCCCAGAAGGGAGAGGGTGCATTCCAGAGGTCCAGGGGAACAGTGAAGTTTAGGTAGTTTGGTTAGAAGAACTATTGGTTCCTCTCTGGCAATTCTTGGAATATATCTTTAATGATGCAAGTAGCTGGTTTAGTTTACAAGATTTCTGTCTATAGGCAAGGCATCTAGCCTACAGGATGGGAGTTTGACAGCCCTGCTCTAGAAGAAGGCCCAAAAGATTTTTGGAATTAAAAAAGCAACTTGTTAAGCCTGGGTTCCCCAACCAGGGTTAGGTAGACAACCTAAACAGAATGTGCAGCGTTAGTCAGATAGGCACACAGATAAATGAGTGAGCTAAGCTTGTATGTTTATTAACATACAGTAAAAATAACAGATACGCTTGTGCTATCAAGAATATATTTTATTCCAGTATAAGTTTATAGCATAGTCAAAAACAGTCCAATATTCAGTTACCATATAGTCAGTCCATTCAGGGATATTCAGTTAGCAAAGTCCATGTAGAATATCCTATTGTCAGTTCACATAAATCAGTCCGTTGTTGTCTCTCCCGTTCGAGCAATGCAGTCTTGCTTCCAAGCAGTAATCAGTGATCATCAAATCCAGAGAGAGAGAGAGCAAGCTGTAGCCTTGCTACTTTTATATGGTTTTCATAACCACACCCACAATTGCTATTTTACATTTAAAGCTGCATACACTAACTATGATTCATAGTTAGTATTTCACCTAAAACAGTTAGGGTGAACAATGTTATCCCTAACACAACTGTAATACATTAACCACCCAATTTGCTTTTAAAACACTGCTGGGTCAGAAGAGAAATGAACTCATGAGCATGTGACTTGGACAAATCATAAGGAATCTTGTCAGGAGGACTAGGAGAAGATATACATTCAGTTTAAGTAACTTTTCTTAAGCAAGGCAGATTTCTTTTTCAGTCTTTCTCAGCCTGATATCTGACAAATGACTGGACTGCCCAAATCTCTGTTTAAGTTCCAGACACTACTGGAGAAAGATAGCAATAGCAATAGCACTTACTTATATACCACTTCACAGTGTTTTACAACCCTCTCTAAGCAGTTTACAGTGTTAACATATTGACCCCAACAATCTGGGTCTTCATTTTACTGACCTCAGAAGGATGAAAGACTGAGTCAACCTTGAGCCAGTGAGAATCAAACTGCCAAATTGCAGTCAGCCAGCAGTCAGCAGAAGTAGCCTGCAGTACTGCATTTTAACCACTGTGCCACCAGGATCTTTTCAATGATAGTATGTTGATTGAACTACATTACATATATTGAGAATTCAGAAAGATGTAATAAAGAGATGTTATATGATGAAGATCTTGCCAATTTTCTGGCTGTCTCATTGCTTTGGTGGTGAAAATGAATAAAAATAATTAATAAACACTTTTAAATCAATTATAAACATAGGCTACATGTAAAATTACATTAAAATAATGGTTGAAATTGCTGTTATTTTAATAAAGAACACAACATAGCCAGGTTTTTTATAAATGCAATTCTGACCTATGATAATTTATATTAAAAAAGTAATAAAAGTGGGACTGTGCTTGAAGGATTGCACAATATTTTCTGTCATCCCTCTAATTAATAGACCTTCATCACCCTCTACAATATTACAGTTTGTTTTATTCTTGCACTAAAGCTTTATTCAGATGCAAATGCTGTTCAGATAATTTAGTGGCCAATATTTTATTATTATATTAAATTGTCCAGCTCTATTAGTGCATTAGACTTGGGGCTTCTTTTGACTGCAAAAGTGAACTTTTAGAGACTTTATAAAAACTAAATTGGAATTCCAGCATCAGCCAGGTTTTAGCCATGGACAATATATACATTCACATTTTTCTAGTGAACATTTCATTCCAATATGTCTCTAACTTGCACCTTCTTCTTTTTAAATAAATCAACAAATACATGCATTTATTTTTGCTTGTTTGGCCATTTCTTTTGTGCTTTTCTTCCAGTATTTTGTTTTCAATATTGAAAAAAAATGGGGGTACCATTTTTCAACAGTTAGGCATTTTAACATAATTACTACAATAGTTATAATATTTACATAAAGATATTTTCTGCATGTCAGGGAAGGGGAGTGTTTGAAAGACTGCAAAACCCAGGAAACTTCTGAGAGATTTTTATGTGTTTCATATATTAATTCAGGATGTGTTCATTTGATAAGTTGATATCACAGTTCTGACAAAGCAGATTTCTCTCCTGTTCCTTTATTCTAAAGAATGGAGCAATATTATGCAAAAAGAGGCTTCATAGACATTATTCTACAATGTGAATACATTGGGGTGCTGTGCCAAGAGTGTGACTGCATCCCACAATTAGTTAATGCATCAAAAACAATACTTGCACCTGGGAATTCAGCAGATAAAGTTGGATGCTCCCTGGTAAACAACAATTTAGGCATTAATTGAGTCATTTGTGTAACGGGAACAATTCTGAATCAATTTATCCTTTGTTCCTTTCCAATGAGTTATTAACGTAAAAATAAATGGGGGAAAAGGGCTAATTTAATTTTGAAAGTCTTCATTATGAAATCAAGGAAACTTAGTTTAAAAAAAGGAACTTATTGGTAAAATCAAGAGCACTATTTGTGTTATTGCCTTCATGTGATTTGTAGAATTTGTTGTTTCATAAATGGCCAGAATGAAACAGAGTTACTCTGGATGATTTTTCAATGACTTCTTGGAATATGTCTTGCGATAACCATTTCTTCAGAATCCCTCAGAAATTGTATGCATATGAACTTGTCACTGTGACTGACTCTGGACTAGCATAATAATCCAGAGGTAGGCAACATGATCCAGGTATTTATGACACACTAAAAAAAACCCTCTATTGTGGCAGTCTCACTATTCACAAAATGGCTGCCACTATGATCCCAAGCAGTCATGAACCAGTCACTTTATTATATATATAAAACATATATAGATAAAACATATGGACTACACAACTCGATCAGATCAAAACAATAGACGCAGTCTACATAGACTTCTGTAAAGCCTTCGATTCAGTAATACACAACAAACTACTCCTAAAACTAAATCTTGTGGTATCTCTGGACAACTGCATAACTGGGTAGAAGCATTCCTGTCAAACAGACAACAAATGGTCAAAATTATGAGTGTTCTATCAAATTCTGTACCTGCCAATAGTGGTGTCCCCCAAGCGGTGCTCTAGGACCAACTGTCTTCATACTCTACATAAATGACCTCTGTGATCACACTAAGAGCAACTGTGTTCTCTTAGCTGATGATGTAAAGCTGTTCAATACCACAGACAATACTGCTACCCTTCAAAAAGATCTTGACTATGTATCAGAATGGTCAAACAAATGGCAACTTCAAATCTCAACAAATAAATGCTCTGTCTTACATACTGGCAACAAAAATTAGAAAATAAATTACAAGCTGAGTAGTCAAGACCTTGTTGATGATCCAAGCTCTGTAAAGGACCTTGGAATACTCATCTCTAATGATCTAAGTGCTAGAGCCCACTGTAACTACATAGCCAAAAAGGCATTAAGAGTTGTTAACCTAACTAATCTACATAACTAATCTTACGTAGCTTTTTCTCTGGTAATATCACACTACTAACTGGAGTATACAAAACATTTGCTAGACCAATACTTGAATACAGCTCATCAGTCTGGAACCCACATTACATATTTGATATTAGCACAGTTGAGAAAGTCCAGAAATATTTCACAAGAAGAGTTCTCCACTCCTCTACTCATTGTAGAATACCTTATGCCACCAGACTTGAAATTCTAGACCTAGAAAACCTTGAATTATGCCATCTTCGGTCTGATCTAAGTATGGCATACAAAATCATACATTGCAATGACTTACCTGACAACGAATACTTCAGCTTCAACCATAACAACACAAGAGCACACAATAGATACAAACTCAAGGTTTACCGCACCAAACATGATTGCAGGAAATACGACTTCAGCAACAGAGTGGTCAATGTCTGGAATACTCTACCTGACTCTGTGGTTTCTTCCCCAAACCCCAAAAAATTTAACCTTAGACTGTCTACTATTTGACCTCACCCCCTTCCTAAGAGGTCTGTAGGGGGTGTGCATAAGTGCACCAACGTGCCTACCATCCCTGTCCTATTGTTTCTTTTATTTTTCTTATATGTACCCATCCATGCATTCATAACTGTGTATATACTTATACCTATTATCTTGTAAGCGATTAACAAATCAAAATAAATAAAAAATAAATAAAAATAAAAATAAATTTAGCCCCTTTAAGAATTTCATACTTAATGTAAGTATAATTCATATATAAATATATAAATTCATATTATATTATATTATATTATATTATATTATATTATATTATATTAT
>BLBF01000003.1:90446427-90467503 GCA_015471245.1 Laticauda colubrina | reverse complement strand
TAGAAAATAATGAATATATAAAGATGTATTTATTATTATTATTATTATTATTATTATTATTATTATTATTATTATTACATATATAAAATGTTTTTAAGATAGATTTTGGAGGACTATATGAATTGTTATCAAATAAACTAAGTAAAGTATAGCTATCTCGCAAAGTATGAATGAACAAAACTATAGCCAAATGATTGATTTAATAATACTAGGATATTCAATTTTTGATTGATAATATGAGTTAGTATGTAATGTAACTGTAATTGAGACTATGAAATCGATGCACAAAAAAATTGTAAACCAACTGGCACACTGTTTTTGTACACTTATGGAAGAAAGTTGATGTTTTTATGTTTTGCTTGTTTTTGTTTGTCCTTAAAATTAATAAAACTTAACAAAAAAAAAAAAGAATTTCATACTTTTTCCATTATGAACTCTTGATGGACCTAAGTGAATTTCTACAAATAAGTGCAATTGCTGAAGGACTTTCTAGCTCTGTTTTGATTTATTAAAATAATATTTGAAAAGTAAGATGGGCTAGGAAGCATAGAGGACACTATCTGGGGACACCACATCATTTACCATTATATCATTGTATTGGTGTACTTCTCATTAGCTTATCTTAAGTATAAAGAATTCTATATAATACCTAGCTAGTAACTATGTGTTCACTTCCTTATATTTGTTTGATAAATGAAATTAAAAAAAGGTAAAGTTTATTTCGCCTACAAATCAGTTATTTCTTCCATAAGCAGAAGGTGCATGGAAAATTGTGAATCACAATGATAAGAATATTGGGGAGATGGCTACTGAGCTAATATGTGCTTAAAGTAATTAAATTTCTTAAATCAATTCCATATTAGCAAACATATTTTTATAAAAATTGAAAATAGGATATATTTACTGTCAATATCATTTTTTACTGTCAACTTTCTATACTTATTTATTTGATGGACCACTGCAACAAAATCCTGAAAGATTTCTGTATAATTCTAGGTACACATTGATAACAATATGAAGAACTATAATTTCTGCATATAAGAGTATAGCTCAACAGATTCATCTCTTGTATGACACAATCAAGTCATTTTCACTAAATTTATGATATCATTTCAAGTACTTTCTTTATTAAATTAGGAAAAAGCAACACAGGGACAGTTCAATTTCAGATAATGCCAGCAGTATTGTCAATGGAAAGATTATCTGGTACTAGATTGCATATTCATGACTTATGCACTTGGTTGGTATAGTTGCCATCCAGAAAGATTAAAACTCTCAACAAGATTTCTAAAATTTTGTGTCATAATTTCTTATTGACTCACAGAACATGGCAGATGACTTGACATCCTATCAAAAAAATAGGAGCTTTGTGTTATCTGTTATTTCCCACAGAGTCTCACTGTTTCTGTCTCGATACCAACAGTCTGTCTAAGATGATGAGTTAGTGCAAGATGATACTAAGCAATTCTCAGAGTCTTCCCATAAGGTATTCTATAAAAGCCAAATGATTTGTGTGACTGCTCTTGCATTTCTCAAAAATCCTGACCAGGAAGTTATTACACAGAATCTTGTGTGCATTTCTAAGAGCATTTCTATCTGGGGATAGAGTCTAGAGAGACAGCAGTTTTCAGTGATGTGCAATATTATCTGCTCCCACATATAGTAAGTTTGAAGAATTTAATAGTTTAGCAAGACATTGCTAATTAAGCTGTTTTCCATAGCACATTGTAATCTCTCACCTTGAACTTGAAGGTGCAACCCATGAAACCAAAGTAGATGAGAATTCTAATGCCATGTGGGAAAGACCTTGGGTTGAAGAAATGCTGCCAGGGACAGTCAAGTTGCTATCAACCTCACAAAATAGACCAGACAGGAAATATGACCAGATAAACTAATTAAAGGCCTGGTCCCACTGGCCCACGGATGCAAAACATATGCATAAAGGACACAGCGGACGAGCAAAATTTCGGGGGTGGATCCATCCGTTGTCATCCACTGCAAAAAGTGGTGAAAATTTGCATAAACAGAATGGAAAAGAATGGAAAAGAACGGACGTGGGTAGTATGTAGCAGGGATGTTAAACAGATGTTCATCGGAAGCCTAGCAGATGAAAGCGAATGGAAGTGGATGACACCTCCAAAGGGGTTCTGGGGGAGAATTTCGAAGCAGATGCACAGCAGCCCCTGAAGGCCCTGCTGCTCAAGCCCCTGAAGGCCCTGCTGAAGCCCCTGCCAGAGGGAGGAAGAGGCAAGGGAAGGAGAAGGGAGAGAGGAAACAGTACACTGTTTCCGAGGACCATGAGGAGGAGGTGCTGGAATGGCTGAGGGAGAACAAGTACCTCTGGAGAAAGGGCCACAGACTGTATCAGGAGACCAAGAAGAAGCAGGCAGCTTGGAGAGGCAAGGCAGAGAGCCTGGGGTACACTGTAGAAGTACTCCTTGGATGGTGGAAGCACATGCACACCTGGTATGGCAAGCTACACTTCAAGAAATCCAGGCAGGCCACTGTCAAGCTCACTGACCGGGAGATGTATGTCATGGCCAAGTGCAGTTTCCTGGAGGGTGAGATCCACCACCGAGGAGCAGCCCCTCTGAGACCCCTCTCCCTCAGACAGCCCACAGACAGCCAGTCCTCTTCCAGCCAGGAGCCAACTACCCTGTCCAGGCAGGTGTCTTCAGAGGGCCCCACAGCAGAGACCCCCCCAACAGCTGCACTCCCCATGCTGGTGGACTTGGAGGATCCCGTGGAGGATGGCGTCCTGCTGTCACAAATGGAGGAAGAAGCAGCAGCCACCAGAGGCCAACCCACCCCCACCCCCACCCCCAGCTCCAGAGGATGCAGGCAGAGAGGCAGACTGGAGGGCCAGGACCACAGTGTGCTGTTGGAGGTCAGGGACACAATGAAGACCAGCACAGAACTTCTCTCTCAGCTGGTCGACTTGGACAGAGCATCCTCAGGCCGGAAACCCTTCATCACCTATGTGAGCCAGACTCTGAGGGACCTGCCTGAGGCCCAGTACCAGGTGATGAAGCAGAAGATCACAGCATTTCTGCACAACCCTCAAGGCCCAGCTGAAGCTGCTCCTACCCAGTCCAGGTCTGCTCCTCCACCCCAGGCGATGTCACAGCCCTTCCATGGCTTTCAACAGCCCCTCACCTACCAAGGCTACCACTACCAGGACTTCCCACAGCAGAAGCAGAATTTCCCAGTCCAGGCCCAGGTTCATCAGATGCCACAGACACCAGTCCTCACTTAGCTGTAGACCAGACAGCCCCACTAAACTCCTCCCAACCCTTCCTCCACTCCACAGCCAAGCCTGTCAATGGACAATCTGTCATCAGTATTGGGCCTGACATCTCAAGTCCTTGATGAAGGGCCTCTCAACCTCATGGGACTGAGTCAGCTCTCGGATAGCTTCCTGAACACACCACCACCTGATGTACCCTCGGGGCCAAGCACCCCCATGGCGCCTCAGACCAGCACTCAAACCATGGACATGACTCAGAGTGACTCAGAATAGTGTCAAAGACTGAGTTGTTTACTTGTTTAAGTTTATCTTTGCTTAAGACACTTAATATAGTTTACTTGGTTCCTTTTGCTTATTTAATAAAGTCATAAAGTTTACCTAAGAAAGTTAATAAAAGTTATCTTTGTTTAGTTTACTTAGTTCATTTTGTTTACTTAATAAAGTATTGGTGAAAACTTTGAAAAAATGGTTAAGCCTTTGCATGCTTGTGGGATAGATAAGGATAGTTGTGGGATAGATAAACCTCCAGTGCAACCATAGCGGGACTGTATGGTCCACCATCCCAGCGATCCAGATGATTTTCTCCCTCTTTTTATAGAAAATATCGGTTATCCACTAGGTGTCCCTCTACATACTCTAGACATACGCAGACATCCTAAATATACAAGATAAATCCCAGATGCAAACGTTTTGTCCGTTTTTAACACTTTATATATGAGATGCATATGCTTACATCCTTTCTATTTCCGTGCTACTAACGCTGTGTAGACGTTCCTTGTACCTTTTGTTTCCTCCCTCTTTCCGTTTTCAGCTGCAGTGGATGTGAGTTGCAAGGATACCCAGAGGATGCAGAGAGGATACAGCGGACGTTTAACGGATGATAACAGACATAGAATGTTTGTTGCATATATGTCGTGGATGTACATCGTACGTGGTGGAAAGTTCATCTGTTCACAAAGTTGCACAAAGTTCACAAAGTTTCACAAAGTTCATCCATTCACAAAGTTTTGAGTTGCAGCTCAAAACTTCTTGCGTGGATGAAATCGCAGTGGACGGATGCTCGACGGATAGAGCATATGAAACACGTATGCAGTGTGTACACAACAGATGCATAGTGTTTTCCAATGGATGGCAAGCTTTTTTTAATGTTTTACATCCTTTTTGCATCCATAAGTGCAGTGGGACCAGGCCTTAACATTAACAGAACATTGCTAGTGTAACAGTACAATTCTCCCATTGTCTCTTTTACAATTCAAGAAATTATGCAAGGCCCCTCCTGAGCTTCCTCCCTTGCCCACTGTCCAATTGTAGGCCAAGCTTTCTCTTATCTGACTATTCCCTAGGGCAATATCTTATTGCCCTGATTCTCAAGGTCTTTCCCACATAACTTTATAAGGACCATAAGAAATTATGGATATCTGTTTTCAAAGGACATTTGTCAACTTATGTAGAAACATGATCATGGAGACAAGATGAGCAGGATCCACAGACAAACAATTTCGAATTAAAACAAATGCCCATTCTTCACATGCTCATCCTTCCAAAGTCACTCATTTGTTTGACAGAGCAATTGGAGTAAAATGAATGTAAGCATTACTTTTGTTTCTCCAAAGCTTATTATATGCTACTTTGTGAGAGGCAATTGAACTGAGCCAAAATGGAATCCATTCCCTTTCAATTTAGATTGCTTGAAATGGTAAGATAGTTTGTAATGAAAAAGCCATTTCTGTTGAGATCTTTAAATCAATTTTCAGTAGGGAATTGTTAAGCAAAATCCTGTAACCACTGGATGACCACATGATGATAAAAGATTTAAAATGTGTTATACTATGGCTAATACTAGAAACACAAAGACAAAATTATACTTATCTGTTAAAAAAAACCATCCACAGATGCAAATATAATTATTCATTTTCTCTCAGAGGAATGTATTTATTTAATACCACCTAGTAGACAGTTTAAATAGTCTACTTTATCTATGATTGACTTTAGTACCTTATGTATGGTTCCTATTATTATGTTTTACAAAATTTTCCAGATTAGCTCTATGCAAGTAGGCAGAAATGTAGATAAAATCTGCATGCACATTGCTGTATTTGTGGAAGAACCATCTGTCCTTGATGGGGTCAGATGTATTAGACAGCTAAGGGACCACCAATGAATTGGAAGGCTTCGTAACCCATGCTTGAATTGGCAGAAAATTATAACAGCATAAGGTTTTCTTTTTCCATCGTTGAGTTCTATCCTGCATCTGCAGCATCTTATTAAAATCTCAGACTTCCTCCAAGGTAATAAATAACAGTCTAAGAGATGTTACACTTTTTTGAAACTTCCCTTGAATAGTGTTTGCTTAAGTAGGGAAACCTTGCTTTATTGCCAGTACAGCTAAGGATTCCTTACTCATTGGCTAAGAGCAAGATGAAAGCAACCTCATGGAAAAATGGCAAAGGCATATTTGTGCTGTAATGTGTGTGCAGTTAAGGAAGGCTAAACATAGACTGTTTACCTGTCTAGGCTCAATATTGGTTATGCCGTCTCCTTAAGTTCTGAGAGATGACTGGATTGTCCAAGCTAGTTAACAGTGCTAAAACCAGCTTAGCTAGAAGTTTATGATATCAAGTTGTGTGTGTCGTGCTGACCCTCAGGATGGATCTGATGACTTGGAGTAGATTGAGGTTTTTTTATTGAATATGTTGCTACATGCATGCTTTTAAGAATGTATCTCATGTTAATTGGAGCATGTGATAGAAGATAATCATCAGCCCCCTTCATTCCCCTATACATAATTTATTTATTTGTTTGTTTGTTTGTTCATTTTTGTTAATTGACAATAACAGGTATAAGTATAAACATAGCTATGAATACATGAAATGGATACATATAAGAAAAATCAAAAGAAACAATAGGACAGGGACAGTTGGTGCACTTATGCACACCCCCTAATTTCCATGTTGCAGGACAAGATTGGATTTCTATTGCAATATTTTCAAGAACAGTATTCCTGTTTCAATACAGTTCTTTAGCAAGTACTATAATGCCTATTTTATGGATATTATATTGTATTGCATTATGTTATGTTATATTAGCAATAGCACTTAGACTTATATACTGCTTCACAGTGCTTTACAGCCCTTTCTAAGCGGTTTACAGAGTCAGTCTATTGACCCCAACAATCTCGGTCCTCATTTTACCCACCTTGGATGGATGGAAGGCTGAGTCCACCTTGAGCCTGGATTTGAATTGCCAAATTGCAGGCAGCAGAAGGAGCCTGCTATACTGCACCCTAACCACTGTACCACCAAGGCTTATGCTATGTTATATTATTTTGGTTATGTTATGTTTGTTTTTTGTATTGCATTATTATTTATTTTATTTTTTATTATTTATTTTATTATTATTTCAGTTTCACAGCCACCTGACTCTTCAACAATTCTGGATGACTTGCAGTTAAACAATTAAACAAACTGCAAAGAAAAAAAGAATGCAGCTGACCATAAGGCAACCAAAGAGGCTCAACCATCATGCTAACTCAAAGCCTGGGATAATTACTAGATCTCTAATAATTTTCAAAAAAAAAATCAAAAGGGTGGGAGCTGTACCTCCAGGTAGATATCATTCCATTGGATAGAAGCCATTGCAGAGTTGGTATGTTTCCTGGATCCCACATGATGACACTGCTTCATTGATAAGACCCAGAGCATGCCCACTCTAGCTGACCTTGCTAGGACAGAAATATATGATGAAAGATGGTCCCTCAAATAGACAGATCTTATTCCATGAGGAGTATCCTTGTTGATAACTAGAATCTTAAACTCACAGGAACTTTAATCCCGGGACACAGGACAGCTTTGAATTCCTTGGCCTAAGTTGTAATAACAGAGATGGATTTAAGGGAAAATAAGATACCTTTAAGGAGAAAGACTGTTAATGACCACTCCTCATAAATGCTGAACGCCACAGGAAGGATCTTAGGTAAAATAGCTTCCAATTTTGTTGCTATGGAAGATGCAGGAAGGTGGTGGCATTTCATTCAGGGCTGCTTTTGAATGCCCCATGGCAGATGAAAAAGAAGAACATTAACACTGGCATCACCTATACTCTGCTGAAGATGTTACCAAACCTGGTAATGAAACATTCAGAAACCAACCCACAAGCTTGGAGAGTGAACCTTCACCTTCATCCTCCACCTGAGCTACAGTTCTTTTTCACGATTCCAAACCTTTATCTGATCCATCCTTGCTCTTTCTCTTCAGAAAGAAAACTTTGATGACCTTTTTTTTAGGAAGAACTTTACAGTGAATTGAAGTTTCCTATGTAAAAGCTATTTTTGAAAGTATTTTCGACCTATATTCCTTCAAAATAACATGGAAAGGCATCTTTATTTATAACTAATGTTTTATGGAGGATACTACTGGGTGGCCAATCCCAAGTAATTTAAGTAGCAGTGGCTTGAAGTTGCAGTTGCCTCAATGCACCTACTGTTCTCAGAGGAGATAGAAGGCACCATCCCATTATATCTGTTGAATTAAGATTGAACTGCTAGTTTGGATAGCTTCTGTGCATGCAACAGTATGCTTGTGTCAAGGATGAACCTCATTTTTTTCTTCTCCTGATGTAGCAAAATATAAGCATTATATATGAGATACCATTCAGAACCAGCTCCTTACCCAAACCTATGGTCCTTAGTTACGGTCATCCCTATCTTCAAAAAAGGTGACCCCAGTCTAGTTGAAAACTACAGACCAATCTATAGTGTTGTGTCACATACAAAGTCATGGAATCAATCATTAACAAATTCATCCAAGTCATGGAATCAATCATTAAGCAATTCATCGCTTTCCACTTAGAGTCAAACAACCTACTCTCCAAAAAACAATTTGGTTTCAGGAAAAAATTGTCCTGCAATCTTCAACTCCTACACTGCAAAAACATATGGACTACTCTACTTGACCACGGTAAAGCTATAGACACAATTTACATAGACTTCTGCAAAGCCTTTGATTCAGTGGTACATGACAAACTACAGTGAAAACTAAACTCTTGTTGCATTTCATATGTGGATTCATATGAATCCCTTCATATGTGGATTACTGCGTTCCTGTCAACAAATAGTGAAAATAGGTAGCACTATATCAAACCCTTCTCCAGTTAACAGCGGTGTCCCCCAAGACAGCGTTCCAGGACCCACACTCTTTATACTCTATATAAATGACCTTTGTGATCACCTTATAAGCAACTGCATCCTCTTTTGCGGATGATGTAAAACTATTCAACACCACCAACAATGCTACTATCTTTCAAAGAGACCTTGAATTGTCTGAATGGTCAAACAAATGGCAACTCCAAATCTCAATCAACAAATGCTCTGTCCTACACATTGGTAAAAAAAATCAGTGAACCAAATACAAACTAGGCGGATATGACCTTGTTGATGATCCTCACTCTGTCAAGAACCTTGGAGTTCTCATATCAAATGACCTAAGAGCCAGAGCTCACTGTAACAGCCCTGTTAAGGTATTCCCCATTAGGAGAATGAGTGCACTCAAGGAAACATAGTGAGAGTGGTGAGGAATAACACACAACCAGCATACAGATACCCTGAATAATAAACTGTAGGTTTTACATCCTGTAAACGGGTAAACAAAGTCCAACGAACAGTCCAAATCATACATGGTTAAAGCAGGTAGTATTCAATACAATCAATCCAGGCATAATCCAAAAACAAAGTCCAGTATCATGAACAAAGTTCAGTAAACGGAGTTTGCTAACAGTTTGCAAAACTCACAGCAATCCAAGCAGAATGACAATCAGGCAAAAGGCAAGAGGGAAATGCAAGAAGAGAACAAACTAGGCTTCTGGCTCCATCTTATGGCCATCGGAGGAACCTCAGCCAATCACAATTACAGCACTCTCTTAAAGATACAACAGTATTAAATAACTATCCTGGTTTATATATTGCCAACCCAACTGTTAGGTGACTATCATTCCTAACATTCTCCCCTTTGGGTAGGACAATATATAAAACCTTACAGTTTAAGTCCATATTCCTCGCAAAAAGCCTTATGTTTTACAGTGCCTTGGGCTTTTGTAAAATGATCTGCAGTGTTATTCTCTGACATGCAATACTCCAGTGTAATCATTTTACTTTGAACACATTGATTTACATTTAGATATCGTAGATCAGTATGTTTTGATCTTGTCTTTACAGCAAGATTGGAAGCCATCTGAATTGCTGATTGGTTGTCTTCATATACAACCATAGGTTCATTTACATTAATTCCCATGTTTATCATTAGTTGTTTATAACATACTAAGTCTGTACATAATAGAGATAAACATGAGAATTCAGCCTCCATTGTTGATAAGCTTAGATGTTTTTGTCCAATAGACCACCATCCAATTAATACCTTTCCTAATAACACTACAATACCCAACATTTATTTATGTGTAGGTACAACTGTAGTGAAACTTGCATCAGCATATGCAGTTAAACTTAGTTCATCCTTAGGTTCCAAATATAATTCATAATGCATTGTTTGTTTAAGATATCTCAACACACACTTAGCAGCTTGCCAATGCGTTTCAGTAGGCTCAATATTAAACCTGGCTAATTGGTTGACATATATGTTATGTCTGGCCTAGACCAATTACTAAGATAGGATAAGCTACCAATCAATGACTGATAAATGACTTTATCAAAAACAGGACTTTGCACATCACTGTGGCTAAACTCCTGGCTCATTGGTGTCTTAGCCGGCTTACAAAGTTCCATTTTAAAGTTCTTCAGTAACTGGCTAATTTTATCTACCTGTGAGATTTTGTAGCCTGTCTTAGTTTTCTCTATTTTCATACCAAGATACTGTTTAATCTTACCTAAATATTTTATTTTAAATTTATTCTCTAATCATGAGATAATCTCAGTAGCTTTTTGCTCAGTTTAATGATTAATTCTATGTCATCAGTGAACAATAGCAACAATGAAATTACACCATCATTTTCTTTTTTTGAATAAACATGAATCAGCCATGCCAGCTACAAAACCTATTTTTTTAATTACATCACTAGGCACTGGCTCCATTCATAGCCTGATTGCTTCAAGCCATATAGACTCTTTTTTAATCTCCAGCAATCAGTTTTGTTATCAGTTTTTATCCCGAAAGGGTTCTTTAAATATATAGTATGTTGCAACAGTGCATGAAGATATGCCGTCTCTACATCTAAATGGTTTATTGTGTATTTATTTTTAGCTGCCCACATTAATGCTGCTCATAATGTGGTAGCCTTCAGACTAGGTGCAAATACCTTGCAGTTGTTGGCTGACTGATCAAACCCTTGTGCTACTAACCTGGCTTTATGGGTAACAGTCCCATCCACGCCTGTCTTAATTTTATAAATCCACTTACACCCTATGGCATGCTCATCTGGTGGTAACCTGACATTTTCATATACCTCCAACCTTTGTAAGGATTTCAGTTCCTAATCCATTGCTTCCTGCCAAGCAGCCTGATCCTTAGCAGGATACAGTTTCAGCTCATCATAGTTAGTAGGAATTATATTTACTTGGCATACTATACTAGTCTGATATCTATCTGGTGGACGTGTTACACGGGTTGAACGTCTAGGCAATTCAGGGCTTACTGGTGGATTCTCCTGTTCCAACTGCTCCTGTTCTTCTACCTCCACCTGTGCCTGTTCTTCTTCTTTAATGGCTATTGAAAGTTTAACTATCTCATCATTAGGGACGACTTGGGTGTTGATAACATCACTGTTGGATTCCTGTTCTAGTTTATTCCATCCAACATACTCAAGAAATTTAGCACTACAGTATTAGTGTATTTAGCTACAGTAAATTTTAGCTGTGCCTAAATTCCAGAATCTAAATGATTTATGGTTGGCCTCGTAAGCTACGAAAAATAATTTCCTAGCTCTAGGTTGCCCTTTCAGTCTTACTTGTGAGGGAATATGCACCCATGCTGGAGCTCCAAATGTATGTAGATAACTTAAATTTGGTTTTCTGCCATGCCAATGAGTAAATGGCAATTCACCAGTTGTTGTGTTCACCACATTGTTTAACACATGGTTGCTACACATTATGGCTTCACCCCACAGTGTTTCAGGAAAATCTGAAACAAATAACATACTGCGAGCCATGGCTTGTAACGTTTGCCCTTTTTGTTCTATAAACAAATTATGTTGTGGCCTGTAAGGTGCAGAAAGCTTATGCTTGATAACAGCTAGTTTCAAGATCATTTGGAATGTATTATTAATAAACTCAGTCCCGTTATCTGTAACTAAAGTAATTACCTCATGTCTCCTTTTCCTTTTTGCAAATCTTAGCCAATTAAAGAAATGTTGGAATGTTTCTGCTTTGTTTTTCATTAGATAGCAGAAACTGTATCATTAGTAATGGTCCATTATACTCAAAACATAGCAGGAACCTCCCAAACTGGGTTTCTTAGGACCAATTATGTCAGCAAAAACAACCTCTAAAGGTTCTTTGGTCTTAAACCCATTCAGTTTGTTTGCTGGAGTAACCTTGCTTTTCTCCAGATTACAGGCATTACAGTTTAAGTACTTGCTACAGGGTTTTGATTTTACTCTCTCTGACAATTTGACAGTTTGTTTCAGCATTTTGAAATTAATGTGCCCCCGATATCTATGCAGTAAATTTATACATTCGTTATGTGGCTTAACATTGTTATAAACCGAGTTAGCCATCTTCAACTGGTCATCATGTATCACATATAAATTATTCTCTAAAGTAGCACTTTAGAGAAAGTAGAACTTTTACCCTCTTTCTCTATTATACAATTATCTTCCCTAAAGGTTACTACATAACCAATATTAACTAAAACCCTACTGATAACGAATTAAATTTCAGTTGAGGTACAGATAACATAGGTAAATGCTCATTTACACACGAACAAAATGTAGTACCTTCACCAGATGCTTTCATCTTCCATCCATTTGCCAATGATACATGTTGCTTACTCATGGACCTTTTTACAAACCTCTCTCTATTTCTAGTAATGCACTACGATGCTCCAATATCAACTACCCAAAACCATGGTTTACAGTTGAATTGCAAGACACAGTTAAATTAACATTCTTCTTAGCCTTCCGGTGATTACCAGTATTCTGTCATTTTCCCTTCTTACAGAATCTAGTTATATTTCCCCTAGACCCACAAGAAAAACATTTCCTAACAGTATAGGCAGTTGAAAACAAATCGTCTTCTTGTGGTTGTTTCTCTCTCAGTTGGTCTCCATCCTGTTCTTCTTGCCTCTTCTAACAATTGTCCAGTTATGTCAGTCAATGTCAGTTTATTTCTGGTTAGGACTTCCCATGAAGATATGTAATCTCATAACTTTCATCCAATGAGGAAAGAATGATGTAAACCTGATGTAGCTCTGAAAAAATCAGTTCCTTTCCATGTAGCTCTTGAAAGGTTCTTTTCATGAAGTTCAAATGAGGTAACACATCTCCACCTTTCAGAAGACATGATCTAAACAATTTACATGTAAAATGTATGTGTGCACCTACACTGTCACGAACATAAATCCTCTTCAAATTCTCCCAACACCTAGCAGCTCTTCTCCATGAATATGGACTAACTGCTGGTCACTCAGTCCAATTATACAAAGAGCTCATTTGTTGTTCTATTTATAGTCAGCTAACATTGTTTTTTTTAATTTACAGTGGTGAGGTCACAGCGGAGCAGAGCAGGAGAGTGATCTCTGTAATCCTGTATCTGAATTTTCATGCTTGGAAGCTCTCAGAGGCATTGTGAAACTTGTAGAGACACATGAATTAGAAGGGGAAGCTTGGAGCAGACTGAAGGAAAGCACTCTCTCATTGCGAGGAGGGGAAACCCTTTGAATCGGGTGTGAAAGAAACTGGCATCTACGGCAGGTCCAAAGCTGGGACAGCCAGCTGTGTTCAGGAAGCAGGAAAATGGGTCAATGCAAGACATCAGAAGAAGAACGGCAGACTGGGATAGTTTGCGAGAGGTGAGAGAAGAGGGTCCTGTGAAAGACTTTGACAGAGGGAGTCTCAGGAGAGAGTGAATACGGTGGCTAATTGGCGGGAGATAGCAGAGCGAAAGGGAGAAGAGGAAATAGAACAGTTTGACAGCTGAGAGGGAGCACCAAAGAAGAAAAGATTGAGATTCTGTGAATAAAAACTTAAAATTTCTATGATTTGGACTGATTACTTGCAGTGCAGAAAAGAGAGATTACAGAGAACAATTGGAACTTTAATGGAAAAGTGTATCTGAATGGAGAGTGGAACCATTTTGATAGAAAGCTGTGATTGAGAGTTAAAGTTACTAAGTAGATAAAGAGGACTGAGGAAACAGGAAATGAGGAAAGTAAAGTGATACTGTGCAGAAGAAAGGGAAAAAAGAAGGAAGCAAGAAGAAAGCTGAATAATTTCTAAGTATTAAATTCAAAAGTGTATATTAAATATATATAAATATATGTGCTGTTCAGCTTCCCTCGGGTATCTTCCCTCGGGTTTCTGGTTTCTTCTGTCTGTTTTGTGGCTTTGATTGGCTGGCAACACTCTGTTCCTGTGTTGGAGACTTTCAGTGGAGCTTGGCTTCATGTGAAAGGACGGCTGCTATCCATTAGGAAGTGGGGGGGTGTTTGAGTTGGAGGCATCAGAGGGAGTCTGTGCTCAGGTGTTTGCCTGGTTTGTGGTGTGGAGAACTTTCTATTCAAGAGTGCAGGCTTCCAAATGATTGACAATCTGCTGTAATCATCTCTTCTATTCATGCTTTCAGGTCTTTTTTCAATCTCCATAGCTTCTCTGATGATTCTGTGGCTGGGGTTTTCTATAGTGGCTAGGCCGTGTCACACTGCCCAACGGATGCAAAAAGGACACAATGGAAGAGAAAAATGTTACATCCGTTGTATCCGCGCTCAAAAGGGGTGAAAGTTTGCATAATTGGAGCGGATAACACAGACGTGGGGAGGACTCAGGGCGGATGCAAAGCGGATGCGGAACGGAAGCACAGTGGATGGAAGCGGATGGCGCATCCGCTAGGCTCCCGGGGGGGCTCAGCAAAGCAGACGCAGAACGGAAAAAGCGGATGCAGAACGAATGCACAGCGGATGAAGCGGATGCACAGCGGAAGCCTAACGGATGCCTGGCGTTAATTGTGCATGCGGGGGGGATGCATTGCGCAAGCCCCTCGGATATAAAGGGAAGCAACTCGCACGTGGCCAGCATTCCAAGGAAAGACCTGCTGCTGGATACCTCAAGTTCTTGCCTGCATGTCTGCCTGCAAGCCTTGCTGCCAGCCTGCCTCCCAGCCTCCTGGGCAGCCTCCCTGCCAGCCTTGCTGCCAGCCTGCCATCTAGCCTCCCTTCCAGCCTTGCTGGCAGCCTGCCTTCCAGCCTCCCTGCCAGCCTTGCTGCCAGCCTGCCTTCCAGCCTCCCTGCCAGCCTTGCTGCCAGCCTGCCTTCCAGCCTCCCTGCCAGCCAGTCTGTCTGCCAGCCTTCCTGTCAGGCTTCCTAACAGCCTTCCTGCCAGCCTTGGTGCAAGCCTTCCTGCCAGCCTTCCTGCCAGCCTTCCTGCCAGCCTTGGTGCCTGCCAGCCTTCCTGCAAGCCTTCCTGCCAGCCAGCAACCCCACAACCATGGGGAAGAAGCGAAAGTCTCAGCAACCTGCTGCCATCCCTGGCAAGAGGGACAGGGCCACCCTCCCGCCCCATGTCCCTGACTCATGTTCTGCTGGGGCTTCTGCTGCTTGGGCTCGCTCTTCTGTTGCTGGAGCTTCTGCTGTAGCTGCTCCTAGCAGTGGTGCTTCTGCTGCGTACTCTGCTGAAGCTGCTCCTGGTCCTGCTGGTCCTGCTGGTCCTGCTCGTTCTGCTCGTGCTCCTGGTCTTGCTGACCCTGCTGCTGGTGCTTACTCTGCTGCTGCTCATCCTGGTCTTGCTGCTGCTGCTGCTGCTGCTGCTTCTGCTGCTGCTGCCGATCCTGCTGCTGCTGCTGCTGCTTATGATCCTGCTGGTGATTATGCTGATGATGCTGATGATGATGCTGATTATGATCCTGCTGGTGATGATGATGATGATGATGATGCTGTTGGTGTGGAGGAGCAGCCCCTACAACCTGGAAGGCCCTCTGATGAGGGCCCATCTGGTCCTGCCAAAGGGAGGAAGAGGCTATGCAACAACGGGAGAGGAGGCAGTATTACATCGAGGAAGCGCACGAGGATGAGGTGCTTGAGTGGCTGAGAGAGAACGACTATCTGTGGCGGAAGGGACACCGGCTGTACAGGGACACCAAGTGGAAGCAGGCTGCTTGGAGAGAGAGGGCGGAGAGTCTGGGCTACACTTCGGAGGTGCTCCTCGGCTGGTGGAAGCACATGCACACCTGGTACGGGAAGCTGCACCGCAAGAAATCTGGCCAGGCCAGGGTTAAGCTGACGGACAGAGAGAACTATGTCATGGCCAGGTGCAGCTTCCTGGAGGGTGAGGTCTGCCACCGAGGAGCACCAGAAGCCCAAATCTCTACCCTCTCTCTCCGGCAGCCTGCTGGGAGCCAGTCCTCTGGCGGCCGAGAGTCAGTCCCTGTCTCCATGCAGGTATCTGTGGAGCGTGCCATGGCGGAGAACCCCCGGGCAGGTGTTGAAAGCATGGTGGAGAGCGATGAGGACTCCCTGGTGCAGTGGGAGAAAGGAGACATCGAGTCCACCGCTGCCGAAGCCGCATCCACCCACACCTCCACCACCACAGTAAGGCAGAGAGCCGGATCGCAGGAGGGGCAGAGCCACAAGGTCCTGGTGGAGATCAGGGACACCATCCGCACCAGCATAGGTCTCCTCTCTCAGCTGGTCCCCATCGAATCCTCCTCCTCCAACAGCAAGCCCTTCCTCAATTATGTGAACCAGACCCTCAAGAAGATGATGGATCCCCAGTACCAGGTGGTGAAGGAGAGGATCACCACACTGCTGAACAACCTTCCAGACCCAGAGGCACCTGCTCCCACCCAGTCCAGGTCTGCTCCTCCACCCCAGGTGATGTCCCTCCCATACCAAGGCTTCCCACACCCCCTCACCTACCAGGGCTACAGCTACCCGGAGGTCCAGCAGCACAGACAGCAGCCCTTACAAATGCAGGCACAGAGTCATCGGGCAACACCGTTGCCACCGGTTCCAATGATGCCACCGATGCCAACCACGACAGTTCTCACCCTGCTGCAGAGCAGGCAGCCCCACTACACTGCTCCTTCCTCCATCCCAGAGCCAAGCCCGGCCTCAGTACATCTGTCCTCAGTACTGGGGCTGACACCCCATGGCATGGAGGAAGGACCTCTCAGCATCACGGGGCTGAGCCAGCTGTCTGACACCTTCCTCAACACACCGTCCCCTGTTGTCCTCTTGGGGCTAGGCACTCCAATAACACCTCAGACCAGCACTGCAGCAGCACCCACCTCCACAGCACCTGCTCCCTAACACCTTAGACTGGGAACACACCTCCGAGTGACCAAGAGGAGTGCAAGAGACTGGCTGCCTGGATATTTGTGGACTTTATTTGGACACTTGACTTGGGTCATGTTTATTTTACAGCTTGTTATTAATAAAGATTATCTTTGTTTCACACACTTGCTTCATTAATTTTTTTCTATAGAGTCTGGGTGGAAACTTTTAGAAATGGTTTAGCCTTTGCATGCTTGTGGGATGGGTTAAGATAGCAGTGCGATGGGCAGGGATACCTTTGGGATGGGTTAAGATAGCTGTGGGATGGGAAGGGATACCTGTGGGATGGGCAGGGATACCTATGGGATGGGTGATAGTTGTGGGATAGATAAACCTCCAGTGCAAGCATAGTGGGACTGTATGGTCCACCCTCCCAGGTGCCACACTTATGGCCCTTCATTATCAATGACAATGTAAGCATTGATCCGCACATGTCAACATAAACACAACTCTTTATTAAATGCCCTGTTCATTGTAGGCCAACCAAACATACATGGCCCAATCTCATCCATGTGATGAGACAGGCTCAAGGAAGCATCCCTTAAGCATCTACCATCCTGTCTTGCCACTCCACCGCTCCAGCTGGGGAGTTGCACCATTGTCTCAGGAGGTTGCGCTGCTTCTTCGCCTCACATGAGGCTCTGTTGGGGCCTTGCACATCCTCATTGTCGATCAGGTTTTGCCCTTGCCTCCATTCCCCAGGCTCCATGTCCCCATTGCCTTGTTGGAGGTCCACGAGCCTGTTCTGCAAGACTGGGTAGCGGGTGCGCATGAGATTGTGCAGGATGCAGCAAGCTTCCACAATCCTCCTCATGGTCTGTGGGCAATGCTGCATGTTGGTGAGAAGTACCTGGAACCTGTTGGCCAGGATGCCAAAGGCGTTCTCCACCACCCGCCTTGCCCTGGACAGCCTGTAGTTGAAGATCCTCTATTCACGGGTGAGGCATCTGGAGGTGTAGGGCTTCATGAGGTAGGTTGTGAGGAAGAAGGCGTCATCCCCCACGATGAAGTAGGGCACATCTTGTGTGTCATTGGGCAGCGGGTCTGGATCTGGGAAGCCCACCATGAGGTTGCTTTCCAGCCCCTCCTTGAGGTCACTGGCGTTGTATACCTGGGCATCTGAACATGAGCCACTGCCTGAAGCATCGATGTACATGAACTTGTTGTCAGCATCGACCATGGCAAAGAGGACGATGCTGAAGAAGCCCTTGTAGTTGAAATAAGTGGAGCCCGACTTGGGTGGTGCTTTGCAGGCCACGTGCTTGCCATCTATGGCTCCAACGGTGTGTGGGAAGTTCCACCTCTGATACCACTGCTCTGCAACTTTCTTCCATCCTTCTTCAGTGGAGGGGCACTGGAGGAGCTCCTCCAGGTATTCTTCGATGATGGCCTGCACCACTTCTCTGATCACAATGCTGATGGTGTTGTGTGGCACCCTCCAGCCATACTGCATGCTCCTCCATGTGGTCCCTGAGGCCAGGTGGCGCAGAGTGAGTGCCACCTTGAGCCCAGGGTCCAGGCTGTGGCTGGAAGTTGATGTTTGCCTTGGTCAACCTGGGTGTCAGGCGCTGCACAACTTTGTCAAACATGGCTGGAGGCATCCTCATGAAGTTCTTATATGCCCGAGTGTCTTCGTTCCTGAGCTCCACCATCAGCTTGTGGTACAGTCCGTACTCTGCTCTTCTCCCGATCCATCTTCGGACCCAGACGCTTCTTCGCCGCCTCCTTTTCTTCCCGTAGTAGAGTTCACAGAGCCTGTAGATGGCTTCGCACTGTTGCAGAAGGAAGAGCAAGAGTCAGATGAAGGCTGCAGAGGTCTGCACTGCTGTGCTGCTGGTCTGAAAGTGAGATGCAGACGAGTTGCTCCCCCTTTTTATAGGCAGTATAGGTGTCCCTTTGCATCCTCTAGGCATCCTGTAGACATCCTTAATATCAGAGATAGGTCCCCTCTGCGAACGTTTTTTCCATTTGAAACACTTTGTTTCTGCTAGGCATCCATTCTGCATCCATTCTGCATCCGTTCTGCGTCCATTCCGCTTCCTCCCTGCGTCCGAGAGGATGCGAGTTGTGCGGATGCGGAATGGATGCCTAGCGGATATAGCAGATGCGTAATGGATGCAGAACGGATGCGTAGCAGAGGCGTAGCGGATGCAGAACGGACGAATTGGATACATTTTCCTTGCAAAAGTTTTGAGCAGCTCAAAAATTTCTGAGCAGATGAAACGTCAATAAACGGATGCTGGATGGATAGAGAGGAAGGAAATCAGAGGCAGTGAGTACATCATGTTAACCAACGGGTGGCAAGCTTTTTTGTCCATTTTACATCCTCTTTGCATCTGTTGGTGCAGTGTGACAGGGGTTTAAATTTCAGGCCTGTGGCTTTCATGTGTTGGACTAGTGAGGAAGTGTGTTCCAGCTTTTTTACTGCATTTTTGTGTTCATCCAGGTGGGTACTTATTCTTCGATTGGTCTGTCCAATGTATGTGGCTGGGCATGATGCACAGGGAACTTCGTATATGCCTTGGTTTTCCAGGTCAATTTTATCTTTGGGGTTTTTAAGGATGGCTGCTATTTTTTTGTCTGTTTTGAAGGCAGTCTTGTAAGTTCTGCTTGTAAGTTTCGATGTGGTTTCCCTATTCACTCAAGTCCCGATAAAAGAAACTCTTGAAATCATCAAAAATAAATTCCAACCAGCTAAAGACCTCATGGAACTAACAGAACACTACTTAACCAACACATATTTCATAAACAAAGGACAAAGATAGAAGCAAATTGAAGGAGCCCCTATGGGATCACCACTGTCAGCCGTCATTGCAAACCTGTTCATGGAAGAATTCAAATCTAGAATCTTATGCCACCCACAAACCCAAACTATGGCTAAGATACATCGATGACACATTTGTGATTTGGCCCAATGGAAAAGAAAACCTAAACAATTTCCTAACACACCTAAACAGGCCACACCCCAAAATCAAGTTCACCATGGAAACGGAAATAAACAAACAACTACCATTCTTAGATGTACTAATCTACAAAAGAACAGATGGCACACTAGGACACACCATATACTAGAAAAAAACACACACCAACCACTATCTCAATGTCCAATCCCACTACCACCCAGCACAGATAAATTCCGTGACCAAAACACTAATCACCAGAACCAAACGCCTGGCAGACAAGACACATATAAAGATTGAACTATGCACCCTGACAAAAGTACTGACAGCCAACAGCTTCCATAAAAACAAAATCACCAGCTTGATCCACAAAAACACACTAAGACATAATAGAGACCCAGAAGATGAACAGACCTATGGAACAGCTGTCCTTTCCTACATAAGAGGTACTACAGACAAAATCAGTAAGATACAACCCAGGCATCACATCAAGACTGTCTTCAAAACAGACGAAAAAAATAGCAGCCATCCTTAGAAACCCCGAAGATAAAATTGACCTGGAAAACCAAGGCATATACGAAGTCCCCTGTCCTTCATGTCCAGCCACATACATTGGACAGACCAATAGAAAAATAAGTACCTGCCTGGATGAACACAAAAATGCAGTAAAAAAGCTGGAACACACTTCCTCACTAGTCCAACACATGAAAGCCACAGGTCATAACATCAACTTCAATGGTACCAAAACCGTAGCCACTACAGAAAACCCCAGCCACGGAATCATCAGAGAAGCCATAGAGATTGAAAAAAGACCTGAAAGCATGAATAGACGAGATGATTCCACCAGACTTTCAATCTTTTGGAAGCCTGCACTCTCAAACAGAAAGATCTCCACACCACCAGCCAGGCAAACAGACTCCCCCTTATACCTCCAGCTCAAACACACCCCAACCAGGCACCCAGATGAAACCTAGCTTCCTAATAGATGATAGCCGTCCTTTTACTCGAAGCCAAGCTGCACTGAAAGCCTCCAACACAGGAACACAATGTTACCAGCCAATCAAAGCCATAAAACAGACAGAAGAAACCAGAAACATCAATCAAACAAACTCCAAGTCCAATAAACACAGACCAAGACTCCCAACCAATCAGGATGTAGAAAAAAACATCCTGCCACAAAAATAGGCTAGCCTCAAATTTAAAACTTATGGCTGTGATAGCCTGACCCACATACGAACTCAATACAGAAGCTTGATGATGCCAGATGAGATTCTGCTGAAACGTTGCTGCAACTTTAAAAGCACAGTTACAATGACGTGGGATAATACCCGAAGGAAGCTGAATGGCATACATGTAAGTACCCGTGAAAACTTAAAAAAACAAATACATCTATGTCTGTCTATCTATCTATCTATCTATCTATCTATCTATCTATCTATCTATCT
>BLBF01000003.1:90397534-90426741 GCA_015471245.1 Laticauda colubrina | reverse complement strand
TCTATCTATCTATCTATCTATCTATCTATCTATCTATCTATCTATCTATCTATCCATCTATCTATCTATCTAATAAGGAATAGACCCCTGTCCAATTTAGTTTTGTTTAAATAGAACCTTCAGATGTCAAAATGCTGATAAGAGAAAGGCACATATATCAAATTTAAAAAAAAATAGAACAGTTCAAGGAAAACAAAAACTGCTTGGAAAAAGCTAGTCAGCAGAAGGATGGGAAGTAAGCAAGTTCTCTCATGAAAATCACCTTTCTGCTCATTTACACTCATTCTGAATTTAGTTGGTGTAAACGGACTGTCAAATGCTGGAGCATGGGGCCTTTGCCTGCATGTTTGTATGTGTGTTATATTGTTTTGCCATCTCCTGTCAAGATGATGTCATGTTGTGTTTTGATGTAACATAAAGCCTCAGCTTAAATATGAAGAGAGACATGGAAATGAGCTAGAAATGCTTGTTCCAGGCACCTCCCTAATTGGAAACAGCTTCCTTTAAAATGTGTTTCCAAGTAAAAACACTGGAGCAGGCTGCACTTTCATTCCTCCTTAGACACATAAACTTCCTGTTTTCTGCAGGAGATGAGTTGCAGTAAGATGGCTTTCAAATTCTCAGCAGTATAGCATTTATGTTGAGTCTGAACACCAAGCTGTGCCTTCCCTTCTAAGCCACTTATGAGCTCTTTAAAATAGAGACTCTGGAATTAGAGGCAGACGATGAGATCTCACCATCTAAGTGTCAGGCCGGTGAACAACATGCATCTTTTCTGTCCCTCACTTTTTGTAGCTTCAGTATTACTGGTGGTATGAAAATAGATTTTCTGTTGACCTGGAAGCACAGAATTTTATGATCAGGAAAACGTATCAGAAAGAGAGGATCTAGTGTGATAGGAGATGCTCTGTGTGCACGGACACCTGGCTTTTCATGGACTCTTATGTCCAGCTTTCATTTATTTGTACAATAAAACACAGCAGATGTAGAATTAATCTCCTGCGTTGTTTATTGGGCCTGTAATACTCTCCCCACATTGCTTTGCAATGAACTCATTTGGTGTTAGAGCTATAGATGACTTTGCTGCTGAGTTTACTGGGGGAAAAAACCCTCTTCCTATCTGTATGGCCAGCTACTCTGAGGCCTTCCTTTCTTTGTCATAATAAAATGGACTTGCCCAACCCTATACTGTGTGAGGTAAAATGAACTAAATTAAGGAAATGCAAGCAGGGACATAGAATTATTGGGTCAAAAAAAGAGGTCACACCTGATTTTTGTAACTGTTACATAATTCTTGAGGTCGCCTTTTTAAAAGATCTGTTTTCTTAAGGCAAAGAAAGAAGCTTTCATTTTATATCTACCTATTGGCCAAACAATACAGATAATCAATGCACCACCTGACTGTAATCATAACAATATTATCAGTCTGCCATGCTTATTATTAATGCATATTTTCACAGTCTATTGATGTTCATCACTTTAATGATGCATAAAGGCCACAATTTAATTTGAGCAAGGATCCACACTGATGCAGCCTCATTTCAGTTTTACAATCGGATATTTTTGTAAGATAATTCCTAAAACATTGCAATACACAACGCTCTTTTCCTTCTATCCCCTATTCTCTCCTAGCAGCTGTAACTTACAAGCTCATCAATGTAGTTTAATACATTTTGCCTGTCTCGATTCCCCAGAAGAATACCTGGATGAAGACAAAAGGAGTAAGAAAATGTTAATCTAACCAGCTTCTTCTTCCTTTTTATTAAGCTGAGACAGGTATGTAAACAACACACTATCTCTTCCTGATTTACCTACCTTGACAAGGCAGTTCTTATGACTACTTGGTAGCACATTTGACTAAATCTATTTATGGTGCTTCACAGAATAGAGAAATGATGCAATCTTCTTTCCCATTTGCTGCCAGCCAGGTTTGTACTAAAAAAAAAAAAAAAGGAAATGTGCTCTATGATGTCATGATCCCAAGCATTCCCCCTTATATGCTTGAACCCAATGTTGCAACACAAATCCCAAAGGGATTTGATTACATCATGACACATGTCATTTACATTCAGCCAAATGCAGTCATAGGTACTATACGTTTTTAGGAAAAGATATAGCTGCTTTAAAGAGTTGCAGAATGCTATGGTGGTGCTTTTGTACTCCCCACAGAAACTTTATGGAATCAAATCTGAATTGCTGGGTAGCCTTATTATTTAAAGCTGCTACACTATTTATTTACATATCAAACTGAACAGGTTGCCCAGCTCACAAAAAAATTAACCCTGGGCTGCATTTCGCAGTTAATTTTTAAAAACCGCAATAAATATATAACATGTTCATATCACAAACTATAAAAAGCTGGGGTGATATTAGCTTTAATAAGAGAGCCAGCACAAGATCTTCCTGGTACTATGTCATCCCAATCTTTTTAGCATAGCCAGTGTTTTGAGGGACTTGCAAAATATTAAGAGGGATGGAGCTAATATCAATTCGGAGCGGGGAAGATTCTTCACCAAGGCAGACCCACATCCTCTGTTCCACCAAGTGTGGATAGGGATAGGGTTGATAGGGACCTTGATAGGGACCCAAGCACACTTTCTCTTTCAGATCTAGTGGGATGAGCAATTATAGTAGGAAGAGGTGGTCCCTCCGGTAATCCAACCCTGCTTTAAAGGTTAAAACCATCACTTTGAATTGGGCCAAGAAGCAAACTGGCAACCGATGAAGTCTACAAAGCAAAGGTGTGTAACATGCTGTTCTAGAGGCATACATAACTGAGGGTGGTATTGCATTTTGCACCAGCTGAAGCTTCCAGATACTCTTCAAGGGCAGCCTGATGTAGAGCACATTACAGAAGTCCAATTGGGAGACGACAACGAGCAGACCTCCCTCAATTCAGGGATGAACATGAAGCTATGTGAAGGACTTCTAGCCATGACTGTTACCTACTCTTTGAGCAGGAATTGTGTATCCAGGAGGACCCCAAGATTGCTCACTGACATCCCATCCCAATTGTGGCATAAACCTACAACTGGAAGGTGCCTTACCTTTCAAGAAATACAAATTATAGAAGGGTAATTCAATAGGAACTACTATCTGTCTTAATTTTGTATTGCTGATAAAAAGACAGATACTAGTGAATTGCAGTCCTCCCTAAAGTCCTTATTTTCAGTGGCCTAATTGAGCTGATTAAAGGCTCCCTAATAATTCAAGCCAGGGAGCAGAGACCCCCCCTTTCTTTCAGTCATCTTCTGTCAGCAGAATTTGTTGAAAATGGAATTCTATTTTCATAGATGCATAGAAATTTGCACCCGTGAGGAAACCCAGGTTTTTTTTTTTTTTACTTTTTCCAGAATGATTGCAATTGGCAGCCACAGTATCCATGGCAATAAGATTATCAAGAGATGCTTGGGAGGCTGTCTCCAGCTTTTAGCTGACAAATAAAAACAAGAGATAGGAAATGCAGCAAGGGCAGGCATGACACCAATTGCCGAAAAAGATGAAAAAAAAGAAGATGGCAAGTGGCTAGATTACTTCCTATTACTTATTACATCATTGGCTCATCTTGTCTCCAAGCATCTCCAAATGACATTGTCATTTCTGTTGCCATTGAACCTCCTAGTAAAATGTGTTAGAACAACTAGGCACACTTTGCTAAAATAAAAAATGGGGGAGAAATTCACTGGCTTTATATTTTCATAGGAATGTTTTCAATTTGCAGCAGCTAAAATTGTTTGGCATCTTAAATGCAGCCATATCCTGATATTAGCATTTTTTCAGACGTACAGGACACATTTCAAAAAAAGAGCAAGCAAGCACATATAAACATAGATATGCACAGAGAAATTTGAATATGAACAGAAATGTGCAGACAATGCAAACTCATTTCCATTGGGTTTTAAAACAATGCAGCAGGCTGCAGAAATGAGATGGAATTAATTGTTAAAAAAAGTAAAGAACAGAATCCACTTTGAGCAGATCATCCAATTGCAATGGCAGCTTTATAGAAGAAGCAGAAAGGGATTCTTATGAGCAACTACAGAAAGCTTGCTTCTGCTTTGTAGGCACCACTTTGTAGAAATCATTGACTGTTCTTGAAGCAGTGTAATATGGCTGTTTAGGTGGTGGATTAATTAAGAGTGTGGACTGGCACAAGGATCTCTGCCAAGTCCAGCTCAGATCTCTGCTGCAGTGGGAGCAGCAGAGTTACAAACATTGTCACAGAGGAATTTGGGATTTTAGCTACCATTGACCGCTCCTTTGTTCATTCCCTAAACTCCATTTTTATGCTGTCCACCTTCCATCCATATTAGCCTTAGGGGAATCTGACCCTTATCATTCCATTCTCATTCAACTTCCAATAGAAAGCTGTTATGTTGGCAATTGATTCAGTGCAATTTTGCTAGACTATGCACACTTTATTTGCCTTCCCCCATTTTACACAAGGGCAGAATAGCACAAGGGTGAAATGATTGGAAGAAATTTGAAGTGAAAGTGCCCTTTCCCAAGGACTGTTGCAAACTTAGCACCCTTCACGAGTCCTTTATTTATTTATTTATTTTTAAAAAGCAAATTAAATTAAATTGTATTGTGGTAGAATTTTATTTATTTATTTGTCAAATTTATATGCTATCTGTTACATATTAACATACTTGTAATACCCTAACCTGATTGGCTGAAACGAACTGCACTGTGATTGGCCGAGATGCAAGACGGTGATTGGTTAGTAAGGAACCTCCCGTGATTGGATGAACCTATCGTGGGAGATTCAGAAAACTGTCATTGGGTGAGAGCCGCCAGCTAACTCTATAAGAAGAGCTGCCACGGCTCGCTAAAGGCTACAGAGATCTATACCTTGAATAAAGAGCTGAAGTTACGCTGGTCTCCTGCCTCCTGATTTCCCGTGCTTCAACACTGGCGATGAGGGTGGGATTCTGACACAAAGAGACTAGTCGGGCATGTGGCAACCAAGCTGAACAACCAATAAGATGGCCGGCAGCAACTTTCCACCTGCACCATTCAACCAGGCAACCGAGGACTGGGAATCTTACACTGATAGATTCCTCATGTTCCTCGAGAACAACAATCTCAAGGATACAAATAACCATCGAAAGAGAGCTGTGTTCCTGACCCATTACAGACCAGCCATATTCAAGATTGCCAAAGCATTGGCCAAGCCAGAGGACATGAAGGAGATGACTTGGCCAGATCTAGATCGATTACTTCGGAACCACTATGCCCCAGCCGTGCCAAACCTGATCCAGTGACACGAATTCTACTGTCGGGATCAAAAGGACGGAGAGAGCATCGGGGATTTCGTGGCAGCATTTAGGAACATCGGAGGTGCATGTGGCTTTTCAGACATGGACGAGGCTCTGAGGGACCGCGTGGTTCTCGGTCTCAGAGACCCTGTGCTCCAGAGCAGGCTAATGGCTCGAGCATACATTACAGTTACCGAAGCCATTGCTGAAGCCACCGCAGCCGAAGCTACGAAGAAATCAGTGGCCAAGATGCAACTAATGAACGTAAGGGACCGACAAACAACCTTGGAGACCAACACATCCCCCGAAAAATGAACTGAAACTGGTCACAAAGCAACAGCGGCACATGACGAGGACGTCGATCTATCACCCAACACTGACGATGAGGAAGAGGAGATCCACCAATTGCAAGCAGAGCGAGACTGGCAGAGAAGTCATAAATCGGGCTTCCAGTGCGCCGGTTGTGGTGGCGACCACCCCCATTCTAAGTGCTGGTTTTTAGATGCCATTTGCCGGTACTGTGAAAAATGGGGGCATATCGCCAAGGTCTGCTGAAACAAACGGAACTCTAGCCCAAGACGATGTGACAACACACCTCCTAGAAACCAAGACAGCTTCACAGAGAACCGATGGAACCATGAAAACCGAAGCAAGCGGCTCAGCAAGACCAGACGATGGGAAGAAACCCATCAAACAGTCACAATCGGCCATTCAGACAACTCAGACGCAAGAAAAGTACACGTGCAGGTCAGCATCAAAGGCAGGCCGTGCAGAATGGAGGTGGACTCTGGATCATACCTCTCCATGGTGTCCTGGGACACAATTAAGAGATTAGTGCCCAGCTTACAGAAACATGAGCTGGAGAACCAGAGACTCACTATTAAAGACTATCAGGGGAACAGAATCCCGGTAATAAGAATTGGACACTTCCATGTAATCTTCAAAAGGCTTGGAAAAGTACTTCCACTCACTATTGTTGACAGAGACCACCCAAGCCTGCTGGGCCTGGAATGGTTCTCGCCATTAGGGATTGAGGTGACGGGCATCAACCATGTCAAGAAAACAGACTGGGAAGAGGAGCTGATGAAGAAATTCCAAGAAGTGTTCGACGGACAATTAGGCAAGTACCGGGGGTCCCCAATATCATTTAGCTTGAACCTCAATATTGCCCCAGTCCGGCTCAAACCTAGATGAGTTCCATTCACCCTCAAAACAAAAATAGATGAACAATTAGATAAGCTCATTGCACAAGGGGTCCTGGAACCAATAGATCATGCATGCTGGGAGACCCCAATAGTCACCCCAATCAAACCAGACAGGTCCGTGAGAATTTGTGGGGACTATAAAGCAACACTTAACAATGCACTGCAACAAAGTGCATACCCAGTCCCAGTGGTACAGCACCTCCTACACTCACTCGGGGGAGGAAAGGTCTTTGCGAAGTTCGACTTGGCACAAGCATATCAACATCTGCCCGTTGATGCTGAGACTGTGGAAGCACAAATTATCGTGACCCACAGGGGGGCTTTCCGGTGCCAAAGGCTCCAATTCGGAGTCAGTGTGGCACCAGGGGTGTTCCAGAGTCTCATGAAGCAGTTACTCCAAGGAATTAAGGGAGTTCTACCATATTTTGATGACGTGTTGGTAGCGGCCAAAGACAAAAGATAATTGAGAAGCCAACTCAGAGAAGTCCTACAAAAATTTTAAAAAGCAGGACTTAAAGTCAAAAAAGAAAAGTGCCAGTTATGCACTGAAAAGGTTGAGTTCCTGGGATATCTGGTGGACAAAGATGGAATCCACCCCACACACAAAAAAATAAAAGCAATAAAGGAAGCCCCGAGACCTCAAAATAAGGCAGAATTACAAGCCTTTCTGGGAGTAATCAATTTCTACAATGTCTTTTTGCCACAGAAGGCAATAACAGCGGAACCTCTGCATAGGTTGCTCGACAAGATGTCCGTCTGGTCCTGGGGCAAGCGGGAAGAGAACACCTTCTGGAACATAAAAGACCTCCTCACATCACAATCAGTCCTCATCCAGTACAGCGAGACCCTACCACTAACGGTAACCTGCGACGCCTCTCCATTCAGCATCGGAGCTACAATAAGCCATACCCTGCCAGACAGGAGAGAAGCACCGATTGCTTACTTCTCGAAAACACTATCAAAGGCAGAAAAAAATCATAGCCAGCTCGACAAGGAGGCACTTGCAGCAGTTACCGGCGTAAAGCGGTTTCATGAGTACTTATACAGTAGGGACTTCACCCTCATCACCAACCATAAACCACTACTGGGGATCCTGGCGGGAATCCTGGGGCACCCCCAACATACTGTCTCCCTGGATGACAAGGTGGTCTGAGGTCCTTGCCCCTATACCTACCAACTAATACATCACCCAGGGAAATGCATCTCGCATGCTGATGCACTAAGCCATTGCCCCTTAACATATTACGAAGATGACCCTATACCCACCACATCCACTCTGTAAATAGAGACATTGCCCAGCCTACCAACAACCACGTCAGACATTGCGAGAGAGACGAGCAAAGACGGCAAACTGGCACAAGTTTTGAACTGGGTGGTAAAAGGGTGGCCGGAAACAGAAAGCAGTGACCAGTTTAAACCCTTCTGAAACCGGCAAACTGAATTATCCTCCCAAAAGGGATGTATACTATGGGGCGATAGAGTGGCAGTTCTAGACAGCTTACAAAAAAAAATATTACACATGTTGCATGAGGGACACCCGGGCATTGTGAAAATGAAATCCCTGGCCAGAAGCTACATATGGTGGCCAGGGAGAGACAAAAACATTGAAACCTGTGTGGCTACATGTGACAAATGTCAGCAACCCAGACCAAACTCACCCGAAGCTCCAACCCTCCAGTGGGAAACACCAAGGGGACCATGGTCAAGGGTCCATATAGACTTTGCGGGACTCACAAAAGGGCACACTTTCTTGATCGCAGTAGATGCTTACTCCAACTGGCTGGAGGTAAGCCTAATGTGATCTACCATGACGGAGGCAGTTACAAAACAACTAAACAGACTTTTCGCCACCCACGGCCAAATGACTTGATAGTATCTGACAACGGGCCACAATTTACGGCATTGGCATTTGAGCAATTTCTCGCAGAATGGGGAATCGACACGTATTGATGGCACCCGGTCATCCGGCGGCAAATGGGAGGGCAGAATTAATGGTCAGATACACCAAAGATGCTTTAGAAATGATGGACACTGGTAACATACACGACAAAATAAATAAACTATTAACAATACAGCACATAACACCAAGTGCCAACACCAATAAAAGCCCGGCAGAACTCCTGATGGGAAGAAAACTCCGATCCCATCTAGACAGACTTCACCCGACTTACAATCCAGAAAAACCACCAGACTCCTCCAGCCAGTACCGGGCATTTAATCTGGGAGACACGATCTATGCTAAAAAAATTTCAGGGGACCCACTATGGGTACCCGCTACAATAACCCAAGTAACAGGCCCTCGGTCGTACTGGCTGGAAACAGAGGACGGAAGAAACTGGAAATGGCATGTCAACCAAATACAATCAAGAATAATTTTAAACAGCACTGAAAACCCACAAAACTCACAAACAGACTCCAATAAAAAAAATAGAGGGGGGGGAAACCCCAAACAATCATCAAAAAGAAAGGGAAAATACGACTACAAGACAACGACAAACCGAACCAGAAATACAAACACCGCTAAATAAAAGAAGAAACCATCAATACTCACCGGAAATTGAAGGTAGCCGAAGGGTACCAGAGGAAGACAACCCACTTGGAACCTCACCTAGAAGGAACAGTCAAGCCAGCTCAACCAGCCCGGAAAGAATGGCTGGTAACAAAGAAGCCGACAACTCGACCAAGCCCAGTAGACCGGGTGGGAGTTGCGGCAAAAGGCCTGACTCACCCTTCCAGGCGGTTCCATGGAGAAGAGCAGGAGCAATGAAGATCTCTTCTGAACTGGCTGAAGACCACGCAGCAACTGAACTGCGCAGGTCAAGTAGGCAAGTAAAAAGCCCTGCCTAACCTATGCAACTACATCACGAAGGATGAACCATACTAAGAGGGGAGGGGTGTTACAAATTAACATACTTGTAATACCCTAACCTGATTGGCTGAAATGAACTGCACTGTGATTGGCCGAGATTCAAGATGGTGATTGGTTAGTAAGGAACCTCCCATGATTGGACGAACCAATCGCGGGAGATTCAGAAAGCTGTCATTGGATGAGAGCTGCTGGCTAGCTCTATAAGAGCTGCCACGGCTCGCTAAAGGCTACTGAGATCTATACCATGAATAAAGAGCTGAAGTTATGTGGTTCTCCTGCCTCATGATTTCCCACACTTCAATACTACCCATCTCACTCTCAAGTCACCCTGGATGGCTTACAATATCATAAATCACAGTGTAAAACAATGAGAAGGTTCAAATTTTGAAAATACTGGGCATAAAAAGTTAAGGCACTTAGCAGCAAACAGGATAAAAAAGGATCAATAAGTAAAAGGGATAGAAGTTGGAACTTCCTTTCATCTAATATTCATCTCCGGAATGAAATGCCCCCATTCAGGCCTAAAGCCCATGTCACACTGAACCAACGGACGCAAAGAGGACGTAAAACGGAAAAAAAACCTTGCCATCCGTTCGAAAACGCGATGTACTCACTGCCTCCGTTTGGCTTCCTCTCTATCTGTCCAGCATCCATTTATGGATGTTTCATCCACTCAGAAAGTTTTGGGCTGCCTAAAACTTTTGCGCGGAAAATGTATCCAGTTCGTCCGTTCTGCATCCGCTACGCATCCGCTACGCATCCGCTATGCATCCGCTACGCATCCGCTACGCATCCGTTATGCATCCGTTACGCATCTGTTACACATCCGCTATATCCGCTTGGTGTCCGTTCTGCATCCACGTAACTCCATCCACCCGGATGCAGGGAGGAAGCGGAACGGATGCGGAACGGATGCAGAAGGGATGCCTAGTGGATGCAGAACGGAAACAAAGCGTTAAAAACGGAAAAAATGTTCGCAGAGGGGACCTATCTCGGATATTAAGGATGTCTAGAGGATGCCTACAGGATGCCTAGAGGATGCAAAGGGACACCTATACTGCCTATAAAAAGGGGGAGCAACTCATCTGGATCTCACTTTCAGAACAGCAGCCCAATGGTGCAGACCTCTGCAGCCTTCATTTGGCTCTTCCTCTTCCATAGCATCCAGTCATGTCCACCGTGGATCGTAACAAAGTCCATTTGGCAGCCACCATCGTTCTACAACAGTGCGAAGCCATCTGCAAGCTCTGTGAACTCTACTGTGAGAAGAAAAGGAGCCACCCAAAAAGAGTCTGGATCCAAAGATGGTTCGCCAGAAGAGCAGAGGACGGACTGTACAACAAGCTGATGGTGGAGCTCAGGAACGAAGACACACGGGCGTTCCAGAACTTCATGAGGATGCCTCCAGCCATGTTTGACGAAGTTGTGCAGCCCCTGACACCCAGGTTGATCAAGGAAAACAGCTGCTTCCGGTCCAGCCTGGAATCTGGGCTCAAGGTAGCACTCACTCTGCGCCACCAGGCCTCAGGGTCTACCTACAGGAGCATGCAGTACGGCTAGAGGGTGCCACACAACACCATCAGCATTGTGGTCAGAGAAGTGGTGCAGGCCATCATCGAAGAATACAAGGAGGAGCTCCTCCAGTGCCCCTCCACTGAAGAAGGATGGAAGAAAGTTGCAGAGCAGTGATATCAGAGGTGGAACTTCCCCCACACCGTTGGAGCCATAGATGGCAAGCACGTGGCCTGCAAATCTCCAGCCAAGTCGGGGTCCACTTATTTCAACTCCAAGGGTTTCTTCAGCATCATCCTCTTCGCCATGGTCGATGCTGACTACAAGTTCATTTACATCGATGCTTCAGGCAACGGCTCATCTTCAGATGCCCAGCTATACAACGCCAGTCATCTCAAGGAGGAGCTGGAATGCAACCTCATCATGGGCTTACCAGATCCAGAACCCCTGCCCAACGACACACAAGATGTGCCCTACTTCATTGTGGGGGATGACGCCTTCTCATGAAGCCCTACACTTCCAGATGCCTCACCCGTGAAGAGAGGATCTTCAACTACAGGTTGTCCAGGGCAAGGCGGGTGGTGGAGAACGCCTTTGGCATCCTGGCCAACAGGTTCCAGGTACTTCTCACCACCATGCAGCATTGCCCAGAGACCGTGAGGAGGATCATGGAAGCTTACTGCATCCTGCACAATCTCATGCACACCCGCTACCCAGTCTTGCAGAACAGGCTCGTGGACCTCCAACAAGGCAATGGGGACATGGAGCCTGGGGAATGGAGGCAAGGGCAAAACCTGATAGACACTGAGGATGTGCAAGGCCCCAACAGAGCCTCACGTGAAGGGAAGAAGTAGCGCAACCTCCTGAAACACTGGTGCAACTCCCCAGCTGGAGCAGTGGAGTGGCAAGACAGGATGGTAGATGCTTAATGGATGCTTCCTTCAGCCTGTCTCATCACATGGATGAGATTGGGCCATGTATGTTTGGTTGGGCTACAATGAACAGGGCGTTTAATAAAGAGTTGTGTTTATGTTGACATGTGTGGATAATTATTACATTATTATTGATAATAAAGGGCCGTAGGTGTTGCACCTGGGAGGGTGGACCATCCAGTCCCACTATGCTTGCACTGGAGGTTTATCTATCCCACAGCTATTACCCATCCCAAAGGTATCCCTGCTCTTTCCTTAGGTATCCCTGCCCACCCCACTGCTATCTTAACCCATCCCACAAGCATGCAAAGGCTTAAACCATTTCTAAAAGTTTCCACCAAGACTTTATTAAAAAAAAGAAATGAAGCAAGTGTGTGAATCAAAAATAGACTTTATTAACAACAAGCTATACAACAAAAAAGAGTCTCTGGCACTCCTCTTGGTCGCTCAATCCCAGGGGTGAAGGGTGCAGGTGCGATGGAGGTGGCTGGTGCTGGAGTGCTTGTCATCAGCTCCTCCAGAAGCAGAAGCAGCAGAAGCGCCAGCCCCAGAAGAGTGAGGCCATGCTGCAGAAGCCCCAGGAGAACTAGAGTGAGGGCCAGGGGGCAGGATGGTAGTCCTGTCCCTCTTGCCAGGGCTGGCAGCAGATGGCTGAGGCTTGCTGTGCTTCCACATGGTTGTGGGGTTGCTGGCTGGCAGAAAGGATGGAAGGAACCAAGGCTGGCAGGAAGGCTGGCAGGCAGACATGAACCAAGGCTGGCAGGAAGGCAGGCAGCAAGGCTGGCAGGCAGACTGGCTGGCAGCAAGGCTGGTAGGGAGGCTGGCAGCAAGGCTGGTAGCAAGGCTGGCAGCATGGCTGGCAGGCAGACATGCAGGCAGGGCAGGCAAGGCAGTCGATGTGTCTGGCAGCAGGTCTTTCCTCTGAATGGCGACCTGCTTCCGAGCTGGTTCCATTATATCCACGGGGCTGATGCAATGCATCCTCCCCGCATGCGCAATTAACGCTAGGCATCCATTAGGCTTCCGCTGTGCATCCGCTGTGCATCCGCTTCATCCGTTCGGCGTCCATTCTGTATCCGCTGTATCCGTTCCGCGTCTGCTTTGCTGAGACCCCCCGGAAGCCCTGCGGTTGCACCATCTGCTCCCATCCACTTCCATCCGCTGGGCTTCCATTCCACATCCACTTTGCATCCGCCCTGCATCCTCCCCGCGTCCGTGTTATCCGCTCCGGTTATGCAAACTTTTGCTCCTTTTGAGAGCGGATAACAACGGATGGAACATTTTGCTCATCCGCTGTGTCCTTTTTGCATCCATTGGCCAGTGTGACATGGGCTTAAGCCAGTTAGCAGAGCCAGGTTTTCAGGCCAAGAATTTGGGGGTGTATCTCTCCTTGAGGAGCACAAATTTCCAGAGTGTAGAAACCATGGCAAATCTTTTCTCCTGGACCCTGCCACAATGCTTTGGCTGATGATATTTGCAGCATAGCCTTTCTTCTGGAGGTAGTGGGGTAGGCTAATCCCATTGGGTCTTAGTGGATGCAATAGACAGAGATAGAACAACATACAAAGCCATCTAAAGCAGGGGTCCCCAACCTGTGGGCCACAACACATTAATGGGCTATTTGCAACTGGGCCGCTTGAGTGATGGGCTGGTGTATGAGCTCACAATCCAACATGCATGAGTGGTGGGCATTGGAACTCACAGCCCCACTTGTATGAGTGGTGGGTATTGAGGTAATTTCCCGTTTGGAGAATGAGCGCATAAAGGGAGACGTATTTGAGAGAAGTGTTTGAATAATACACACACAGCACACAGATACATTGTACAGTAAATGTAGGTTTTCACTTTCAGAAACATGTAAGCAAAGTTCAAGATAAGCAGTCCAAAATCATTCACAGGTAAGATCAGTCAGTTTGCACTCCAGGGATAATCCAATAACAAATTCCAGTGTCAAAAACAGTTCAGTATCAGACTTACATCAAATCCAGGCATAGCAGTCAATTAGAAAAAATGGAACAGCAAACTCAGTCCCATTATCATTTACGAAAGTAATTACTTTACTTTTCATTTTTCTCTTAGCAAACCTTAGCCAGTTAAAGAAATGTTGGAATGTGTTAGGGATAACATTGTTCACCCTAACTGGTTTAGGTGAAATAATAACTATGAATCATAGTTAGTGTATGTTAGAGTGTATACAGCTTTAACTGTGAAATAGCAATTAAAGGAGTGGTTATGAAAACAACATAAAAGTAGCAAGACTATGGCTTGCTCACACTCTCTCTGACTTTGATGATCCCATTAAAGAAGAAGTCCACGAAGAGCAAATAGGACCAGAACAAGAGGAAATAGTTGATCAGGAAGAGTTACATAATCAAGAACAATTAATAAAGGAAAGTCCACCTGTAAGTCCTATAATACCTAGACGTACTACACGTGTAACTAGACCACCTGATAGGTATCAAGCAAGTATAGTTTGCCAAGTAACTAAAGTTCCAACTAGTGTAGATGAACTTAGGATGTATCCTGCTAAGGATCAGGAGAATTGGCAAAAGGCAATGGAAAAAGAACTAAATTCATTAAAGGTAATGAAAGTGTATGAAGATGCCAAATTACCTCCAGGAGAAAAATCCATTGGGTGCAAATGGATATTTAAAGTAAAAACTGGAAATGATGGGACTGTTATCCATAAAGCTAGGTTAGTAGCTCAAGGATTTAATCAAACTGCATCTGATTACGATGAAGTTTTTGCACCAAGCCTTAAAGCTACATCTTTAAGAGCAGCATTAGTGTGGGCAGCTAAGAAAAACTATGTCATTAACCATTTAGATGTAGAAACTGCTTATCTACATGCACCATTGCAGCACACTATATATTTAAGAAAACCAAATGGTATAAAAGAAAATAAAGTAAATAATAATGATTGTTGGAAACTCAAAAAGAGTCTTTACGGGTTGAAACAATCTGGGTTTGAGTGGAACCAATATATTGTGAAAGAGTTAAACAATATAGGTTTTAAATCTGGTTTAGCAGATCCGTGTGTATTTAAAAGAGAAAATAATGGAACGGTGTCATTATTATTATTATTTACTGATGATATTGCTTTAATAACTAAAACTAATAATGAAGCTAATGAGATTATATCATTATTAGCCAAAAAGATAAAAATAAAGCATTTAGGTGAAATTAAAAGGTATCTAGGATTGACAATTAATAAAACAAATAATGGTTTTAAGATATCTCAAGAAGATAAAATTTGCCAATTAATTAAAACTTATAAGATGGAACTTTGTAAACCGGCAAAGACTCCAATGAGTCAAGAAGTTTGCCAAACTAATGATCAAAGTCCCAAATTTGATAAGTCCATATATGAATCTTTGATTGGTAGCTTATCATATATAAGCAATTGGTCAAGGCCAGATATTGCTTATAGTGTAAATCAGCTGGCACGTTTTAATTCAGATCCAAAAGAATATCATTGGAAATCCTTAAAAAGAATATTGAGATATCTTAAGGGAACAATAAACCATGCATTATATATAGAACCAAAGGGTGATTTGAGTCTTAGTGCTTATGCAGATGCAAGTTTTGCAACTGATATAAACACTAGAAAATCAACATCTGGGATGGCTATATTATTTGGTAAGACACTAATAGGATGGAGGTCAATCAGACAACAGCATATTAGTTTATCCACAATGGAAGCAGAATTTTCATGTCTGTCATTGTTATGCACTGACTTAATTTTCTACAAACAGTTATTGTTGGACATGGGTATAACTGTAAAAGATTCCATTATGGTGTATGAGGATAACCAAGCAGCTATAAAGTTAGCTACTAGTATTGCTGTAAAAACTAGATCAAAACATACTGACTTAAGATATTTGAATGTAAGAGAATCAGTGAAAAATGGATTAATTAAATTGGTATACTGCATGTCAGAAGAAAACATTGCAGACCAATTTACAAAAGCTCAAGGAGCAACTAAGTTTAAAGAAAGTTGCGAAAAATATTTTCTAAAGATGTAAATGATTCATAGTTATTATGTAACCTAAAAGGGGAGAATGTTAGGGATAACATTGTTCACCCTAACTGGTTTAGGTGAAATAATAACTATGAATCATAGTTAGTGTATGTTAGAGTGTATACAGCTTTAACTGTGAAATAGCAATTAAAGGAGTGGTTATGAAAAACACTATAAAAGTAGCAAGGCTACAGCTTGCTCTCTCTCTCTCTGGCTTTAATGATCCCTGATTACTGCTTGGAATCAAGACTGCATTGCTCAAACGGGAGAGACAACTAAGGACTGATTTGTAAGTGAACTGACATGGAATATTCTACATGGACTTTGCTAACTGAATATCCCTGAATGGACTGACTACATGGTAAATGAATATTGGACTGTTATTTGACTATGCTATTAACTTATAATGGAATAAAATATATTCTTGATAGCACAAGCGTATCTGTTATTTTTACTGTATGTTAATAAACATACAAGCTTAGCTCACTCATTTATCTGTGTGCCTATCTGACTAACGCTGCACATTCTGTTTAGCTTGTCTACCTAACCCTGGTTGGGGAACCCAGGCTTAACAGAATGTTTCTATTTTATTTTTCATAAGAGCAGAAACCATATTATGAGTAATGGTCCATAATACTCAAAATATAGCAGGCACCTCCTAAACTTAGTTTCTTAGGACCAATTATATCAGCAAAAACAACCTCTAAAGGTTGTTTGGTCTTAAACCCATTAAGTCTGTTTGCAGGAGTAACCTTACTCTTTTATTGGCTACAAGCATTACAGTTTAAATACTTGCTACAGGATTTCAATTTTACTCTCTCTGACAGTTCAACAGTTTGTTTGAGCATTTTGAAATTAATGTGCCCTAGACGTCTATGCAGTAAATGTATACATTCATCATGTGGCTTAACATTGTTATAAACTGACCATCTACAACTGGTCATCATGTATTACATATAAATATTTCTCTAAATTAGCAGTAACACTTTTACCCTCTTTCTCTATTATACAGTTATCTCCCATAAAAGTTACAACATAACCAAAATTAACTAAAGCCCTTGCTGATAATAAATTAAATTTCAGTTTAGGTACATATAACATAGTTAAATGTTGTTTACACCAGAACAATATGCAGTACCTTCACCTGATGTTTTAATCTCCCATCCATTTGCCAATGATACATGTTGTTTACTTGTGGACATCTTTACAAACCTTTTTATATCTTTAGTAATGCATTGCGATGCTCCACTATCAACAACCCACAAATCATGGTTTATAGTTGAATTGCTAGACATAGCTAAACTAACATTCTTCTTAGCCTTCTGATATTCGTTAGTATTCTGTTATTTTCCCTTCTTACAGAATTTAGCTTTATGTCCCCTAGCCCCACAAGAAAAACATTTCCTAACAGCATAGGCAGTTGAAGACAAATCTTCTTCTTGTGGTTCTTCCTTCCTCAGTTGGTCCCTATCCAGCTGTCTTCTTCCTTCTTCTAACAACCTCCCAGTGATATCAATCAATGTCAGTTCATCTCTGGACAGGACTTCCAGGAAGATACGTAATCATCATAACTTTCATCCAATGAAAGTCACGAACATAAATCCTCTTCAAATTTTCCCAACACTTAGCAGCAGGCTCTTGTCCACGAATATGGTCTAGCTGCTGGTCACTCAGTGTTAGTCCAATTATACAAAGAGCCTGCTCGTTGTTCTGTTTAAAGTTAGGTAGCTTCTTGGCAGCATACTCATAAGCTGGATCCCAAGCATTTACATCCGGTGGGTCTTGAACTACATTCCATAAACCTTCTCTATACAGAAGTAGACTGCACTTCATAGACCAGGAAACATAGTTTGTTCCATCCAACTGGGTTATCAGTGATAGACTTGTTGAAGTGTCTTGTGCCATCTTTACCAGGATAGTAACCCACATTTAAACAGTAAACAGCTGTCTGTATACAGTACTGTGTATTCACACTAACTCTCAGTTATCTGAGCCTGGTATGGTCTGGGCCCATAACCAGTGTTGAGGTAATTTCCCCTGAGGAGAATGAGCGCATACAGGGAGACGTATTTGAGAGAAGTGTTTCAATAATACACACACAGCACAAACATACAATGTACACTAAATGTAGGTTTTTACTTCCAGAAACATGAAAGCAAAGTTCAAGATAAGCAGTCCAAAAACATTCACAGGTAAGATCAATCAATTTGTACTCCAGGGATAATCCAGTAACAAATTCCAGTGTCAAAAACAGTTCTGTATCAGACTTACATCAAATCCAGAAATAGTAGTCAAATAGAAAAAATGGAACGGCAATACTTTCCAACAAAAGGAAACAGAGACTGACACACACTCTCTTATGAGATTTAAGGGACTGTCAAATAGGCCGACGGATGCAAAAAGTATGTAAAAAGGACACAGCGGATGAGAAAATTTTCCATCCGTTGTTATCCACTCTCAAAAGTGCCCCAAATTTGCATAAACAGAGCGGACAACAACAGAAAGGAATGGATGTGGGGAGGACGTAGCAGGGATGTAAAGCGGATGCTCCATGGAAGCCTAGTGGATGGAAGCAGATGGAAGCGGATGGCACATCCGCAGGGCTTCCGGGGGAGCACAGCGAAGCAGACGCGCAGCGGAAGGAATGGATGCAGAACGGATGCTGAGCGGATGACGTGGATGTATCACGGATGCCTAGCGGATGCCTAGCAGATGCCTAGCAGATGCCTAGTGGATGCAAAGCGTTCACTGCACATGCGGGGAGGATGCATTGCGTCACTCCGCAGATATAAAAGGATGCAGCTCACAAGCAGGTCACCATTCAGAGGAAAGATCTGCTGCCAGACACATCTCCAACCAACAACCATGGGGAAGAAGAGGAAGCCTGTGCCTACTCCTGCCAGCCCTGGAAAGAAGGACAGGGCCACCATCCCACCCCCTGGCTCTGACTCTGCTTCTGCTGGGGCTTCTGCTGCTCGGGCTGACTCTGCTAGTGCTGGGGCTTCTCCTGGTGCTGCTCCTGGTGGTGGGGCTTCTGCAGGTGCTTACTCTACTGGCCCTGCTCCTGGTGCTGGTGCTTCTGCTGGTGCTTACTCTGCTGGTGATGCTCCTGTGCTGCTGGTGCTGCTGGTGCTGCTGGTGCTTACTCTGCTGCTGCTGATCCTGGTCCTGCTGGTGCTGTTGGTGCTGCTGGTGCTGCTGGTGCTCCCGGTCCTGTTGGTGCTCCTGGTCCTGCTGGTGCTGCTGGTGCTTACTCTGCTGGCACTGCTCCTGGTGCTGCTGGTGCTGCTGGTGCTGCTGGTGCTGCTGGTGCTGCTGGTGCTGCTGGTATTGCTGGTGCTGCTGGTGCTCCTTTTGCTGCTGCTGTTGTTGTTGCTGCTGGTGGTAGTGGTGGTGTGGTGGATCAGCCCCTAGAACCTCAAAGCCCCTCTGATGAGGGCCCAGAAGGCCCTGCCAGAGGGAGGAAGAGGCATACGCATGAACGGGAGAGGAGGCAATACTCCATCGAAGAGGAACATGAGGATGAGGTGCTCGAATGGCTGAGGGAGAACGAGTACCTCTGGTGGAAGGGACACAGGTTCTATCGAGACAAAGAGGAAGCAGACTGCTTGGAGAGAGAAGGCGGAGAGCCTGGGCTACACTTCGGAGGTCCTCCTTGGGTGGTGGAAGCACATGCACACCTGGTACAGGAAGCTGCACCTCAAGAAGTCTGGCCAGACCACGGTCAAGCTCACTGATCAGGAGACCTACGTGATGGCCAAGTGCAGCTTCTTGGCGGGTGAGATCCACCACCGAGGAGCAGCCCCTCTGTCTACCCTCTCTCTCAGGCAGCCCATAGAGAGCCAGTCCTCTTCTGGCCAAGAGTCAGCTCCTGTGTCCAGGGAGGTATCTGTGGAGCGTCCCATGACGGAGACCCCCCCGACAGCTGCACTCCCCGTGGCAGAGTGCGTGGAGGACCCCCTGATGCAGTGGGAGCAAGGAGGGGGCACTGCCACCAGAGACCAACCCACCCCCACCCCCAGCTCCACCTACACAGAAAGCAGGCAGAGAACCAGACCGGAGGGACAGAGCCACACTGTCCTGCTGGAGATCAGGGACACCATCAAAAGCAGCGTAGATCTCCTCTCTCAGCTGGTACATACTGACATACCATCCTCAAACCACAAGCCCTTCCTCACCTATGACAGCCTGACCCTCATGGACATGTCCGAATCGCAGTACCAGGTGATTAAAGAGAGGATCACAGGTCCTCTGCACAACCCTCCAGTCCCAGCTGAACCTGCTCTGACCTAGTCCAGGTCTGCTCCTCCACCCCAGCTGATGTCACAGCCCTTCCAAGACTTTCCACAGGCCCTCACCTGCCAAGGCTACGGCTACCAGGAGTTCCAGCAGCACAGGCAGCCCTTCCCAGTCCAGGCACAGGTACATCGAACGCCACCAATGCCACCAATGCAACAGATGCCACTGACGCCACATATGCGACCCATGCCACAAATGCCACACATGCAGACCAGACAGCCCCATTACACTCCTCCTTTCTCCACCCCACAGCCAAGCCTGGCCTCAGAACATCTGTCATCGGTCTTGAGACTCACACCCCATGTCATGGAGGAAGGGGCTCTCAACATCACGGGACTGAGCCAGCTCTGTGAAAGCTTCCTCCACACACCATCCCCTGTTGTCCTCTCAGGGCCAGGCACCCCAATGGTGCCTCAGACCAGCACTCCAGCAGCAGCCACCTCCACAGCACCTGGACCCTTCACCTCTGAGACTATGGGCATGCCTCAGAGTGACTAAGAAGAGTGCCAGAGCCTGGGTTGCTACCTTTTGACTTTATCTTTGCTTGGGACACTTTACTTGGGTCATTTTGCTTTCACAGTTTGTTATTAAAAAAGTTTATCTTTGCTTCACAAACTTGCTTCAGTTCTTTTAGTCAATAAAGTCTTGGTGGAAACTTTTAGAAATGGTTTAAGCCTTTGCATGCATGTGGGATGGGTAAGGATAGCAGTGGGATGGGCAGGGATACCTGTGGGATGGGTAATAGCTGTGGGATGGGTAAGGATAGCAGTGGGATGGGCAGGGATACCTTTGGGATGGGTAATCGCTGTGGGATGGGTAAGGATAGCAGTGGGATGGGTTAGGATACCTGTGGAATGGGTAATAGCTGTGGGATAGATAAACCTCCAGTGCAAGCATAGTGGGACTGGATGGTCCACCTTCCCAGGTGCCACACCTATGCCCCTTTATTTCCAATAACAATTTAATCATTCATCAACATATTTCAACATAAACACAACTCTTTATTAAATGCCCTGTTCATTGTGGGGCCACTCAACATACATGGCACAATCTCATCAGTGTGATGAGACAGGCTGAAGGAAGCATCCATTAAGCATCTACCATCCTGTCTTGCTACTCCACTGCTCCAGCTGGGGAGTTGCACCAGTGTTTCAGGAGGTTGCGCTGCTTCTTCCCTTCACGTGAAGCTCTGTTGGGGCCTTGCACATCCACAGTATCTATCAGGTTTCGCCCTTGCCTCCATTCCCCAGGCTCCATGTCCCCATTCCCTTGTTGGTGGTCCACGAGCCTGTTCTGCAAGACTGGGTAGCGGGTGCGCATGAGATTGTGCAGGATGCAGCAAGCTTCCACGATGTTCCTCACGGTCTGTGGGCGATGCTGCATGGTGGTGAGAAGTACCTGGAACCTGTTGTCCAGGATGCCAAAGGCATTCTCCACCACCCGCCTTGCTCTGGACAGCCTGTAGTTGAAGATCCTCTCTTCATGGGTGAGGCATCTGGAAGTGTAGGGCTTCATGAGGTAGGTTCTGAGGGAGAAGGCGTCATCCCCCACAATGAAGTAGGGCACATCTTGTGTGTCGTTGGGTAGGGCGTCTGGATCTGGGAAGCCCATGATGAGGTTGCATTCCAGCCCCTCCTTGAGGTGACTGGCATTGTATACCTGGGCATTTGAAGATGACCCATTGCCTGAAGCATCGATGTACATGAACTTGTAGTCAGCATCGACCATGGCGAAGAGGATGATGCTGAAGAAGCCCTTGTAGTTGTGCTAAGTGGACCCTGAGTTGGCTGGAGTTTTGCAGGCCACGTGCTTCCCATCTATGGCTCCATCGGTGTGGGGAAAGTTCTACTTCTGATACCACTGCTCTGCAGCTTTCTTCCAGCCTTCTTCAGTGGAGGGGCACTGGAGGAGCTTCTCCAGGTATTCTTCGATGATGGCCTGCACCACTTCTCTGACCACAATGCTGATGGTGTTGTGTGGCATCCTCCAAGTGTACTGCATGATCCTGTACGTGGTCCCTGAGGCCTGGTGGTGCAGAGTCAGTGCCACCTTGAGCCCAGGGTCCAGGCTGGGCCGGAAGCTGGTGTTTGCCTTGGTCAACCTGGGTGTCAGGTGCTGCACAACTTCATCAAACATGGTTGGCAGCATCCTCATGAAGTTCTGGAATGCACGAGAGTCTTTGTTCCTCAGCTCCCCCATCAGCTTGTTATACAGTCCATACTCGGCTCTTGTCGTGATCCATCTTCGGACCCAGACACTTCTTGGACGCCTCCTTTTCCTTGCGTAGAACAGGTGAAAGAGCCTGTAGAGGGCTTCACACTGTTGTAGACTGATGGCGGCTACCAAAAGGAGTGTGTGATGATCCATGGTGGAGATGACTGGATGCTGTGGAAGAGCAAGAGCAAGATGAAGGCTGAAGAGTTCTGCACCGCAGGGCTGCTGGACTGAAAGTGAAATCCAGGTGATTTCTCCCCCTTTTTATAGGAAATATAGGTTTTCCACTAGGTGTCCTTTTGCATCCTCTAGGCATCCTGCAGACATCCTAAATATCCGAGATATGTCCCCTATACAAATGGTTTTTCCGTTTTAATGCTTTGTATGCAAGCTGCATCCGCTTTCATCCTTTGTATGTCCGTGCTACTAATGCTGCGAGTCCATTCCGCATCCGTTTCACTTCCTCCCTTTGTCCATTTTCCACTGGAGTGGATGCGAGTTGCGCGGATGCGCAGCGGATGCCTAGCGGATGTAGCGGATGCGTAACGGATGACGACAGACGTATAATGGATGTTCCCCATATGCGTAGCGGATGTATAACGGACGTGTTGGATACTTTATCCGCTCAAAAAGTTTTGAGCAGCTCAAAACTTTTTGTGCAGATGAAATGTCAGTAGACAGATGCTGGACGGATAGAGAGTATGAAAAACGGACACAGTGAGTACAGAACGGATGCATCGTGTTAACCAACGGATGGCAAGTGTATCTCTCCGTTTTACATCCTCTTTCCTTCCATTGGTGCTGTGTGACATGGGCTTAAGACTAAGTCAACCCAGGTTTCTGGCTCAATCTTATGGCTGTTTGAGAAACCACACCCAATTACACTTTTAGGATTCTCTTAAAGAGGCAGTATTAAAATGTCTATCCTGGTTTTATATTGTCCAACCCAAATAGCTGTTAGGTGACTTATATTCCTCACAGTTGGCACACATGCCCACTGCTCACACAAATGGAGTTGCACCTGCCCCTCGAACAAAACCATCCCCTCTTGCCTACTTCCCCCTGCCGGGTCACCAATCGAAAAAGGTTGGAAAATGTTGATCTAAAGAAGATGCAGAGACCTCAAGTCCGTCTCCCTCTGACCTTCCTTTTCTGCTGTGATGCTATTATCACTGGATATTTTTTCCCCAGCTGTTTTGGGTGCACAGAAAAAGGTTACTGATAGAGGAGAGTATTTGTAGCTCAGAGTTGAACTGTGGGGTGCTTGGTGTGTTCTGAGCTTCGTTGTTTTCTTGCAGCTTCATTACCCAAAGTAGGTAGTATCATTGTTGCACAAAAGAAGGCAAGTCGAGCTAAGGGATTAAACCAGGCAACCTGAGCAGCTTGGAAAGAATCAGCAGTGATTCAGAGGAAATGTCATAAAGCAATTCAGAGACCAGTGATGGAAAAAGAAATTTCCAGGTCAATTTTGCTTTCTGCTGACTAAAAATGGATAAATAATATTTTAACTCGTGAAATCTCAAAGTTAGGAAGACAGGGAGAGTTTAAAGTGTCTCAGTCCAACTCTTACCGTGCCCTGTCTTTCAATATGATAAAAAAATAATTTTTTCTTATAAGTCTGATGCACATCTGATCAGATGTCTCTTGTTCAACCAGTCAAAGGTTCACATTAATTGAAACCATGAAATGTGTGCCACTGTATTGCAGATTCCAGCCTTTGGTCTTTCTTCTTCCAGCCATGAATGAACCAATAATTCAAATGCATTTGAGTCTTTTGGGTGGTTTGATGTACATCAAAAAGAAAGGGAAAAGTAGGATGGGAATATGCATTTATATATTGATGCAAAATTAGAAAAAGAAAATCCATCCTTTTTCTAAAAATAGAATACATTTCTTAGAAAGGAGCCCTCTGTGACCAAGTGTCCTCTGTTAAGCCCATGTCACACTGAACCAACGGATGCAAAGAGGATGTAAAATGGACAAAAAATCTTGCCATCCATTTGAAAACGTGATGTACTCACTGCCTCTGTTTGGCTTCCTCTCTATCCGTCCAGCATCAGTTTATGGACGTTTCATCCGCTCCAAAAGTTTTGGGCTTCCTAAAACTTTTGCGTGGAAAATGTATCCAGTTCGTCCATTCTGCATCTGCTACACATCCGCTATGCATCCGTTCTGTATCCGTTACGCATCCGCTATATCCACGAGGCATCCGCTACGCATCCGCGCAACTCCATCTGCCCGGACATGGGGAGGAAGCGGAACGGACGCAGAACGGATGCAGAATGGATGCAGAATGGAAACAAAGCGTTTAAAGTGGAAAAAACGTTCGCAGAGGAGACCTATCTTGGATATTAAGGATGTCTAGAGGATGCCTACAGGATGCCTAGAGGATGCCTAGCGGAAAACCTATACTGCCTATAAAAAGGGGGAGCAACTCGCCTGCATCTCACTTTCAGAACAACAGCCTAGTGGTGCAGACCTCTGCAGCCTTCATCTGCCTCTTCCTCTTCCACAGCATCCAGTCATGTCCACCGTGGATTGTAACAAAGTCCTTTTGGCAGCCACCATCGTTCAGCAACAGTGCGAAGCCATCTGCAGGCTCTGTGAACACTACTGTGAGAAGAAAAGGAACCACCCAAAAAGAGTCTGGGTCCGAATATGGTTCACCAGAAGAGCAGAAGACGGACTGTACAAAAAGCTGATGGTGGAGCTCAGGAGCGAAGATACTCGGGCATTCCAGAACTTAATGAGGATGCCTCCAGCCATGTTTGATGAAGTTGTGCAGTGGCTGACACCCAGGTTGACCAAGGCAAACACCAGCTTCCGGCCCAGCCTGGAACCTAGGCTCAAGGTGGCACTCACTCTGCGCCACCTGACCTCAGGGACCACCTACAGGAGCATGCAGTACGCTGGAGGGTGCCACACAACACCATCAGCACTGTGGTCAGAGAAGTGGTGCAGGCCATCATCGAAGAATACAAGGAGGAGCTCCTCCAGTGCCCCTCCACTGAAGAAGGATGGAAGAAAGTTGCAGAGCAGTGGTATCAGAGGTGGAACTTCCCCCACACTGTTGGAGCCATAGATGGCAAACACGTGGCCTGCAAATCTCCAGCCAAGTCGGGGTCCACTTATTTCAACTCCAAGGGCTTCTTCAGCATCATCCTCTTCGCCATGGTCGATACTGACTACAAGTTCATGTACATCGATGCTTCAGGCAATGGGTCATCTTCAAATGCCCAGGTATAAAACGCCAGTAACCTCAAGGAGGGGCTGGAACGCAATCTCATTGTGGGCTTCCCAGATCCAGAACCCCTGCCCAACGACACACAAGATGTGCCCTACTTCATCGTGGGGGATGACGACTTCTCCCTCACAACCTACCTCATGAAGCCCTACACCTCCAGACTCCTCACCCGTGAAGAGAGGATCTTCAACTCCAGGCTGTCCAGGGCAAGACGGGTGGTGGAGAATGCCTTTGGCATCATGGCCAACAGGTTACAGGTACTTCTCACCACCATGCAGCATTGCCCAGAGACCGTGAGGAACATCGTGGAAGCTTGCTGCATCCTGCACAATCTCATGCACACCCGCTACCCAGTCTTGCAGAACAGGCTCGTGGACCTCCAACAAGGCAATGGGGACTTGGAGCCTGGGGAATGGAGACAAGGGCGAAACCTGATCAACACTGAGGATGTGCAAGGCTCCAACAGAGCCTCACATGAAGCGAAGAAGCAGCACAACCTCCTGAGACACTGGTGCAACTCCCCAGCTGGAGCAGTGGAGTGGCAAGACAGGATGATAGATGCTTAATGGATGCTTCCTTCAGCCTGTCTCATCACATGGATGAGATTGGGCCATGTATGCTTGGTTGGCCGACAATGAACAGGGCGTTTGATAAAGAGTTGTGTTTATGTTGACATGTGTGGATAATTATTACATCATTATTGATAATAAAGGGCCGTAGGTTTGGCACCTGGGAGGGTGGACCATACAGTCCCACTATGCTTGCACTGGAGGTTTATCATTCCCACTGCTATCCTAACCCATCCCATAGCTGTTACCCATCCCACAGGTATTCTAACCCATTCCAAAGCTATCCTTACCCATCCCACAAGCATGCAAAGGCTTAAACCATTTCTAAAAGTTTCCACCAAGACTTTATTAAAAAAAAGAAATGAAGCAAGTGTGTGAATCAAAAATAGACTTTATTAACAACAAGCTATAACATAAAAATGAGTCTTTGGCACTCCTCTTGGTCGCTCAGTCTTAGGGGTGAAGGGTCCAGGTGCTGTAGAGGTGGCTGGTGCTGGAGTGCTTGTCATCAGTTCCTCCAGAAGCAGAAGCAGCAGAAGCGCCAGCCCCAGAAGAGTGAGGCCATGCTGCAGAAGCCCCAGCAGAACCAGAGTGAAGGCCAGGGGGCGGGATGGTAGTCCTGTCCCTCTTGCCAGGGCTGGCAGCAGATGGCTGAGGCTTGCTGTGCTTCCGCATGGTTGTGGGGTTGCTGGCTGGCAGGGAGGCTGGCAGGAACCAAGGCTGGCAGGAAGGCTGGCAGGGATGCTGGAACCAAGGCTGGCAGGAAGGCTGGCAGGAAGGCTGGCAGGGAGGCAGGTACCAAGGCTGGCAGAAAGGCTGGCTGGCAGGCAGGCTGGCTGGCAGGCAGGCACCAAGGCTGGCAGGCAGACATGAACCAAGGCTGGCAGGAAGGCTGGCAGGCAGACATGAACCAAGGCTGGCAGGAAGGCAGGCAGCAAGGCTGGCAGCAAGGCTTGCAAGGAGTCTGGCACCAAGGCTGGCAGGGAGGCTGGCAGCAAGCCTGGCAGTAAGGCTGGTAGCAAGGCTGGCAGGCAGACATGCAGGCAGGGCAGGCAAGGCAGTCGATGTGTCCGGCAGCAGGTCTTTCCTCTGAATGGCGACCTGCTTCCAAGCTGCTTCCGTTATATCCGCGGGGCTGACGCAATGCATCCTCCCCACATGCGCAGTGAACGCCAGGCATCCATTAGGCTTCCGCTGTGCATCCGCTGTGCTTCCGCTGTGCATCCGCTTCATCCGTTCGGCGTCCACTCTGCATCCGCTCTTTCTGTTCTGCATCCGCTTCGCTGAGGCCCCCGGGAAGCCCTGCAGATGTGCCACCCACTCCCATCCGCTCCCATCCGCTTCCATCCTCTAGGCTTCCATTCCGCATCCACTTTGCATCCGCCCTGCGTCCTCCCCCCGTCCGTGTTATCCGCTCCGGTTATGCAAATTTTTGCCCCTTTTGAGAGCGGATAACAATGGATGGAACATTTTGCTCGTCCTCTGTGTCCTTTTTGCATCCGTTGGCCAGTGTGACATGGGCTTTAGCATCTGCTAACTGTTAATGGCCAATTTCAAGATCCCTGCTTTCTGTTTCTTGAGCCATGATTATGAAATGAGATTTGAAATAAATAGCTTTGCAAATAGAAGATATTTTCAAATTGAGGATTGTCCTTTACAAAGCTTGATTTTACGTTCATAAATCCAAAATAAAAAATAAAAAAAATGAAGGTACGTCAAGTTCTACTTTTTAAAAAATCTGCTAAAATAAAGCCTGCCTTCCATGCAGAGGGCAAATAAATCAGAAGGATGGTTATTTTATTTCAAATCTATCTAATGTAATGGGCAGTTTGCCTTTCTTTCAAATATTGCCCTTTTAGTTGTTGCCTACTCTCCCTGTTTATATCCAGGGGTGGGATGCTATCAGTTCAGCCCAGCTCTATAAAACCGGTAACTCTGATGAGCAGCAGAGATAGAACTGGTTCTGTGTTTGGTGCTGTTTGGCCTACCCGCCCGGGCTCTTACCTGTCCTTTATTTTCTGCTTTTTCAACCTCACCTGCTTTGCACGGCACGGCTGAGGTTGAAAAAGCAGCAAAAAAAGGCGTTTTTCAAATGCTGCGCACCTGCATGCAGCACTTATCAGCTGTCCGGGTGGCACGGCTGATTGTGTATAACACATGTGTGCAGAGCACATCTGGCACACATGTGAATGAAGCGCATTTATGTGTTCAAAACATAATTACCGAACCGGTAGTAACACTGGCTGAATCCTATCCCTGCTAATATCACAACAGCAAGCGTTCATAACCCAATTTTATATTGAACAACTTCTGTGCTCACACTCTTTTTCTTTCAATGATATACTTGATTTCTCATTCATTTTATTCATCTCAAAAGATATTCAAGTGTTCTTGGGAACTTTCCACAAGAAAATTCTCTTTCTTGATATGACTGAATAAACATAACCAAGGTCATGTTTTTCCTTGAGTTTATATTGGATTTCAGAGAAGAACATTGAGGAACATATAGAATTACCTTCTGAAGAAAGAAGGGGTAGCAAAAGAAGGTGGCGTTGTACTATGTAGAATGCAACAGGTGTTACAGTCATTGGCCCAAGTGTGAATCATTTTTAGGCTTAAAACTCTAAAAGAGCAGTGGAAAATAGATTTGAAGATATCAGCATCCGCAATATTCTTCCACCAATCTCAAATGTATATTTCTAAAGAGTTCATGTTGTTGCTTTTGCCACCATTAGACTACCCCAAAGGTGCTTTTTACTTCTTCTAAGAGGCAATTGGACTTTCTGGTTTTTCTTAGAAGACATTTTGTTTCTTATGTAAGAAGCTTCTTTAGAGAAAAAGTCCAGTTGCCTCTTGAAAAAAAAAAAAAAAGCACCTTTGGGACTAGCATGACCTGGATGATTGAGAATCTCCATAGACACCATAAGAATATTTAACATTTCTCTGTACAGTAGCTGTTTTTATGAACATTTAACTATTTATTTTGTTCATGGCTTAGATTCATGATTGTTGTCATTTATTTTGTTTTGTGGTGTCTCTCTCTCTCTCTCTCTCTCTCTCTCTCTCTCTCTCTCTCTCTCT
>BLBF01000003.1:90383310-90397524 GCA_015471245.1 Laticauda colubrina | reverse complement strand
CTCTCTCTCTCTCTCTCTCTCTCTCTCTCTCTCTCTCTCTCTCTCTCTGTGTGTGTGTGTGTGTGTGTGTGTGAGAGAGAGAGAGAGAGAGAGAGTCAGTCTGTGTGAGGGGGAGGAGAGAGAGAAAGACTGCACTGGAGCATAATTAATGTCATCCAATCTGATTAACATTGGCTGATTTTATGTGGCAAGTGGTCCATATCACCCACCTGTCTTCACTCTTCCATACGATCACCTCTGAACAGCTCCATGCTGCAGTGGCACAATGAGTTTAGGCAAGCCTGCAGAGCGGCTGGCTGCACTTTTGGGAAGTCCTTCAAGCATCACAAAAAAGGAGGACAAAAACTTATTGCCAGAATGTGCTCATAAAAATAATTGGATATGGTTAAAAAAAAAAAACAAGAAAACTTTTGTAGGATGTAATAATGCGATTAAATTCAGGTTAAGAGATGTTGTTTCAAGCCTTTTGTCTTCCAAACTAGATCTGATTTATAAACAGAAACTGAAGGAGGGGATCCAAGAGAAGCCTTTATTTATGCTAAATGCTGTATTTTATGGAGCTGGAAAATTTCCTGGCAAATACTCCTTTCCAAAATCACAGGGCTTTTTTTTAAAACAAATGTCTGAATTAATGTCTATTAAATATCTAAATAAATACATGTCTAAATATTAATTCTTGGAAATTTGAACAGGTTTTTTAATGGTTATACAAGGGCTTTTTTTTGCTAAGGTCCACTACTCAAGGCTTTTGCATCAGAAAGACACTTCCTGTATAGGTCTGTTAAAAAATTTGTACATTTCCATATTCCATCAAAGACCTCAAAGTGGCATACTATATATAATACTATCATAACTTCCTCACAACAATCCTGAGAAAAATGTGTGGTCACCACCCGCCTAACAGAGGATTCGAACCAGCATCTCCTCAGTCTTATCCCTAGTTTAGGACTCTAACCCTTCTTTATTTCCTTTTAGAGATGCATTATTACAACATGAATTTCACCTTTTACATTATTTTTCCAGATTCAGTTCACTGGTATAGTGTAGCTTCAAAGTTACAAAAACATGAATGACAATCCCCGGAGCTACATTGAAAAAAAAGAAGTATTATCCAATGAATTGCAATGTTGGCATAGAGTAGTTTTCCATCACAATCTGTACTCTCCTAATGCATGGTGTTTTTTTTCCTCTTGTTTTACAGCATACTGAAACTATTTCTGCGAACATCTGTGAACTGTTGAGCTCTATGGGGCTGAAAGACCAGTCAGCCTCAAAATAGACTTAGACACTGAAATAAATTACTTCACAGCAACTGCTCCATCTGGTGAAGAAAAGGAGGAGGAGGAGGAGAACAGGGAGGGGAGGGAAGTGGGAAAGGCTTATAAATCTTCAAATTTTGAGTATATTTCTCTGTGCACCAAGATCAAGATGAAATGCTGTTCTGTTTGTGTAAACTAACTAAAAGTACTGTCAGGGTATTTCATTTACCTAAAAAGTATGAGCTTTTTTATAAAAAACCTTTAAGTGTCCAAATATGAATTGTTAATTATTCTAAAATAAGCATTGGGATTTGGAAGGAGAGATATAAAATATATTAATACCTTGTTTATTATTCTCTGTTCATTTGAAACAGTTTAAAGCTTTGGTGAAAAAAAGATTGATGAGGGCTGTCTTAAGTAGTTCCACAAAATCTGGGCTGCATATATGGAGTTGACCGCTATAGGGCAGGAAAAAGATTTTTTTTAAAATGGAAATCTTGCTGCCATCTAGTGGTCATACACATTCTAGCTCAGATCCTGTAGCCTTCTTAGGAAAGCAATGACTGAAGCCAAATATACAGCATAGTGACATTGTATATCTTCATATCCCAATCACCATAGAATGAAGTTGCCTTGCTAATCATTTTTAAAGGATATATCTTTCTGGCTTTCCCTTTTTCTTGTCTGTAACCTTCTGCAAAGGAAGCCTGAATGAATCTTTGGCATTTTTGGTTTTAGTTATGTTTTCCCTCTTTTCTCTTTTCATGAGCCTCACTATAGCAACCACCCATGATACCTTACTGACAATATTAATGATGAGATATGAGATCTATTCAATTCCTGTCAGCCCCACTAGATAGAACAGACTGAAAAATCAATTCTACAGGAAGGCGAAAATTATTGAGAGTGCTATAATTAGTCTCGCAGTTTCTAGCCTGGTGCACCAAATTGGCTCTCAGCTGTTAGGCTACCTAACAACTTATTCCCAAATAATATTAATGGCAGGAGAATAGAATTACCATATCTGGGCACAAAAGATTCAGATGGCCACTAGATGGCAGCAGAAAAGTCCATCTGGTTGCCCAGGTCTTTGCAGATCCAGGTGGAAATCTTATGTTGTCATGCTCCTGTCGGACTCTTAATCCGAGGAGGAAGATGAACAGCTGACAGGGAGTGGGGGAGTGGCTCTGTTGGCTGTGGAGGAAGCTGGGGAAGGGCAAAGTGTTGCATTCATCTTCAGTCTTCATTCCGGTCCGCGCTTCTGGCGGGAGCGCGAACCGCTCCCATTGGTTGATGTCGTTTGACAGCCGGCTATAAAAGGAGCTGTCAAATGGCATCAGCTGTTGCTGCCAGCTGACTGCCTGTTAGCACGGCAGCTGCGGCAACCCTTTATTCGCTGTAATAAAGTTACTAGACTGTTAGCTCTGTGTCCGCCTCAGTAATTACCGCCACTCTACAACACTGGTGATGAGGATGGGATCCGAATAAGAGGTGGCTGAAAAAGAACAGCTGAGCTCAGTCACTTTCTAAAAGAGCTGAAGCCACTATGAGCTAACTGTCACAGCCGCAGGCACTATTTCGCGAGCATGAAATTCAACCTCCCCTGAGGAGACAGACACCACCGATACGAGATGACTTCAAACCCTGTGTTCCCACCTTTCAGACCGATGGCTGAGACTTGGGAGTCCTATAGGAACCGTTTTGACTACTTCCTGGACACTATAGACCTCGCTGAAGCTACAGCCCATAGGAAAAAGTTCTATTTCTTAAGTTTTTGTGGAGCCACAGTATTTGACACTGCCATGGCATTGGTAACTCCGCGTTCTGTCAAGGATATCCCTTGGGGGGAGTTACAAGAGATCCTTTCCAGTCATTATACCCCTAAGCCATCTCAAATTGCAAGGAGGCATGCCTTCAGGTGACGAATTCAGGCTGAGGGAGAGACTATCAGTGAATATATGGCTGCCCTGAGGTCAGCTGCCTTACATTGTGGATTTAGAGACTATCTGGAGGATATGCTTTTAGACCAAATAGTCTGTGGAGTCAGGGACTTAAGGCTGCAAAGGCGGCTGTTAGCCAAAAGGTACCTAACCCTAGCAGTAGCCATCGAAGAATCACAGGCTGCTGAGCTATCTGCATTGTCTGCAGCAGAAATCCAGGGAAACCCCATCAGACAGAGTAGCAGTAGCAGTCCATTTTGACAAGGTTTCTCCAGAGGAGGGCTCTGAGGAATCAAACAATATAAATCACCTCAGACAACAGAAACCCCTTCTAGAGGAAATGAGGCCAAAACCCAACTTTCTCCCCAGGCAGCAGCCCATCTGCCTGAGCTGTGGAGCAAACCACCTCAGGGCATCCTGCAAGTTCAGAATGCCATCTGCTTGAATTGCCAAAGGAAGGGTCATTTAGTCAGGGTCTGCCAAGCTGGGAAAACTTTTACACAGAGGCCTCAAACAACCCCCATCTTTCAAAGGAAAGTTGAAGACTGCTATACCTGTTACCACTCCAATCAGACAAACAAAGGCTCTAACAAAATCAGTATTTTTGTTTCCCTAGAAGGTAAACCCTGCAAGATGGAAGTTGACACAGGCTCTGCTCTATCCATCATTTCCTGGGAGACCCTAAAGAGGCTACTTCCAAGACTATCAAAGAAGAAGCTCCTCAACTGCCACCTGACTCTGCGTGATTACCAAGGCAGAACCATCCCAGTCCTCAGAAAAGGCAAGTTTTTTCTTCAATTCCAAAACTTTAAAGGTCACTTGCCTCTAGTTGTAGTGGATGGTGCCCTCCCTAGCCTGTTAGGATTAGACTGGTTCCCTGCTCTTGGCCTCAACGTAGCAGACATCCACTCTATTTTAAATACTGAAGTGGATACCTTATTCAAGGACTATGCTGATGTATTCAGCGAAGGGTTGGGGTGTTACTCAGGCACCCCAATATCATTCAATGTAGATCCTCAGGCAATACTAATCTGCCTGAAGCCTCGTAGAGTGCCTTTTACAATCCGCCCCAAGTTGGATAAGGAAATAGACAAACTAATCAAACAAGGGGTATTGGAGCCTGTGGACTTTGCAAAATGGGAGACCCCCATAGTTACCCCACTTAAGAAAAATGGTAGCGTGAGAATCTGCGCTGATTATAAGACCTCCCTGAATTGATACCTACAAATCAGCGCCTATCCAGTCCCCATCATACAACACCTTTTGCATTCTTTTGAGCCTGGAACTATTTTTGCAAAACTAGACATGTCACAGGCCTACCAACAGTTCCCTGTAGATGACCAAGCTGCAGAATTACAGACCATAGTAATGCACAGGGGCGCTTTTAGGTGCAGGTGCCTCCAGTTTGGCATGAGCATAGCCCCTGGGATTTTCCAATCTTTAATGGAGAGGCTACTCCAAGGACTCCCAGCTGTAGTCCCCTATTTCGATGATATTTTAATTTCAGCCATAGACAAACCACAATTGTACAGAGAGTCAAAGCAGTTCTTGATTGCTTCAGACAGCATGGTCTCAAACTTAAAAAGACAAGTGCACCATTGCCACTAAACAAGTAGACTTTTTGGGCTATAGAATTGATGCCTCTGGTATACACCCAATTGAGTCCAAAGTCAGGGCTATCCACGAGGCACCCACACCTTCCAACAAGACTGAACTCCAGGCCTTTTTAGGGCTTCTCAACTTCTATGCTGCATTCCTCCCTCACAAAGCTTCCATTGCAGAGCCTTTGCACAGACTTTTGGACAAACAATCCCCCTGGCATTGGGGACCTAGGGAAGCCCATGCCTTCCATGCTGTCAAATCTTTACTCACCTCCAAAGCGGTACTAATACAGTTCAATCAACAGCTGCCTTTAGTTCTAGCTGCAGATGCTTCTCCTTTTGGCATGGGGGCTGTTTTGAGTCATAGACTACCAAATGGTTCTGAGGCACCCATTGCCTTTTTCTCCAGAACCTTTTCTTCAGCCGAGTGCAACTACAGCCAGATTGACAAAGAGGCTTTGGCTGCAGTTGCTCCTGTCAAAAAAATTCATGAGTTCCTCTATGGGCACCATTTTGAATTAATCACTGATCACAAGCCTCTGTTAGGCCTTTTGTCTGGTGAAAAACAAACCCCACAGATTTTGTCCCCAAGGATGACCAGATGGACTTTATTTCTGGCTGCTTAATCATACACGCTGATCCCTCAACCCGGAAAAAACTTTTGCCATGCTGACGCTGTCAGCTGCTGCCCTCTGCCTGTTCCTGTTGAAGATCCTGCACCAATCAATGCTGTTTTCGAGATCAATGATCTCAATCTTCCCATCACTGCCCTTGACATTGCTACCCACTCCTCAAGAGACAAGGTAATTGCCCAAGTTCTGGACTGGGTGGGAAGGGGGTGGCCAGCAATCCCTTATGCCCCTGAATTCCTGCCTTTCAAGACTTGCCAGCAAGAACTATCATCTCTGCAGGGCTGTTTACTGTGGGGAATGAGGGGGGGGTCATCCCTTCCAAACTTCAGGGCTCAGTTTTGAAGGTCCTGCATGAAGGCCATCCTGGCATTGTCAGAATGAAGGCCCTGGCTCGCAGTTACGTGTGGTGGTCTGGCATGGATGCCCAGATCTCCAGCTGGGTGAGCGCTTGCCAGCCATGCCAGGCTACCAGGCCAGCTTCACCCACATCAACACCTGGCAGATGGGAAGACACTGGAACCCCTTGGTGCTGGCTGCACATTGATCTAGCTGGCCCTGTGCATGGGCGAACATTCCTGGTAATGGTAGATTCCTTCTCAAAGTGGATAGACTTGGCCCTGCTGCCCTCAACAACCACTCAAGTCATTACAAAGGCCCTAACTAGGGCATCCCTGACACCGTTCTGTCCGACAATGGGCCCCAATTCACCTCCTGCGAATTTGAAGTTTATTTAGCCAACCTGGGAATCAGGCATGCCCTTATAGCTCCTTTTCACCCTGCTAGTAACGGGATGGCTGAAAGGGCAGTCAGGTCTGTAAAGGAGGCCCTGAAAAGGTTTGGCCAAATTGACTGGCACTCTCAGCTTTCTAGGTACCTGCTAACCCAACATACAACCCCCTGTGCCACTACCAACAAGTCCCCGGCCAAGCTCCTTATGGGCAGACGCCTGAAAACCACCCTAGACATCCTTATTATGGCCCAGTCACCCCCCTGGGGTCAGATAGCCAGACCAGGAAGTTTGTCCTGCATGACCAAGTATACGCTCGCAATTACTCAGGCCACCCCTTATGGGTGCCAGGGCAAGTCGTGGCAGTAACTGGGCCTAAGTCCTACAGGGTCTTTCTGGAGGATGTACCTGGCACCAGCACATCGACCAGCTGAGGAGGCACTGGAGAGTGGCTATCGATGACCCCCATTGCCCACCAACCGACACGGACCCACCGATGCTTGCTGAGGCTCTCCCAGGGCACTTCGAGCGAGGGGACCTACCTGGACCATCTCCAGTCCCTCTGCCAGAGTCACCCAATGATGAGGCTCCAGTCCTTTCAAGCTCCAACATGACCCAGGAAGTGGAGGACTTCTTCCCTTCTGCAGCTCCACCTGGACTAAGGCAATCCGGCTACCTGAGAAGGTGCCCGGCCTACTTGAAAGACTACACATGCTCCTTGCCAGGGGAAAGGAGTGTTGCATTCATCCGCAGTCTTCATTCCAGTCCGCGCTTCTGGCGGGAGCGCGAACTGCTCCCATTGGTTGATGCCGTTTGACAGCCGGCTATAAAAGGTGCTGTCAAACGGCATCAGCTGTTGCTGCCAGCTGACTGCCTGTTAGCCTGGCAGCTGCAGCAACCCTTTATTCGCTGTAATAAAGTTGCTAGACTGTTAGCTCCGTGTCCGCCTCAGTAATTACCACCGCTCTACAACACAAAGTTAGGCAGGAAAGATCAGGGAAGGGGTAGAACAAGGGAGAGGGAGTTCAAAGGAAGACCAAGGCCCAGCCCTTCTTCATCCTAGGGCATGCAGGGAAGAACGGAGAAGAAAGCAACGTGGGTTGCATGGCTTACAAGGGAGGAAAAGGCCCTGATTCTCTTCACAAGGCACACCTGGGAGTGAAGTTTAAAGGAGAGGCAGATGCGAGGGACAGTTGTCGAGAACAAACATTGAGTTTATCTTGTGTTGGCTGTGGTTATCTGAGTGCCTGGCATCCTCCCAACTGGTTTGGTTTACTGTCTTGTTATTTTATTTCTGGAACTCCATATCTTGCTCTGCCTGGATTTATTATCTTATTTTGCCTTGTTGGATTTATAGTTTAAAGTTTTCAGTTTACAACATTTGAACTGGAATATTTACAGCCAAAGATTGGTGCAGGTTCATGGGAGAGTTTTTCTCTAGATGGAAGATAACCAGGTCATTGGGGGCAAAGTTGGAGCTAACAAAGGAACTCATTCTTATTTTCTGGCTGTGTTGCCTTTATGCCCTGGGTTATCACATATGGTTTATATTTTTGTAAATATAAAATCATGTTGTGGGAAGTCCACCCCCCGCCCCAAGACTGAAATATTAGGGGAATATTAAAAGAGGCAGAATATTATATTTCCCCAAAGGAGAAATGGAGAAACATGTTCTTAAATGCAGAAAGCAGCCCCAGTCTTCCTGCCATAGGAAAACAACTTCAAGCAGAAGGTACTGATCTTTTGGAATAAAGTTTTTGTATCCATTCAGAAAGCCTGGGCCAATCTATTCATAAACAAAATGCCCTTCAACAATGAGCTCCCACAGAAGGCTGGAGCTGATGGGATTTTTAAAAAGTAGAAAAACAAATATTCCTAAAAATCTACATTCCCACACCCAAATTCTAAGGACACGACATGACCTTTAGGACATAATAGGAATTACTCACCACCATTATAATAGCAAAAGACACAAGGCTCACTACATTGCATAACCTCCTGGAGTATCTCCAATCACCAAACCCCAGAACCCTATAAAAATTCACTCACTCAACCAGCCAGTTGATCAGCCATCTCAGAAATATGATGCTGTTACTGAAATTTCTGGAAAACCAAATAAACAGAGACCTTCTTTCCATGTGTTCCACCTCCATTTTATTTTCAGCATCTTTCTCCCATCTTGGAAGCAGGTCGGATTTTTCTTCCAACAATGTTTTGTATCTATTTTTATTTTATTTATTTTTATTTTATAAATTTGATTTTTATTTTATGTATTTGTTATATATACCATGGTAGTCATCCTGAATAGGGTTTGGGAACTTGGGCATCCAGATGTTCATTTCCTTCATTTCCCAGTACCTCTCCATGGACTGCTGAGAGTTAAGAGGAAACAAACCCTGTGTTCACTAGATTCATCTTTAGTAATCCTCAGCTCTTGAGGCTGGGTGAACAAAACCTGAGTGAATATCATCTCTCTCTGTCTCTCTTTGTTTCTCTGTCTCTGTCTCTGTTTCTCTGTCTCTCTCTGTTTCTTTCTCTCTCTCTCTCTCTCTTTCTCTCTCTCTCTTTCTCTCCCTCCCTCCCTCCCTCTCTCTCTCTGTGTGTGTGTGTGTGTGTGTAGAGTGATGTAACAATGAATACCTCATGCCAATCTGGGGTGTAGCTGAATGCTGATGTGCTGTGTTTCCATAAAGTGGGTGAAAATACTGCCACTCAGCCTCAAGCAATGAGCTCCATTTCTTTCTTTTCTTTCTCCAATAAGCCAGCCAAGCCTTATAATAGCACAGAGCTGGCAACTTGCTCACTCACTCTCATTTCACTAACATCTTTTGTTCTTCGCTGCTGCCTCCCACACAATGCTGCATTTAACATTCTGAACCAAAGGGAAAACATTGCTATCCATACAGTCAAACTGCTAGTTAATCTGTTCTCTTACATCCCTTCCCCCTGCTTCACATTTCAGCTGAACAGGCTGTCCTTGCACTTCATGATAGGATTTAGAGCATTTTGTGTGTCTCTGAATCTCAAGAAAAAGGCTTGAGGAGCCCAGATAATATTGCCTTGCCTTAACTGTTTCAGCAGTCACTGTGGAAAATAATTTAGGGCGCTGTTGAAACAATTCTTTAGAAGGAAAGTTTGGGGCAGGTTGCTCATGTTTCTGTGACAGCAGCTGCAAAGGTCTTCCTAGGATCCAAGAGCTTTTCTTCCATTTTAACTTTCCTAATATATACTATAGATAGAACATTTCTTGCTTTCCCAGACAATTTCTGGGCTCCTTTCTCATGAATTTTGTATAGAAAACTTCTTTTGCAGGCCTATTCAAAAATTTGCTTGCATTTCCTACAAATCTGGAAAAGGTAGGCTGTTTAATCCATAGCTTCCTGTGGTACTTTCCCTGGCTGTATTCCAGGTTATTTGAGTGACATTCAAATATATATTTCGAGTACGTAAGGAAGAAAATTCAGCTCAGATTGCAGTCTTCTAATCAATGTCTTATACGAGAACAGTTGAAAGATAGGCAGTGTTGTATAATTGGAATACTGACAATTTCTTCCACCCACTTTCTCAGAACAGAGACCTTGGCTTTTTTTTTCAATTAAAGCTTTTGCAAACGTTAATGAACTCTGACAATATAAATACAATAAAATGTTCTGCCTTGCTGAATTATGTATTTTTTTGCATTACAATAAGAATAAAATCATATATTTGTACTAGCTCCATCAGATCCAAATGATTGGAGCCCATTGAAGGAGAAAATAAATCCCCTTTCTTTGGAACTTAAGTGAAAGAACATGAATGCTGATTAAAAAATAAATTCCAGTGTGGCTTTTCCCCAAAAATTGATATAATCCAACTTGGAAGAAATTGCTTCTGAGAATAGAGTTTAGCTATAAGCAGTGTGCATAATCCATCTTTTACTTTATATGAGTTTCCCTCCAAGCAAATAAAATACTAGAGTTGGAGAAAGTATGTGTGGAAAGGTCATCCAATTGGATGACCTATTACCTTTCCATAAGGAAGGGTCATCCATCAAATAATCATGCACTACAGAGAAACTTACTATTCCTCCCTAAAGGGTTGTGGTACAAACACTTAATTCAATAATTTAGGTAAGCAAACAAGCTAATCTGCAAATACTATAACAATAGGAAAGAATGGAAATTATTGTAGCTATTCCATATTAACATACTCCAAATAGGCTATTCCTATTGGACAAGAATACCCGACGCTCATTGGTTACTTTTCTCAACGCTGATTGGCCAATCATAGCTAGTCTATGATTGGCCAACTCAAGCAGCGGGAAAAACAAGTAGCCATCATTGGACACTAGCCGTGAGCAGCTTCTCTATAAAAAGGCCTGCCGTGGCTCCTGGTTAAGACGGACTTTCTGCACTAAATAAAAAGAGCTGAAGTTACACCGGTCTCAGAGTCTCACTCTTCCACGAACACAACATTGGCGACGAAGGTGGGATTCTGAGAGAGGAGACCAGTCGGGTACGTGGCATCAAGAACCGAGCAGACGAAATAGCCAGAACCAACTCGCCACCCGCACCATTCAACCCAGCAACAGAAGACTGGGAATCCTACATCGATAGATTCCTCATGTTCCTGGAAAGTAACGATTTACAAGGAATCTCAGACAACCAAAAAAGAGCTGTGTTCCTGATGCACTGTGGGCACACAGTGTTCAAGATGGCCAAGGCACTAGCAAAACTAGACTATGTGAAACAGATGGCCTGGCCAAATCTAGAGAAGCTACTGAAGGCTCACTAAGCACCGACCATCTCCAGCCTCATCCGGAGACACAAATTTTACAAACGAGACCAGAAAGAGGGTGAGAGCATCACAGATTTTGTAGCAGCTCTCAGGGACATTGGAGGGGCATGTGAATTCCTAAACATGGAAAAAGCCATGAGGGATCGCGTGGTCATCGGACTAAGAGATTTTACCCTACAAAGCTGGATGCTAACCCAGCCAAAGATTACAGTTACCGAGGCTATTGCTGAAGCCATGGCAGTGGAAGCAAAAAATCAGCAGCAAAGATGCAATAGTTGAATGCCAATTCATCCAAGACACCGACCAAAATGAGCACCGAGAAAAAGGCAGAGAGCGCACACAAAACCACCGCACACTATGCAGACAGTGGATCGTCCGGAATCAATGATGACGAGGAAGAGGAGATCCACAGACTCCAGGCTGAGTGAGAGCAGCGACTGAAGAATGGTCGTAAGTCGGGGTTTAAGTGTGCCGGGTGCGGAGGAGACCACCCCCGTTCTGAGTGCTGGTTCTTAGACGCCATGTGCCGGTACTGCGAGAGGCGGAGTCACATCACATGACTATGCTGAAACCAGAAAATCTACAGCCCCAGATGTAGGGACAACATACCACCAAGAAATAAAGAGAGGCAAATGTGGAGCCGTGAGAGTCGCAAAAGCAAAGGCAAGTGGCTAAACGAGAGCTACAGGAAAGAGGAAACACATCAAACCATCACCATCGGTCACTCTAACGCAATAAATAGCCAAAAAGTACATGTGGCAGTCTGGATCGAGGGCCAAGAATGCAAGATGGAGGTTGATTCCAGATCCTACCTATCGATGGTATCATGGGATACCATCAAAAGACAATTACCACATATTTGCAGTGCTAAACTAGAACACCAATCACTAATCTTAAAAGATTACTAAGGAAACAGAATACCGGTAGTCGGACTTGGACACTTCCAAATAAGTTTCAAAGAACACCAGAAGATCTTGCCTCTAACTATCATAGACCAAAACCGACCAAGCCTACTGGGACTCGAGTGGTTCGAACCTCTAGGAATTGGAGTGACCAGCATTAACTGCATTGCCGACACAGACTGGGAGGAGAACCTGATGAGAGAGTTCCAGGATGTCTTCGATGGAAAGTTAGGCAAGTACCGAGGGTCCCCTATCTCATTTAATTTAGACCCAACAACAGCTACAATTAGGCTGAAGGTGAGGCAAGTCCCCTTTGCACTAAAACCCAAAATTAATGAAGAATTAAATAAACTAATAGCACAAGGCATTTTGGAACTGATTGATCACACCAAATGGGAGACCCCAATTGTGACCCCAGTTAAGCCGGATGGGTCCGTGAGAATCTGTGGGGATTACAAGGCTACCCTAAACCATGCGCTACAACAAAATGCGTATCCTGTTCTGGAAGTGCAACATCTACTGCACTCATTGGGGAGAGGCAAGGTTTTCACAAAGCTCGACCTTGCCCAAGCTTACCAACAATTGCCAGTAAACTCTGAAACAGCAGAGGCGCAAACGATCGTGACTCATAGAGGAGCCTTCAAATGCAAAAGGCTACAATTTGAAGTCAGCGTAGCTCCTGGGGTGTTCCAAAGCCTAATGGAGCGGTTATTACAAGGGATAAAAGGAGTAGTCCCCTATTTTGATGATGTGCTAGTCCCAGCTGACGACAAGAGACAACTAGAAGCCCATCTCAGAGTGGTTTTACAAAGGTTCCAAAAGGCGGGACTCAAGGTAAAAAAAGAAAAGTGTAAATTGGCCACATCAAAAGTCAAATTCCTGGGATACCAAATCGATAAAGAGGGCATCCACTCCACAGAGAAAAAAATTAAGGCAATCAAAGAAGCACCTAGACCTAAAAACAAAGTAGAGTTATAAGCATTCTTGGGACTTAAAAATTTTTAACATGTTTTTCTGCCACAGAAGGCAAAAACGGCAGAACCACTACATAGGCTATTGGACAAATCAGCCACCTGGACCTGGGGACGATGTGAAGAGACAGCGTTCCAGAGAATAAAAGACCTCATCACCTCCGACTCGGTATTGATGCAATACAACGAGACATTACTGTTAACAGTCACCTACGACGCATCACTGTTCGACGTCAGAGCCGTACTTAGCCACATCTTGCCTGATAGGAGAGAAGCATCCATCGCCTTTTGTTCCAAGACACTTTCAAAAACTGAATGGAACTATAGTCAATTGGACAGAGAGGCATTAGCAGCAATATCCGGCGTAAAACGGTTCCACGAATACCTTTATGGTAGGACTTTTACCCTTGTTACCGATCACAAACCCCTATTGGGAATACTAGCTGGAAACAGAGCTACCCCAAATATACTATCCCCGAGAATGACAAAGTGGTCCGAGTTCCTTGCAGCCTACAACTATAGACTGATCCACCAACCTGGTAAAGACATTTCCCATGCCGATGTGTTGAGCCGCACTCCCGTACCAGACATAGAGACTGATCCAGCACCAACCTGTCTGACTCTGTCAAACCTACCAATAACCGTGGCTGACATTGCCAGAATGACCGCAAGAGACAAAACCTTGTCACAAGTGTTAAACTGGGTAGGAAAAGGGTGGCCAGAAAACGAGACAGACGTTACTTTTAAACCTTTCAAGAATAGGCAAACTGAACTGTCATTGCTAAAAGGTTGCATTCTTTGGGGTGATCGGGTGATAATACCAGAACCATTACAAGAACAGGTACTGTGCATGTTGCATGAAGGCCACCTGGGCATTGTGCGAATTAAATCCCTGGCCAGGAGCTATGTATGGTGGCCAGGGATGGACAAAGATATTGGGAAATGGGTTGAAACCTGTGGGAAATGCCAAAACTCCCGGCCTGCACCCCCTTCAGCACCTATCCTAGACTGGGAAACAACAAGGGGCCCCTGGTCACGAATCCACATAGATTTCACGGGGCCAACTATAGGACATACATTTTTAATCATAGTAGATGTTTACTCCAATTGGTTGGAAGTAAGCCTCATGAAGTCGACTACCACAGAAGCGGTCATTAAACAACTGCAAAAACTATTCACCACACATGGGTTACTGGACGTGCTCATCTCAGATAAAGGCTCACAGTTTACTGCATTACCATTCGAAAAATTCCTCTCGGAACATGGCATATGACATGCCTTGACAGCACCAGGCCGACTGGCGATGAACGGAAGGGCGGAATGCATGGTCCGGTATATCAAAGAAACTTTATTTATTTATTTTTTTAAGAATTTTATTAATTTTCTACAAACAGACATAACATACA